>CM057456.1:35612500-36812500 GCA_016271365.2 Neoceratodus forsteri
GCATCCGAGTGCAGTATTGGGGGTGCTGTACTGCTGGGGTGTGCCGTCCTTCGGATGAGACGTTAAACCGAGGTCCCTTCTGCCCGTCCAGGTGGAAGTAAAAGAACACAGGGCACTCTTCACAAAGAGAGAGCAGAGAACATTCCTGGTGTCCTGGCCAACATTCCCCTTCCCATAAACTAGTTCATGCAATTATACAGACTGTGTGTGGATGATGATGTGAGATATGGCCGCCGCCACCACACATTCAGTCACTTCACTGCCAGTCTAGCATTGCTTGTAAAGTGCTTTGGGATACTGTCTATCAAAAGTGCTATATAAATGTGATTCTTCTTCTTCTGAACTGCAATGGGCTTTGGCAGTGACACACCTCCGAAGTCCTGTATCACTCTTTACAAAATGTTTGGTGTGCAGGCACATCAAACGTAATAAAACAACTTCTGCACATCACGTCTAATAAAAAAAAAGAACTAGATGAAATAAAGTGGAATGGGGGGGTATGAAATAGCCACATGTTAGAAATTCATATGCAAACAATCAAGACCTTACACATACTTTCAAATATCTTCATAAAAAGACTGATAGATCTAATAATTCATTCCAACCTTGGGATGCAACTGTATGCAACATTTTTATCCATTTGATCTTTTTGCAAATATCTTTTTTTTTTTTTTTTTTGCCAATTTATTTTCCCTATCCTCTTCCCGTTGATGAACTGGTATAGGATCTAAATCTTAAAGCATCTGTATTGCCCGGATGTACTTCCTTTATGTAATTTCCCACCACCGTGCCATTTCTTTCACAATAAACAGAATGTAAATGTTCTTGTATGCGGATTTTCACCATTCTGGTTGTCATACCAACATACTTTAAATTGCAATTGCATCAGATAACATAACTACAGAAAGCGCTTTTACAGTTTAGAAAGTAATTGATTTAATATTTTTTGTTGTGATCAGATTTTGAAATTCTTTACCAGCTACTGCATCTTTACAGATAGAACAACCTCCACAAAAATAATTAATGATAAAAGAATGAGTATTCAGAGGATCAAAAACACCTTGAAGTCCAGCACTGTCTTCAATTCTTCTGTCTCTGATGTTAGGCTGAAACATAGAAACATAGAATTTGACAGCAGATAAGGACCGCTTAGCCCACCTGTTCTGCCCATTTCTCTACCTAACGGATAAGCTGCAGATCCTAGTTAACCAACAACCTACTTCCTCCTACCCCCTACTATAATTGCCTTATGTCTGTCAAATGCATTCTTGAATTCCCCCATTGTTTTTAACTCTACGACCTCCTCAGGAAGGCTGTTCCATGCATCCACAACCCTCTCTGTGAAGAAATACTTCCTCACATTACCTCTGAGCCGTCCCCCTCAATCTTCAGATTGCCTTGCTGTTTTACATCTCTTTTCTGAAAGATGCTACCCTCTTGGACTTTGTTGATTCCCTTGAGGTATTTGAAAGTTTCTATCATGTCCCCCCTCTCTTGAGGCTATACATCTTTAGTTCCTTTAGTCTTTCTTCATATGTCTTCTGGTGCAGACCCTGCATCATTTTGGTTGCCCTCCTCTGGACAGCCTCCACCCTGTCTATGTCTTTGCAGAGATGGGGTCTCCAGAACTGTACACAGTACTCCAGACATGGTCTTACCAACTGTCTGTACAGAGAGCCAACAACTTCCTGTTTTCTACTGGTGATGCCTCTCCCTATGCATCCCAGTATTCCCCCAGGCCCTCCGTACTGCCTTCTCACATTGCTGGCCCGCCTTTAGGTCGTCTGATATGAGTACCCTCAGGTCCCTTTCCATTTTTGTTGTTGTCAGTATCTCACCCCCCATTGTGTACTGTTCCCCTGGGTTTTTGTTTCCCAGGTGCATTACTTTGCACTTCTTTACAATGAATCTAAGCTGCCATACATTTGACCATTCCTCCAACCTTGCCAAGACCCTTTTCATTCTTTCCATAGAAAAACAGCACCCAGTGCTGTTCATTCTGTTTTCGGATAACATCACCACTAAGTCAGATACAAAATGTTATTACTCACATACTGAACATCTCTTCAAGCAGTGAACCTCATGTAAAGTGCCACATAGTGCACTGGTGCAAAAGACAGTGGGAAGAACTGAGAGACAGAAAAAAATGCCAAACACTCAGATCAGTTTTATGTGACTAGTGCCTCATCTGGAAGTCTAGTAATGAATGGTACATCAGCCTTATAAGTACATTACTTAAAGTGACAATGCCTTCAATAAAGAGCATTAAATATGTGCACAAAACAAGCAATGCTAAAACTAGTTGCTCCAGCAGCACGACAGAAATTCATGAGAAACATACAAAAGCTGATACTAGTAACAAAACAATATACCAAAAGAGTATTGCATTTAACCTTACTAAGGCCCAATAAAACATGTTGCCATGTGCTCATTATAGAGTTCCTCTGAAATCCATAGGATAGTATTATCTATACTGGGTGCTGTTTTTCTAGATGAAAGCAATAAATAGAATGTGGTTTACATACAGCTCAACACATATCACAGCAATATAACAAATAAAACTTTATGTAAAGGCCAGGTACCTCCCTGTATCTAAGGGTATATGGCAGTATTCTCAACAGAGGGGCATCTGCCTTACATTGGAGAACGTGTACCAGTATCAAACACTTTTACCACAATGGGCCTTGGATGCTGGAGCAGGGACACTGTAAACGAAACACTGGGGTACCAATAAACATCAGACCACACACAAACTGAGACTAAACATAAAGCTGGGATCAAGCTGGGTGCATTTACTTGCTTCTTAAGATGGTACACAGCACAAGGGAATTCCCTTGTAGTTACTATTCCATTCCCCACGTCCTCCGGTACAGCACTAGCTGCAGCACACTGTATACTACATGTCATTTGTAGCTCTGATCTCCATCCCCACCATTCCCAGGTTCTAACTTCCCTGAATTACCCCTGTCAGTACTTATGCCAGATGTACCCCTGAACTAAGGGGTTCTTAAATTACGTTTGGTGGACTTTGCCCAAGTGCAAGAGGGGCATTACTACAACCCCCTCCTCCTCTTCTCCCCTTCTTTCCTCTCCTATTTCCTTATTATTCTCCCCACCCCAACATTTACTATTGGGATTGCTGCCCATATCTTACCGTGTGCTCAATATTTATTTGCTTTGCTTTACGCTTGTTACCTCACATAACCACATACTGTACATAGCTATATTATAGTTATTTAATCACTGTATGAAGCCCTACTCTGTTGTAAACATCAAGTGTATTTCCCTTGTCCCCTTCCCCCCAGGACACATCTGGAAATTAGCTGTTGGAGCTCAGTATGCCTTTCCTGGTGAAACTTTTCAAATAAATAGATAATAAATATTGGTGGGGCATGGTCCTAACACTGAAAATATTGACACTAGAGGGATCCCCCAGAAGGAAAAGTATTTGGAGGGAGGAGGGGAAATAGGATGGGCAGGAGTATGAGGGGGTCAGAAGCAGGTAGTGCTGTGTTCATGGAGGAGAGGTTTCAGAGTGGTAGAGCAGTACAAGACATGGAGGAGAGACAGGAGACTGGACTAGGGATAAGAAATTCTTATGAGAAGAAAGCCTGTAGTCAGAGTTTCTCAGAGAGTAGAAGAAGGGAGAGGATGGCTTAGGAGTGAAGTAAGGCAACAAGGCAGGGAGCCAGAATTTGGAAATTTGGGGAGATGCAAGATAAAGATATCTGCTCTCAAGGAAGGGAATAAAGAGGGTGAGTAAAGAAAAGAGTGATGAAAGGGGGGCAATTAAGGGCAAAATGTCAAAGAGAGTGGTAAAATAAGTCCAGTCTGCCAAGGGATTTTCAAAAACAGTACGATATACTGCCTCCCATTAAACAAGCGGCAGGAGGGTAATTTTCACAATAATCTCTTGCCATACATAGAGAGGTACAAATGATTTGTTCCAGTATAGTGCCTCAGGTTTTGGTAGACGTTCTGTAGATGCATCATCAGTATGGCTGTAGAAGTTAAGGTGGCTATCCAGCCAGAATACCAAGTATTTAAAGGATGGGAGCACAAAATATTAGTAATTATCATTGTAAAAAGAATAATACTTCTCTATTGCAGCAACTATAAAAAGTATTTCCATATGGTTGAAATGTATACTATATATTCAAGTCTAAAGGCAGCAAAAACATGTTAAATTTAGGGTTACATCTTAAGTAATAACAATTAATATAATTATTTATTTAAAATTAATATGACAGACAGGATAATTCATGATTATCAAATGGCCATAGACGCCAGCCCGGTGGCACTGAGGGCTGAGGCACTGGATGCCTTACCTCTCGCTATGCCGGCTTCCCGTATTTGGGAGTGAGCACTGGCCGCTGGGGGGTGGCAGGGGAGGAGAAGGATTGAGCATCTCATGAACTGCTCTCCTTCTCTGGGAAGGGGGGTCAACAGCTGTCGTTGCTCTACTGGCTCCTGTCGGTGGCTGGGGGGCAATACGCCAATGCTGCAGAATGGAAAGGAGATGGGGCAGATGGCAGGAGAAGTGCATGCAGATGCGTGCACACTCTCTCCACTGGTGTCATTGCATGCCCCACCTCCAAAGGGGAGAAAATGGATAAAGGTCTTGGCTGCGCTACATGAAGCTGTCCCTCGTAGGCGCCACCCCCGAGAAGCATCTGCCTGGTCGGATCCGTGTTGGGTGGGTTGAGTCACTCCCCACCATCCTGCCATGAAGGGTAAGTTGTGGGGGCTCAAGGGAGGGGGGCTGATCCTTGGGGAAAGCGCTGAGGGGACAGTGGACAGCAGTAAGGAGTGCCGGCCAGGAACAAGGCAGAAATACCATAGTGAAAAAAAAAATAACCATAGACTATAGTAGCAAAGTTTTATTCCTTTTGGCTATTTCAGTGAACCTTTCAATACCACATTGTTTACAATTTCTAACTTGTTGTCCCTAGCGAGGGATATTGTGACCTATAAATTCAAATTCTTCTATACATTTTAGAAATTACAAACAGCCACACAGTAAACTCCATTCTTATCAGTGGCACCAGCAGGATTGAACTGAAACTCCCAAATTGTACCCCCCCCATACATTATTTCATCCAAACTTATTGACTGTCTGTAGAATAAAGTTATTATATCCAGAAGGTAGCAGTCCAGGGTGTTACATGGAGCCAGGAGCAGAGTTTCACCTCCAGTAAATGTTTGATGTCAACAGCCTCATTTTTTTGGAGCATTACTGGGGTTCACCACCAATGCAGTACAGTCTTTTTTTTTTTTTTTTGCTAATCATAATTTGTATTTCATATTTTATATTGACAATGCAGCAAGAGACAATATATCACTTACTAATATCATAGTCATAGGGCTGTTCAAATACAATAGATAAAAATAAGTTAAATCTTAACCAGACACATATTGCAAGCATAAATATTGGATTACAGTACCTAGCAGTGATTTATAAGACATTTACAGTTTCTTATATTGTATCAGATAATAGTTTTTTTCAAACATTTCTTCAGTTCATTTACTTATTTCTAAATATAATAAGGAGTAGTAACAGGCTGTCTCAAGTAAACCACCCATCATGATAAAGGATATCTAAAATTGCCATTTCCATTCAAATCTTGGGAAGGGGGTTCTTGAGTCGGGCTTTTTCCAATTTTTAGTGACCATACATGCTGCACCAGCCAGCATTTTTTATGCATTTTCAATATTAATTTTGGTGAAATCTAAAAACAGGAACCACTTAATCTCTTTGGCAAAATGCTTAATGCAAATCTTATTAAGAAGTTGAAAAACTTCAAAAACTCTATTAAGTTCTAACTTGCCACCAGTTGCTCACCAGCTTGCATCCTCACCATAAACTGATAATCCTTGGATTGGGGGAGCTGCAGTGCCAGCAATTAGCATTATTTGAAAGACCAATTTTAAAGATCGTTTTAGGAGAAATGTAGGCCCTATTCAGTATTGTAAATTGGATAGCTTTGTTTCTAGTGGACTTATAGGAATTGGTGGCTGTCATAATATTGGACCACTGTTCATTATTCCAGCTCAAAGTAGTATCCCTTTCCCAGTATCTTTTTTTTGCATGAGTTGGTATCAGATATCCCTAAAGTTGGTGTGTCTTCCGTAGTAAGCCGGACCAGGATTCGTCCAATATGGTGATACCAGAGTGGCTTCCCAGGTATTTTTTTGTTGTGGAGTGAGGGGCAGTGGGAGCCTAGCAGGTAGGCATAAATCCTTCCTTCTAGTTGCTTGGACCTATTGATCCCCTGGGAGATGAGAGCAGGGAGGATCAACGTTAGTGTGGGTGGAAGACAGAAAATGTTATAAAATCTGTAGCAACTATCATACTGCAGGCTGGCTCTATTAGTGCTTCTTTCAGAGTAAACATTATACAAATAAACTCCTCTTCTTTTTCCGCTATATATTTCAAGGTGTGTCATCGATGGCTGGTAATATGATTTACCTTGTACAGGCTTCTACTCTTCTGTTTTCCTTACACTTCCTAGCAGTATGGCCCATCTTACTGCAAGAACGACAGACTGTATCCTTGAACCTACAACTAGAAGCAGAATGCAAGCCACCACACAAGTAGCATTCTGTAGTTGTGACTTGCTTATTTGTGCCTGTGTGTTTCCTAAGGCTGTACAGAGTTAAGGCAAAGTGCTTGCTCTCTGGAGATCCCAAACACTTTTAGTAGCAGTCTCCATAAATTAGGCAGTTTCTAGTGATTTTTTTAAATTTCCTTTTTACTAAGAGAGAGAGACAGTAGAAAGCATTACATACATGTACAGTGACATAATATCCAGACTTAATAAAAGTATACTGCTGTAAATTACAGATAGACCTATACAATTAAAAGATGGATGATCCTGGTTTTGGTGGGTAGGTGCCCTGACCTTAAATACATTTTGAAAGAAAATAATAAAAATAAGCTCATATTGAAACCCACAAATGATCATCATTTGCTGCCTCAATTTTAATACCTTTAGTCTTTAATAAGGGCTTTCCCTGTGGAATGGGAAAAGTCTCATGCTTGCAACCCCTTCTATTCCCCCCAAACTCCTCATCCCTACCTTGGGTACAAATTCAGGGTTGTGTTGTGCCATATAGAAGACCCATGGTTGCCATTTCTCTCTAAATAGGGTATGTTTATCATGTAGGGCAGCCATGAGGCCTTCTAGCTTGTATATATCTAGAACAATTTGTTGCCATTTGGAGACTGTGGGGATGGTAGTGGACATCCACCTTCTAGTTATGGCCTTTTTTGCTGCTAGAAGATACGAAGGTGACATTGTACGATGCCACAAAGATCTGTGTGGAGGATAAATAGATAGCATTACCATCTGTGTTGTAAGGTCCACCCGCTCACCCAGGCAGTCCCACAACTCCTTCTGAAGAGTACACCAATATAGTGTTAATTTTGGGCAAAGCCAAAAAATATGACTTAAGTCTGTTTTCTTACTATTGCAGTTCTGCCAGCATTTGCCATATGACATTGGAGGATATGGAGGACACTGGAACCACAGGGAAGTGGAAAAAACAGAGACAACATTTCCACTCACATTCTCTCCAAACATTTGAGGAGGTTATTTTAATGGCAATGAGGGAGAAGTCCTGCCAAGATGAGAAATGGATGTCTAGTTCCAAATCTTTGTTCCAACTCTCAGGTACTGAACCTGAGGTGTCTCCTAAATGTTCCCTGAGTATTTTATATAGATGACCTATTAGGTGTCCTTAGGGATGACCCAATAGCATATCTTTTAGTAAAACCCATAGAATTGGTAAAGGTGTAGGCAATCCTGAGGATACCTCCCTTTGAGTTTCTAGTGATTTTTGAAAAGGGATGTAGACTCTGACAACAAACACTGCTGTATGCAGTCATCACAGATACTTTAAACAAGTCTACCACACAACATATCAACCACTACAGCACAAAAGTCATAGTGGCCTATACACTAATACTGGCCAGGTATGCATGAGAGGCATGTACCTGTCCCATGCTTATGCCCACCTCTGGACAGGAATGCACCACATGCCACTCACTATTGTCTTCTGTCCATCTTTGGCCCACCCCACAGGGACATTGATGCACAGGGGGTAGGCCAACAGATACAGGCAAGCATCCAATCAGATGCCCGACCTGCTAGCTGACTGGATCCCCTTCTCCATGTGGAGCAGGGGATTGTTGGACATGGCAGGCCCTGGGACCTGTCCCAGAACAGGCAAATGCCTCAAAGGCTGCCCCAGGTGTTCCTGCATGTCCAGAGGTCTGTGGTAGCATGGCAAGGGGGTGTTGCTCATCACACCATGGTTATCCACTGCAGAACAGAGGGGACACATAGCAGCAGTGACAGGGTCTCTGACCACATAGTCTGCACCCCCCTCTTTTGGTTCTCTGCCCCTTGTGGCATGGCATGAAGTGTAGTGCTGCACGCCCAGCTGCTTCCCCGTCTGACCATGTGTGCAGTGCTATGAAGGAGAAGACATCAAGTGTGGAAAGGGCCCACCCCCTTATTTGAATGCCATGGGGGTAAGCCTAGACCCACATGTGCACCAGTTCATCATAGGGGGTCTTGTGTGCCATAGACCCCATTGTGCACAGCTAGCTGGCAAAGTTCAGCAACTGATGTTGAAACTTGATTCGCCTGCCTTGCAGAACTGACTGTACAATTACTGATGGCTTAGGGCTGTTCTGATTTGTACTAAATCCACTACCTCCTCAAAATACTTTTCTCCTGGTTTAGCTGGTACTGCAAGTTACTCGTTAAATAATTAGTCTGCACACACACCGAGCAAGATTTAATCTGAAGAAGTAATCTCATTTGCATAACAATTTAATTTTTAACTTTTCAATATATTCAGTTCACGCTTCTTGCTCTTTGGTAAACTCAAACATTCTTCCACTGGGTGCCCTATCTTAATTTCATGTTACACTAGCTTTAGAAGGGGGAAAGCAAGCTTAGAATCTGTATATTCATTTCCTTGTCTCAAAACTGTTTTGCAGCAACAGAAACTTTCCCTGATGCCAGATATGCAGTATATGGTAACTTGCAGGAAGAAACGCTACATAAGCTTTAACGTTTTCCTAAGCAAAATCTGCCCACAGTCTGTTTTACACAAATGGAAGACATGGGTATCAGCACTGCCATTCTAGCCTGGCTTACTGAGGCAGACTGAGAATGAAAGCAAACTACAGCTGAGGAACTCTGGAGAGCCAAGCCTCAGAATACATGGAAGGGATTAGGAAACAGGACATTAAACCCGGGTCCTGCATCCACACCTTTTTCAGCTCCACCTAGCTGGCTAAATTTGAAAGGTCTTGAACTTGCTCACATGAATAGCCACACTCTGCTTGCTAATCTACCTAGGTTAATTATTATCAGGCTGACGTTCTTGGGCTGAGGCATGGCTCAGATATGTGATTGACAGTATGGCTTATTAACTCCCCAACTACAATATCATCTAGCTGGGCCAACCAGGGTTCAAACAAAGTGGTGGACTCTGTACAGTAAATACTATAAGGCTTATCTATATTTCTAGCTGGTCCAGCCCACCCATTGCCAATGGTGTCCATTGAGTATGTGGGTATACTATACATCCTCCTAGGCAGCACCAAGAAAAATTAATTTGCTGTGTTTTTATAATCCCCCCAGTTATGGCCTCATGGCCTGTCTCAGTATCTCAGCTACTTGACTATGTGAAAAGCTTAGTGCCTTCAAGTGAGGTGCTAATAATGGGAGACTTTGACCTTTAATACCTTGGGTCCAGTACCAAGCAAATTTTAACCACTGTTTTGTGGCCTAAACATCACTCAGCTTATCATTACCCCCACCAGGTTATCTCGCCAGGGCAGATCCCATACCCTTATTGACTGGTTTCTGACTAATAAGTCAGCAGAAGTTTACAGCCTAGGATCTTGTCTGATGTAATGACAGATAATTCCCCTGTCTACTGTATCTGGAAAATTATTCTGCCTAAAGTGCTGCCCAAAATCATCCTCCTTAGAGACTACTCTAAGTCTGGCCAGGGGTGTTTTCTCTCTGATCTTGCCTATGCTGACTGATCTCAGGTCCTTACTTCCCCTCTGCCACCAGTGCCCTCTCTGCTTTTACCCCAACATCTGTGTCATTACAGGAGGCCCTGCCCCTTTTATGAAGAGAGTTAGTGGTGCTCTCACCAAGTTGCTACATAGCGACCTCCTGAAACTAGACAGGCACTGGTACACGTACAAAGAATCAAGATCCTTGGCTGACTTCTGCGAATGTAGGAGGTTATGAAATGCCTATAATAAAGCAATTTGTACAGCCAAGAGAGTGTACTGTCACAATGCTTTGTTAGCCACATTATAGTTACTGCAGTTAAAGTTCTGGTGGGAGACCAAGAGGTTCATCTAATCAGTACCCCTGATGATCTGCTGATTGGTGACATTAACTGTAAAAATCACCTTACAATTGTCAATGTTTTTGAGCGGTACTTCACTGTCTTGTCTGGTTACACCTTTGCTTCAATGCCCTCTTGTGATCAGGATCTCTCTGCATCCTCAGTGCCATCCTCCCTTAGCTGCCCATCTTTTTATCTGAAAATAGGACAGATGACATTTGGAAACTCCTCTACAAACCTACCTCCATATACTAGTTCAGAGCATGACAGATTAGATTTCAGACTTCTCAAACGTGGTGCCCCCATCCTTGCCCGTTTGGTCAAGCACATTTTTAATATATCCCTTGTCTTTGGTACTGTGCAAAACATTAGAAAAGCAGCCAGAGTTGTTACATTTCCCAAACATAGAAATATGAAGTGCCAGATACAGCCTACTCTGAGTAAACTAGTTCAGTGAGTTGTTGCTAGTCAACTCACTGACTGCCTGCATACTCATACTGGCCACTATGCACTAATAGGTGGGAAGTACATGCCAGAGGCGCGTATCCCACCCATGGAGCTCTGCACCTGTGGACAGGTATGCACCCGGTGGCATTCACGATCGCCGTCAACCTGTCCATAGCCCCACCCCCCCCAGCGCTCAGGTTTGCACGGGGCAGACAGGGGGCAGAGTGACAGATCCAGGCCAATCAAATGCCTGGCCTGGGTCCCACAGTGGATCTCCTACATGGCATGGCACAAGTCCAGGACAGTGCATATGGACCATCGGAATGCGGTCCTGTGCGGCCATGCCAATCATCCAGCAGTCCTTCTCAGGTAATGGCCCCAGTGGGCACACCCGCACAGCCACACAGATGTCCCCCTCTTGCAGTTACACTGCCCCCTGCTTGGAAGCACCCCCCACACAGCCTGATCCAGTAACCAAGCAGCCCCATCCCCATTGTGTAGCACCCTGGCCATGAGATTTGTGGCTACCCACCCCACGACCCAGATCCTGGCCCTGCAGGTGGCACAGTGGTGTACTGTGCACTCCCCCACACCCAGTTGCACCTACATGTCCACCCCCAGTCCACGTGCATCGTCACTGGGATATGGCCCTGGCATGGCTCCCAGCACATGGGGGGGCACTGCTGTGACACATGTGGGGATGTGGGGCACATACCAGGGGACATGGCAAGTGATGGCAGGGGGTACCCTCAGTGCTGCTGAGGGGGACTCTTGGTGTGTGTGGGGGGTGTTGTCCACATGCTGTCAGGGCTGGGGAGAACCCTGTGTGTGCGCGGCACTGTCTGCATATCACTGTTATGGCAGGGTCCCCCCTGGTATATCCCACACACACTGCTACACACCCCCCCCCACTAATGGCACTATGCACCACACTGCATGGTGCATATTACCAACCTGCCCACCCAGCGTGTGTTGCTCTTCAAGTGGCCGGGGGATCGGGCTCATAGGTGCTGCACTCCCCCTGTCGTTGCATCCTGCATGGGGGGTGCAATGGATGCAGAGTGGCTACACGCCGCAGATATGTGGTGTGTAGCCACTCCACCCATTAGTGCATAGGGCCCACCATACTTATGGCCAAGCAGCATGGCTTTCACAAGGCCCACAGTAGAACCACAGCTCTCACTAAACTGGTAACTGAGATTTTAGCATTGGTAATAAAAATGGAGACATATAATAGGATAGAATTCTTCCCAGAGCAGGGTTTTATTTAACTCTAAAATTTGATTAGCGTTTTGCTCATAAAAGATCTAAAACATTGTGAAAATGCATAGCACCTGCCTCACTGTGTTTAACAAACATAACACTTCTAGAAAACCTATATAAATGCTTTGTGTACAGTTAGTATTGTCCCTAGAAAAAAACTGCTAATCAGTTATTTAAAACCCTGCAGAAGGTTACATTAATCTTTAATGGGTAGTGTACTAGAGCCTTATTACTTGCTCAGAGATCTGCCAAATGAAGTCCGTTCTCAAATACAGAATTTTAAACAACTACAAAGATATCAGTGGCCACCATTAGCTTCACTGATAAGCGATCACAATTATGACATTTCTCAGAAACAATTGAAAATTCAACTTGGTCTCCTAGCAACACATATCACCCTAAATAAGGTCCCTACTATTTTTCAGACTCTGTTAGAAAATACATAAATCCTGTTCCAACTCATTCATCTGTTCACTATTACTTTTCTGTCCCTAAAATGAAGACAGTGACTGGTCAGAAGACCCTGCTCTATAATCTACCAATATTATTTAATACAGTCACAACAAAGTTTGAAGGTATAGACAGCTGTGTGGCTGGCTGTGTGTGTTTGTCTGTCAGTAGTTTAGTTTTTGTGGATTTTCCAGTGTTTCTGCTTGGAGGAACTGGACCATTCTTGGACATAACATCTATGAACATTTCCTGGACTAAGAAATTGCAAAACATCACCACCAGGTATTGGCATTCTCATCATAAATCAACTTTTTTGGAAGCCATCAAAGCCAAAAGTAAGGTCAGTAAATCTGTTATACAAGCACTGAGTTGTGGAATGCTGCATTGAATCCACATTTCGTCTGACTTGTTTGAGGTCTATTCTCAACCATCTTGGAGAACAAAGGCTAGATACTAACAAAGGATTTTTACATCCTGCATATGCCCCAGGCCAGTGTTCATCACTTTCAGGAATTTAACCCCTTCAGGAATTTATCACATTCTGGGTCTTTGAGCTACAATAACAGTTTTCTGGTCCCTGGTAGTTCACCATTTCCTGTGGATTTTGATTACTTTTCATCAATCACGTGGCACCTCTGAGAGCTTGGCTCCTCTCATACCACCACCTATACCTATTTTTCACTACTTTTCCAAAAAAAGGATGCACATACCTATTAGTTATGAGCTACTCTCAACATAGGAAAAACAGAAAAATCATAACATGCTCCTCAGGTGCTTGAGTTCCTAGCTCAGAGGCTACTACTGTTAGCTGGTGACGTTAAACCCAACCCAGGCCCGCACTCCAAGCAACACCCCATTAACACCCATTACCAAACCAAATAAAGGCCTTGTAATTGCTCACATGAACATCAGAAGTCTTCTAGGTCACTTAACTGAGCTTGAGGCCTGGACACAATTGGTTAATCCTGACATCTTATGCCTCACTGAGACCTGGCTAAAACCTAGCATCCTGGATGCACAATGTACCCTGCCTGGATATGCTATCCTCCGACAGGATAGAACTGGTTCTAAGTGGGGTGGAGGTGTTGCCATCTACTACAAAAGTCACCTTAAGCTAAAAAAGCTGCCCCTATCCCTAGTCCCCAGATGCGCTGCGAATCACTGCATGCAATACTGGCCCTAGGTGTGAAGTACCTACACATTATATGTCTATACAATCCACCCACTGGTGGACTGGAAAGTCTTCAGAAACTACTTCAACATTCATCACAAACAATGAACATGAATGAGACCATCTTGCTAGGTGATGTCAATCTGAACTGGCTGGGTCCAAATCATAGCACCCTGGCATCACTAGTTCAAAGGCACAACTTCCATCAGTTAATAACTGAGAACACGAGAATGACCAACTCCCTATCAGGAACACTGTTAGACTGGATCCTCACAAATAGACCTGACCACATAACAAAGGTAGCCATCCTGGCTGACTCTATAACGGACCACTCACCCATGATCTGCCACTGGCACTCCAGCCCACCACCTGCTCCTCGATCCCACCTGGTCACCTTCACTAACTTTGCAAAACTGGATCTAGAAGCCTTTCTCCTCGACATTGCCAACACGGACTGGTCTGAAATTTTCCTTGCAACAAGTGCTGAGGTTGCCCTAGGCGTGTTCCTTACCAGGTTTGGTGAAGTTCAAAAGCGCATGCGCAAAACAAAGAGGAGGGTCAGAGGTCAACAAGCGATGGCTAGATAAAGAACTACTCCACAAACTCAAAGCCCGGAACAAGCTCTGGAAACAATACAAGACTACTGGCCTACCCAGGGATCATCTTATCTACAAACAGCATAGAAGTGTCTGCAAAAAACAAATCAGGCTTGCAAAAAGCAAGTACTGCCAGAATCTCTTAACCAGCTCCTCAAATGATCCACGCAACTTCTGGAGTCACATCAAAACCTTCCTTGGCACCCCGCAACCTGTCACCCCCTCAGAAATGATTCTTCATGGTATCCACTGCAATGACTTCCTTACCATAGCCAACGCCTTCAATCAACAGTTCTCCGACCTAACTCCCTATACGTCCACCCTAAATGCTGCACCTGCTGCCCCTCAGCCACTCTCTACAAAGGGAAAACTGATGCATTAACAAGTGACCCTCAACAAGCAGCAACAAAAACTTTTTATTTCAAGGCTGTGACTAGAAATCAAGTTCTTAAACTCCTAAATGCCATATCTGATAACACCAGCCCTGGCTCGGATACACTGGAACCCCGACTACTGAAAGCTGCTGCCCATCTCATCTCATATCGATTAGCCAGGATTTTCACACTGTCCCTCTCCACAGGCACAGTCCCAGAGATATGAAAGGCCAGTAGAATTACCCCCATTTTCAAAAAAGGGAACAAAAACGAAATATCGAACTACAGACCCATTGCCATTCTCTCGGTCCTCAGTAAAATTCTAGAGAAAATAATAGCCACCCAGGCCATCGAATTCCTCGACTCGTCAGACTCACTCTGTGAAGCACAACATGGTTTCAGGAAACATCACAGTACCACAACAGCGTTAGCGAAGTTTACTTCTGTTACTCTTATAAATATGGATGAAGGTCATCTAACGGGGGCTGTGTTTATTGACCTCACCAAGGCTTTCGACCTTGTGGATCACTCCCTTCTGCTAACTACCCTTAAAAATCTTGGCTTCTCATCCCCTGTAACAAACTGGTTCAGTAGCTACCTAACAAACAGGACACAAGTGGTGAAACTCAACTCTGCTATCTCTGACAGTGCCACAATCAACATTGGAGTACCGCAGGGCTCAATACTAGGCCCTCTCCTTTTTTCACTGTTCATAAATAATCTTCCCAGCAGTATAACATCTGGTGCCTCGCTACTCTATGCTGATGACCTGGTTATCTATGCTTTTTCAGGCTGTATTAACCATCTCAATGCCACTCTGACATCTGCCTTCCATTCGGCTCAACACTGGCTAAACGCTCATCACCTCATGCTTAATGCTAGCAAAACAAAAGTCATGCTACTGGGAACAACCCATAAACTTAGATCCTGCTCATCTCCCCTGAATATACTTAACCTAAACGGAACTCCTCTCGAGACTGGAAATGCTCCGCCATCTGGGCATACTGCTCCGACCAAACCCCTTGACTTGAACCAGCACATCCAAGAAACCTGCAAAACAGTTAATTGCAAACTGGGGGCTGCCTACAGAACTAACTACATGCTCACACCCACTGCCAAGCTGGCCATTGCCAGGGGAATCCTCCTGCCAACTCTATCCTACTGCGTCCCCATCCTAACCATGGCAAACAAAACTGCACTTCAAAAGCGGGATACCACCTACAACAATGTTTGCCGATATGCATCAAAGGCCCCCTCCTTAAACATCACTGCCAACTTTATAAGGACCTAGGCTGGCTTCCCCTCCTCCACTAGACAGTACACTCTGCTGCCTCTCAGACTCCATAATCAGAGTGTTTAGACCTGCTACACTATCTGAGCTGCTCCAGCCTGCTATCCCCCCCCGAGTGAGCTGAGATCATCTGATAAGTCTTTCCTAAAAGTTCCCCTCTGCTGCACTTCCAAGGGCGCTGGTGCATTTGGGCATGCTGCCCCCCAAGCGTGGAACTCACTACCTGTTGACCTTAGACGAGCTTCCTCACACCTTGCTTTCAAGCGAAGACTACGGAATCACCTTACTTCTATGGACCAATGTGCCTGTTTTGATCCTACCTAAATCTTTTCTTCATGTTACCTCTCCCTCCCCCTATCTACATGCCCATTCGTCTACCTACACCCTACTTGATGCCTTGCATACTGGTTATTTGGACTGCTTGCACTTTCTTTTATGATCACAAAGAAACTTATATGGCTGTACTGTCTGATGTATTATATATGCCTCTATCACTCTACCTTTCTTAACCTTGTGTTATGACAATTGCCGTTTTACTTACTGTGTTATGTATTACAAATGTCTTCAGTCACCTTATTGTTACAATTGTTGTGTGTAACAATTGCCAATTACCTTATGATTGTGGTACCTGCTTTCCCATCCTGCTGTTTGCACTAATCTTTTGCCGTATGTATTGAAAACATCCTGCTGTTTTGCACTAATCTTTTGACGTATGTATTTATTGAAAACTGGTACTGGTCTCTCCTCATCTTCTCCCCCGCACACCAACTACCCCTAGTATTTCTTGCCGGCTATCAGTTCCGCAGCACTGGGTCACTACCGACCTTTTCTTGCTAAAGCTCGTATGTGGTCGAACTCTCCCCGGTGGACCGAAGTCCCCTATTTTCCTGCCGACTTACGGTTCCATAAGCCCGGACACCAACTGCAGCATTCTACCGCTAATGCCGTATCTTCCTGCTTCCCTGATCCCTTCCTTGACGCCGGTTTTCAGCCTTCCCCCCTATATCGACCTCCTCGCGGGTCACCGCACTCGTGAACAAACCTGTCTAGCTCTGGAACCCCTCGCTCATCCAGAATGCCAACCCTTCCCAGCTTGGGCTCCCTCCAGCCGGGCCCCTGCCTTTCATTCCTGACCAAGGTTCCTGTGAGTCCGATTGCTGTTCCATGTTTTCCCCGCATCAGCTGTACTCACACCTGCTCCTGCCGTTCTCAGCATAACTCCCTATGTAACCTTACCCCTTCCCTGTCTCCAGCCCCTGTAGTCTCTACACTTTCCTTCCTACCCATCGCTGGCCAGCCTACCCCTGGCCGCCCCCCCACCTGAGCCTCTCTACCAGGAATCGGTTCCATGAGCCGGTTATAGACTCTGCCTCCTGCCGCAAAGCCATAATCCTTTTCGCTGTCCCACCCTACACTCTCCTAAGATTCCTGGCCAAAACAGTTGTCAGAGTTCTCTTACCTTGGTTCCAGCCCCGCCACCTTCCAACTACCTTGAGCTGTGCACTCACCCTTCCCTGCCCACATCCCCCCCATCAGTTTCCCCAAGTCTAATCCAAAATTGTCCTTCCTCCAGTACCCTCTGTTTACTTATAAAAAATTGTATGCTTGTATCTATATACCTGTACTTGTACTGTATAAACTGCACCGTTCTACTTGTATTGTAATTGTACCTCCCGGGTTGTACCTGAAAATAGTCACTTGCTGGCTAGTGCACCTACCCACTAAACAAAAACTAAATAAATAAATAAATTACAATGTTTAGGTTAAGAAAGGCATTGAGAAATTACTTGTTATTAATCAGTGAATTTAAATGCTTTGTGAATTGATGTCTTTTTTGTGCACCCTGTCTCTCCAACCAGTTGTATTCATAATATATTATGTATTAATACTGTATGTAACCTATGTCTCATATCTTTTATTAATTAAGTGATATGTAATTGTATGTTTTTTGTACTTTGGTCGACCATTTTTTTTGTTTTGTTTTATTTTTTTATTTTAGTCTTTGGTAAACGGTTAAGGTCCACTAGGCACAAGTGCCTGTTTTTTGGGGTGACCTGGGAGCACTGGGCGGTTAAATGACTTGCTCAGAGTCACACAGTATGCAAGTGGAGGTTGTGAGAATCAAACTCAGGTCTGGTCTGCTGGATGTATCAAGCTCGTTCACACCTCATTCCTCTAACCTCTAGGCTATACTGCCAACCCATGAAAATGGGTCTTTGACTCATGGACCTACCAGATTAAATAAACAAATCAAAGCAAACAAATCAAATCTGCCTTCCTGTATAATTTTGATGCCATATTTAAAACACAGATATTTGTTTATTCACCATGGAGCCTTTTATGTCAATATGTTTCTCTAGCTGTTTGAGAGCAGAATCCGTGGTAACGGCTCACTTGGGACACCAGCTGATTTTGACAGTACACTGTCACTGAATACTGTCTACCACAACCTGATTCTGTCAGTCACAACATCTTTGTGTTACAGTGACAGGTATGGAACACTGATAAATAAATGAATACATTAAAATATTTTAATTGATTATGACCATCAGTCCCCACTGCACAGTGCCATGATAATGCCACTTGCACACCCCAATCAAGTAGGGAACTACTCATCTCATGCACACTGTCATGGCAACCACGCATTTTCCATGCAAACAGTAGATGCTGCCTTGACAACCGCACTTCCTGACTGCACATTGCCACATTACAGCTTGAAGCAGGGAAGTTTTCTCATGCCGCTCTCTCACATTCTCCAACCAGCATTCACGAGCCAAACTTTAAAACAATAAGGAAAGACGGCAGGTGGACTACTTTATCTATTTTCATGGTAAATCAATGCTTTAAAAAAAGCATACTACTTGTTCTGAACCAGTTTAACATTACTATGAAAGTGGTAAGGTAATCCAAGGGGATTACATTAATCATCAGTTACTCACCTCCAAGGGGTATGTGGCACGAGGAGCACTGCACCCACAGGGGGTGATTAACAGATGATTAATGTAACCTCTGGTCATTCCTATTTGCTTAACTAAAACTGCTATGGACCAGGGCTTGCTCAGCAGCAGAGTCTTTGCTTGACCTACCAAAGTCATTCGACCTTTTTACCATAGCCTCCTACGTGCTCAGTTGTAGACTCTGGGCTTATTCTTGCATGCAGCTGCATGGGTTAAACATTACCTGTCCTACTGATAACAAGTTGTTAAATTTGACAGATCCCTCTTGGAACTAGTCCCTTATAAGCTTGGTGTCCTCCAGGGCTCTATATTGGTGCCAATTCTCTATGTTCATCAGCAATTTCCATAGTGTTATTACCTTGCATAGTACTCCCCTCTATGTTGATGATTTAATGTTTTTTTCTAGCTCCAGAAGCATAAGTCACATTAATTCATAGCTCAAGACTGAGTTTCACAAAAATGCAACTGTGGCTCATTAACAATAAACTTGACCAGAATGTTAAGAAAACTGAAACCATGCTGTTTCATCTCCAGCCAAATTTAGAACTTACTCTGACCTATTGCCCATTAGTTGTGTTGCTAGGACCCCATTAAATGCAACATCCTCTTTTGAGTATTTAGGAGTAACCCTGGACCCTCACCTTGATGTTTTCCTACACATCCTAAGTACCTGCAGGGTGGTAAAAGCTAAACTTGGCATGGCATACTGAGCCAAGCATGTTCTAACACCAGCTGCCTATTGTGAGAGGGTGACCCAGTAAGGAGATATAGGTCTTCCCTTATCCCACCCCACCCCCATTTTAGTGCTAACTGTCGGAGTAAAGTGCATTAGTACATTTAAAGGAAAACTACACCCAAAACCTGAAAAAATATATGTTGTGCAGAGTGTTTTAATTTGTATGTGAAGTTCTAGTGTTTCCTTCCCTCTGACTGGTATTAGGAGTTTTTCCCAAATTAGCCTGCTACCTTTATGCTAGTTTTACTACCCCTGGGGATCTCCATACCTGATAGTGTAATTGTATTTCTGGTTCCCACAGTGCATTTTGTCTCATGTGACTGTGATGTAAGAGAGACCCAACATCCAGCACACGCATGCCAAACAAACTAAATATCTTGGAAGCTTTACAAGCTGCACAAAAATTACCAGCAGCAAAGTTTTTCAGGACAGTAAGACCTTTAGGATGAGGGTGGTCACCAAGCTGAATTCTACAGATTTTAAAATATAGCCATCTCTGTTGATGTGAACTGATTGTAATGCAATGCTTTCTGCTGGATTTATGGGCTCTGCTACATCACCATTACATGAAACAAGGTGCACTGTAGGACAAAGAAATGCAATAAAACTATTTGATATGGTGATCTCCAGGGGTCGTAAAACTACCCTAAAGCTAGCAGGCTAATTTAGGAAAAACTCCTAATACCAGTCAGAGGGAAGGAAACACTAGAACTTCACATACAAATTAAAATACTCTGCACAACATATATTTTTTCAAGTTTTGGGTGTAGTTTTCCTTTAAAGAAGTAAAATGCATGAGAAAATGCAGTTAGTGCATAGAATGGAGAACAGAGTGCTGCAGTGCAGCCACATATATAAGAAAAGTAATGGATTAAAATAATTATCACAAGAGTAAATGCTGCCTGCTACATAACGTGCAAATTGCTAGAAAGGAATTAAACATGAATAAAGTGTCTCAAATTCCTGACATACTATTTAAGGTGCTAAATGCATAAAAGTGCAAGGTGCTTGTGTAAAGTAAATAAAGAGATTGTTTAGCACATGCTTTATAAGGGGCTTGTACTGCATTCACAAATGCTCAAGAGCTGCTAGATTTGAAGTGCAGAATGCTTTAACCAAGCTGTTTGCTGGAGGTTGAATAATTTGCTCATGGGCTTTAGGAATATAAATGTGTTTGTATATGCACACCTATAGGACTTTAAAGTGCCTGCAATGCTAAATGTATGCTTGAAATAGACAATGCTTTAAGAAATTACAAGGTGCCTAAATATACAGGTAAATAAAATGGATAGAAAGGTAAAGTGCAAAGATAGTTACATTTTATATATTTACAACGGGCGAACACCAAGAAAAAACAAGCAAGAGTGCCATTTTTTCCTTAGTTCTAAATGGGGCCAGTCTGTAATTCAGCCCCAGGCTGTGTTTGTTCCAGAGAAGGCCTGGTTGTTATACTCCACCCTCAATTTAAAAATAAAAACAGGTGCATTAAAAGCCCTGAAATTAGTAAATGATAAAAGGGGTTACTACACTTCTGAGATCTCCTGAGGGAGCTGTAATATTTTGTCTTTACCATATAAACCCAGGAAGAACACTAAACAGTTCAGTATCTTACCTGACTGCAGGACTGCATCTGAGGATTTCTATAGGGGAGCAGCACCGTCTGCAGTCCTTCTTTATACAGCCTTACCTGTCACTCAAAGGTAACTAAGGAGGGACCCTATGTTAGCTGCCAGGCAATTAAGCATTTATGAAGTTTTGCTAGCCTAGTATTATATTTGATGCTTGTTTATTTAATTATATCAATGTGTAATGTTGTATTATAATGTATAGTGGGTCACCTTGTGTTTATAGGCTAACCCTAGTTTTCTTTTGTATTTTTAGTTAAGGGTCAAGTCAGGTGAACCCAACCAGAATGCATTTAAACCTTCCGCTAGGGTTTGATGTTAGATAGGAGATAGAGAGTCAATAGGAGACTGATGGAGGTAGGAGAAAGGCCTCCCAGTGGTGTGGGTTCACACTGGTCATTCTGACTGAAGCCTAGAATCTGCTAGGACCAAAAGCAATGGCCTTTGTTTTGAATGCAATTAACCCTTATTTTGACATTTTTCATTTGATTTCTGTAAATATTTTCATTAATTTTATGACAAAATAAAATGATTAATGCCTCTGGGCATTTTTTATGCTCCGTGATTTGAGTCTACCTTTTATTTATTTTTTTATTTATTCAGTTTTTGGTTACAAAGATAGGTGCGCTAGCCAAAAAAATGACTATTTTCAGGCACGACCAGGGAGAGTACAGAAACAGTAACATCAGTGACAATTACTTTACAGGTTGAAAAGTTTGACAATAAAATTGATACAGACAAGTAACAAATAAACATAGGCAGTCAAATGAAAAAACATTGTCAGAAATGTATGTATGAAAGAAACAAATACATATAAAAATTAGGACACATTTTGATCGGAGTAGTGTAAAACAACTGTGAGCAGTAAATACTATAGTAATTATAAGGAGATATAAGAAAGAAATTGAAAAAAGGTGTAGGAGTAGGGTAGGTAGAGGTAGGATGGTAGAATTGAGTATGGAATAGAAAGAGGTAGAAAGTGTAAGGCAGCAGGTAGCCATGGTAAACAATCACGTTGCAAGTGCTAAGCCAATTGGGTAAGGGCAGGTTTGAAAGAAATGGCCAGGTAGTGCAGGGTTAGGGAAGGGACTAAGGTGGTTTGAAACAGGGGTATTGATTGGAGGAGATGAGATGGGTATGGAGTAATTTCTTGAAGGAGGCGTGGGTAGAGGCCTGTCGATTAGTAAGTGGGAGGGAGTTCCAGTATTGAGGGGCATGACAGGCAAATGAACTAGCGCCTTTAGAGGTAGTATGTCTAGGGATACAGACCAAGGCATTGTCAGATGAACGAAGGTCATAGTAGGATGCCTGATTCTGAAAGAGTCCCACAAGGGGCTTAGGTATTTGGGATCTGATAATGTTGTCTATGACAGAGCCGAAGACATAGGACCTGGATGCATGAGGGGGAAGCCATCCAAGTTCAGAGTAAAGGAGGCAGTGGTGTTTCATTCGATGGGAGGAGGATGTATAGCAGCATAAACTGTTATAGGTGACATCCCACTTTCAAAGACTTGATTTACTTGCAGATGTGTAGGTAGCAGCCCCATAAGTAAGTGAGGGAAGGAGTATCCCCCAGGCTGTGGCAAGTCTTGTCAAGGGGGTAAGGGCATAACTGGTTCGATAGGCAATACCAAGTTTCATGTTTACTGACTTGCACATCCGTTGAATATATAGATCAAAATTTAGTACTGGGTCCATTGTGACTCCTAGATATTTAAAGGAGTTCACCACCCCAATAAATGCGCCACTTAAGGTGGAGATTTTAACCATGTGTTGGGAGTATTTGAGTTTTAAGTTTGATCTAAATAGCATGGCTTTGGTCTTAGACTCATTTAAGACTAGTTTGTGATTACACGACCACTGCTGGATTTGCTGAAAGTCATGGGAGAGCTGCTGATTTATGTCTTCAATACTTTTGGCACTAGTATACAGAACAATGTCATCCACGCACAACAGTGAGTCAGTTTTCAAGTGGGTTGAGGTGATATTGTTTGTGAAGATAGTGAAAATCAGTGGGCCTAGTATTGAACCCTGAGGTACTCCGATGTTAGTGGAGGCCTTGTCAGAAAGGGTGGAGTTATATTTTACAATTTGTGTTCTGTCAGATAGGTAGTTCCCATGCCAATTTACAACATTAGGTGAGAAGCCAAGTAAACGAAGTGAGTCAGTAAGGAGGGAGTGTTCAACTAGGTCAAAGGCCTTAGTCATATCAATAAATATTGCCCCAGTGAGAGAAGCAGAGTCCATGGCCATCAGAGCATTGGATGTGACTTTGAGGAGAGCAGTAGTGGTGCTGTGACCCTTTCAGAAACCATGCTGGGTAGAGGACAGAAGGTCATATTTCTGGAGAAAGTCTATTGTTTGAGTGGCTACCAGTTTTTCTAGAATTTTGCTGAGAACAGATAGGATGGCTATGGGTCTGTAATCGGAGGGGTCTTTGGGGTCACCTTTTTTAAAAACAGGGGTAATCTGAGCCATCTTCCAGATATCAGGGACGTGGCTCTGGCACAAAGAGAGAGTAAAGATCTTGGCTAGGTGAGCAGCAATGTATGGAGAAGCAAGATTTAGGAGCTTGGGTTCTAGGCTATCGGAGCCTGCTGCCACATGTCCAGAAGAGTTATTAAGCAGTCATAGTACCTCCTGCCTAGAGATCGACTTAAAGAAAGATTTTGGCCCAATAACATTTGTTGGAGTGATTGCGGTTGGGTTGACGGAGAAGGAAGATGTGTAATTTGTTAGATTAGAGAATTTCTCATTGAAAAAGTTGGCAATAGTGTGGGGATTGTTACAGTGGATACTATTTAGTGACATATTGTTAAGGGTGGAGGACGAGTTTGAGCCAAGGAAGAATTTGATATAGGACCAGAATTTTTTGGATTCTCCATAGGAGTTTAGTAAGAGGTCTTTACAGTAGGTGCTTTTTGCCTGTTTGAGATCCTTTTTAAAACAGTTACACAATGCCCTATATGTATTGAGGTCAGACGTTAGACCAGAGCTCTTGAAATGGACCCAACTTTTGTCTCTTTGACATAGCTTACTGAGTAGGTCAGATTTTAGCCATCGGGTATGCCTATTCTTTACTCTGTGTGTCATAAGAGGACATGTTTGTCCTGAAGTGCTTGGAAGTTGGTTAGGAAGATATTCAGAGAAGACTGGGTATCATTAGATTTATAAAGAGAGGACCAGTCAATACTGGCAACATCAAGCAGGAAAGCTTGTGAGTTGAAATTGGCGTAGTTGCAAAAAGTTAGTGAAGCGAGGCTTATTCAGAGCAAGCCTCACTTTACCCCAGATGCAGTAAGTGGGGGAGTGGTCAGTGATGGCATCTGCTAGGGCGCCTGAGTTGATTATGTGCTCTGGATGGTTGATCATTATCCAATCCAACAGTGTGCTTGTGTTAGAGTGTGGGGCAGTTCTAGTGGGTTCCTTGATCAGCTGATGCAGGTTAAAGCTTTGTATCTTGGACAGGGATGTGGCTTGGGAGTTACCCAGACAGTTTATGTTAAGGTCCCCAAGTATTAGAACCTTATTTCATCCAGAGAGAAGTGTGGTTTGTTCCAACAGCTCATCCAGGCCAGATAGGCCACTTTTGGGAAGGCTGTAAACACAGACCACGTGTGATTTTTGGAGCTGAGTGTGAGAAGGGCATGAAGCGATTTGCAGTGCTTGAGAGGAGGTGAGTTGATGGCAGAGAGATTGAGATGATCTTTGAAGTAGATGGCAGCACCACCCCCTCTTTTAGGAGCCGGTCTATCAAGTCTCAAAAGATTATAGGATGGCAGGGAGCATAGTGAGTCAGGGGTAGAGGATTTGAGCCAGGTTTCAGTAAGGCAGATGATGTCAGGCTTGCAGAGTGAGGTCCAGGCCTCAAATTCAGCAAAGTTCCTCTCAAGACTCCTGATATTATAGTGAGCAACTATGAGACCTTTAGCAATATTAAAGGTATTGGGTATGAGGTTTGCTTGTCCAGGGTTTAGCTTAACATCTCCAGATAGCAGTATGGCCAAGAGAATTAGGTACCACAGTTTGTGTCACAAGTATGGGCATATGGTCCGAATGTGAAGTGAACTATTTTTGTGGACATGAACTATCATATGGATCCAAGCCCTGTTTAGTAGCAGTGGAGTGGTATCACGGTTGGGTTCAGGCACTACAAGAGGTTTGAAAAATAGAAATCAAGGGGTGGGAAGTGAGGGAGAGCTGATTCAGCACACGGTGCTGTTAATAGTGTTAGATGAAACAGTGGGAGAGAGGATACTAGGAAAACCAATAGCAAGCGTTGATTCATATTGAGCACTCCTAGACTAGGTGAGCTTGCCTTTGAGACAGATAGCTCATAGGGGAGAAAAGGGAATAAGAAGAGGCTTAAATACTGAACCACTAATGGCTTGTAACAGTAAATTGGAGAAAGCTCCAGAGGGCGAGGAGGGATAAGATGTAATGAGGTTAGATTGGTTGCCCAGAGGAGTGAGCAGAGATAATTCTGAGAAGATTTTAGTGTATCACAGGAAATCAAGGAGAAGCAAGTACAGAAAGAGAGTGGCCGAGCATAGGCAGAGGGGATTGATCAAGTCTGTTAGAGTGTGGAGCAGTGAGTACAGCACAAATCACCAGTACACTTATGGCCTTACAGCGAGGTCAGGTGATAGGCAGGGTAAGCTGGCCAATGAGGTGGGACCTTAGCAAGGAGGGAGGGGCAAGACTGTATTTAAAGGAGGCCTGGGAGGGGATGGGGGTGAGAAAAAATACTGTTTTAGAGTTTTAAAAAATACGAGCAAAAATCCTGCCATGGAGCAGAGCTTGAGACTGCTATACTTTGCCAGGCAAAAGGCGCACCAATCCGGCGAGGTCAAGCAAGCTTCAAAGACCAATCAGGGTCCAGCTGTTATGCGCTGGTCCAATCGGAGGAGAAACCATAGTGAGGTGGCACTACACTAGATTCAGCGGCTGTACCTTGATGGGGAGACCGGTCCATGGACCCAGGAGGGTGGGCAGGGGTGATGTTCTAGTCGGGAAGTGGCCACAGAGATGGCCTGTAGGGACCGTCTTGCTGTGAGGAGTGCCGCTTGGATGCTGGAGTCCCTGGGGAAGTAAAGAGAGGGAACAATAAGTAACAGCAGCAGGAGGGGTGGGAGGCTGGTGACAGACCGACAGCAGGGGGTGGGGGTGATTAGGTATAAACAAAGGACTGAGAGATGAGCAGAGTAGGGGTGGGGATTTCAGAGTGAAAGATAAAAGGTGAGGTCAGATAGTCACAGCAGAAGGAAAGAGAAACGGAGGGGGTTCTGAAGAATCGGAACTAAGAAGAGAGACTACAAGCAAGGTTGCAATGGGTCAGGGACTAAATTAGGGACAATTTAGCTGGAGGTGGTAGTTTTAGTCAGACAAGAAAAACAGGAGGAGAGTGGGCAGAAGAGAGCTGCAAGCAGATTTCAAATCAGCAATGGCTAGGTTTACATTCAAGTGTTAACTCCCTAAGGCTAGAAATATTGTGGCTACACTTAAACAAATATTGTACAATTTAAGCAGTTTACAGCACTTTATATCAGTTCAGAACAGTCAGTTATTAGAGGACAGAGCAGAGACAAGTTCAGAATGCAAGCTGTGAAATAAAAATAATGTTTTAGAGTGTTTAAAAATATAAGCAAAAATCT
Source organism: Neoceratodus forsteri (assembly GCA_016271365.2). Taxonomy (NCBI): domain Eukaryota; kingdom Metazoa; phylum Chordata; order Ceratodontiformes; family Ceratodontidae; genus Neoceratodus; species Neoceratodus forsteri. Next base: position 35,639,451 of record CM057456.1, read on the forward strand.
TGCCATGGAGCAGAGCTCGAGACTGCTATACTTTGCCAGGCAAAAGGCGCACCAATCCGGCGAGGTCAAGCAAGCTGCATAAACCAATCAGGGTCCGGCTGCCATGCACTGGTCCAATTGGAGGAGAAGCCATGCCGAGGCGGCACTACACTAGATTCAGCGGGTGTGCCTTGATGGGGAGACCAGTCCACGGACCCAGAAGCGCCGGCAGGGGTGATGTTCTAGTTGGGCGGTGGCCACGGAGATGGCCTGGAGAGACCGCCTTGCTGTGACGAGTGCCACTCCTTGCATTTGTTATCCTGAATACCCATACCCGGTGACATATGATGGCAGTGGTGGGATTCTGGCTGTGTGTCTGAGGGATACTTGGGAGAGCTCAGTCAGTGGTACCAGACCTGGTACTCTGGATAACTGGCAGCAGTGCATGGTGCAGGAGATGACGAGGATGGATGGAGATGGTGGCCTGGGTGAATCACCACAAGAGGACCAGGAGGACCAGGTGGCCGATCTGATGAAGCTTCTATATTGGATGAGCTGGTGCTGGCTAGATGCAGATCGATACCAGAGGGAGGTGGAGCACCAATGTCAGGAGCTGCTAGAGAGGATCCAAGTGGAGAATGCCAAGGAGAAATCCAGTAGGGAGGATCAGTGTGCTCTGAAGGAGGAGGACCCCCTAAAGCAGTGGTCATGTCCAACTTTGGAGAGGGAGTTTCCTATACTACCTGTGTTTCCTGGGTGTTATTGGATCGAGGATAGTAGAGAAGAGACAGCATTAGATAAGTCCCCAGGTAAGACTGTTGTGGACCTTGTACCTCCTGGGGTGAAGACTGCAATCAAGGCAGAAGATGCCAAGGTGGTGGCAGTGGTTAAAGGGACTTATGATGTAAAAAGTAATGTCAAAACTATTACTGATATACCGTATGCTTGCTGGAGAGAATTACAGGCAGGGGATCCTGACGTAGGCCAGCTCAGTACATATGTAACTAACAATGTTGGTAAAATGGCTAATGAAGGGTAAGGGGTGAAACTGTGGTGGTACTGTTTTGTATGAGACCCAACCCCCATACCAGGCATATAGAGGCCAGGATAGCGGTGCCCAGTATCTATGGAAGGGAGGTACTGGAGTCTGTTTGTACCAAGATGCACTGTTTAGAAATAAGTGCCTGACATGTCATGTAAGATGGCTGGGTGCTTGTACCCAGAGTATAACAATTATGTGGTAGCCAGTATTACTAGTGGAGACTAATTACGGTATGCCTAAAGAAATATTATGCTGCATTGTTCACTAGCCCCAGAGTAAAGAAATGAATGTATTGCTGTATTGCAGAATTATTGTATGGTAGCCAAATAATGAATTTAAGGGACCCTGGGGTGGAGCTTTACGGAGAGGGTGGGCCAGAGCACCACACCCTTGTAGGGTATGAATTAAGAATTGTTGTCCTCTTGTGCGGGGGAATGTGTGACAGGGTGACCCCTGTCATGGGTGGGTGCCCCAATAAAGAGATGTAGGTCTTCCCCTACCCCACCCCCCATTTAGTGCTAACTGTCAGAGTAAAGTGCATTAGTGAATTTAAAGAAGTAAAATGCATGAGAAAATGCAGTTAGTGCATAGAATGGAGAACAGAGCGCTGCAGTGCAGACACATATACAAGAAAAGTAATGGTTTAAAATAGTTATCCTAACAGTAAATGCTGCCTGCTACATAAAGTGCAGATTGCTAGAAAGGAATTAAACATGAATAAAGTGCCTCAAATTCCTGACGCACTATTTAAGGTGCTAAATGCATAAAAGTGCAAGGTGCTTGTGTAAAATAAAAAAAGAGATTGTTTAGCACATGCTTTATATGGGGCTTGTATTGCCTTCACAAATGCTCAAGAGCTGCTAGATTTGAAGTGCAGAATGCTTTAACCAAGCTGTCTGCTGAAGGTTGAATAATATTTATTTATTTAAGAGTTTAATCAGGCAGGTGTACTGAGCGGAGAACCACTCATTTCCAGACGTGACCTAGGGGAAATTGGGGTATAGGGGAACATAGGATGACTATTACATACAGTACAGAGTTACAATAGTGTACAGAATATACAACTAGATGGCTGAAGAACACTGGCATAGAGGACACTTTTTGCATAATTGTACATTATCAACAACATAGAGAAGAGAACATAATTAACTTTTAGGACCCTACAGTGTTAGCAGAAACCAGCGGGAATGTGGGCTTGTTCTTGTGGTTACTGTGAGCATGTGCATGTGGCGGTGAAGTGTGCGTAGTGGAGTGGTTTGAGATGTCTGGGCTTTGTGGAGCACCTGATGTCAGCAGGCAAGTCATTCCATAGTTTGGGCATGCGATATTTAAAAGCTGATTGGCCCTTGGAGGTGTGCATGAATGGGACTTGGAGAAGCCTGGAGTCAGTGCTTCTGAGTGAGTAGGCAGGGGAAGGCTGAATCGAGATAAGGGGGAAGGGTCTGTGACCAGAATTTGGCGATGACTCTGGAGCAGTGGATCTGTCTGCTGGTCGTGAGTGAGGCCAGGGCTATGTCCCTGTACAGATTGCAGTGGTGGGTCATTGGTGGGCAATCCAGGATGAAGCAACAGAAGCAGTGGAAAAGGTGTCCAGGCTGGCCAGGTTAGATAAGGGTGCGGCACCATATACCACGTCGCCATAGTCAAGTATTGGGAGAATCATTTTTTGAACAATTTCCCTCCGGACCTGTTTGGGCATGCAATCCTTGTTGCGATATAGAACACCAAGTTTTGGGTGCAACTTTTTGTGTAATGATTTGATATGGGTGGAGAAATCCAGGTATTGGTCAAGCCAGACTCCCAGGTATCTGAATGAGGTGCAGGACTCCGGGGAGCCCCGTCTAAGGTTAGGAATGAGGGGTGTGAATCTAGGAAAGAGAGCCGTGGATGTGATCCGAAGGTGAGTGAGATGTTTTTTTTTCATATTTAGGAGTAGCTGGTTGGACCGGAACCATTGCTGTATGGTGCTGAAGTCCTGCTGAAGCACATTTGACACCTCTCCAGTGGAAGGGCCTGAGGTGTACAGTTCGGTGTTGTCCGCATACATTTGGATGGATAATAGTGTGCAGGCCTGTGGGAGGTCATTTAGGAATATTGAATAAAGCAGAGGGCCCAGGACTGAGCCTTTGGGGACCCCCATGGTGACTGGTAAGGGGGATGATATGTGAGGGCCAATTTTCACCGATTGATGTCTGCCTACCAGGTAGGCATGAAACCAACTAGTGGCATGGCCAGAGAGGCCAGTATCATTTAGTTTTGCTAGTAGCTTAGGATGGGAGATGGTATCGAAGGCCTTGGCCAGGTCAATGAAAATGGCTGAGGTGATATGCCCTATGTCCATTCCTGAAAGGATGTCATCAGTGATTCTTAATAGGGAGGTAATGGTAGAGTGAGACTTGTGGAAACCAGACTGATAGGGGGTGAAGAAAGAGGTTGTGTCTAGGTATTGGGAAAGTTGGGCAAGTGCCAGGTGTTCCTGAATTTTGGCCAGAATTGGGAGAAGGGAGATGGGGTGGTAAGTACCCAGCATGGAGGGGTCGCCGCCCTTAGGGAGGGGGATAACAGTTGCATGCTTCCATGTGACCGGGATTTTGGCCATGGAGAAGGAGAGGTTGAGAAGGTCAGCTAGTGGAGCGGCTATGGTGGGGACAGATAAGTGAAGTAATTTGGCGTCCAGACCTAAGGGGCATTTGCCTTTGTTGGGGTTGAGAGAGCTCAGTGCTTGCAGCACTTCAGCTGGGGTTACTGGATGGAAGTAGAAACTGGAGGCGTGTGTGGAGTTCAGAGATTTCAATGGGTTACATGGTGTGCGTGGGGTGGGCGGGTGATTGGGTAGGAGAGATGCTGCACAGCTAGTGAAGAAGGTATTGAAGGCAGAGGCTACTTCGCCAGGGTCAGTGACGGTCAAGCCTAGGATGGATAGGGTCGGGGTAGGAGGTTGGATGGGGGGAGAGGAGGAATTTGAGAGTTTTCCAAAATTGGTGGGGTGGTTAAGGTTAGAGTTTAGAGCCGACGTAAAGTAGTTCTTTTTGGCCCGACATATCAGTTTGGTGCAGGAGTTGCAGAGGGTGCGGTATGTTTGTAGGGATTCTTGGGAGCATGTTAGTTTATGTTTGTTCCATGCCTGATCCCTGGTGCGACAGCTGCTAATGAGATCGGCTGAGACCCAAGGAAGGTGGGAGCCCCTTATTTGTGTGCTTCTTAGCGGAGCATGATTATCCCAAACTGCGAGAAACCTGGTCTTAAACGTTTCATAAGTGTAATCAATTGAGGGTGCCTTTGGTATGAAGGACCAGTCGATATGAGCTAGGTCATAGAGGAGAGCAGATAGAAAGAGGGATTTGTAAGATCTCATGAGAATCATCCTTGGGGGGGCGGGGGTTACAGGTCTGTGCACTTTCCTGACCATGTATGTCATGTGATGGTCACTTAGGGAGTCAGGAAGGAGACCAGCATTAATGATCCTGTGTGGGTGGTAAGTGAGGGCCCAGTCCAGGAGGGAGTGGTTAGGCATTTTAGGGTTTAGCTGGGTGGGTTGGGAGATTAGCTGGGAGAGGTTTCGGGCAGTTATTTTGGTGCGTAGTTTGGTACAATCTTTGGCTAGTCAGTTGAAATTGAAATTGCCAAGGATATGGAGCTTGCCAGCTGTGGCAGTAGACTTTAATGAGGCCAGGTGTTCTAGGACACTGGGCAGGGAGGTACTGGAGCGCAGTTGGAACCCGCAACATAGACGGGGTGGAGTAAGGCAGTGCAAGTTTGATGAATAAGGACTCTATTTGGGGTGACGGTGTGGGGATTTGGACCAGGGTGAACTGTAGCCTGGAGGAGATAAACATGGCAATACCTCTCCCCCCATTTCTTGTCTTGACGGTTTTGCCTGATCACTGCATAGCCAGGGATGGCTATAGCAGAGTCCATGTGGTGTGGCTTTAGCCAGGTCTCTGATAGTATGAGGATGTCTTGGCACGGAGATAGGGCAGTAAATTGCAGTTCTGGTAATTTGTTCAGGATGCTGCAGATGCTGAGGTGCAGTATTTGGAGGCCCTTGGGGAGACTCCTTTGAGTGTGGGGACTGGGAGTGTGGGGAACCCGGGTTTGCTTCAGTATCACCTGCCAGTGAAGAAGCAGCATAAGAATGTGTTTGGTTTTGTACCAGGCCGGTCTAGCCATGTGAAGGGAGGGGGGTGCGTTAAGGGTGGGTGCAGTGGTGGAAGTTGCTGAGTTACATAGGACAGTTAGCTCTGGGAAAAAGGAGGGAGGAAGGATGGTAGCTCCGAGCTCCCAATTTTGCATGGGTCTGTGTGTTAGGTGTTGTGGGAAAGTGGTTGAGGGGAGTGGCGGGGGGTAATGAAGGTGTAATGGGGGGATGGTTGGGGTGCCATTATGGATGGGTTGCTGGAGGGAGATTAGGGGGAAAAGACAGGAGGAATAGTGGGAGGAAAAACAGTAGCATCTTGCTTATAATGTTCTAGCATGCAGTGGTTGCGGCCTCTAGTGGTGATAGCAGATAAGCTGCTAATGAGAGAGTGGACTGATTGGTTCTACAGCCACGTGACACCACGTATATAGCTGAGAGACCACCAAGGGTGGTGGTAGGGGTGGTGGGGAGCCAGCGCGCAGCACTAGCGGGGTAAAACACACGGCATCTACAAGAGGCTGGCACTGGTCCTGTAAGCACGTTGTCTCATACCTTATGCGCTCCGGGGGGGGGGAGTTCTGCGTGGCGATTTCTGGGGAGGGCAGGCAGTTACAGAGCCCTCACGACCCTCGTGGACCTTCCGTCTCCAGGCCCACATGACCCCTGCAAACTGAGAAAGAAGGAGAGAGGGGAGAGAATTTAAAGCATGTCGGAGAGGCGGGGCTAACCTACAGGTAAGGGCAAGGAGATTCAGAGCTATGCTGTATTATGGTACCGCTCTGGTTACTGAAAAATCTGCAGCTGTGAGAGTTAAGTAATTGAACAGTAGCTAGGTAAAAACACACCTAAAATCAGGAGCAGCACAGAAACAGTTCAAAAGTACTCACAGACAGGTGCAGACTATAGCGACTTGTTAACTCTATACATGTACAGTCAACTGTTGGCTTTGTCAAGAACTCTTAAGGTACGTGATCGATTACAGGCAAACTGTTGGCTATGTAAAAATAAATCAGCGCAAAAAAACTGTCTACAGTGCTGCGCCAACTCTTAAAGGCAACATTAGATATAGAGCAAGGTCCTTATTCAGAATGCTTTTCAAAAAATTATTTGGCGCCAAAACACATGCCATCTACAAGAGGCTGGCGCTGGTCCTGTAAGCACGTTGTCCCATACCTTCTGCACTCAAGGGGGTGGGGGGAGTTCTGCGTGGCGATTTCTGGGGAGGGCAGGCAGTTCCAGAGCCCTCACAACCCTCAAGGACCTTCCATCTACAGGCTCACATGACCCCTGCAAACTTCTGCGCTCCAGGGGTTGGGGGGGAGTTCTGTGTGGCAATTTCTGGGGAGGGCAGGCAGTTCCAGAGCCCTCACAACCCTCGTGGACCTTCTGTCTCCAGGCCCACATGACCCCTGAAAACTTCTGCACTCCAGAGGGTGGGGGGAGTTCTGTGTGGTGATTTCTGGGGAGGCAGGCAGTTCCAGAGCCCTCACAACCCTCGTGGACCTTCCGTCTCCAGTCCCACATGACCCCTGCAAACTTCTGCACTCCAAGGGGTGGGGGGGAAGTTCTGTGTGGTGATTTCTTGGAAGGGCAGGCAGTTCCATAGCCCTCATGACCCTCGTGGACCTTCCATCTCCAGGCCCACACGACCCCTGCAAATAATGTGCCCACGTGTTTGTATATGCACACCTGTAGGACTTTAAAGTGCATGCAGTGCTAAATGTATGCTTGAAACAGAAAATGCTTTAAGAAATTACAAGGTGCCTAAATATACAGGATAATAAAATGGATAGAAAGGTAAAGTGCAAAGATAGCTAAATTTTATATACTGTATTTATAACGGGCGAACACCAAGAAAAAACAAGCAAGAGTGCCATTTTTTCCTTAGTTCTAAAAGGGGCCAGTCTGTAATTCAGCCCCAGGCTGTGTTTGTTCCAGAGAAGGCCTGGTTGTTAACCCCACCCTCAATTTAAAAATAAAAACAGGTGCATTAAAAGCCCTGAAATTAGTAAATGATAAAAGGGGTTACTACACTTCTGAGATCTCCTGAGGGAGCTGTAATATTTTGTAGTTACCATATAAACCCAGGAAGAACACTAAACAGTTCAGTATCTTACCTGACTGCAGGACTGCATCTGAGGATTTCTATAGGGGAGCAGCGCCCTCTGCAGTCCCCTCTTTATACAGCCTTACCTGTCACTCAAAGGTAACTAAGGAGGGACCCTATGTTAGTTGCCAGGCAATTAAGCATTTATGAAGTTTTTCTAGTCTAGTATTACATTTGATGCTTGTTTATTTAATTATATCAATGTGTAGTGTTGTATTATAATGCATAGTGGGTCACCTTGTGTTTATACACTAACCAAGCTAGTTTTCTTTTGTATTTTTAGTTAAGGGTCAAGTCATGTGACCCCACCCAGCATGCACTTAAACCTTCCACTAGGGCTTGATGTTAGATAGGGAGTCAGTAGGAGACTAACGGAGGTAGGAGAAAGGCCTCCCAGTGCTGTGGGCTCACACTGGTCATTATAACTGAAGCCTAGAATCTGCTAAGACCAAAAGCAGTGGCCTTTGTTTTGAATGCAACTAACCCTTATTTTGATATTTTTCATTTGATTTCTGTAAATATTTTCATTCATTTTATGACAAAATAAAATGATAAATGCCTCTGGGCAGTTTTTATGCTCTGTGATTTGAGTCTGCCTTGTATTTGTTATCCTGAATACCCACACCCGGTGACACCTATCTAGCACTACCTGTCCAAGTGAAACATTGCTTGTAACAATATTTGGAGATTTGCCCTACCATTGAGCCACCTGACACACCACTGTGATCTTTATTGTTATCTTGGTTGACTATCCACCTCAAACATTCACCTGTTTGTACTGGGATGCTTCACTAACAAAACTGTTTGGCTTAGACCCCTGTTCCCTTTGCATAGTAATTTACATTTTCTCACCTATCGTATCCTCTTTGATCCAATGACAAGTCCTTACTCCTCTCAAAAACGTACACCAGTATGGGGGATAAGGCCTTTACTGTTAGCGCCTTTGGGTTATGGAATTCTTTTCCATTCCTTGCTCATAGCTCCCCTACTCAATCTCAGTTTTCAGAAGCTCTCTCTGGCACTACCTAAAGGCCAGCTCAAGCTGTACTTGCACTGGATTTCACTGTGTCAACATGTTGTTTACACCATGCCACTTGTTTATGCACTGCCTACACTCATTATAATTCTGATTGTCAATTTTTGCACTGGCACATACCTGTATTCTTTGTTCGAATGGGTTATAGTTCTTTTTTCAATATTTTCTGGTTATTGCACTGCTTTTTGTTACTTAACTTTGTAACCCATCTTCTTTGTCTATTGATATGTCTTCCTCATATATGCTCATTATGTAACCTTCCATGTTGTACCTGAAAATAGGCACAACATTGTCTAGTGTACTTACCTGATCATTAAAAGCTAAACAAACAAATGAAACATTCAGTTACAACATTCTGAATCCCAAAGCAGAGCCAAGTTTGGCTGTACAGACTTTGGTATAACTGTAGCTCTGCACTGAGTTTTTCACCTTCTTAATACATCAAACTAACCTCTCAGTGAAGCAAAACTGCAATACAAGTCAGCAGGTACACTGCCCAAGCCAGCAGCAACAAGTACAGTACTATATGCTGCTCAGCAAAATCTCATCTTGACCTGACTCAAGCATGATGCTGTTTACCTGATATACTTAAATGTGTGTATTTTTTTACCTAGAAAGAAGTGCTGTATGCAACCAAGCTGTTGGCACAGAAGGTTACCAGGACCCATGCAATAGGTGCCACATTGGGGCTATGATATATAGCCTGCAAGGGATTAAAATATATTGCACTTACATGGTTATTTTAGCCCAGATGTCAGGTTCTAAAATATGTTCTGACTGTTAAGGTATATTCTGTTTTCCTGGCTGTGCAGTGTGTCCTGCTTATTGACAGTGTGTCTAAATGTTAACCATGCACCTACAATTTCCCACTGTTTGGGAGGGTTCCCGGGCAATGATTCCTGCCTGCTAGGAGCATATAAATAGGGGTTCAGCCTAACAAAAGTGGGTTCTTATACAGTGTTTCAGCTGGGGTGCTTGTGTGACAGTTTCCAGTTTACTACCTATGGGTATGATTCTCCAGCTATGACCAGCTGGAGGGAACCTGCATGCCTAGGGATGATGCAGGGCCCCTTGGTCTGCCTGGCACTGGCCCCCTCCAGTGCCAGTCTCCAGAGGCTCAGGCCGTGACTGGGGTTTAGATTCAGGGACAGCAAGGGACCTGTTGGGGACTTGCCCTCAAAGAGGGTCTTCTGATGGTGTCCAATCCTTCTGTCCTGCATTCTTGTGATGGCAGGGTGTGCTGTGTGATGGGCGAGGTGCTTTGGGCTATAGCAACAGGCCTGTTTGTGTGTCTGGCATAAAATTAGAATAGCTGGTGCCAAGGTTCAGAACCTTATGGCAGGGTAAGCAACTGTTTGCTGTGACCACGTAAGATGCTGACTCTGACCCTTTGGAGGCATTGGACTTGGGACAGACCACTGAGATTGTCTGTACCACATGTTCTATGTGTGAATTTGTGTTCAGAAGGGTACATCCTATATTTAGCCCTTATGACAGGCAGCATCCCAATCTCTGTGCCATGCATGGCCTGCTACAAGTTGATCCACTAGTCCCACTCACAGCAGCAAGTAGGACACCAGAATGTTGCTACCAATTTTCCTGTATGTTGCCTTGCCATAAATGGGGACTGTATAACATTGTAAATTGATGGGCTAGATAGAACAGTGATGTGAGCTGTAACTATGTTTAAAGAGCAGTAATTATGCTGCTACTCAGATTCAAACCTGTAGCCAGCTAGCATTCAGGGTATGTATAGTAGCTATGATTTATGCTGGTTTGAACTGGGTCCAAACCAGGTGCTGTGGCAGTGGACTACTCACTACCTCAAGCTGTGGGCACCACTTGTGCAAATGAATGTTGGAGTTTTTTCAAGCAACCTTTTTGCCTAAAGTACCATGCACTGTGTTTGCATGTTTCCTAGCAGGCACAGTGTTAAACCTACTGTACTATTGGCACTGGCTAATGCAAACCAAATTGAAGTTATGGTTTACAGTTTAAATCAACTAAACCATCCTCAAGTTGCCATGAGGGGAAAGTATGTGTACAGTGTAAAGTCAAAGTGAGTTCTAACTTTTGATTACCAAAGCACGTCCTGTTTACCCTCAAAGTCAAAGGGACATGAAGAAGATGAATATGGAGTGCCCAGAGTCCAAGTGAGAAAGATTAAAACCTGGACAATGTGAAAACTTTGATTGCTGCAGCTAAGAGGTCACTGTTCAACAAAGATGATAAGCGGTCAAGCCCCTGAAAGGGCACAGGTGGTCAGGATAACCAAGCAAGGCCAAGATGGCATACAGGAACCTTATAGCCATGCCATAGCAGTCTCTGTCACTATGGGCAGGGAGCAAGTATAGACCTGGGACTGACAAGGGCAGAAGATGTCTTCCGGTGAGACTGTATCATCCTATAACCCTGGACACGGGAGCCACCCCTAAGGTTATTGCCCACCCCCCTCCTCACAGAAGGGACTTTGTATTCAGAAGGCCCAAAGAGGAAGTTGTGCTACATGTATCTTTTATCTGTTAAACTTTTTTAATTCAGATACAAAAACACACCATTTAAGTAATGCAACTTTTATTAAAAAAACAATATTGACTTTAACATTTTTATACAGATATTTGACATTCAGTTGCTCTGTACTCCTACAACTATGCATACAAGTTACACTGGCGAAAAAGGCTACAGTCCCAATGGAACACTATCTGGTAAAAAAATAAGTTAACAGTAAACATAAAGCATCTTGAGAACTTTTTTACTTGTGCTGTTTATTAAACAAATCAGATAAGAAGGAAAGCTGTTTTGAATACCTTTCAGTTTTGGAAAGTTAAAAATACTGTTTAGGATGAAACAGAAAACATTTAAAAAATGTGAAGCAGCATTTAAATGTTGATTTCCCTGTACTGTGCATGAACATGGAGCTTTAATAACGTTACGGAAAACAGTGGATTGGTCATTCTAGTGGTATAGAATGTAAGGATAGAACCCCCACGTTTTGAGGGGGGGGCTTGAAACCATTTTTATTTACATATACTCTGGTGGGCATAGGGAATGGCCTACCTGGTAAAGTAGTAAATCTACACTGCATAAAGTGACTTCTCAGGTTTCTGCAAAAACATCTGTTGGCACCAGTAGATTATGAAAAACAAGAATCTAGCCAATGCCACGAATAGCAGCTTCACACATACAACACATGTAGAAACTTTTTCTGAATGCATTCTGTTTTGATGCTGCCCTCCTAGTGGATAAACCAATCTCGCAAGACTACCGCCTGCAATTTGAATTTCAGGCATTTCATTCTTTATCCATGAAGAATTTTCCATGAAAACGTGCTATGTACCCCTTGGATTTCATCTGTCTCTGCTGTTGGCATTAAAATAGTTTCCATGGGAAAAAGGCTGTGATGTCACAAGCAGAGGATTTACGATTTAGTGGCAGGAATAAGCAACTGGATCAGATGAAGTCAAAGGGAACATTTTCCAGTTTTAATTAAAATGTCTTCAGTACAACTGGGTAGAATGTGAAATTCTGGCAGCAGAAGTCATGCTGAAATGCAATTTTTCTTCCAAAATTCTCTTCAGAATTTCATTTTTATTCTTCAACATTCCAAAAAAGCATTTCTATATAAACATTACATAATGGGTTGAATATGTAGGACCAGATTGTGGAAAATTAATCTGCAATTTATGTAAACTGCTGAATACTGTTCTATATTTTAGGTAAACTGTGATTTAATTTCGTAATTCAGATGTTGATGAAATTCTTTGCAATTAGGCAGAATTTCTGAAGTTCTGCAGAATTCCAGTGGAAACGGAATTTGAAAATACCCCACAGCTCTAGTCTTCATTAATTAAAAATGTGGGAGGCCCTCAAATTCTAATTAGGGCAGCATTTTGTGTAGTTGAGCTCTGCTCATGAGACCTTTGTGTGTGGGAAACTGAAAAAATCTCTTTAATATCTTTTAGGCAAATCTGGATAAACTTATGAGGGAGATTGGCCTTAAATGTTATACTATAGCTACCAAGCAACTCACAGCCTATAAGGTCTGCTCATCTTAAATTTCCATGGTTTGAGTTTAAAAGTCTGTAAATTCTTTAATGTTATTCTGTCAGCTATTGCAATGCATGGCATATAATGACTAAAATTAGAATCGGCATGTCACACTACTTTAAGAATCTTTGATAATGAAACTGTACATATTATTGACAGTCCAGATGCAGAAACTTTCCATGGCGGGATATATTTAAGATTTCAAAAAATGTGTACACATACTACCAGTACCAGATTTCATATAAATTAATTTTAATTGTCAAACCACTTTTTTAATACAAGCTTTGTCTTCAATAGAGTCTCCTCGGAGATGATTTTTGCAGAAGGCAGACATCTTCTACTGCAGAGCGACCACAGCCTCATTTCTCATTGACATCTGCCATTCTCTATGCCACCTTAGCAGCTAAGTGTGCAGTTATGTGAATTAAGAAACTGTAGTCCTTTGGTGGGCCACTATTTCTCACCATGGTGAACCTCCCTGGCCTGGTACACAGAAGCTCTGGCAATTTATTTCATCAGTCCTTCAAGTTCAGCTATTAAAGCAAGCAGTGGTGCTAACACTTGACCTCATCACTGTGCACTAGGCAAAAGCTCAGCACAGTACTGCACTACTAGTATAGTGTTGTGACATGTCCTTGGATATCTAAATTTCTATTTCAGGAACCCACTGGTACACAATTAAGGCAGCAAACTGGACACATTATTTGCCAGGAACAACCATGAGCCACTGTCTACTCAAAGTAGCATATGAGTCATCCATTGTGCTACCAATGTAATTGTCAGTTAAACTGAAACTAATATCCAAATAAGACTATTAGACTTGATAGCATCAGGCTAACTGGCCAACACTAGTGCAGTCCCTGCCTGCATTTCAGTTTGCAGCTGATATGGCAATATGTACAAATGCTGCTGTTAACGGGACAGCACCATCGTGTGAGGGATCCACTGTGCATCTACTTCAGGACTGTTCCAGCTCCCATCCTTTATTATGCTCCTGTTACTGCACACCACCATCTGTGGTTTTCATTGGTGACCTCTCTTTACTTTGCATGGTTTTCCATTTTATACTAAAACAGATTTCTCAACCAGCAGTACTGGTTTGTTCTTTTCCTGCACAGCAAATAATGGAAGTAGGTGGGACTTCAGTTTTCGACTTGTTGAAGTTTTCAGAAACATGTCCTGCACCCTTATGTACCTCTGAAGTAAGAGAAAAAAAGGGATTATGTAAGTAGGCAAGAAAGATGTTATATTATTTTCAAGAACAATGTTTTCTGTGAGGCAACATAAGATCCATGAAAAAAATCAAATTTTTTTATGTATTTGTAAACTGGGGCCCACGGGGAATTATTTTCATTTAGTGAGGAGGCCAATCTGTGTTCTAGTTCTGACTTTTAAATCCATGTGCGCAAGGGAAATGATGATCCTTAACTCTTCAGGGGGTTTATCTTGTTACTGGGGCTAGATAGAAATCACTTGAAAACTCATTTCTGTGGCAGTCTAATTTCTGCAAAAATCTGGTCATTTTTTTACTTTCCATTTTCAATCAAATATCCAAATCATGCAAAACTAGTGCAAACATGTCTGTTTCCAAATTAAAATGCTTTTTTTTAGCACAAAAAATGGTGATATTTGAACCATTTTTGTTCCCTCAAAATTAGGTGATGTTACAGAATTTGAGATTTTTGCAGAAAAAAATTCCACAAAAATACACGAGGCAATTTCACGTGGCCCTACTTGTTACATCTCACTCTCACTCTTTCACAGTCTTCAGGCCACACTGTAACAGAGGGTCAAAGCATTTGAGCCATCTTTATTAGCAGTAACTGTTACACTTGACTACTCACATACAGGCAAATCTCTTACACCCATCTAAAATGGTTTCATTTTTCTGGACCAGGATACTAGTTATCACAACATACTCCATCTGTAGTGCATGTTCTATTTCTAGGACCTTTCATGTTCCCTTTATACACCTCGTGGCCAACTTCACAGCCCTATTTATAAGGCATTTATATCCTGTTTTCCATGTGGCAGATTGCTTCATTGCCCTCTTTTAAGACCCTGATGTATTCCCATTTTTCTCACTGTGAACTACTTCTTGCCCCCAGATAATGCCCTGCTGTGTTCTGCTTGTACCTCATGCTAACTATATCATGACCCTTTGCTATGGCCCCTCTAGTATTCTCCTCACTGTATTGTGGCTCTTTGCTAAGGCCCCTTGTGTTCCACTTTGAGCTACAGAGCTGGTGACTCCTTTACAGAACTTTATCTCATCTTACCACATGATGAGCAACCGCTGTCCCCCCTCTGATTTCATGGAAGAGTCCTGGACTGTGTCCCACCCATCTGCCTACTGACTTTGCAGAGTGGGCTGGCCCTATGATTCACTCGCCCTAGACTCCAGTATTTTCTCACCATGGGTGGCTGCAACTGGTACCAGAAAGCATTGCTCTCATCTGCTCTCTTTGTCACTGATCATCTCCCTAGGGAATGGAAGGTCTGGTGTTTGACTCCCCACAGACTGCTTGAGGGCAGACTTGCAGGCCAGAAAACAGTGCAGTCACCCAGACTGAGTGTTGCTTTTTCTCTATTTACACTTCCCTGCTGCTAGAACTGACTTCATCCCCCAACTCCCTTTCTTTCTCTGTAGACTGCTCCACCCCAATTCACTGCCAAATCTGTGCGTGTGTGAAGAGGGGAGCGCAGACTATAACATACCCCTGAACTGGTGTGGAGGAGGCTACATAGTCATAGTGACAAAGGGTAATACATAGGGCCTCATGCTATTCTTTACACCAGTAATACTCATAATATGGCGTAGGGGCCACATACAAATCTCAAAGCCTTTCTCTGTGGCCCCCAATTGGTTGCAGACCCTTAACATAGCCATGGCTAAAATATTTCTTCCTCCCAGATGCCACAGATTGAGAAAGCTAGTCCATTTTAGAACACTGCTGGCAGCTGCTTAAACTCCTCTTTTTTGCATTAGCATTTTTTCTTATCTGGAGTAGCTTTGTGGCGGGAGAGAGCTTGAACACAGACTATTACAAGACAAGTAAACTACATGTCTTACCCCAGCACCTATTAACTAATTTTCCCATACATTGTGATAGTAAAAATGAGCTGGTTTGAATGCTATGCTGTTCAGCTGTAATATTGTTTGTCACAGTTTAAAAAGCCCCAAAACATAAAGAGACTTTAATAATCTCTGCCATTGCTGCTCCAACAACAAAATGGCATGGACAGCAAACACAGTGATGGTGATGTAACAGGACTGCTCTTTCTTTCATACTAAATCAGTGTGGGTCAATTTTTTTATGCTGCATGTGACACTTTATGTTAAACTATGCATGTGTTGATACTTAACTTGTGCATTAGAGACTAAAGTGTCAAATGCTATCATAATAAAACCTGCTTCATACGGATCTAGTATTAGAGAAAGCATGGTCTCGGTTCAGTGACATAATTACATTTGAGGTCCATACCATTTTGTTGCTGGAGCGGTGCTGGCAAGGAGCAAGACGTTTTAATACTATCTGTTCACACTCTGTGTCTTTTTGAAAATGTGATGAAACAAGATTAAAACTGAATAGTTAAGGTACATACTTATATCATGGGAGGATTAGTTAATAGGTGCTAAGATTAAACAAATACTGTACTTCACTTGTCCTTTAAGGAAAAAAATCAAAAAGAGATTCAGGGAGAGAAAGACACAACCATGAAAAATGCAGAGAGACAAAAGACTAGAGATTCATGGAAATTAGCAGGATACCAAGAAAAATGAAAAATGCAGAGCATATTACAGAGAGATAGACAAACAGGCAGGCAGATGTAACAAATGTTGTTCACAGGTGGTTTAAAAACCGGGCTTGCAACACAAAAGTAATGTTATCTTTACAGCATCCTTCAGTACTTACTGATCTGGCTGCCGATTTTTATTGTATAAGAATTTGAGAAATCTTGGTTTTAAGCCACCTGCCACTAAAGTTTAACTCTATAGCATCCAGAAAGCACCAAAGTGACTAAGAAAAAAGACCCCCCCCCAGCAACACGTTACTTAATGCAGCCCTTGTAGAGTAATTGCCCCTTGAGCATTTGGTGATTATCACTGTTTTTTATCAATGAAAAGTAAGGAACGGTAGCTGCTGCCCCATGGTGGTACTTCCCCAAGCTTCATTAAGAAGGTGATTCTTAGCTGTAAGTCTGTAAGGCTTAAATTGTTAGATGTAGCCATTACCACCAACCAGCACAGACACTGCTGCTGCTTCCATCACTACAGGCTGAATGTGTAACCTTTACACATTTGACACAGTCCCACTCAAAAGATTAATATACAACTTAGCCAGCCTTGGAGTAGCCTGGGTAAAAAATTAGCTGGAGAACAGGACACAGAGGGTAATAGTAAACAGAGTCCACTCTGAATACACGGGGATTACTAGTGGGGTACCGCAGGGTTAAGTTCTAGGACAGGTCCTCTTTAATGTCTTTATAAGTAACATTGCAGAGGGACTGGAAGAAAAAGTATGTCTCTTTGCAGACGAAACAAAGATCTGCAACAGGGTTAATACACTGTAGGTGGGGTGGAAAAGATAAGAAGGGACTTGGCAAGGTTAGAGGAATGGTGAAATATATGGCAGCTTAGATTCAATGCTAAGAAGTGCAAAGTAATGCACCTGGGAAACAAAAACGCAGGGGAAGAGTACACAGTGGGGAGTGAGATAGTAACAACAACAAAAATGGAAAGGGACCTGGGGGTAGTCATATCAGATGACCTAAAGGTGGACAAGCAATGTGAGAGGGCAGTAAGGAGGGCTGAAGGGATATTGGGATGCATAGGGAGAGGCATCACCAGTAGAAAACAAGAAGTTGTTATCCCTCTGTACAGACAGCTGGTGAGACCCCATCTGGAGTACTGCATGCAGTTCTGGAGACCCAATCTCTCCAAGGACATAGACAGGATGGAGACAGTCCAGAGGAGGGCAGCTAAAATGGTGCAGGGTCTGCACCAGAAGACATATGAAGAGAGACTTAAGGAGCTTTCTATGTATACCCTTGAGCAAAGGAGGGAGAGGAAGGACATGATAGAAACCTTCAAGTACCTTAAGGGAATCAACAAAGTCCAAGAGGGTAGCACCTTTCAGAAATAGAGGTGTGCAAAAACAAGGGGGCACAATTTGAAGATAGAAGGGACACAGATCAGATGTAATGTGAGGAGGTATTTTTTCACAGAGAGGGTTGTGGATTCATGGAATGGCTTTCCTGAGGAGGCTGTGGAGTCAAAAACAGTGGGGGAATTCATGAATGCATGGGACAGACATAAGGCAATTCTAGGGGGTGGGGGTAAGAGGAAGTAGGCTGTTGGTCAACTAGGATCTGCAGCTTATCCATTAGGTAGGGAAATGGGCAGACTGGGTGGACCAAGCGGTCCTTATCTGCCATCAAGTTCTATGTTTACCTTCAGACAACCCAGTACTTCTAATCAGTTTTCATTTAATTTACTTACTGTGGATTTATGTATTCATTTGTTTATTTATGCTTCTCTATGAAGAATTTCATTGTGCCATGGCTCATTTACAATATTTCCTAGCAGTCAGTGGAGGAGGAGAAGAGAGAGAGAGACAGACAGGGGAGAGAGAGAGAGAGAGAGAGAGAGAGAGAGACAGAGAGAGAGAGAGAGAGAGAGAGAAACAGTGATGTGATATAATCTGCAATACCAGTGGTAAACAGAAATAATAAAACTGAGGGAATAACCCCATTGTACTTGTAACATTTGTCAATGCAGTTTCAGTGATACAGAGCCCAAACATTCCCATCTTGCTTTAAGGGCTGCTGCAGCAATGGCATCTTTAGTACTGGTCATATTGAAACCGTTTACTGTCCAGCCTAGCTTTGGCAACACTGCATGCCAGTCTTGACACTGCAAAATCTAAAATATAGGGCTAATAATTCCAGCCACATGGAAACATGAAATAAAAATAAAGCAGTGTTGTATAGCATTTTAGGTGCAGAATTGTGAACCTAGGGATGTAGGTTTGAATCATTCCACTACCACTTGGGGGAAAATCCAGAATTTTTAATAAGGGAGTAGGAATCTAGGGGTAACCTTTTCCCCACAGAAATGTAAAAATAAAAATCCCTTTTACACAACCAATTAACCTGATCCAGCTACTGTTTGTGGGTCTACGGGGGTAGCAGGTTGGACTTGGCTCCATACTGCAGCTGGATCCACTGATGTCAGCACTTAGACAGTCACAAACTCTCTGACCTGGAGTTTTAGAGCTTTGGACATAGCACTTGCAACAGTTTTACTACTGCTCCTGCAACCCTGCAAATACACCAGAATGTTTGTGGGTGATATTCAAACAGTCTGTCATATATTTACATCATTGTACTCACTTTACAGCAGACAAATGACACATGCATTGTTTTTACAAACATTCTTCATTTTATGCGCATTTTGTAGCACTTGTGGCCAGAAGTTGGACCGCCTTTTTTGTAGTCTAGCAGTCTTATAACAGTTGCTGCAAATTAGGTAAATTCATGGTGCAAGCATTTGAAAATTCAACACTGCTGCCCTTAGCCTCCTCTCTCCGTACCCCCCATCCTCTGTGCTTATCCTCCTAGAACTTGTTCTAACCTTCCTAAAGTCCACACAATCTCTGCGCACTTCTAGTGGCTGCCCCAGTTGTTCTTGGCTTTTGTAAAGCACTAAGGGATAAAGTATGCATGAAAGTCGCTACATAAAACCAGATGACTTTCCTTCAATCCTTTCCATGATAAGTAAATAGATATATGCTTACATAATTAATATATATTCCTATGAATGATAGAAGCAATAATACTGCTGGTCCCAAAGTCTCAGCAAGAATCTGGATTGTTTTGATGCCTTCTTCTGCCGTGTCGGGGCAACCTGCAGAACACATGGAAAGTAATGTACACATTATAAATCCTTGAAAACCCATACCTGCAGTCAAGTGTCACAAGGCAGCTCATCAGCTGTTGTTTTTATTGAGCTGAACATACATTTCTAAACTGTTATAGATGTATTCCATACTATTCAAGGAACAATTCAATAAGTAATACATTTTACTATTCAAGGAAAGACACAATAGGCAATAAACATTACGCTCATTGACATCTGTTTAAGGTTCCTGTAGCTTGCTGCGAACCTAGTTCAAACTTGAGAACTGATGAGCTCTGCATCTTTCAAGCCTTTCATGGGCAATTTTCCATAAATAGCCTAGGTGTTCATTGTTGTCATTGCTACAGTTGAAGCAGTTTTTACCAAGTGCAAGTTGCAACTGTATTTGGCCTGCGAGGAGTCAAAAAACTAACACAGTTGCAGAAATGTTTAAAGTTGTACAAACAGAAATAATTATGTGGAATATGCCATGGCCCCAGGAATAAAATCTATGATATTTTTCATGAATGCTGTTTGATCTTATGACATCACGAGTGCCGAAGCCATGAGTGATGCCAAAGGTCAAACAGCCTGAATGAGAAATTGTATTTATTTATTTTAAATTTGGTAATTGGGAAAGACATACTGAGCCGAGGCTCATTTCCTGGTGCGACCCGTGGAAGGGGGAGGGAGGAGCAGCAAGCAGCAGACAATAGCAAAACAATATCTGAACAGACAGACAATGTGATATAATAACAGAACAAATATGGAACAATATGCATGTACAGCAGTTAAATAAAGTGCAGTGAACCTTAGCAGTGCATCAAATCATGAACAATAACCCATATGGATTAAGACATAGCCTTTGTTTCTAACAACTTCATTCTCCTTAGGAAGATGGAGCTTCAACAACATTACGGAGCTGGATGGAGCTGCCGACAGGCACACTCTCCTCTCCGGGGAGGTGGGATGGCTCCTCTCGGCTGATGGCTGTCACCTGCTGGAGGCTGGGGTCAGTATGGGACAGGAGAGAGCCTGGTGCTAGGCCAATGGGGTGGGAGGAAAAGGGCTGTTACTGGGGCCATGGGACTAATGCGTGCCTCCACACACATGCGTACCCACTCCTGGGGCCTCTGGGAGAAAACCAAGTAGGAGAAAACATCGCCGGTAGCAGGATGGTGACCGACCCCCCACAGGCACTGTTCCTGGGCCAGGCGTGGGTAAGTCCTGGTTATTCTGGGGGATGGGGCGGGGGGTCGGTCAAATGAGGGTGGCCAAGCAGAGGTACAAAAATCTGATATGATAAAAAAAAGATTCACATCTCCCAACTTTCTTCACAGCCTCTGCTGGTCATCTATTTCACAGGTTCCTTGCACATTGGAATGAGCGCCCCTTTAGTGGAACAGGGAAGTAAAAAGCTGCATCTCAGTTGGGCTATCCTGGGTAAATAAATTCAATTATAAAAACAATTTAGGAAAAATACACTGTCTGTAAACAAATATACTAACCTGTTACTGTCAGCTTTATGTACCCTTGTCTGTTTTGCCTTCCTACTGGTGCCCAGAGAAAGCACATGTACTTCCCAGTGTCTTGTTTAGTAAGGTTATTCATTTCCAGAGAGTTGGTTTCATTGGATAACATCCCTGATGAATGGTTTGAGATTGGATAATGGACCATGTTACGATTTATATTCTTATGTAATATTTGAAGCAGGCCCTCTTCATCATCAACCTGTGAACAGAGAGCAGTGGGTTTGATTCTCGTTATTCAGAAACACACATGCACACAGACATGTTATCTGCAGTCTGCAACATTAAGCAATCAGGAGTAGCAAATGTTTTTGATAACTTCCCATGCTAATGCATATAAATATAAAACTGTATAATGACTACGGGATTCAAATCACCAATGAGGTTTTTTTTTAGATTTTTGTCACAATAGTGGTGTTTAAATTTGGCTTTGAAATATGTTTTAGGCACATCAAATTCAACACTTGTTGGGCTGAGGAAAAGGTCCCTACGCATGAGTAGTAGGTGGCATTTTGGACTTAGTTCTTTTTCCACATTTTATTTTGTTTTGATAGCAACCAGTGGCACAGACAAGGGGAGCTGAAGTCAAGATGGAGGTGACCTGTCAAGGTTGAGAGAGGGCTGCTGGAGTACTTGTTCTTCTGTTTTGGGCTGTGCCCATACCTTGGGACTGAAAATAATCTGGATGACCACAAGGGAGAGGATGGTGGCAAGAGTGCCAGATGGTGGGGTTAATCTTCTGTTGCAGGTTGGCTCGGGAGGGAAGAGGATGAGGGGTATACAGTATATGTCACAAAAGGAAATAAATGCAGTGTGATCCAGTAATTAGAGCAGAGAACTGGGAATCATACCCTGTTTCTGAGTCCCACTCCAGCCCCTGGCTCACTGTTCATCCTGTGACCATGAGTGAGTCATTTAACCTTTCTTCAACTCAGTAAACAAGATGTTGCAGTTCATTTTGGCTATCCTGTGCATGACTTGTTAAAAAAAAAACCAACCCCTCACAAAACTGGTCTAGAGAACTACATGTGTTCAAAAACATGAATACTTCAGATAGCCATTGAGAAATATTAAAATGAATTGAAGCACAAGAGTAATGTTCCGTTAGGCTTCTGCGGAAGCATAATTTTATCATAGTAATTGCTCCAATTAATAATGTTTGTGTTTTTTTTTTTTAGAATAAAATTGCATTTTTTAATTTTAATATCACCTGGCACTGATCGGGATATTTTCTCTTACAGAGCTGCTTGTTAAATACCCGTGAGCATGCCCACAAAAAATTGTTTACTTACTCTATACCAGCTCACAGCTCTGTAAGTTACAGCTGGCTCTCTTTCAGCTTCACAAGGCAGAATAGTGCCCTCCATACAAACTGCTTTTACTTCTGTTTCTGCCTTCACAGTGTGAAGAAAGGAGATGAACACTAAAAGAAAACAAGCAAGCAACAGTCAAGTGACAACAAACAAACCTGTAAACCAGATAACGTTGCACTGGCTAATGTGAGAGTCGACCCATGGCATGATCCCTGGTCTTACACAGATTAGTGGTAGGTCTGTGTGAAAGTAATATATATTGTTTATGAACACCACAAATAATGGGTTATGTCTTTCTCAGATCTGCATAATGAATATTGGGGCCTACAGTATTTGGGGTATTGGTACTTAGATTGCAGAAAGAAGTAACAAAATAAAGACCCCCACCACCACCACCACCACTCACAGAGCTAGTCCCATTATCACCCACACCTACCTCAGCCATCTTCCTTGCCCCAGCCTCCTTCCTGGTCCCTCCTGTTTTTTTGTTTTTTTTAAACTCAGCTTTATTGTTAATACGGTTCTACATTTCAACATTACAGATTTTGTAGTAGAATTCAGTTCATTAGCAACTTTACATAGCTCCGAGTAGAAATACAAGCAAACCGAATATCTTTTAACACTGCAATATCTCATTTGTCTTTGCTCGTACTATGGTTCCATCTGCAATTTCAGTTATAAATGTGTGTTCTTCCCATCATTATTTTTCTTATTTCTTTGTTGCCTGTATTGATGGCTCTATGTGAAACTATATCTCTATTCAGTAGCGATAAGTAAAAAGCTGAAATTATCCATAACTATAACTATCTAAAGGCAAACAGGCCTTAACTGTGACCAGCTATGTATTACCATGTTTATTAATAACAGAGTAGAACCAAGTCTCTTGTTTAGGTTATGCCTTTACATTTTTCAATGTATTAAGCCAGTTTGAGAGAGAGATAGGGCAGCCATTGGTATCCTTTTTCACACTTCTTATCTCACTTCCCTCCTGTTTTATGTTAATATATGGCATCCTGCCAGTCCATCACCCTACCTTACACTATCATTAAACCCCCACCCCCTAACCCACCCCCTCCAAGTGTCACAATAGATATAAGTAATGGGGCAAAAGTGGGCTCAGGCAACTCAGCTGCCAAAATGGCAGTGCCCAAATGCCCCTGATGTTCTATCAGCCCCTCTCCCACCTGACACCATCCTAACACCCCACCTCCCTAACCTAACCCCCCACCGCCCTCTACCTTTTAATGAGTCAAGGCACATGTACTATATGTAGCCATCCCTACTTTTGTCCATTTTGGAAAGGGAGGGGTTGTAATTCTGTTGGGTCGTCACACATTTCTGGCAGCACTGTTAGTTTCTTCAGTCTCCGTAACACACCATCTCCCACATCAGTTCTGTATGCTCCTTATTGCAGGATTAAATTGCCTGTAGCTTAGCTACAGTAGAAAGATGATACAGTGAAGATCTGTTCTGTCTTCATGGCCACCGTCTACACTAGTAGGCTGTTCCATGGGCTCACCACCCTCGGGGATTGCAAGTTTTTCCTAACGATAGCTCCACATTCACTATCCCCTTAGCTTTTGGAGGACACCAGATCAGACATCTGTGTCTGTTTAATCTTGCTGATACCCTTGAGTATGTGGAAAACTGACATGTCTGTCCTTGTTATATTTAGACTCCCTACTTGGAGATGCTGTAGTCTCCATCCTCCCACCCAGTCAACCCTTCCCCTCCACTTTTGCCCTCCTTTATATGCATCTCACTTCCTCTTGAATCCTGCTATTGTCTTTACCTCTACAACCTTGTCAGGAAGTTTGTTCCACTAATCCACCACCCTTTCCATGAACTAATGCTTTCTAATGTCCTTTCTGACCCCCTCACCCTTCCAGCTTGAGCATATGCCTCCTGGTGGATACACTGCTTCTTAATTTGAATAGATTTATGTGTGTCCACTCTTCTAAACCCTTTCATGAATGTGAAGTCTCTGTCACATCTCCCTCTCCCTTTTGTCCTCCAGTGAATACATGTTGAGACTTTTCAGTCTCTTGTCATACTGTATGCCATTGCCTGGCTAAGCACTGATTATCTTCATAGACCTTCATTGCACTTCCCATTGCACCATATAGCCTCAGATAAGGCCAAAGGTCTGTGAGTCATTGAGCTGGTTGAGTTTTAAAGTATCTTTACAGATTGGTGGCTCTCTTGGGTCTAAAGGGACTCCACCAACATTTACACAACTCATGAACTCTGGTGTTTCCCCTGCAATCTGAGGAAGTGTTTCTCTGCAGCTGCACACTTCTGAAAATATTTCAACATTTGAATATTCATTGTTTCAGTCATATTCAATCATCTCATAGGTTAAGCTTTACCTGTTTTACACATCACAAAGAGATTTTTACTGCTTTTCTTACTATTATACTGTTTGCTTTACATTTTGCCACTGTATACACTGTTTCCAGGTTTCCTGGACATTCTATGATGTGAATATTGTTGGTTTTGTTTGTCATTTTTCTGAGCACCCCAACCCCCATTGTGAAGAACATCTTTACAAAAAAAAACCTTGCCCAGTTGCTATATCTACACCCTACCACCTGCTAGACAGAGCTCAGTAAGAGAAGCTCCATCTACCAGGACACCACCTTACTCCCCCTTCCACCACTCGGTTATTGAGCAGGGGTGTGTGAATGGATGGGAGCACAGTTGGGTGATAATTTATTTTTGTAACAATGGCAGGAAGTGAAGGGGAGGCTTATGGAAGTAGTTAGGGCCACCATAGCTTTGACAACCACTTTCTTGATAATCTTCCTCTGGAAGGTTCAGGATAGGCTTGTAATTTGCTAGGAAGTCTGGATCCAAAGATGGTTTCTCCAGGAGAGATCTCACTGAGGCATTTTTACGCACACCAGGAAAACAACTCTCCATTAGTGAACACTTGACAATGCCAGAGAACACTGCACCAAGGGCACCAAAACAGCCAACCAACAGACATGTAGGCCCTTGGTCCAGGTCACAGCAGGTGGAATGCAAATCAGAGATCACCTTAAACACCTCCTACAACAATACTAGCTGAAACTCAGACCATACCTCTAGAGTGCCACCATACCTTTCAGTTCTGCTACCACTAACCCTTAAAAGATAGATAGATAGATAGATAGATAGATAGATAGATAGATAGATAGATAGATAGATGCTTTATTTATAAAGCGCTCCTCTCTGGAGATTCGGAGTACTGTACATAAAAAACAAAATCAATACAATATAATAATAATAATAGAATTTCTAATTTCAGATTCAAATCAGCAAGAAATAGAAACTTCTTAAAAGGTCACCTGTAAATAACCGAGCCCTAATGGAGGACACTTTGTCCAAGAAGAGGCAGCCAACCATGTCACATCTATTTTGTGATAAAAAAACAAGGACTATAGGCAGGATGGATGTAACAGCCTGCCCAAAGTGCAGCAGAGTTGAGCAGGCCTTTTCTTACCTGAGTCAATAACTCCTGAAAGGAACTCTGCCTTCCTCAGAGTTATTGTCCTCTGATAGTCCTTGTAATAAGACCTCAGAGACATCCTGTCATCCAAAGAGCCAGATCTCTTCCAGGAATGCTTCAACTTCTGCCCTGTCATCTTTAACCACCTCAGCTCATTATTATACTATGGCCTGCTTCGTCAAGGGGTCAACAGGTACCCACAGACTGGTGCAATGAAACCCAGTACCATCAAGATAACCACATTGTGGGGGGCACTGCTGAGCAGCCTAAGAGGAAGCAGCATTGAATTCAAGCTCCTGGGAGAACATAAACTTTTAAACATAAAAAGTGTACTTTTTGGCATCCAACTTCGCAAGGTGACAGCCCGGAAGAAAGCGAAACTCTGCCCTGAAAAACTTATAAAAATGGGAAGAACAAGGGAACTGCAGCTGCAGCAGATGACTTTTTCACTCCCAAATGATAAATTAGAGAGGAGAGGCCTGGGCAATGTGGTGCTACAGTGGACTCTGCTACTGAACCAATGGAAGCTGCATCTCTTACCACGAACCAATCTACCCTGCATCAATTGGTGAGAACCGTGCAGGAACTAGATAAAAATTTGATTCTTTAACACCAAGAGTGACCGTGCTGGAGATGAGGATGGAACAATGCGAGGCCACAGTACAAAGGGCCAACGCATCAGCACTTAAATCAATGGACTCAACGGCAAAGTTGGTTAAAGAGAACTTGCTCCTTCGCCAACATCTAGAAACAGTGGAAAACCAGGCCAGGGAGTGAAATCTGAGAATAATCGGTCTGTCGGAAGGAGTGGAGGGGGATGACTCTGTGTTCTTTGCCAAATCTTTTTTCCCTACCATACTGAACATAGACAACTCTGACCCACCATTATCTGTTGAGAAGGCTTACCGAATTACTCCAAGGCAGGCCATGGCCGACCCTGCAACACCAAGAAATTTCCTAATAATTTGCACCAGAATTGGAGATCAGGATAGAGTGCTGGTGATGGCCAGACATCGCAGAGCCCTTGGGTATGGGGAGGATTCTCTTGTGCTGTTCTCGGACTTGTTCTACAGCACCCACCAGAGATGCAAAGCCTTTGATGGTATCCGAGGACGGTTGTGGTTGTTAAAAATCTCCCACCAGCTACTCTTGCCGGCCAAACTGCATATCAGTTGGAATGGACAGCAATATATTTTTAATGAAGCCCGGGATCGGGAGAAGTTGATTGTTCGTATGGAATCCGAGCTGACTGCAAGTAATGAGGGTATTTCCTCAGACGAGGACTAAAGTGGCAGACGAGGGCTGGTAATGTACTACGAGGTCCCAATGGTCATAAGAGGGCACTGAGGTTTTTTTTTATGGACTACTGATTGCTTCTAATTATGTAGTTAGTATTGTGCCCCTCTTTCAGAGTAAACAACATTTTTATAAATGGGGTGTTAAAGAGAACTTTAAGCAAATCTTTAGGCAGTGTAATTGTTTTACGGGACTGCACTTTGAAAATGATTGAAAAAATGTTGGTACCTTTTAGTCTTTCTTTTACTGATGCAGGTTGGACTTACAACAGAATGAAGGGACTTTTCTAAATAATAACTCTGGGGCCTGATAAGTATTGCTAATTTCTTAATAGGGATGCTTTTTCAGCACTGTATGGTTAGTAAATGAGGGTTTTTTTTTCTTCTTCCTGGGAGCTTGGGAATATCCTCTTTCCTTTAACATGTTGTTAATATTAACTGGGGGAATAATCTCTGACATGGGTCAATATGTTAATAAGGTAAATGGGGAAAATATTATATTTGACAGATTCCCCTTTGGTCTTCCTGGCTATATGCTCAGTTCATTGATTGTTTAATGATGAAGGATTGGGTAATTCCCCATATGATGTAACACTATTGGGGGTGTTTTACACTAGTGCTTTATAAGTGAACAGATATAATGCTGTAACTGAAAAGTATATACCCTTCTGTGTAAAATTGTGATGTAAGTTTTCGCTTACAAAATCAACAAATAGAAAATTATAAAAAAAAAGATAACCACATTGTAGCTCTTAACAGCTGCCTCTGAACCCCCTCTTGCACTTTTCCTCTATGCTCAAGATGTCCAGTGCACCCAAGTACTTTTCTGGCTCTAAGTTATGTAATAGGTGAAACTGGACCATCCCCATGAAAGAAGATATGTTTCAGGAAGGCTCTGCCAGGAACTGAACAGTATGGTGATCTGACCATCCTACTGGACCCACCCTGACATGCCAAATGTCTGGCTTGAGTTAGAAGATTAGGTCCAAGGTATGGCCTAATTCATGAGTGGCAGTGGAAACAACCTGCACAAGTCCCAGTGAACCAATTGACTGGAGGAACTGCCTTTCAAACTGTGAGGTTTCGCCATCAACCTACACATTGAAATCCCCCAGCAGAATCCAGCTGGAGACATTCAACAAAAGGACGACAATGAAAAAAGCAAATTTCCATAGAAGTTCTTGATCTCTACCTGGAGGTCAGTAAACCAAAAGAAACCCTATACATGCATCACCATATACTGTCACATGATCAAACAACCTTGTTTCTTTTAGTAGGTACACCATCAGTTTCAAAGAGAACCTAAAGCAGATGGCCACTACACTTCCACTGTACTCCCACCTTGTGCAGTGTACTACTAGAACCCAGCTGGGATAGCCACCATTAGGACAACCCCAGAGTCACCTCCCAATCAGCTGTCAGTCAGTGTTGGGTAAGTTACTTTTTCTATTACATTCTATTTCTTTTAGAAACTTGGTCCAGGAAGCTCTGTGTAGTCACTAGCAAGGATGGAGAAGTACTAGAAAAAGTAATACACCTGACAGTTACAATAACTTATTTCTTTTTATTCAAAAACTATACAAATATAATAAATAACTATAACAGATGACATTTATTTGAAAGTAATAGGTTAAGTTACTAGTTACTTTCAAATAAATGTTATCAGTTACAGTTATGTATTACTGTTATAATGAAAAGACATAAGTAATTGTAACGGTAAGTTGTATTACTTTTTCCAGTACTTCTCCATCCTTGCTAGTGACTGCACAGAGCTTTCTGGAACAAGTTTCCAAAAGTAATAGAAAGTAATAGAAAAAGTAACTTACCCAACACTGCTCTCAATGAGACTTACCAGATCCTCACAGGAATCTACAGTCAAGTAGTATCACAGCTGTTTTATTCCTCAGGGATCTTGTATTGCGCAACAAGCTGCAAAGGAGATGGGCTGGAGTAGCTGTTCCTTTGGCTACCTTCCTCTCTACTCCTTGAGAGCTTCCTGAAAAGTGAGACAAGGAAGGGAGGACTCTGTTCCCCATCCCTTCTACACCCAGGGCACTGACTAGGCCTGATGCTGTCACTCCAACTCACCCTTGATACACACCCCCAGGTCATATCTTTGACCCATTACCTGACATCTCATAGCCCCTAGGCCCTTGCAGCATTCTGAGACTGAAGCTGGAAGGGATGGGGTCCTAAATGGATAGAGCTGGTGGAGTTGCCCTAAGGAGAAGATGTGCAAAGGGGCCACAGACCCATAACATATTCCTTTCCTTGAAACCCACAACACACACCCTAAATACAACCCCCATCATTTCAGACCAGTTTCAATTAAAAAACGTTTTGAAGTTAACCCCCATCATTTCAGATCAGTTTCAGTTAAAAAAACATTTTGAAGGTAGTGAACTGACTCACTGTAACTACAGTTTGCCACACTGTACCATAAAATAGCACTATTTTTGTAACCCCAGATTACACTTAAAATGGTGTGTTAACACCAGTGCATTTTTCTGGAAAGAAATGTTCAGCAAATTAATAAATAAAACTTACAGCTGGGAGAAATCAGAATTGCACTCAGCTCAGGAGGTAATCTTTGCTTAGTACAATATCTTGATGACCGTCTCTTCCATTAGAAACCAGGTCCTGCTAAGATCTCAAAGCCTGGTGCAGCACAACGTGGCTTTTCTTAGACCTACTATCAAATAGGATGTGCAAGGCACTACTCAAGTCATTGTCTGCCTCTGTTTATTGTAAGCTGCTTTCCAGCCAATGCAGAGTCTCACAAAACACTTTCAAGACTCTGTTTTTAAAGAGCTCACTTGCAGTTTCTCCCCTCATTCATTTGATATTATGAGGTAAGACTATGCCCAATCATCCCTTTAAACAGATAGCAAACAAAAAAACAAAACAACCCCCTAAAACATTATCCACTTACCAATTGGAAGGTAAAGCCGGAGAAAGATTTGTTGAACTCCTTTAGCCATTATTAAGTGAACACGTTCAAGATGTTTCTCAACAGAATGACAGAGTCCAAGCAAGGGTGCGTGTTTCACAGCTGCACAGTGCTGAATGAGGGAATTTCCTCAGCGAGAGGAGTTTATAGTCAGAGGTCAAGTGACTCATTAGGAAAGTACCTCTGCAAGGTTTCATTTTGTATTAGGACGTAAACACTTGCTGAAAACAAGCTAGACTTTCTTTAAGCCAATTCATTTATAATTCAGGAGCAGGTCAGTGGGAAAGATTTTCTAATTCTGCATTTATTTATTGCTTTTCAAACAGTGACTGTCTGCTCTGCCATTAAACTCTGTCCCTGGAAGGATCGATTTAACTGGGGCTGTGTCTCCTTACACCTGTACCCTCCTACACACTCACACTCACACACACACACACACACACACACAAACACACACACACAGTTCAGGAAAATAGTAGGGAGTCTGATACTTTTACTTAACCAACGCAACATTTTCAGCTCTTCCTCAGGTCTTTCTTACCTGAAAAAGAGCTCTGTAAAGCCTGAAAGCTTGTGTTCGGAAAAGTCTTGTTGGCTCAGTGAAAAGTATGAAATCACCTGCTTTGTTCATCTGTTTGTACAAGGCCCAGTATGGCTACAAACAATTCTCTGCCTCTCTTTTCAGGACAAATAAAACTAAATGCTGGTGTGTCACTCAGATTCTCGGTAAGTACTGACAGAGGTTATTGCCCTTTTGCCTCTGAGTGACGTCAGTCCAAAAAAGAGACTCCGGTTCAAAAGCTATGTCGTGATAAAAAGGGTTGTAAAAAGCAGTCTGTGTGTGTATATAATAGGTAGTTCTAGAACTTGGACTGCTGTAAGAAGACACATGTAGTAGGCAGCTTGCCAGACTCCAGTGGGCATGTTTCAGCTCCTAGCAACTGCAGGGGAAGTCCCTCCGAACATAAAACCACTAGTAGAAAGTCCCTACCTGTACTCATGAGATATTACGCCTACTGCTGGATTGTCTATAAAAATTTCCCGGGCTTCCCCTGCCAACTAAATGATCTGCATATAAGTACATATCCTCAAACTAAAGTCCTGAAACAGGACTTCTTATTTTTTTTTTATTTTGTTTTCTTAAACTGGTTAATATACATTCTGGAGTGCTGTTTTTAAAAAGTGGATATGAGAAAAATGAATGCTACTATGCATTCATTTCTAAGTCATCTTTCTCCAGCATTGACAATTATTCACTATTTTTATTGGCATCTGCAGTATCTGCAGAAAATTACATCAGGTCATAGACTTAATCAATTGGGACTTGCTTCACAAAAAACCTGGTCTACATGAGAATTGTGTGTATCTGAGCCGCAGAGCTCTGCACCCACGAACTCAGCTGCACGTGACTGAATTCATAGCCTCCGACTGCTCCGATCTTCATGCGTAGAAATCTTTGCATAGAGGAGGGGCAGTAGTCTGGTGTCAGAAACCTGGCTTTGTTGCCAATGCCCTTTCTGGGTAACCCTTGCAAGAATGAGAAAGGGATCAAGCTAGGGGGTGTGCAGGAGAAGGTCAAGGGAGTGGATACAAGGTTAAGAAGAGGAAGCCAAGAATAAGAGGATGCAGGAAGTTGCCTTAGGTAAATGCAGGAAGAGAAAGGGATAGGCAGAGGGTGGAGGGAAGCAGATTCCAGAGACGAGGGAGGCAGTAGAAGAAGGCAGCTTGGCCAGCAGGAGAGTGAGGGTGAGGAATGGAGAAGGTGCAGGAATCCCTTGAGTGTAGCGCGTAGGAAGAGTAGGGAGCAGGGGAGATCAGGGAAGACAGGTAGGCGGGGAGGGACCCAAACCAGTATTTGGTGATGAAGACAGCACAATGGGCCTGGTGACATGACAGCAGGAGGAGGATGGAGAGGGAAGAATAGAGGGAGCAGTGATGGGTACAGAGGGGAGGGTTAGTGGTGAAATGGCAGAAGGCATTGCACAAGGTAGCCAATCTGGCAAGGGAGTACATGGGCATGACTACACAGACTAAGTACGCATAATCAAAGACTGAGAGAATCAGTTTGCTTACCAGTTCCCTGCAGACCTGGGGGGAGAAGCAGTCTTGTGGCACAGGACACCTAGTTTGGGATGGAGTTTGGTGAGGATGGCATCTATGTGGACAGAAAACAAGCTTGCTGTCATGCCACATGCCATGGTACTTGGAAGCAGGTCACTAATACTAAAAGTAAGACTAACACTAATACTAGGCACTAATCAAGGTTGGTGCAGGCCCGCAGGGAGCAATATTTATTTATTTTTTATTTAGTTTTTGTTGACCGGGTAAGTGCACTAGACAAATCCTGCCTATTTTCAGGCACGACCCGGGGGAGGGGGATACAGATGAATGCCAACTGATCTTGAACCAGATTAAGCTGTTAGTGGTATTTTTAGAGAATGAGGGAAATTTGGCCAGGACACAAGGGAAATTCCCCTACTCTTTTCGATAAGTGCCATGGGATCTTTAACATCCACCTGAACTACCACCAATCCAGGCAGATGGGACCTCAGTTTAACGCCTCATCTGAAAGACGGCACCTCAGAAATGCAGCACCCCTCTCATGCTGCACTACAGTGTCAGTACTGAGATATTAACCCAAGTGCCAGATGTGGGAACTGAACCCACCGCCCTCTGATCTCCCGGCCTCAGAGGCAAGTGTGCTACCTACTGAGCCACTGACACTGCATATATAAATCTTATAGCTGTGAAACAGCTGGCATTATATTACTGGCTATCTCAGTAAGCCTGAACTAAGAAAAGGATTAGAAAAGAATTACATGGTGGTAAACAGCGTCATTATTTTGCCAAGAACTGTTTGATGTATGTTGCAGTCTCCCTTTCTTGGCTCAGATGCTTCCCCTGTAGTTTTTTCTCAGTGCAGTAAATTACAAGGATTCATCTATTGGTCTTGTGCAGTTATAATACGTAATTACCAACACTCAGTTCTCACTTCCTAGACTAATACAGAAATGTCCTAATCCAAGCACCCTAATAGTAACCATACTTTTATACTGTGTGCCCTCTGCCATACAACGGAGTGGGGGGGTGGGTGGGGAGAAAGACAAAGGATTCAGGGGCCAGGGTCCTTGATGGCAACCAGGAGTACAGAGCAGGAGACCAAGCTTTGACTGACAGCTTTGCATTTACTTGTGGTTGGTGTAACCTGGCTCCCTCAGGGAGATTAATTGACTAGGACATGGGAATACCCAGACACAAGGCTTTCTCCAGCCTGTCCGCAAGTAACACAACCTCTGTCCAGTCCCCCTACTGCCTTCAGGTTCCCCTCAATGTGTTGTAGGGATCAACCAATAGAAGGTCCAAGATATACATAATCTACCCTGACTTTCAAGCACTAGGGCCATGCCTTAAAGA
Source organism: Neoceratodus forsteri (assembly GCA_016271365.2). Taxonomy (NCBI): domain Eukaryota; kingdom Metazoa; phylum Chordata; order Ceratodontiformes; family Ceratodontidae; genus Neoceratodus; species Neoceratodus forsteri. The sequence continues at coordinate 35,672,692 of CM057456.1, forward strand.
AGGCTTCCCTGCCAAATCTTGTTAGGAAGCTTTATAAAGGTGAAAGGTGGCTAAACATGCAAGACAGGAGATGCCTTCTAGCTGAGCTCTAACTCTGCACTGACTAAAAAGCTGAAAAGCATGTAGAACCTGGGCAGCTCAGTCCACTAACCTCTGCCCAATCCCCGACACATCATGACATCCATAAAATCCCAACGCTGGCAGGCAAAGTTACCTTTTGAGCCACTACAGGCAGCTGCTGACTCTCAGCCACTCCTCCAGGATAGAACATACTCACAGACAGCATTGGCAGCCAAGGGCCGCACCATGACCAAACTGGAAAAGTCACTAGCAGGAATGCCTGCAATGCTGGTGAACTTACAGGCAGAGACTAGGGTAGGGTTTACAGATATAACAGCCCAACTCTCACACCTCCAGTCATTTGTGACTGGCCTCTCAGAGATGACATCAACCCATGCAACTCAACTAGATGAAGCACAGCAGCAGAGCAGTAATTTGGAAGACCTCATGCCGGATCTGCTTAGGGAGCATAATAAACTGAATGCTATCATCGAGAATTTAAACATGAAAACTGACAACCAGGAAAAATGCTCACACAGGCCAAACCTACAGGTGATCAGTTTACCAGAGGGACTTGAAAAGGCAGATCCAGGTAGGGAGGTGCACTGATGGCTGGTGAAACAGCTGAAGATGGAGTCAGAAGCCTTCCAGTTTGAGGTAGAGAGGGCTCACCGGGTTGGTCCCAAACCAAAGATAGGAGACCAACCCCACCACTTCCTCATCAAGTACCTAAGGTGGGGTGACAAAGAAAAAGCCCTCAAGGTAGCAAAAACCACAGGCCCAATTCAGGTGAATGGAGGTAGAGTCTCTATATACCAAGATTATAGCAGAGACCTCCAGGCCAGGTGACAATTATTCAGCGGGGTCAAAAAGAAGCTTCATCACCAAAGACTGGACTTCACAGCTTACTGAGTTCATCTTTGGCTGCTCCCTTGACAGATGGCCCACCCTGCTAACCCAGCTGGCAACACCAGTCTTCACCATTCCTTATGTCAAAAAATCAGCTATGAGTCACAAGGGGTCCCTGCCGAGAACTTCTGAAATAGGTACTGTGTGACAATAATTTGGGCTGATATAGCAGAGAAGGATGATTTACTTATTTCCACTTGGTTCTAGGCACTGGCTTAGGGGGTGGGGTGGCAGATGAAACAGGAGCACTGTGTTTTTTGGCAAGGTTTCTGTTTTATTTTCACTAAGTCATTTAATTATGAAGCTTCACTAACTCACTTGAACTGGTCTAGTTCCATGGGAATGTGGGTGGTGATGGGTCCCTGTTTCCCCCATACACTAAAACAACCACTTAAATGCTGCCCCATGAGCAGTCTGAGGTACATGTGGATCACAGCATTTCAGAAATGGGGTCACTATATGCAGATATTAAATAACAGTGTAATTGGAGGGGTGTGTAGGGGGAGAGAAAGAAATGAAAGGCTTAATAACCATGAAGGCTGTTTTCTAAACTTTAAATATGGTCCTGGCATGGCTCGACTTCTCCTGGGGGAGAAGGTAACGGTGATCTCATCAGCAGGAAAGCTCCTGAACTTGCCCAGGGTCTATGTGCTTCACTTCTGGCCTGATTGTCATGCATAGCACTATGCCTACAGAACCACCACACAGTCGTACTGGTGCAAGAATGAAAAGGCCTGGAAAAACTCTCACTTCACCAACTACCTTTGAATGGGTCACAGAACACCTTGGATGTACAGTTCTGCCCTATTTACAAGTTCCCAGGGTGTGGCATGAGCTCTCTGCATGCAGCATGATCATATGTGAGGCCACCCTAATTATTCATAACTGCATTACCACTGTGGTCCCACCTGATGGAGCAACACTTGGGACCCCGGGCGGCAATGACAGTAGGTCTCCCGTGACTTTTGGATTTGCTTACTGCAAATGGGGAACTCTGATATCAGTATCCTATGAACTCATGCTGTGATGAAGTATTATTTGAATAATAATATTGTTTTGCATAACCAGTTCCTACTCCTAATGCTCTAATAGGTGTGGGTTCAGGGGCTCTAGGCACTATGTGGCATGGCTGGGCCCGGACCCTGGAGCAAGAGCAACAAGTTAATTGCTGTTCTAAATTGTTCATCAGTTGGTCCATGAAGATGTGCCAGGTTTACTTGCACCATCAAGTTAACGGGTACCATGGCACTATCCAGGGGTCCTGTAGGTTAGCCATATCCAGTGCTAGGTGCTGGCAGAAGTGGACTCTTTGATATTAGGGCCATAGACTGATCAAATTGCCAGCTGTTTCCCAATGGGTTGTTGAATTTTTGCCAGGGCATATTGGGGCCCCCCCAATCAGTAAGTGTCGTTAGGAATTTACCACTAAAGACTGTTGAGAGTATATAGCAGCAGCCTAAGCTCTGGAGCTATAATAGGCCACAATCCATATTCCCTTCCAATTCACGTTTGTTTTTTCTAATTCTCTGCTACTCAGGTGCATCTCACATGATCTTACATCTCAGATGGGTGGAAAACTGGCTGAAAGAACAGAACTCAGAGGGTGGATGTTGGGGGAGAGTTATCTGGCACAAGACAGGTAACCAGTGGGGTCCCACGGGGCTCAGTGCTGGGGTCAGTGTTGTTCAATGTCTTCATCAATGACACTGGAGATGACATTATGGGCAAAATGTGCCTATTCAAGGATGACACCAAACTCTGTGGGAGAGTGGACACAGCTGAAGGGACACAGGACCTACAGAAAGATCTGACAAAGCTAGAGAGGTGGTCCAGGATCTGGCAGCTTGGCTTCAATGCCAAGAAATGCAAAGTTATGCATATTGAAGTCAAGAATCCTAGGACAGAGTACTACCTGGGTGGAGTCTGGGTATCTGCATCAGAGGAGGAGAAGGACCTGGGACTGATGATCACTAGAGTCCTAAAGCACGCCACACAGTGTAAGAAAGCAGCAGCAAAGACAAACAAGATGCTGGGATGCATATCTAGGAGGATCAGTAGTAGGAGAGAGGAGGTTATACTGCTCTTGTATAGGTCACTGGTAAGGCCGCATCTAGAGTATGGATTTCAGTACTGGTGCCCACAACTCAAAAAGGACATTAACCTGCTGGAGAAGGTCCATAGGAGGGCTACAAAGATGATAGTGGGTCAGCAGGGTAAAGCATATGAAGAGAGGTTGAGGGCACTGAACAGGTACTCCCTGGAAGACAGGAGAGAGAGAGAGGGGACATGACTGGGACCTTCAAGTACTTGAATAGGATAAATAAGGTTGATAAGGAGATTCTCTTTAAGCTGAGTGGCAACTATAACACGAGGGGGCACAGTCTTAAGCTGGTGGGTGGGAGGTTCAGGAGAGAGGTCAGGCAGCACTTCTTCACAGAGAGGGTGGTGGACACTTGAAATGCACTGCCAGAAGAGGTAATCTCATTGAACACAGTGGGCAGCTTTAAGAGAGGCTGGAACAGGTACAGGAGGAGGGTAAGGGTCATGGGTAGGGAGGATGGGAGGAGTAGGGAGAGGGGGCAGGAACAGTAGCTCAAGCTGTGAACCCTGCAACACAAACAGACTTGATAGACCAAATGGTCTTCTTCTGCTGTCTTCTTTGTGTGTTCATATGTATGTATCTCCTGTAATAAAACAATGGTGGATTTCTATTTGAGTAGCATTCCCTGTACCCATTTTCTTTCACCACCTGTTTCATCCCAATACTATTTCATGTAGAACTTTTGATACCACCATCCTGTGCCATCCCTCCTCAGTAAATTAAATGAGGCCCAGGTCCCTGCTTCTCCTTTTGAACTCTTATTTGAAGGCATGTACTCTTTTAAAAAAAAGTGATAAGGGTTTTGTACCCAGTCTGAACTGTGGTGTTTTTCAACCCCAAAATCCCCCCCCCCAATCCACTCACCCCAAACAACAGAACACATCCAACATTAACAGATAAAACATGAACAGTATGAAACCCATCAGAAAGAATTGAATAAAGTAATTTCTTAGGTAGAAGTCCAGCTGTTTGAAAATATACCCAGGGAGGGGACTATAACTGTATTAAAAACGTCTTCTTGGACAGGTCTAAAGCAGCCCACACCCAAATGTCCCACTATGCTAAGGTGCTAGATGACTTGGAAAACACCTGCACCCTCATAGGTCCCTGGAGACACTCCATCCCATCTGGTCAAGAATACAGCTTTTACTCGTATGCACGCCAGTCTTTTGCCAGGATTTTCCAGCTGCTGTTAACCTCCCAATTACTGAGCATTATCAATGGGGTGGACTACATGTAAATACTGGTCTCCAACCATGCCCCTCTCACCCTAACTATGAAGAATCATAACACTATCCCACAAGTGAAACAGTGGTGCTTATACCCCAATAGCTGGGCACACCATTTGCTATTGAAAAAGATATCAAACCCACAACCCCCTGATTCATCTGTGGAAAACTGAGCTGTGTTTGAGCGACTACCCAATCTATAAGAACAGAAACTCCATTATAGTGATTCGGGATTAAACAACTCAACACAGAACACTGGCTGAAGTGAACTATACAAGGTGACTCCACTTCAACTAAGCCCTGAATATGAAAGAAAGCAGTGAAACGCAGTTCACTGACGATGATGTGGGCATACCAAAGAGTATAACTGCAGACTCTTCAATATTCAAAAGGTTTCTTTATTTATTTTTATTTTTATTTGCAAAGATGTGTTAGACACAGCACCAGAAGCAATGCCCAGTGGTTACTCTCTCTTCAGCAGCTTAGAGTCTGCTACTTTACCTCGGTTTGATCACTCTGATCTGCAGTGAGTACAGTGCACTGGCTGTGGAAGGAAGGATCTCCTCACTGCACTGGAGTGGGAAAAGCCTGCACAGAAGGATGAACTCTTTTACTGCAAGAGTGAGACAGACTTCCTCAATTAAGGATTGTTGTACCACAGGAGAGTTCAACCCCATCTCAAGCAGCTAGTCTTAACACAACACTTGAATTATCACATCTTAATTTCTGTACATGACAACATGGGTCACAATAGACTTTGACCAAACTAGGGACCTGGAGTGACTACACTTTATTGGCCACAAATGTCCCAGAAAATGTAACATTATTGCTAACATTAAGGAAGACTTTGCCAGAGATAATTAATCAACATCACCAGCAGTGGGCAATTGAATTTGCCATTTATAGAACTTTTGTCACTTTAGCTCAAGAACTGGAGTGTACTAGCCAACCCCAGAGTTATTACTGACCAAATTTCACTTGCCATGCTTAACAGTTTCATACAAAGGATCAGAGCACCCCAGTGGTTGCCAAGGTGTTATGGGAGTAATAGTTCATTTATTACAGCCTGGCTGCCTATATGTACTCTGACCAAGGCTGAGATATTGAGAGCAGCCTCACACTGGAACTTCTACATTTGGTGGGCATCAGGAAATAAAGGACCATGCCATACCACCTGCAAGGGATCCACAACTGGAACAGTTTAACTGTACTTAGTTAAAGACCAAAGAAAGAAAATCTAACACACACTTGCTTTGCAAGAAAAGCACAGGTAGCTTGAACTGTACTGGAATGCCTTGCTGTTATTAAAATGAATGCAGTAAGCAGTGCAGAGATTAACAATAGAGCAGCCTAAATGTTTTGCACTAATACTGCTTTTTCAAGAGACCTAGTGAGCCCCCTAGTGTAGACTTTCTTTATACACGTATCTTAAATGTATATTGCACATTTCTTTCCAACAAACTGTGGTTCACAGGTATCACTCAGCAGTGCAAATGTCAAGTGCAAAAAAGTGCAGTTACAAATTAGAAACATTTGAACTCTTGAACATTTTTCACAAGTAAGATGATTGTTAGGATACTCATACACTTCTGTTGCAAACTGAACCTGTAAAAAGGGAGAAAATATAGTTTATATCAAATTTGCATGATGAAATTTCCGTATACAGTTATTAATACAGTTCAATCAGCAATCTCTATTGCAATGCATTCACAAAAAGTGCATCACCTCAGCCTTGTCACTGAGGCCTGGTTTCTTCAGTGCCCCCCAACTTGAAAATCCAGAAGCTCTTTCTCTTAAACAATACAATAACTCTAGGGTCAACTACAATCTTTTATATTCCTGTAAAAGTCAATTTATGTCCTGAGAGATTGGGGACACAACTGTATGTGTAGCAGTAGTATATTCACAATTTCCAAGGAATGCCTGCACTCCAACAAAGCTTTGTAGAAAAAGGCAAACACAGTCCAATGGCCATTCAAAACTGGTTTATTAAGCAGTTAACAGAAGTGTGCACAGAGGCCATACCACTGCCACAAAGACTCGGTGCTTTGGGTCAAGAAACCCTTCGTCAGAGGGTGTTCCCATTCTACCTGGGTCCCACCCTACTGTTGCAAGTTTCCTAAAAGCAATGTAGAACTTGTGCCTGGGATGCAGGTCCATCACACCACCATGGAACCTGAACCTAGTTCTCAAGGCATTAATCAAGCAACCTTTTGATGCCATGCAACAGGTAAACATCATACCCCATGCTGTGAGAGGAAGTATGGGAGGGATCTGCAAACAGAGCAGTAGACCAGATAAGAAGCTGGTGTAATTGAATTCTGAAGCTGCTCCCTTTGAGTCCAGGCTGGAGAGCTCATGCCACATGTGCCTGAGGACATTCAGTCCCTGAAAATTACACCACTGAAGCACTCAGCACTAATGCTCACCCCATTCCATCACCAAATAAGGTCAGACGTGATCCAATTTCTTCAGCCAGGGCCTACAGGTTGTTGGCAACATGTGGGAAGACACAGTTCTGTATGTTTGAAAACTATATCACAATGGGGAGAGCGTTAGGATTGAGAACCCCAAGGAAGACCCCACCCTTGATTCGTCAAGACTCAGGACAGCGAAGACCATAATGTTTTTTTCTTTCGCTGCTTGGGGGGGGGGGTGAAGCTGGGGAGATAGAGTTGGAAACCTTTATGCCACACTTCCCTACTTTTGTCACTTTACTCTGAACCCTAACTGGTTCATTAGTGCTGTTTTTTGCACTGCAAAGCTCTCTTTCTCTCTCTCTCTCTCTTATATATATATATGTGTGTATATATATATATATATATATATATATATATATATATATATATATATATATATATATATATATATATATTATGTGCTATACGATAGTACTACCATAGATAGAGTGAACCATTTACATGTTAAACCTAAAATTTGCACCTTAATAACTTTGCAACTGTTCAACAGATTTGCCTGAAATTTGGAATCGCAATCAAGAACTGTACATCTTGGGAATCTTCCAACCTTTGTACTGTTCGGATATACAGCTGCTGAGCTATTAAGCATGATCTGCCGCGATGGATTTACACTTTTGAATTCTTTGCAAGATCTCTACAGGTCGAATGTGGACTGGTCAGAAAACTTCAGAGAATGTACGCTAGGGTCCTCAATGTGCCTTTTGAAGATTTCATGAAAAATATTAAATGGTTCAAAAGTTATTCAAAAACAATTTCCCATTATAAGTCAATGGGAAAAGTTAACAAAAAATTTGACACTTACGCAAATGCACTTTTTACTGTCGCAAATGGCCCTAGTAGTGTCACAAACCCACCATTTTGTTTTCAGTTGGTGATCAGAAAAATGCTTGCCATTTAAAATTGGGACCCTCTAGGGACACAATTATTTTTGTGTTCACCTAGTCGAGCCCTGAGGATGCTATGCATGTCCTTATTTTGGGATTAAACACCCCAGAAATATGTTTTTAAAATTTTTGGAAAAAGTAGTGTCACGAAGTAGTGTCGCACTCATAACACTTTCGCAAATCTGTGTGAAAGTTTTCTCAAATCACGACACTACTTTGTGACACTATGCCCAAAATAACAGGAATTATTTGCAACCCTGCTGCAAATGAATGGTTTGGTCTTTTGGGCTGAAATTTGGAGGGAATGCAGCCAACATATCAGATATGTGCCTTTTGGTGGTTTGGTGACAAAATATTGCATGGATGCAAAGTTACAGTACTCCAAATTTGACACTTTTTCCCATAGACTAACATTGCGGCCTCCGCTGCTTGATGGGAATTCTTTGCCACCCGGCTGCAAAATAACGGTTTGGTCTTTTACACTGAAATTTGGAGGGAAGAAAGTCAATATCCCACAGATGTGCCTTTTGGTGGTTTGGTGAAAAAATATTACAGGGTGACAAAGTTATGGTACTCTGAACTTCTCTTTTTTCCCCATAGGATAACATTACAGTGTTCGCAGCGCCTTTCAGGGCCCGTATCTCGGAAACAATGTGAGATACGGACTTTTTTTTGGAAAAGTATTTAGCCCCCTAACATGGCCTAAGTACAAAACTAGCCAGGAAAGTCATAAATCATATGACTTTTACAATTTTTCTCATGTACGGTTCCTGAGATATAAGCAATTTAGTATTCAACTCCTCATTTTCTGCTCAGACCCATTATGCATACTTTCTTTGTACTCACTGTCTTTCTCTATGCAGCTTTTCAGGAAAACCAGCCTGTGTGCTTACATTACTGTTACCCTTACACTTCCACTTGCGGTTCTATACCTTTTCACTTACACACGTTCCGTCTCACACCATGTGCGTTGCCTTGCATTTTTCACTGAGCTTCGTTTATATTATTTTTACCATTTGTGTCTACAGTACTGTTTCTCTTTCTGTTCTGCTTTGCATCACCATGCGCATTACCATTTGCGTTTACAGGCACCGTATTACTATGTGACAAGACATCACGTGGCAGTCACTATTTCTCATTATCATTCTCAAAAAGAAGGGAAATTAGAGGCAAAAAACTCCTCTTAATGCATTAGTTAGGGTTGTTCCACAGCGACAGAAGTAAGGAAATTCGGTGTTAGAGTTGGCCTTTGGACCCTCAGACCACCCCAACAGCATTGGGGTGCGCGTTGTAGTCGTTGGTCCTATTTCTCACCCATCACATGTGTAAAGAAGTTGAGGAATAGGAGAATGGAGTGAGAATTAGACTGATGACCCCAACACACACCTCGATGCTGGTTAGGGGTGGTCTGAGGGTCAAGGACGGCTTTCAACCCTAACATCGAATTTCCTTGCTTTTTTGCTAGAATAATCTTAACTGATGCATTAAAATAGAGTTTTTTGCCTCTAATATATATATATATATATATATATATCTATCTACACACATATACATATATTTACATATATTTATATATTCTTTGCAAAAAAACTGCATTAATGCACCAGTTAGGGTTCAGATTAAAGTGACAAAAGTAAGGAATATGACATTAGGGTTTCCAACACTAACTCCCCACCTCCAAGCACCAAAAGGAAAAAAAAATTTCAGTTTTCACTGTTGTCACTCTTGGCAAATCAGGGATGGTGTGTTCCTTGGAGTTCTCAGTCATGACACTCACCCCTTCCATGCAAAATAAGGTTAGATGTGATCTGTTTTCTTCATGAAGGTTCTGTAGCTTGTTGGTAACATGTGGGAAGGTACAGTTCTGTATGTTTGAAGACTACATCACAATGGGGTGAGCATTAGGGTTGAGAACCTCAAGGAACACCCCCACCCTGATTTGCCAGGAGTAATGATAGCAAAAACTGTAATGTTTTTTCCTTCTGGTGCTTGGGGTTGGGGGTGAGGAGCTAGGGTTGGAAACCCTAATGCCACATTCCCTATTTTTGTTACTTTAATCTGAACCGTAACTAGTGCATTAACACAGTTTTTTGCAAAGAATTTCCTTATTCTGTGAGATAGTAGAATTGTATCATCATTCACACAGGCACTGTGCTTCCACACCTCCATTCATGCACACCTGTATGTTGGTGTGGAAATGCAGAGCCCAGAAGGTCCTGCACTTCTGTTCCTCCAGAAAAGCAATTTACAGTATCTGCTTGGTTGTCATTTTCATGTTTGCCATGCATGCCCATGCAGTGAACATTTTGCTATGAGAGTGGCTTTTGAGGGGTGTGATACTGTCAGTCCAGTGCAGAGTTGTCTGCAAGGGGCTCATCAGTGTCACATCAGTCTTCAGCCAGACTGGTCATGACAGTGTTCTGGCTTGCTGGGCAGAACTTCATGTAGTTCAAAGGACAGAGCCAACCCAATTGAAGGGTGGCTATTTGCTTTGATCTATATAACACTGCCAGCAAGCACAGCTGATCTGTCATGATCAGCCTGCTCAAAACCGTCCCCTGATATATATATATATATATATTTTTATTACACCTGTGAAAGAGAAAACTGTCCATCAATGTCTGTTGCTACTGCTGCCATAACTACCCCCCAAGCCCAAACCATGTTAATATGCCATCACAGGTTTGCCCAATCCCCCATGCAGGCCGATACACCACCCTGTTCATTTTACTTCAGGGAGCCCACCTCTGGTGCTGCCAAACACAACACGACACTGGGGGTGCCCAATCCCCCAGTGTCACCACCTGAGTTAAAGAAAACTATCCCTCATTGTTTTTTTCTAACAAACATGTAAAAAAGGAAACCATCCACTGATGTCTGTTGCTGCTGCCATCGTAACTGTCCCCTCCTCCCAAGTCCAACCCATGTTCATATTCTGGCACAGGGGTGCCCAATCCCCCGTGCCAGCTTCTACTGCCCCACCCTGCCGGTTTTACTTCTGCAGCACCAGGAAACCCACCTCCAGTGCTGCCAAACATAATACTGACACTGTGGGTGCATAATCCTCCAGCGTCACCACCTGAAATAAAGAAAACTGTCTCTTGGAGTTTTTTTTAATAAACCCTATAAAAAAAAAAGTCCATCATTGTCTGTTGCTGCTGCCACCATTACTGTCCCCCAACCCTCCCACTCAGCACCCACCCCCAATCCCACAAGCTCACACTTAACCATAGGGGTCTAATGCTGTAATCCTCTCTAGGCCATAGACATGTCTTCAGCCTTCACTCTTCAATGCTGGACTGCAAACTGAAGAAATCAGGCATGTGGTTCAATGTATTCCAATGAGGTTTTGAACTTACTGGCATAACTTGGTTATTTTTTGAATATTTTTGCCCCAGATTTTCAACACGCCTTTTTGGGACCTCACCTCATGAACAATGGCAGTGACATTAGGCAAATATGTCCTGAAAGATGATGTTGTGGTCACTGTGTGAAATTACCTTTCAGGCAGCAGATAAAAATTTTCTCCACCCTTATTCATGTGCTGGGGTCATAAGAAGGCTATTGTTGAAAATTTGAAGTAAAAATATTTAAAAACTGCAAAGTTATGAGCCTATGTCAAAATTTACTAACACAGGCTGGTAACGCTGGCAATTTTCAATATTTTGAACCAACATTTTCAACATTGCCATTTCTTCACAGCATCTCATGAATGTGACAGCTGCCATTTTTCAAATCCTGGCCAAAATGTGTTTTCACACTTGCAGTGTGAAATCATCTTTTGAGCAGGATTTGAACATTTTCTCCACCCTTATCCATGAGGTGAGCTCATACAAAGGCTATGCGTCATCATAAGAATTCTATGTTGGAGATGTGGGGCAAAAATGTGAGAAAACAAAAAAGTTATGAGTCTAGGTTGCAATTTATCAATGCACACAAGTAACTGCGATAATTTTCAATATGTTGACCCCAACTTTTCAACATAGCTATTTTTTCACACCACCTCATGAATGTGACAGCTGTCATTTCAAAAATGATGTTTCAACCAGTGTTTTATAAATAAATGACAACCTGTCATGCTCAGAGGGTGTGGTCAAAAAATGTGAAAACTGGAGTAAAAATGTGAAAAAACAACTAAGTTATGAGGAAACAGATTGTTCCAACATAAACTCAGAACTTAATTTTTTGATGGTGTTGGCCGCTAATGATCAACATATCCCTTGTGTTCCCCCACCTCCTGAAAATGACAGGTGTCATTTTTCAAATCCCTTCCAAAACATGTTTCCACAGTTGTACAGTAAAATCACCTTTCAGATGGGATTTTAAAAATTTCACTTGTCTTGATCATAAGGTTAGGTCATAAAAAGACTGTTGGACATTTTATGTCAAAATGTGGGAGCCCACACACAGGTAAATGTAGCTATCGCCTCTCAGCAGCCCTATCCTGGGTAAAAGCAGGACACCACTGAAAATGATACGTTGCATCTCATTTGCTCTATACTGGGTAAATATAGAGTAAAAATGTATACAAACAAGACCTGATACAACAGCAGTACCAGCAGTGAACAGTTGGCATTGACAAATGCTTGCTTTTTTTGTGAGATGGGGTTAAGCTTGTTAGAGTTTCAATGTTATGCTATAGGAATTTCAATTTTTTTCATTTTGCTGTTTTTAATATATATGTTTTCAGCTGATATTTCTTAGGGGCTTAGTTTTCTGGTACACTGTAGTACTCACTGAGACCTTTCTATTGCTATATAGAGTGTCCCTTAACTCCAAAGACTGATGGAATTACAGCTTGTTAAAGCTGTAATGTTTTCCTATGGGAATTAAAATTTTTAAATTTTTATGTTTTTTATATGACCCTGACTTCATTGCCATGTAATTCTAGATATTAACAGAGTTATGCCTTCTTAAAGTTACAATGTTATCCTACAGGAATTTACAAGCCATTAATTTCTCAGTGGCTATTAAGTGTTACACTTGTGGGGGACGGAGCTTGCCTGGCAACATGGTGCCAGCTTAATTCTTAACTGAGGAGCTCACCGAGGGGGTACATTCATCCATCCATCAATTCTGCCAACAGTTCAAGGGCAGAAACCTGGGCAGCAGTGCTCAGCAGAAGATGAGCTTTCAATCTGTACCTTTTTTGCACCAGGGGATTACCGGGAAGACTCCTTTCCTTGAACAGCGATTTTATGCTTCCTGGCAAATACAGCTATTATATCACTGGAGCTCAGTTCATACTGCCACAAGGTGAAGGCCCGCACTGGGGACTTGATTAGAACTGTGGCATCACTTCACTTTATGAGGGTAACATGGCTCAATCAGTCCAGACACCTGCAACTTCGGATATGGATAAAATCTATCATATGTTGAATGGGATTTTAAATGACACTACAGAACTTAAAGCTACAACACCAAAAACAAACAAGAATCTCTCTTTGTTAGCCACCCAGGTGTCAGCTACCGAGCAACAAGTCAGGGAGCAGGCATGTACCCTGTTGGACCAGCAAGACATCTTAGAGGAACACCATGACCAGATTCAGTTTTTACTACATAAAGTGGATGATCCAGAGAACAGAGCCAGATGCAACAACATCAGAATAATTGGAACTCCTGAAGTCTCAGAGCGGTGGGATATTATCGTTTTCTCCGCTCTGTCTTGCTGGGCATCTTACACATCAACACTGGCCCTCTGCCCGAGATAGAGCGAGCGCACCACTCACTGGCCCCCAAAGCTGCTCCAGAGAAGAAACCCAGATGAATACTTTGCAAGCTTTTGAGCTACCCAACTAAAAAACTTAACCTGAAACTTCCCCATGAGTGGGGCAAACTACAATGGAATGGTTACGAGGTTTTAATGCTCCAAGATTTTTCACTGGGCCTTTCTCATTAGGGTCTATGCCACTGTTAAACTGCAGTTCTATAAACTAAATATCCCACATCTTTGCATTAACCTGACCATCATCGGATTCAACTGAATGGGGAATTTACCAGCTTTACTTCCCCGGCAGAAGCTGAGAAGTTCTGAGCTGACTATCGCTGTAACAGGTTCAAGCCCAACCAGTGCTCCAAGGTTACCACAGACCCGATGTCTCAAGAAATGGAGGTAGCCCCATCCAATTGCCTCCAGCTACTTCAAATGACATGAGTCTCTGCTCAGTCCTCTCCCTGGATGCCAGTTACCAGGGGCAAACAAAATAAATGGAATAAGAACCCTGCTTCACCTAAGCCTCTGAGTCAAAGAGGCTGTTCTAGGAGCAAACAGGGATGCTATCTATCCTCAGATGCCAGTAGGTGTTTACCTGGGGACACCCCTATCAAAACTAATAATTACTATGAGGATCTAAGGGAACTACTTCCCACAGCACTAGACTTATCAAGGGTGCTTGGGGAAGAAGACTTGCATCCCAGATTGGGGGAAATAGCGGATACAGAGTGGGCCCTGAGAAGTGGAGATTGGGCAGATGGCACAGCTGAAGCCATCAAGAAGGCCAACTAACAGATGTCTTCACAGCTGCACACAGGGACATCCATCCAAAAGAAGATGTGCCACCCTAACTTTGCAGCATCATATCGGGTGTGCATTGTTTGTTAGTAACTTGAAACAGTGAGGGTCTGGGCATCTCATGATGCCATTCTGCATGACTGTACTTATGATCATGTGTGACAAGTGCAAGGTACTACCAGTGGGAGTTTTCTAAAACTTGACTATCTTGAGGTACCACTGAGGCACTCAAGTCACAATTTGCATTGACTGTAATGTGATTCTGCCTCAGTTTACCCAGGTATACCTCTGTACCGATCAACTTCTGTACGACTACCACTACTGTTTTACATTGTGGATCTTGGCAGTATTGCCTCCCACTTCTAGTTCATTTTATTGTCACACAGGGGCTAATCAAAAATGAATAAAGGGCCCCTTAGATATTTTGGAATCTTTGCTGATGTTTAAGTTCATCCACTAAGCCCCTTGAGGCAATGTTTTTTCTCATGAGAGCAGTAGTCTTGATAAGAGGCAGCAATGAGCATCAATATAACTATAAGCCTCATCTGTCCCTGGTTAATTTGAGTTTTTGTAGGGATAGCTCCCTGTTAGGGCCAGAAAGGTATAGAGCTTCTAAGTTGCTCTAACCTTCGCTCAGTTTATACACGCACTATTCTAAATGATAGTCCAACCATTTCTCATCGTAATTATGGGTCTCACCATTTCAGGTACCCCTGTACTATTTAATTTTCAGTCATAGGTATGATGTGATGGTTTACTGCCTTTACGGGGGAAATAGCTCCTAATTGATATTAGGGGAGTTGGTCTAGGGTGGGTGATAGGGTTTTTTTAGCAGCAGAAATTAGGAGATCTCTCCCTATTTAATTTTCACTCTGTGTTATTACCTTCAGTAATAAGTTTCATAGTTTCATGCTAAGGATACGAGTTCTGGAGGCCAGAGCCCATTATGAACTCACCACCATTTGTTTAATACTGGAAGTTGTATTTCTTATCTCCCATGTAACGATCTAGATGTTTTTAAAACAATTCTACAGTGTCACTCATTACAACATGGTATGGTAGAGAATTCCATATTGGTGATACCCTTTGTGTAAAAACCCTCTGTCGCTTTGATGTCTTACTAAGAGAACATTGTAACTTGGCCTTATGTGACCTTGTATTGTTCCCGGGTAATTGTCTTTCAAGACAGATGGTGTCAAGTAACCCTTCATTATGCAGTGCATTATATATGTGTATGAGATCTCCTCTTAATAGTCTGTATTCAAGAGAATATAGATTAAGTGTTTTCAGTCTATCTTCATAACTGTTATCTGACAAGTTATTAATTTGCCTTGTAGCCCTATGTTGAACTTTTTCAACCATGCTCAAGCCTTCTACTGATGCTGGGGCACAGAATGGAGCACAATATTCCAAATGGGGTCTGACAAGGCTTGCATAGAGAAAACATCATGACCTCGGATTTCTGACGTTTTACATGCTTATGAATGCATCCCAGTATAGAATAACACTTTTTAACTGTTTTTGTTTTGTATGTTTGTCAGATTTAAGAACATCAGATATTGTTACTCCTAAATCCCTTTCCTCTATAGTTACTTGTATGTTGATGTTGTTCATAGTATAACATGCCCTCAAATTATTTTTGCCAAAATGCATTACCTTGCACTTTAACTCATTAAATGTCATTTGATTTTCCTTCGCCCACTGACTTAGTTTATTCAGATTGTCCTGTAATATGATTACTGATTCAGCATTGTCAACAATACATCCGACTTTACAGTCATCCGCATATTTATTTATCCAAACCTGTTCTGTTAACTGCATGCTTGAAACTAAGATATTAAATAATAAGGTCCCAGTACAGAGCCCTGTGGAACTCCACTAGTACCAGGGCCCCATTCTGATTCATATCCTCGTAGTACCACTCGTTGCTTTCTATCTTCAAGCCATGAGGAAATCCAGTTTATGATGTTAGTATTAAATTTTATTTTAATAAGCTGTTCAAACAGTATCAAAAGCTTTTGCATAGTCCAGATAAATGACATCAACATTCATACCATTGTCCAAGGTTCAAAAAAATTGATGCGATTAGTAAGGCATGATCTCCCAGGAGTAAATCCATGTTGGGAGATATTAAAATAACCACCTCTAATAATATGCTCAGTTATCCTTGTTTGTAATAGCCTTTCCATCATTTTAGCTATCAAAGATGTCAGGCTAATAGGCCTGTAATTACCAACCAGTTGTTTACTTCCACCCTTATATATTGGTATAATGTTGGCAGATCTCCATGTTGTTAAAGTTTGCCATGCCTAGGGGATGTGTTAAATAAAATTGTTAAAGGTCCAGTAAGTTCCTTCATGAGTTCCCTAATAAATTTAGACATGATTCCATCTGGTCCTGGGGATGAATCAACTTTAAGCTGATGGATAGTATCTTCCACTTCCTGTTCTGTTATTAGAATTGTTGCGTCATAATAACTTGGATGTTGCGTTACAATACCTTCGTTTTACTTAAATACATTCAGAAAATATGTATTAAGTTCTTTGACAATCTCCCTTTCCTCAGTTATGACTGAATCATCAGTCCTTAGTGGTCCCACACTGCCCTGATTACCTTTTAAGGATTCAATATAATTAAAGACGCCTTTTTCGGTTATTTTTAGAGTTCATGGCTAGTTGGACTTCTAGATTCTGTTTTTTTGAACATATAAGTTTTTTTAGTTTTTTTTGCAAGTTTTTTTAATTTTGTCCCGTGCTCAATGTTATGAGATTTACTGTAATAAGGAGGGAGCAATAACATAAGTGGCTTCTCTGGCAAGGAATCCTTCCTAACTGCTCACTTGTAAATTGTTCTCACTCCCTCATATCAGATGGGGACTGGGGGGTGAAAGACCTCTCAGGCTTTCCTTTCTGTGGATAGCTAACCCCCATCTTATTTTTCTTGTTTTCTTGTTTTTACTTCTCACACTGCATTACTCAGTCTCGGCTGAGAAAAGGGAAACAAAGGGATTCAATGTCCTTGATTTTAATGTTCAGGGATATACCTATCTCTGCTAGGTACTTTAACTGGAAGGACTCAGGGCAACTGCGGTGATCCATTCCTTATTCCCTTCCGCCTCCCTAATGTCCCAGTTATCTGACCTTGATTGGCACTGGCTGTAGTATGACCGATGGCCATGTGTTTTCTTTACAGGTTTGCATAATGGTATGGATATAACAATTGAGTCCCTTCAGTGGAGCTCCATAGGTAATCTTACGTAGCACTTACACTGGTCCTTCAATTGAGGGACACAGCACACTTATTTTGTGTAGTTTTTGCTTCTTCTCTTGCCTCTAGAGGGGTCATCTTAGATTCATTGAAGCTATAGGGGTAAGAGCTTCCTGGGTCCTAGTCGGGATCTTTCCCTCAAATAGAAGTTAACTTGTTCACTATAGCAGTTTTAATTTAGTGTGTGGTTATTACCATGTGGTTTACCAACCATGTTTTAGTTATGTTACTGTTTGTTGTATTAAGATTTTTTGTCTTCTTCTGCATTTTCTGCTTCTCCATGGAATATTATATTCATGCATTCTCTGCAGATTTTGGGATACAAAATAAAAATAGTAGAGTCATATGGAAATCAGAAGAATGAATGCATAGCATATGAGGAACTAAACAAACTATTGGTAGGGACCAGCTTTATGAGTGGTAGACGAAACAGTAGGACATATAGGGTAGAAGCCGTGCACCCCCTCTAGTTCTTTGTGGCTATGTGGAACCAGCCTTGTATTATTACTTTCTGCTGTCTAAACATTCACTGCAGCTATTTCCACACCAATAACATTCATGTCCTGGAACGTGAGGGGTTTAAAGTCCCCTATTAAAAGAGAAAAAGTGCTGTCCTATTTGAAACAGTTACAAAAAATACATATAGCCTTGCTCCAAGAAACAAAACTTAAAAAGGCAGAAGCTCATAAATTGGCAAGAGAATGGGTGGGGAGGGAAGCACATAGAACCTCTGGGAAAACCAAACATATGGTGTCCATCTTGTTCCACAAGTCTAAGTGGAAGCTTATTGGGCCACAGACAGATACTGATGAGAGGTGGCTACTGATCAAACTTTCCACTCCGTGTGGCCTGATCCTATTAGAGAATGTATATGCCCATAATGGGGACAACCAGATTTTTAATTATTTCACTCGGAAAATCATGGACATGGCTTTTGATTATCCAAACATAATATTAGGTGGCTATTTCAATCTAGTCCTTGACTACTTTATTGATAGGTCAAATGTCAAGCAAGAACCCCACATTAAGCTCTCCATTCCACTAGAGACTTGCTCTCCTTGCATCAGTTAACTGTTACTTGGAGACTATGTCACCCTTCCAGTAAGATTTTACTTACTTATCTGAGGCTCTCTCCATTGCCAGCAGGCTGGATTACTGGTTTACATCATCCAATATCACTTATACAGTACTAGACATTACCATTGCTGCACTATACATCTTGGACCATGTTCCAGTAGTGCTTCATGTTTCTTTTGACCTTGCCAAGAGTAGATCAGCTATTTGGAGGTTGTAACTCCCCCGCTCTTGCAAGATCAGCACTTCTAAAAATGGCTTCAGAAAGAAGTGGAGTATTTTTTAACAGCAGCCCACCTGTGTCCTCTTCTCCTGCCATTTAAGGCCACTATAAGGGGAAAAATTATAGGCTTTGCCACACATCAGTGTCGGGTATGGGAAAGGGAGGCCCAATTGTTAGAAGAACTACTTAAGCAAAAAGAGGACATATATAAAAAAGATCACAGTCAGTTGCATAATCCCAACCTGATTTTCGAAATTACTGCCTTTTGGGTCCAGCTCAACATTTTAGCTACTAGAAAATATAAGCTACAGATTCATAGACTCAAAAACAAGTACTGGGATCATGGAGACAAGGCCAATAAATTGCTATCATTCTGGATGAGCAACAGCAGGCCAAGACATATATTGTTCAGTCGATGGACATGCAAGGGACCATACACTCTACCCCAGACTCCATAAATACCACCATGAAGGACTTTTATAGAAACCTATATACAGTATCTCCCATGTTCTGTTTGAAAAGGACAACTTTTTCTCATTTCTGCCCAGCTTACATCTCCCTACCATATCTGAATCTTAGAAAGCTGACTTAGATGCCCCCATATCAAGAGCTAAAATTGAACAAACTATACAAAGCATGCCCCCCCCCATAAGTCACCAGGAAGTGATGGCTTCCTTGCTGATTTTTGTCAGATCATTAAGGACCAAATCTCAGCTCCTTTGTTGCACATATTACAGGACTCATTTGACCAACACACCCTACCTGATGCTCTTAATGAAGCTATTATTACTCTGTTGCCAAAGGATAGCAAAGACCCTATCCAACCTGCCAGCTATAGGCCCATCTAGTTGATAAATGCAGACACAAAGATTCTTGCCCAAATCTTATCTGTTAGGTTGGAGAAAGTCTTGTTCTCGATTATTCATCCCTCCCAGGTAGGCTTCATTAAGGGAAGGGTCAGCTTAGACCACTTACAGGCTCTTGTCTGTCTGCATCAGGTGGCAGCAATAATTTCCACTCCAGCCACTGCTATAACAGTAGACTTCGAGAAAGCTTTTGATTCTGTGAAGTGGGAGTATTTGTACACTATGTTGAGGCACTTTAACATCAGCCTTGTATTAGGTGCATGGATTTGGACCTTACATAACAGCCCAAGGGCCAGACTTCTCACAAATGGCACCTTGTCTAAAACTTTTTCCCTGCATGGGGCACTAGACAGGGCTGCCCGCTGTCTCCCTTACTATTCATCATTGCTATAGAGCCATTAGCAACTGCTGTTCTATCACACACTCAGAAAGAAGGGGCTAAAGTCAGACACTCCCAGTACCACACTAAATTATATGCCAACAACTTCCTAATTCTTACTAGTAATATTCAGACTAGTCTTCCTTCTGTTCTGGAGACTTTGAAAGAATTTTCAAAGCTCTCTGGACTGTGAATCAACAAAAGTAAAACAGAGATTCTCCCCCTAGCCAAATAATCTACACCTGACTTGATACAGGACACTGGTCCACCCTGGACATTATCAGGAATTACATTTTTAGGGATACAAATCATCCCAGATTTGAATCACTTAGTGGCAGCAAATGTCAAATCCCTGATAGAGTTTCTCCAGAGGGAGGTAGATAGGTGGAGACATCTAAATCTCTCTTTGACAGGGAAGTCTACATTGATCAAAATGATGCTTGCTCCCAGAGTGCTTTACCTTTTGGCCCACCTACCAGTGAAAATACCACTTAAATGGTTCCAGAAGTTAGACACACTTGTTGGTAAATTATGGTGGGACTCCTCTCCCCTTAGATAAAACAGGGCAAAACTGTGAGCTCATTGGAACAGAGGAGGATGGAATCTCCTCCATTTTTTGCACTATTCATATGCATTCTCAAGAGCGAAATCATGCCAGACACTTCAGACACCTAAAACAGACCCCACAGTCTAGATAGAAATTGAAACCACAGCCCTTGAAGGGACACACCCATCGACGTATCTAGGTCTGCCATCCCCTACAAAATATCACCACTGAATGACATTAAAAGCCACTCATGGTGCCTGGGAAAAAATAAGCCACCTTACCAAAACTTGTCAATCCTTGGGGGGCTTACACATATTTGTTGCATAACCCCTCCCTATGTATAGGGCAAAGGCCAATTCTCTGGAAGGAGTGGGTTGCCGGTAGGGGATTTATTAACCCCAGACCAAGGGGCTGTGGAATCCTTTGAGGAATTGCAATGCAAATACTCACTTCCAAAATCTAATTTCTGAAGATTTCTCCAAATTTGGCATCTGTATGATAAATGGTCAGGAGCAGAGTGTACATGCTCAACTTGTCATAGCACATCTCGGGCAGAGCAACCAGCTCACCCTTCAGAAATGGTTTTAATGTATCAAAAGGTCTGGCCGGCATCATCCAAAAATTTCTAAGAGTTGTGGTCCTAAGCCCCACCCATTTGGATAAAGAAAATTGCAGCTGGCATTAAACATTCCTATTTCTGATAAGGACTGGGCATTTTGTTGGAATCTTGGTTATATGGCCTGTGTGGACCAGCACAGTCTATTAATACAGAATAAAATACTGCACCACTGATACCGCACTCCAGCACAGCTAAAAGCAATTGGGGTTCTAAAACATGACAGATGTTGGAGATCTGATGTCTTGGAGTGGACTTGTTGCATGTATTATGGAGTTGTGAGGGAATTAAACCTTTCTAGAGTCAGGTTCTCAGAGTGTTTGTTAGAAATGGAAAATTTAGCATCCAGTATGAGGATGTTGCATCTGTTATCCAACACCAGCCATAAACTCCAAAAGGTATGGGCTCCCTATTTACAATTCATCCAGCAGCAAACCGGAAAAGCTGTATCCTCTAATAGCAAAGACTTACTTCAACCTCCATGAGTTGGTATTGTAACTGATTATCTCCCTAGGATTTCTTGTTTTTTTCTGTTACAGATGTGTGGACAACCCTAGTTCCTCCTGTAGATGTTCTGACCTCCATCAATATGTTGCATGCTGCAGTTTAGTTTTACAGTGTTTAAGCCTCTAATTCATTGCTTCCCTTTCCTTCCAGTGGACTTCACTGCTTATATTCTCCATTTGTTACCTAGTTAATACACTTATTATTGTATTAGTATATCTAGAAGTTACTTATGTGCTACACACTAAATGATACGCTTTGTCAGATCATTATTACTTGTAGAAAACAAAGGGTGAAACATAGAAACATAGAAGTTGTCGGCAGAAGGAGACCGCTAGTTTCATCTAGTCTGCCCATTTGTTTTAGACCTATTTTGACACTCTAATTGCGCTTTGTAGTCAGGGTTCCCTTGTGTCTATCCCATGCATTCTTGCACTCCCCCACAGTGCTGACCCCCACAACCTCTTGTGGCAGGCTGTTCCCAGCATCCACCACTCTTTCTGTGAAGAAAAACTTCCTGGTGTTAGTAGAGAACTTCCTTCCATTCTGCTTGCCTTCATTGTTGCCTTCTTACACTGCTTACTAACCTTCAAGTCATCTGAGGTTATGATTCCCAGATCTTGTTCCTGGTTTGAGGCTGCCAGTCTTTTGCCTCCTAGGTAATACTCCTCTCTTGGATTTTTCTTTCTTATGTACATGACCTTCCACTTTTTGGCATTAAATATCAGCTGCCACACTCCAGACCATTCTTCTAGTTTCTTGAAGTCAGCTTCCATCTTGCTCACTCCTTCTGGGGTATCCACCCTGCTACATATCTTGGTGTCATCTGCAAACAGACACACCTTCTCTTCCAGTCCGTCAGTTATATCTGCTATAAAAACATTGAAGAGCACAGGCCTCAGCACTGAGTCCTGGGACACCCCACTGGTCACCCTGCCTTCCGTTTATTGTGTTCCATTAACCTGTACCCTCTGGGTTCTGCTTTGTAACCAGTTTCGTACCCATCTGACTACTTCTGGACCAACTCCAGTGTGGTCAAGCATTTTTACCAGCCTTCTGTGTGGAACCAAGTTGAAGGCCTTACTAAAGTCTAGGTAGGCCACATCTACTGCCCCACTGTCGTCCACTATTTTTGTAGCGTAATCAAAAAACTTGAACAGATTTGTCTGGCATGACCTACCTGCTGTAATACCATGCTGTTTAGGGTCTTGTCGGCCACTAGTTTCAAGAAATGCTATGATCCTCTGTTTGAGTAGTGTCTCCATTAGTTTCTCTTCTGTAGATGTGAGGCTCACCGGCCTACAATTACTAGCCTCTTCGCAACTACCTGATTTGTGAAGTGGAACCACTATTGCCTTTTTCCAGTCTTCTGGTACCACACCGCTCTTCAAGGATTTTGTGAATAGAAGTGCCAGAGGGGTTGCTAATTCTGCCCCCAATTCCTTAAGGATTCTGGGGTGCATCTCGTCTGGTCCCATGGCTTTGTCTGCTTTTAGTTTATTTAGCACCTCCAGTACTTCAGCTTCTGTAAAGGGACTTGTGTCTACCCCCTGGTCCTGGGATGTTGTGCTTTTTCAGGGCTGGGCCATCCCCTGGGTCCTCTTTGGTAAACACTGAGCAGAAGTATTGTTGAGGATTTCAGCTTTCTCTGGGTCATGTTTGGTGCATTTCCCTTCTTCAATAGCAATCTTTACTATCCCCTTTTGCCTTCCTATGTTCACTAAAGTATCTAAAAAATGATTTATCTCCTCTCTTTGCCCCTTCTGCTATCTTTTCCTCTGTCTGAACTTTTGCCTTTCTAATTTATTTGATTCTTTCATTTTTTTCCCTTATATGACTCCCAGTCTTTCTCAGTTTTGGTTTTCTGGTATATGCTGTACGCCTTCTTTTTTTCTTTGACTAGTAGCCACTTCCTTGGAAAACCATAGTGGATTTATTTTCCTTTTTGCTTTGCTGACCCATCTGGCACATTAATTTGTGGCAGTCCTTATTGCTCTCTTGAGTCTCTCCCACACGACCTCCTCCTCCTCAACCTCTATTTCCATTAACTGGCTACTTATGTTGTTCCTCATTTTTTGGAAGTCAGACTTTCTGACATCTAGCACCTTTATCTTTGAGTGGCTAGTGTCCTGTGTTATGTTTACCTTAAAACTTAACATGCGATGGTCGCTATTGCCCATATGACATCCCACTTCACTGTCCTTGATCCTTTCTGAGTTTGTGAGGACAAGATCAAGAATGGCATCTCCCCTTGTTTGGGGTTTTAACAAGTTGGCACAGTTCCATGCCTTATAGTGACAATAAGAAGTCCATACTTCTTGTTGTTGATGGTGTTAGTGTGCTCCAGTTAATATCTGGTAGGTTGAAGTCCCCCACCAGTATTACTTCATCTTTATCAGGCATTTTGTGGATTTTCTGTATTAGGTATCTCCTTGATTTGAGGGCCTGTACATGATGCTGATTCTAAAAGGTTTTCCCTTGCCCATGTCTACTGTTAGCCACAGTGACTTGAAGTCCCCAGGTAGCCCTTTTATTTCTGTGGCTTTTATTTTCCCTGAATGTAAATGGCTATGTCCCCCTCTTTTTTTGCTTTGCTTATCTTTCCAGAACAGATAGTAACCGGGAATGGCTGTATCCCATCCGTGGTTTTCTGTGAACTATGTTTCTGTTATAGCCACCAAGTCCAACCTTTCTGTTTCCAAGATTGCTGTTAGTTTGGGAAGTTTGTTGGTTAGGCTCCTAGTATTTGCAACCACTGCCTTCCAGGAATGTACATCCTCTTTGATGCAAGATTATACCCTCTTTCTGGACTACTCCAGTTTGCTCTTTCTGGCCAAGAGATTATGAAGGTTGCTGGTTCAGGTGGATGTTGGCTCTGATTTGTTTTCTGAGGATGTATGCATGCATTTCACATTTTGGGGAGTGATGGTCAGCCCACCAATGGCAGGGGTGTGAGCTGCATCATACTCCCCTTAATTTAGTTTAAAATACCTGGATAGACATCACATTTATGTCCAAGTGCCTGCACACCTTCTTTGTTTAAGTACAATCCGTCGTATTTAAAAAAAGGGTGGTAGTAAATGGGGTGAAATCTAACGAGAGGCAGATCACTAGTGGGGTGCCTCAGGCATCGGTCCTGGGACTGGGCCTCTTCAATGTATTCATTAGTTACATCAGCAAGGGCATAAATGGCAACATCACCCTGTTTGCCGATGACACAAAACTCAGTGGAAGAGTGGAGAGTATGGAGGGAGTCGGACAACTGCAGAAGGACCGTAACTCATTATCTCCTGGTGGCCATTTTGTGTCAGATTAATAATGGATAGTACGGACTTCATACGAAGCTATAGGAAGTAATATGTTAAGAAGTTGGAAAGATGGGCACAAATATGGCAATTAAACTTCAATGCTAAGAAGTGCAAGGTGATGCACCTGGGTAGGGCCAACCCCAAGGAACAATACTGGCTAAACGGAGTCCAGCTGAGCTCCTCTGCTGAGGAACATGATCTGGGAGTCATCATTAGGGATGACCTCAAGCAGCAAAGTCAGTGTAATAAGGCTTACAGCAGGGCTAGCAGGGTGTTAGGATGCATCGGCAGAGGGCTAGACAGCAGGGAAGTGATACTACCACTTTATCGGTTGTTAGTAAGGCCTCATCTGGAGTACTGTGTACAATTTTAGAGGCATCACCTAAGAAAGAACTTTGACAGAGTGGAAGTGGTCCAGAGAAGGGCAACAAAAATGATACATGGCCTTCAGGAAATCACCTATGAAGAGAGATTTGGGGCAATTAAATTGTACTCGCTAGAGACTAGGTGGGAGAAGGGGGATATGATTGAGACCTTCAAGTTCCTTAAAGGCATCAACAAGATGCCAGAAGTATAGCCTTTTACCAGGAACATCAATTCTACTACAAGAGGGCACAAATGGAAATTGAAGGGTGGAGTGTTCAAGAGAGACATCAGAAACCATTACTTCTCAGAGAGGGTGGTGGAATCTTGGAATAAATTACCTCCCAAGGTGGTGACTGCAAAGTCAGTATCAAGCTTTATACACAGGTGGGACAAGTATTGGGAGCAAACACATGGCACTGAGAAGGGCTAGGATGGGTGTCTAGGAGGACAGAACACCAGTGCACAATAGCTCCGGGACACCTCACTTGGGCAGACTCGATGGACAACAGGTCCCCTTCCGCCATCATCTTCTGTGCTTCTATGTTTCTATGTATTCAAAAGTTGAAAACTGTTGTATGTATGTATGCAGTTCATACGTACTCAATAAAAAAGATTAAATACAAAACAAAGTGTTACACTTGCATTACCCATTGAGACATCTCCTTTGATACATATCATATGCCTTAACTGCAAAGGGTGACAGAGTTATGTGTTGGTAAACTTGCAATGTTACCCTATGGCCACTTGGGAGATAATTTTGGGGTGCTGTCCACAACCCACGAATTTATGAGTGGGTATTACTGTTGTAGTACTCATTCAGACCTTTGTTTTGATAGAGAGTTTGTCACTTAACTCCAGATACTGACTGAGTTATGCCTTCTTAAAGTTGCAATGTTATCCTATGGGAATTGTAATTTGATTTTTTTTTTATTTAAAATGTGTTTTTTTTTTTTTTTAGGAGCAACACAGAGAACATTTCATGAAAGCATGTAAGACAGTCAGCCTACAGAAGTTTTGAAAACTTTGGCTAATACAGCTTTGCCTACTCTAAAAATAGTGCATCACCTTCAACAATATCCATTTCTAGATTAGATAATGATGGAGTCCTTAAAACCATGGTTATTTAGGAATATCAAGTAGGAGCCATCTTAATCATTTTCATGGAATAATATCCACCCTATGTCCCATCACCCATAAAATCCATCTATTCCAAAATTCCATAAATCGTTTCAATTTTAGATTAATGCCTGCTGTAAGTTTTTCCATTAAATAAATTTGCTGGACAATATACTCATACTCCATTAGAGTTAGGATGTCTTTCTGAAGCCATTTCCTAGCGATGACCTTTTTGTGGCCAGCATACAAATGGCCAGCATTTTCTTTGCCCAGTTATCCCTAATTTGCTCCAGGAAATGGAGCAAAATGGCTCACTGTGGTGTGAGTGTCCCCAAATCTGGAACTAGCTCCGTCAAAGCACATATCAGAGCCTTGCAGAATGAAGTGAGCAACACACAACTCCAAAATATGTGGGTGTGGTTAGCTAAGGTTTCCCCACACTCTTGCCAGCAACTCGTCCCATGCAGAGCATCAGATTTACCCGTAACTTGTGAGGTTCTAAACTACCTCAAAACACATTTCCACTCATACTCTATCCAACTGTATGACATCGTGACTTTGTGTTGCATGGTGTATATGGCCTACCACTCCTCATCTGTAAGTGAAATTCTCAGCTCCCCCTTCCACCTATGTTGAGTGTTCTGCACTGCCTGAGTAGTGTGTTATTAGATGGCTCTATATAGCAGGGAAAATAGTGTGATCCAGGACTGTATTCCCTAGTGTAGTTATAATTATCTGTACCATATGAACATTCAAACATACGAAGAAGCCAGCACAAGAAGGCCATTTGGTCTATCAAGCCTGCTTGTATTTCTGGGTCCACAACTTGAGCTAATATCCTTGCCCTCCCTCCACATCCCTCCCCACTCCTCCCATCTTCCCTACCCATGATCCTTACTTCCCCCTATACCTATCCCAGCCTTGCTTAAAGCTGTTCACTGTCTTCAATGAGATGACTTCTACTGGCAGTGTATTCCAAGTGTCCACCACCCTGTCTCTGAAGAACTGCTTCTTGACCTCCCTTCTAAATCTCCCACCCTCCAGCTTAAGACTGTGCCCCTGGTATTATGGTTGCCACTCAGCTTAAAGAGACTCTCCTTATCAACCTTATTTATCCCTTTGAAGTACTTGAAGGTCCCAATCATGTCCCATCTCTCTTTCTTCTGTCTTCCAGGGAGTACATGTTCAGTGCCCTCAATGCCTCCTCATATGCCTTACCCTGCTGACCCACTATCATCTTTGTAGCCCTCCTCTGGACCTTCTCCAGCAGGTTAATGTCATGTATGAGGTTTGGGCACCAGTCCTGAACTCCATACTCTAGATGCGGCCTTACCAGTGACCTGTACAAGGGCAGTATAACCTTCTCTCTCCTACTACTGATCCCCCTAGATATGCATCCCAGCATCTTGTTTGCCTTTGCTGCTGCTTTCTTGCACTGTGTGGAGTGTTTCAAGTCACTAGTGATCATCACTCCCAGGTCCTTCTCCTCCTCTGATGCAGACACTCCACCCAGGTAGTACTCTGTCCTGGGATTCTTAGCGCCAATATGCATAACCTTTCATTTTCAGAATTGAAGCCAAGCTGCCAGATCCTGGATCACCTCCCCAGCTTTTACAGATCATCCTGTAGCTCTAGTATCCCTTCAGCTGTGTCTACTCTCCCACAGAGCTTGGTGTCGTCCATGAATAGGCACATGTTGCGTTTAATTCCATCACCAATGTCATTGATGAAGACATTAAACAACACTGGCTCCAGTACAGAGCCCTGTGGGACTCCACTGGTTACCAAGGGGTGAGCCTCCCCTATGCTCCATGTCAGCCCAAAAGTTCTGAGGCAAAATTGCCTCAATTGTAGATATCTAAAGTGATCCTACTGTCTTAATTGATATTTTTGTTTTAGATCCTGGAATGAACAAGATCCCCATTTTCACACATTTGGTAATAGTGCTTGAGTCCTAGTCTTTGCCAGCTTTTAAACGTTCAATCGAGTCTAGCTGGTGTAAAGCTAGGGTCCACTGACAGCTTTAACAGAGACCTGGCCATCAGGCATATTATAGGAGTATGTATGAGTGTATTCCACACCATGACTATATGTCAAGTATAGATGGACTCTTAATTTCTTTCCTAGCTGGTGTCACTTTATGTGGTCACCAAACAACAAGTTTTGTATATTGCTCTGGTGTTCTCCTATCTCCAGCTCTCTCCAGTGTTGGTCTGCTAATGGGTCCAACCATTGCAGGACATGTGCTATTAGGGCTGCTTGAGAGTATTTTTCTTGGTCAGGGACAGCAAGGCCTCCCTGTCTTTTAGGTAGCTGTAGGGCTGTATAGGCTTTTCTGGGGTTTTCCCATGCCATATAAAATTAGAGATTAGGGTATTTCATTTTTTAAAGTCCAACTTGTTCGGTTTTAGTAGGATATTTTGAAAAAGGTATAATAGTCTAAGCAGAATATTCATTCTAATTATCTCAATTTTTTGTGCCAAGGGGAGGGTTAGATAAAGCCATCGTTGGAGGTAATCTCAAATGGTGGAAATTAGAGGGTCATAATTGACCTCATATACCTGGGTAAGTTCTTGGGGTATTATAATTCCCAGATAATGGAATTTATTCCTGGTCCAACAGAATGGAAAACGACGGAGGATATCCGGAGAAGGCTGGTATTGGAACTTCTCAGAACCTCAGTTTTATTTGTATTCAATTTATAACCCGCCAGTATCACCATTTCATTTAGAAGGTCAAACAGTTTAGGAAGCGAAGTTTCCAGATCGGTCATATAGATTACTAGGTCATCTGCATAAAATTATATTTTATGTTCTGTACCCAAATACCTGAATCCTGCAATATGAGATTCATCCCTGATTGCCTGCACCAGGGGTTCTGCATACTAAGCTAATAATAAGGGTGAGTGGGGACACCCTTGGCAAGTCCCTCTCTTCAGGGGGGAAGCATTCTGAATAAGTACCATTAACTTTCACTATGGCTTGCGGGGAAGTGTAAAGTTGCTTTATATTTTCATTAAATGATGTAGGGAAGTTGAAGGCCTCAAGTGTATAGTGAAAGAATTGCCATGATACCCTATCAAATGCTTTTTGGGCATCCATACTAAGCAACAGCAAAGGGATATTATGCTTGTGGGATTTTTCTAGTAAACATAGCATATGTTTAATATTGCCTGAGGTTTGATGTCTTTTAATGAAGCTCACTTGGTCCTTACTAACTATGTCCGGAAGGAGTGTTTCAAGTCTCTTGGCCAAAATGGCAGCATAATATTTACAGTGCCTTCCGAAAGTATTCACCCCCCCCCCACCTTGGATTTTGTCACATTTTGTGATGTTGCAAACTCAAATTAAAATGCATTTATATGGGATTTGTTTGTCACGTATCTACACAAATTACTCTATAATGTCAAAGTGGAATGAAACTTCTGGAATTTTTTGTACATGTAATTTAAAATAAAAACCTGAAATGTCTTGAGTTGATAAGTATTCACCCCTTTGCTATGACACTCCAAATTGAGCTCAGGTGCATCCAATTTCCTTGTGAGATCACTCTAAAACTTGAATGGAGTCCACCTGTGTTCAGTTCAAATGGTTGACATAATTTCAGAGGAAATACACCTGTCTATATAAGGTCCCACTGTTGACTGTGCATGTCAGAGCAGAAACTCTACCATGAAGACCAAGGAGCTGTCCGTAGAGAACTCCGTGATAGAATTGTGAGGAGGCATAGAACTGGGGAGGGTATAAAACATTTCTAGGGTGTTGAAAGTTCCCAGGAATACAGTCAAGTCCATCATTAGGAAATGGAAAGATTACAGAACCACCCAGACTCTTCCTAGAGCAGGCTGTCCTCCCAAACTGAGCAACCGAGCAAGAAGGACCTTGGTCAGGGAAGTGACCAAGAACCCAATGATCACCCTGAGTACTATGGAGTTCCATGGCTGAGATGGGAGAACCTGTCCAGAGGACAACAATCTCTGCAGCACTTCACAGATATAACCTCTATGGGAGAGTGGCTAGACGGAAGCCACTCCTGAGAAAAGGCCACTTAATAGCATGCCTGGAGTTTGCAAGAAGGCACGTAGCAGACTCTGAGACCATGTGGCAAAAGATTCTCTGGTCTGATGAAACAAAAATTGAACTCTTTGGCCTGAATGCAAAGCATAGCCTGGCGCAAACCGAACACAGCTCATCACCTGTGTAACATCATCCCTACCATGAAGCATGGTGGTGGCAGCATCATGTTATGGGGATGCTTTTCAGCGGCAGGGACTGGGGCACTTGTCAGGATAGAGGGAACAATGAATGGAGCCAAATACAGGCACATCCTTGAGGAGAACCTGCATCAGTCTGCAATTGACCTTGGACTGGGGCGAAGATTTACGTTCCAACAGGACAACGACCCCAAGCATACAGCCAGAGCAACACTGGAGTGGCTTCAGAACAAGAAGGTGAATGTCCTTGAGTGGCCCAGCCAAAGCCCAGACTTGAATTCCATTGAGAATCTGTGGAAAGACTTAAAGATTGCGGTTCACCGACACTCCCCATCCAACTTGACAGAGCTTGAGTAAATCTGCAAGGAAAAATGTGCGAAAATCCCCAAATCCAGATGTGCAAAGCTGATACAGACATACCCAAGAAGATTCAAAGCTGTAATTGCTGCCAAAGGTGCTTCTACAAAGTATTGACTCAGGGGGATGAATACTTAAGTAAACAAGATATTTCAGTTTTTAATGTTTCATAAATTTTTGTTACACAATACAAATATTTTGGCCCCTTTAAATTGTTGAGTATGCTGTGTGACTCAAGGGGGAAAAAATCATTTCAGTGCATTAAAAATTCTGGTAGTAACACAACAAAATGTGACAAAATCCAAGGGGGGGTGAATACTTTCTGAAGGCACTGTATAGTCCTGGTTCAGCATGGATATTGATCTGTATGAGTCACAATTTAGAGGGTCTTTATTGGGTTTTAATATTGTTGATATATTGGCATATTGCCAGCTGGGGGGTAGTGAGTCTCCCTGCTGGATGTCCCAAAACAGGTCCCCCAGTGTGGGAAGTAATTATTTTTGGAACTTTTTGTAGAATTCCGATGTGTATCTATCCTGGCCAAGGCTTTTGCCTGTTTTCGAGCTTTTAATACTGTAAGTTATTTCCTGAGGGGTAATGGGACACATTAGTCATTGTTGTTGTTCTTCTGATAATCTAGGTAAACTCAGCTTATTAAAAAATTCCAGGTATCTTTCTTATTTCAGTTCCAGGTCCTGGTCATATAATTTAGAATAATATATGTACCTGGAAGCCTTTTAGTATGTCTTTTGTTTTGCGTAAAAGTTTGTAAGTGTTATGGTGCTAATGTTTTGTGATAGTGGCCTGCCGTTGTTGGTGTCCGAGTCTATGTGCCAATGTCTTCATGGCTCTGGCTCCCCCCTTCGTAATATTTCTGTTTGAGACAAAGTAGGGTCTGTTCTGTTTTCTGGGTTAAAATGTTCTACATTTGAGCTTTCACTTTAGCTATTTGAGGAAGAAAAGAGTCGTCTCCCAGAGAGTGCGCCCTCTACAGGAAATCTAGTTCACTTTCCAATTCCCTTTGCTTCTGCACCCTCTCCCTGTTTTTATAAATGGCATATGAGATCACCTCCCCCTCAGTGTAGCTTTCAGGGTGTCCCAGATTGTATCAGATGCCACATCTGAGAATGTGTTTTCCTGAATAATCCTGACTATCCATTCTTTAACCTTCTTTAAGAATTGTGAGTCTCTTTACAATGTATTATTGAGCGTCCACTGTCTAGGGGCACATTCCTCCACTGTGTGCAGCTCAGCAACAAGAGGGGCATGATCAGATAGTAAAATAGGTTGAATGGAAATTGTACGAACTAGGGGCACAATTCTAGTACACTTACGCCTTGGGGTAACAGCAGTTGCACCAAGTAGAATGGCGCATGTAGCAACTTATGGCAGCAGTTGCAACATATGCGATTCTACAATGTGGCCTGTGACATGGCGCAGACCACTTGCACCAAACAGCTGTTACACCAGCAGTTGCACCATAAACCCCCTGTGACATGACACTAGGGGGTTTACGGCAGCAGTTGCACCCCATTCCAGAAGGGCAGCATCAAAGTCCCCAAGGTCGGGATTCTACAAGAACCCCCGGAGGAGAACCAGCAATGTAAGTTACACCAGCATTTAGCTGGTGTAACTTACAGATTCCCCCGGGGGTCCTGTAGACTCACCTGCAGTCCAGTGGACATACCACAGTTGCCCACCCCCTCATGCCCAGCATACCCCACTGGGTGCCCCCCACCCCCAATGTGTCCATTATGTGCCCCACAGGGCTGCCCACACCAACTGCCCCCAGTGTTAACTGTAAGAGCCCCGCAGTGCTGTCCACACCCGCTGCCCCGTATCCTATATATGCTTTGCCCCACAGGGCTGGAGCACTCCATCCCCCCCTGAATCCCCAGTTGGAACATGTCCCGCAGGGCAGCGCTGTCATCCCCCCACCTGTGCCCCGACCCCGAGTCGCAGCCACAAATGCAGTATAATAACAGAATTGACAGTAAAGTAGTGAGCTTAATGAAAAACTGAGAATTAATTTCTGAGTGCGTCTTTTCAGTACGCGCTCATACTGAACTCAGTCGTCGGCTGGCCGTGGTGGTGAGAGGTGGGCTGTGCCAGTCATTGGCTGGGGACAGGTGGGGGGGTGCTGGGTGGGCTGGCATGGCTGGGTGGGGGTATGGGGGCCACTGGGCTACCAGGGCAGGCTATTTTCTGCATTTGCGGCTGCGACTCGAGGTCGGGGCATGGGGTCTTATGTATTCTTATCATACACTCATATGTCAGTTTTACATTACGCTCACTACTTTACTGTCAGTTCTGTTATTATACTGCTGATTGTACTCTGACATAAGCATTCACACAAAGCCGCATTTGCGGCTGTGACTCGGGGTCGGGGCACTGGTGGGGATGACAGCACCGCCCTGCGGGCATGTTCCAATGGGGTATTCAGGGGGCTGGGGGTGTGGGCAGCCCTGCAGGGAAGTTAATGTAGGTTTCTGGGGCAGGGGGTGGGCAGCCCATGGAGCTCCACTTGCACACCTGGGGGCAGTTGATGTGGGCAGCCCTGTAGGAGCCCCTATTGCAACTAACTGGGTTGGGGCGGCACTTGCGATCTGTGCTGTGGCTTGTGACATGCTGTCGCCAGGTGTACCCCTATTAAGGCGTACCTGGCCGCATGTCGCAAGTTGCAAGACTTAGTTGCGGTGACCCTGCCTCTTCTAGAATAGGGCGCAGGGTCAATGTCGCAATTGTGGGTGGCGCAAGTTGCATTTGGCTGCGACTTGCACCACCCTTCTAGAACTGGACCCTAGATCTATACGTTCTGCAGTTAAAAGTAGTCTGTTTGGGAATATGTGTGATGGGCTCCAGAGTAGAATGTGTACCGTCGTCCTGTGGGATTTAAATGGTGCCATACATCTTTGAGGCCTAGCTCCTTAATTAGGCATCTCCCATGTCGCTGTTCAGTTGTTGCCTTTGGGGTGTGTGGATTTGAACTGTCCTTGTCTGCCTCTAACAAGAGATTGAGGTTGCCTCCAATCAACAACGTCCCCTATCTGAACTCTATAATTTTGGGAATTGTAATTTTTTAATTTTTTTATGTTTTTATAAGGCTTTGAATTCTTTTTAGGGTATTATGTATTGATGTTGTAGTACTCATTAAGACCATTATTTTAATTTATACATAGAAACATAGACTTTGTCGGCAGATTAGGACTGCTTGGCCCATCTAGTCTGCCCATTTCCCTACCTAAAGGATAGGGCAGATCCTAGTTAACCAACATCCTATTTCTTCCTACCCCCCACAAGAATTGCCTTATGTCTGTCCCATGCATTCTTGAATTCTCCCACAGTTTTAGACCCCACAACCTCCTCAGGAAGGCTGTTCCATGCATCCACTACCCTCTCTGTGAAATAATACTTCCTCACATTGCCCCTCAACCGCCCCCTCTATCTTTAAATTGTGTCCCCTTGTTCTTGCAAGTCTCTTTTTCTGAAAGATGCTACCCTCTTGGACTTTGTTGATTCCACTGAGGTACTTAAAAGTTTCTATCATGTCCCCCCTCTCCCTTCTTTCCTCAAGGGTATACATATTAAGCTCCTTTAGTCTCTCCTCATACGGCTTCTCTTGCAGACCCTGCACCATTTTAGTTGCCCTCCTCTGGACTGCCTCTATCCTGTCTATGTCCTTGTGGAGATGGGGTCTCCAGAACCGGATGCAGTACTCCAGATGGGGTCTCACCAACTGTCTGTACAGAGGGATAACAACTTCCTGTTTTCTGCTGCTGATGCCTCTCCCTATGCACCCCAGTATACCCCCAGCCCTCCCTACTGCCTTCTCACATTGCTTGCTAACCTTAAGGTCATCTGATATGATTACCCCGGGTCCCTTTCCTTTTTTGTTGTTGTTACTACCCCCCCCCCATTGTATACTCTTCCTTGGTTCTTGTTTCCCAGGTGCATTATTTTGCACTTCTTTGCATTGAACCTAGCTGCCATACTTCTGACCATTCCTCCAACCTTGCCAAGTCCTTCTCATCCTTTCCATGCCTCCTTGTGTATCAGCCCTTTGCAGATCTTTGTGTCATCTGCAAAGAGGCATACTTTTCCTTCCAGTCCCTCTGCAATGTCACTTATGAAGACATTAAAAGGACTGGACCCAATACTGAACCTAATGTGCCCACTAGTAACCCTCTTTCTTCAGAGTGGACTCCATTTACAATTACCTTCTGTGTCCTGTTGTCCAGCCAATGTTTTACCCAGGCTACCACCCTGGAACCCACTCCCAGGCTGGTTAATTTGACTATTAATCTTTTGTGTGGGACTGTGTCAAATGGCTTGCTAAAGTCTAGGTAGGCCATGTCCACAGCCCTCCTGGTCTACTACTTTGGTCACCCAGTCAAAGAAATCTATTAGATTGGCTCTGACATGACCTTCCCGCTGTGAACCCATGCTGCCTTGGGTCCTGTGCTCCACTGGCCTCTAGGTACTCAATTATTCTTTCCTTCAGAAGTGACTCCATCACTTTCCCTACCACAGAGGTCAAACTGACAGGTCTGTAGTTTCCTGCCTCTGTCTTGGTCCCACTTTTGTGAAGGGGAATCACATCCGCCTTCCTCCAGTCCTCGGGTACCACACCATCCTCCCATGATTTATTAAAAAGAGTAGCCAGTGGTTTCACTAGTTCCCCCCTTAATTCTTTTTGAATTCTGGGGTGAATTCCATCAGGCCCCATTGCTTTGTCCACCTTCAGTTTTAGGAGTTCTTGCAGAACCCTTTCTTCTGTGAAAGGACTGGGATCGACCCCCTATCAAGAGTGTTTCTGTTAATTGGATTAGGCACTTCCCCCTCCTCTTTTGTGAATACTGAGCAGAAATCTTCATTCAGTATCCCTGCTTTTTCATTGTCCCCCTCTGCCCACCCACCGTTCATTCTATTCAGCCTCACTATCCTTCCCTTTGTCTTTCTACGCTCACTGATGTACCTATAAAAGGTTTTATCCCCCTTCTTAACTGAGTTAGCTATCTTTTCCTCAGTTTGGGCCTTTTCGATTCTGACTTCCCTCCCTGCTTCCTTCTGCCTTAACTGGTACAGCTCTCTGTACTGCTCCTTCTGTGTTTCCTTATACTTCTGGAATGCTATCTTTTTCTTCCTGACTTTCACAGCTACCTCTTTTGAGAACCATAGTGGCTTTTTCTTTTGTTTGGATTTGTTTATTTGCTTCACACAAAGGCTTGTTGCCTCTGTGATGGCAGTTTGATGATTCCCCATTGTTGCTCCACACCTCCTTCTAGCCTGTTTGCTAGTGCTTTCTGAGGCACTCTCCCATCTTGCCAAAGTCAGCCCTCCTGAAGTCCAGTGCCCTCATTTTTGTATGACTTGACTCTGTAGCTGAATTTAATGTGAACCACACTGTTTGATGGTCACTTGTTCCCAGATGGCAACCCACTTCTAGATCTGAGATCCTCTCACTGCCCCCGTTTGAGAGTACAAGGTCTAAGATTGCTCTCTCTCACGAGTGGGTTCCGAAACTAGCTGTCTGAGGCCTGCCACCTGTAGGGCATCAAGAATGGCCCTGCTCTTGGTTGTGGCTGCAGCAAATGTGCTACAGTTAACATCTGCCATTTTCAGGTCTCCCATCAACAGTATCTCTCCTTTCTCTGCCATTCTAAGAATGCCTTCTATCATATCCTTGTCCATTTCCTCCCCCTGACATGGGGGTCTGTACCCAACCCCTGTGCGGATTGTGGTGCCCTTTCCAGTCCCAAGGTGACCCACAGTACCTCCCTCTCACTGTTTACTCTTTTTGTTCAGTTGCTTTTATCCCTTCCTTTACATAGAGTCTACTCCTCCCTCTTCTCCCCTGCCTGTCTCTCCTGTAGGTTATGTACCTGGTATGTTAACATCCAGTCGTGGTTTTCTGTGTACCATGTTTCTGTGACTGCTACGATATCAAGGCATCCCTCTTCCATCAAGGCCACCAGCTCAGGGGCTTGTTACCCAGACTACGGGCATTGGTACTCATTACCCTCCATTTCCTGATGGCCTTACTCCTTTTGCCCCATCCTGTCCTTCTTGCCTTTGTCACTTTCTCCATTTACCCCTGCTCTTCTCCCTATCGACACCTCTATGTTGGTGTTTACGCTTCTACCGTGATTTTTTGGGGGGCTAAGTTTCTCTGCTCCTTTCAGTGCCTCCCCCTTGGCTCGTTTAAATGCTTGCAAGTAGACAACCCAGCAGCCGTAAGGAAGTCAAGAAGTAGGGCATGGGAGACTGTGTTGAATGCCTTTGCGAGGTCGACAAAGATGGCAGAGGTAATGAGGCCATTATCCATCCCAGTGAGGATGGAGTCAGTGAGCCTGAGTAGGGAGGTGGTAGTGGAGTGGTTCTTCCAAAAACCAGATTGGAACAGGGTTAAAAAGGAAGAATCATCAAGGAAGGAGGTTAGTTGAGAGAGGACCAGGTGTTCTTGGAGTTTAGCAAGGGCAGGGAGGAGGGAGACTGAGTGAAAATTTGCAGGGGACGAGGGATCACCACCCTTTGGGAGAGGGAGGACCACCACATGTTTTCAGGATGAAGGGCCAGATGAGGGTGAGAAGGAAAGATTTAAGATTAAGGAGAGAGGTTAAGCTATAGCAGAAGCTGAAAGGTTGAGGAGTTTAGGGTCAAGGTCATCCGGTGATGAGCGTTTGGAAGGATTAACAGAGAGAAGGGCCATTAGTGTTTCTTCTGGGGAGACTGCAGAAAAGGAGAAGGAAGGGTGGGCATGGAAGGGTTGAGTGCTGGGTGTGGGAGGATTAGCGGGGGGGAGATTAGAGGGGAGAGACTTTAGAAGTGCTGTGGTGCAGGAGGTATAATAGGAGTTAAACTCTTGAGCCACTGCACATGGTTCGGAGACCAATGAGTTGTTTATTTTAAGCACAAGGGAGGCAGATCTGAAGGGGGGGGGAATAGGGCATGGACCACTTTCCAGAATTTGGAGGGGGAAATGATGTTTTTGAGAAAAAATTATTTAAAATATTCAGACTTGGCAAGTCTGGTAGCTTTTGTGCAGGCATTTCTTAACATGCGATACCTGGCATGGTCTCAGGGTAAGTTGGGAGGCCTTATGTCTCGTATGAAGATGATCTTGTTTCATATGACCCATTCCTGTTTCATATAGCCATACAAAAAATGAAAATCCTGTCATGAAAAAAGATTTTAAAATGTGTTAGAAAGACATTTCTGGGTCATTTTTCCAAAAACTAACTGCAGAATCCAGATAATGGTGTCCCACTTAACAAGCTACATGTGTTGGTGTGTCTGCAGGATATGATTTTTATTAGTTTTCAAAAGATTTAAAAAACACAGAAACAAGATGGCTGCCATACAAAACAGATTTTTTTACCTTACAAAACAGGGTAACCCCTCCCCCCATACAAAACAGAAACCTTTTTCGTATGGCCAAATTCTTCTTTTGAATGAAACAGCTTTCCAAAAGAGTGTACTGAGCATGCTCAGAACCAAAATGTCACATCCCTATAACTCTGAAACAGACTAATATTCTTTCATCAAACCAATGAAAGGTATCATTCTGAGCCAGGACCTTTCTACCCTAAAAATTTCAGACTAAAATTCCAAACCAGCTGGGCACTAGGCAATGACAAAAAAAACAGTAAAACAAACATGTTTCACTTTTTTGACTATCTAGATCTTGAAATCTGCACATCTAGCCAGAACAAAACTTGGCACATCAAGAGGCCTTGCCCTTTACACTATGCATGCAAACTTTTGTGCAAATACACTGAATGAGGCAACGCTATTAAAGTACAAAGTTAGAGGTTTAATATTAAACAGCCCACTCATCCCTAACTATAGTGGTACTACTGCGCTACTATAAAACATATATATTCTTTGCAAAAAACATTGTTTATGTACTACTTAGGATAACTTGATGTTCAAAAAGTAGGGAAATTTAATGTTAAGGTTTCCAACCCTAACCCCCCCCCCAAGCAGCAAAAGGAAAAAAACATTACGGTTTGGGTCTCTGGAGATTTAGCAAATCAGTGATGGGGTCTTCCTTGGGGTTATCAACCCTAGTGCTCTCCCCTCTCCCTAGCCCACAGCCTCATAGCCAAAGCACAAGGTGTAGCTCCAAACCAGTGCCTCATCGCGATAAACTTTTCAAAGGTAGAGAAGTATGTCTTGCCACATGTTGCCAACACAGTCTGTTGTAGCTGTCTTTATTCAGCATGAAGAAAGAACATCATGCGTGATGCTGTTTACTCAGGGAACTGGTTGTGCATTAGGGTTGACAATCCCAAGGAAAACCCCACCACTAATTCGCCAAGACTCTGGAGACCCAAAACCCTAATGTATTTTCCTTTTGCTGCTTGGGAGGTGGGGGTGGGGAGTTAGGGTTGGAAACATTAACAGCACATTTCCCTTCTTTTGTGACATTGAGTTACCCTAACTGGTGGATTACCAAAGTTTTTTGCAAATAATTTATTTTCTTTTTGAGATAATGGAATCACAGCGTCATTCACACCTGCGTGAACAGATGCAGATGCCCTACAAACATACGAAATTTGCCAGCAAATAAAGGCCTAGTGGTCTATCAAGTGTGCTCAAATGTGCAGCTAGCAAACCTTACTCTGCAGGCGGCCCTCCCTTGACTCTTCTCCTTGTCCTGTCCCAGCCCCTTTTGAAGCAGTCCACTGTTCTATGCGATACCACTTCCCCCAGTAACGCATTCACCCAGTTACCACCCTCTCCGTAAAAATGTGTCTCCTCATCTCCCTCCTGAACCTTACTCCCTCCAATTTCATATCATGGCCCCAGGTGTCCCTCCCCTCCATTACTTTGAGTAGCCCCTCTGTACCTGTCTTGTTTATTCCTTTCATGTGCTTGAAGGTTTCAGTCATATTCCACCCCCCCAGTCCCTCCTCTCCTCCAGTGAGTACATGTTCAACTCCCACAGCCTCCACTTGTACGGTAAGTCCCCCAGCCCCTTGATCATCTTTGTCACCCTGCACTGCACCCCCTCCAGAAATTTAATGTCCCTCTTCAGATATGGGTGCCAGTACTGCATGCAGTACTCCAGGTGCGGTCTAACTAATGATATATACAGTGACAGAATTACCTTACCCCTCCTCGAGGATATACCCCTTGCAATGTGACCCAGCATTTTGTTGGCCTTTGCAGCTGCCTTCCTACATTGTGTTGAGTTGTTCATTGACACCGTAATGAGCACCCCCAGATTCTTCTCTTCCTCTGTCTCGGTTAGCTGCACTCCTTCCCCCCAGCTGGTAACTCCTCCTTGGGGTTTTCTCCCCAAAATACAGCACCTTGCACTTTTTTGGCATTGAACCCCATTTGTCAGGTGTCTGACAAGGTTTTCAGCTTTGCCAGATCATCCTGCAACCCCTGCCATCCCCCTAGGTCATCCACCAGTACTCCCATCTTGGTGTCGTCAGCAAACAGAATGGCTTTGCTCTTGATGCCCAATGATATGTCTGCAATCAATATCCCAAACAACACTGGTCCCAACACCAAGTCCTGCAGAACACCACTCGTCACTACCCTTGGGGATGAGTTCTCCCCACCCACCACCACCACCCTCTGTTGCCTTCCCTGAAACCAGTTCCCTACTCATCTCATCAGCTTTGCACCTGCCCTTGTGCCTTCTCACCCCCTCTCTCTCTAGGACTGCCCTCCATCCCCCCTTGGATATCATCCCCCCTTCTCCTTAGTAAATACTGAGCAAAAGTAATTGTTTAGCGCTACTGCCTTATCACCCCTGCTTCCACCCACCCACCTCCCTTCCTACTCTTTACTCTATGTTTCCTTACAGCTCCTTTCTCCCTGATGTACCTGAAAGAAGTCCTTCTCCCCTTCTTAATTCCCTGTGCCAGCAGAACTCTGTAGATGCCTTGGCACTGCCCTTGTCACCTCCATCGATTCTTTTAGGTACTCCTCCCTATCCTCCCCCTCCCTAATTTTTTGTACCTCCTAAAGGCAGCTCTTGTCCTCCCTACCTTTTCCATGACCTTCTTGCTTACCCAGCTAGGTTTCTTTGCCCTAGTCTTCATGCTCTAGACCTTTCTGCAGGTTCTGATTGCCTCCACTATCCCCAGCTTTACGAACTCCCTCCTCTGGTTAGTGCCCATACTAGGCTGAATTCTGGCCGGATACCCTTTTACCACTTCTCCCATCATCATGAAGTCAGCCTTCCTGAAGTCCAGCACCCTTGTGCCGGATTCCACTCCTTCCTTATCCATGTCCAATGTGAACCATACTGAGTGGTGGTCATTCTCTGCCAGCGGGTCTTCCACCCTCAGTTCCCTCACAAATTCCCCATTTGCTAGCACAAGGTCAAGGGTATTCCCTAACCTGGTTGGTTCACTGATTATTTGCATCAGGAAGCTGTCCTGGAAAGCATCCAGCAGTACCCTGTGCCAAGCGTACACTCTGTACACCTACAGAAGTGCCTGGCCTTTGCGGGCCCTTCAGTTCCATATAGCAATGGATATGAAGAGTTCATGGGGCTGTCTGGTGGGCTGCAGAAGTGCAGGGCTCTGTAATCCCTGCACGTCCATGTGGCTAGAGATACAGATGCACATGGCAAAATCTGTCAGCCAATGCACAGGGTCCTCTGCCACCCACAGGTGGAGAGGTGCAGGGCCCTATGCCAGAAGAACAATTGTCTTCACTATATGGTACCTAAGCCTGTGCAGACAACCCTGCACCTTTCATTTCTTGGCTTGCGGGTGTTACATAACCATCCTTTCACCCTCACCCCATTCAGCTGGTTTACTGAGCTCACCCCCAAACTCAGCTCAGCTCAGCATAGCATTCCAAAGCATGCCCTCTGGGGTCAAGGCTGGCACTACACAAAACATTTAACAATTATATATATATATATATATATGTATAGATAGATAGATATAGATAGATATATAATATGTATGCGATGTTAGGGTTGCACCCCACCACCCCAAGGAGAATGGGGCAAGGGTTAGTCCCAACGACTCCAACACACACCCCAATGCCTGTTGGTGTGTGGAGGGTGGGGGGGGTGGTAGGGGTGTAACCCTAACGTCACATTTCCATACTTTTGTCACTGTATTATGAATCCTAATTGATGCATTAACAGAATGTTTTGCTATGAATTCCCCTTCTTTTTGAGAAAGCGTAACGTAACTGGTAACTGGCATGTGTTAGTGTGAGCGCGGGCCCTCTGCACCCTGAGCTCCCTTCACATTGCCCATTTTGTGTGTAATAGCATGTGTATGTGGGAGCATGGGCCATCTAGGCCTTGTGCTCCCACTGACACATAACAACAGAGCCATACAGCAGCCCTATAGGACAAGGAACACTTGTAACACTAATCTGCCAATATCTCAGCAATCATAGCAGCTATGAAAAAAATTCAAGTGTTGTTGTAATCATGACAACATAACCTCCACATGAAATAAGTTGACCTAAAGGCACCCTTGGAACCCTTGTGACACTAATTTGCCAATATCTCCGTAACCATAGCAAGTAAGAAAAATATTCCAC
The DNA here is from genome assembly GCA_016271365.2 of Neoceratodus forsteri. NCBI lineage: Eukaryota > Metazoa > Chordata > Ceratodontiformes > Ceratodontidae > Neoceratodus > Neoceratodus forsteri. The sequence goes on from CM057456.1 coordinate 35,715,234, forward strand.
TGCTGATTTAATCTATGATTTCCAAACTTGTTTTTACAGGTTAGATCATCTAAGGTGATCTAAGTTGTGGGTAGTGAAAACTCCATATTTCACTTTGTTTTCGAGATACAGGCACCAAAAGGTGTCATGGATGCCGTAATGTTATCCTATGGGAAATTTCTCAACTTTGGAACACTGTAACTTTGGGCCTATTTAGTGTTTTGGCACCAAACCACCAAAAGGCACATCTGTGGGACCAGGGTATGCCATCCTGAAAATTTCAGCACAAAGGCCCTAATGGTTTTGTTGCAGGGGATGACAAAGACTTGTAGTTTTTGGGCAAAGTACTTCTGCAAATTGCGAAAGTTTCACAAAAAACAGCATGACACTTTTGTGTTTCCAAAAGTGTCACAGCCATTTCTTTCACAATTTGTGAAAGTACTGGGACACTGATTTTATAAATGGCATTTCTGGGGGGCTTTACCCTCCAAAAAAGATAAGGCTGGCATCCTCAGGACCCGACTAGGTAAACCCAACAGTCAGTGTTTACCTAGAGGGTCCCAAATTTAAAAGCCAGACATTCTTCTCTCTAAGTAACTGAAAGGAAAATGACCACCACATGAAAGTAAAAGGGCCATTTGCAAAAGGAAATGTATCATGCAGCCAGAGACACATATATTTTTTTCCCCATTGACTATAATGGGAAATTTGTTTTTTGAATAACTTTTGAACAGTTTAATATTTTTTCACCAAATCTTTGAAAGGCATATCAGTGGCCCAGACTGCAACTTCCCTGAAGATTTCAGACCAAATGGATAAATTGTGCAGGCTGTGGGTATGATCAAAGAAATGCATAAAATGTCATTTTGTTTGTGTTTTTTGGCATTCTGCAGCTCCACAACTGTACATCTGACCATAACATAACTTACCAGATCTAGAGATTTATGGTACCAAACTGTGCAGGCAAAATATCAGACAAATCCATTGTATAGTGACAGAGTTATTAAGGCTCAAAATTTGAGGTTTAACATTACAGTGCTTACTCAACCCTAACTATACTGGCGTTACCGCGCCATTATAAAGTATATACTATATATATATATATATATATTATTTTGCCCCAAATTTTCAAGATACTCATTTTATGATTCTCCATACAAACATCATGCCATGTACCATTTATAGTATACTGGTAAGTGTGAAAACACATCTTGAACAGGATTTTAAAAAATGAAACATGTAATGTTTATGAGGTGGTATGAAAAAATGGCTATGTTGAAAGTTTGTAGTTAAAATACTGAAAATCAGTGACGCTATGTGCGAACATTAAAATACTGCAACATTCACTCATAACCTGGGCATTTTACCATATTTGTACTCCAAATTTTAGCATAGCCTTTTTATTACCCCACCTCATGAATCCAGTAGGTGAAAATTTTCAAATCCTAGCCAAAACATCATTCTGTGCCACTGAAAGGTCATTTCGTGCCACAGGTGCGAAAACACATTTTGGCCAGGATTTGAAAAATGACAGCTATCATGTTGATGAGGTGGTGTGAAAAACTGGCTACATTGAAAATTTTGGGTCAAAATATTTAAAATTACCAAAGTTACAAACAAGCATAGAAAAATATCAATGTATGTGCATAACTTTGCCATTTTAACAGATTTTGACCACAAATTTTCAACATAGCCTTCTTATGACTCCACCTCATGAACAGGGGTGCTAAAAATGTTCAAATGCCATCTGAAAGGTGATTCTGCCAAGCAGCTACAAAATTGCCTTTTGGGCCTGATTTGCATAATTCCACCACCATTGGTCATGGTGTGGAGTTCCAAAAAGGCCATGTTGTAAATGTGGGGTCAAAATATGCAAAACTAGCAAAGTTTTTGCATCAAAGTTCAAAACCCTAATGAAATACATTGAACAGCACTTACTTTAGTTTCTCCTACTGGAATAATCCATACCTATCTTTGGTGAATCAGTTTGAGATGACTCCAAAATTACTAGTAACTGGTTAATGTATATTGCAAATAGTGTGATGGCAAGAATGCACCCTTGCCTCACTTTCATATTTATTGTAAGTTGTTTAGATAAATTACCTAAGAAATCTATTCTAACCTGTGCCCATGTATTTGAATATAATAAACTTACTGGGTTTACAATTATCAGAGATATGCCCATGCTGTCATTAAGTCCCATAGTTTGCTTCTATTAATTGTTGTGCAAATGCGGAGGTAAAATCTATATAATGTAAGGTGGAACATTGCTATAAATGAAAATCTATCACTGTCAAAAAGCTGTTATGCTGCAGTAGCCACTGTTATGCTGCACTAGGCATATAGCTACTGCAGCATAACAGTTTAGAACTTTGTTTGTGTTCCGAAAGCGCAAGTTGCATTGTCAAGCTTTACTTCAGAACAACATTTGCCAGTTACCTTAGTGCTAAATTCAAAGCAGGAGCCCAGCTATAAAAAAATACAGTGTTGCCTGCTGTTTTCTCTAGGGAGCTTTACTGACAGAGAAATATTTATTCAGGAGCAAGATAATCAAAAAACAATAAAAAGAGACGTAAAGCAACCTTAGGATGTTTAAAAGCTTCACCAAAATTTTTTTTTTCTTTGCTGGTTTCCAGGAGATCACATGCAAATGTTTCTACTTGGTGCCCATGTTTTCATCACCGAATGGGACTTTTAGCTGAACTTTGCAGCGGTTGTACTTAATAGTTAAATATTAACTGTTCTAATTTTGTGTTTTACTTCTTATGCTCTATGTAATGTTTTTCAACTGCCTCCAATTTCCCGACAGAGGCAACTTCATGATCTGTGAGTAAAAATCTTACTTTGAATATGTAGACACTCTGAGTGTGTTTTTAGCTGCTATAGGTGAATCACAGTAGTTGCTTGGTGTTCAGCGTCAGACCCCTCATGTTTTGTGTCTTTTGGTACCAAAATTAGCCGAAAAGGATCCATACACTATAAAAGAAAATGTATAGGACCCTGTCTCTAACAAGTTTGAAAACTCTTATTGAGGTCGTCATGGTGATGGAACCTCTTGAGCATTGCTCTCAAGGTTCCAAATGTTGCCATGATGACCTCTTGAAGAGTTTACAAACTTGTTAGAGACAGAGTCCTATACATTATCCTCTATATATGCAGCATACAGTTTTTGATGTCTCAGTTTTATATACTTCTTACACAAATGTCGCAAACTGAATCAACTGTCCATTGTAGAAAATGATTGACAGAATCCTGCTTGCAATGGTGAAAGCCCACCTACCTGTTTTATCTCATTCAACAGTCCAACTCGCAGAACTTTGGCAAAAGTTTTATCCATAATATCAATTAAACTTATAGCCCTATAATTCCTTGGATCCTGTTTATCACCTCTCTTATATATGGGGACTATAACTGCTCCCCTCCATGATACTGGAATATAATTTTCCATTATACATTTACTAAAGAAGGAAGCCAAAACAACAGCCCAACTCTGATCTCTACATTTAAATAATTCGGATGTCATATCTGGCCCTGGTGCCTTCTTTGATTTTAGTTTCGCTATTGCAACCAAGACCTCCAATTGTGAGATTGGTATACAATTTAATTGAATCATAATTCACTCCAATACTATCCAAGAGCTCTTCTCCTGCTGATCCAGCATTAGCTGTGAAAAATAATTTACTTATGTATCAGAAGCCACATAATTTTCTATTTCCTCAGCATGTCCTTTACAACCACGGCTGGGGGGGGATCTCCACATTAGTAACTTCAACACATGGTTGAAAGGCTGGTGCAATGAGAAGGGGTATGGCTTCTTTGGGGACTGGGGAACCACCTGGAGTGATGCAGCCCTGTACAGTGGGGACGAACTGCATCTGTCCAGCAAGGAGAAGGCAGACCTCGATGGATGGCTTTAATGCTTTGCTTACGAGTGTTTAAACTAGCCGGAGGGGAGGGCAACAGGAGCAATGATACTCAGGAAGCCCACCTCCACATGGTAGAGAAAGCAGAACAATGGAGCAGGAAGAGGAGCTGATATTAAGGTCATCAGGGTAGGGCAGAAATGGAGAAGGAAAGGAATTGAGAACACAAGACAAATATATCAGGAAAGGTGGAAGATGCAGGGGACCAAAAACAGGAAGAGAGAGAGGTCAGGCAGTAAAACTTGGAAGGTCATGTTGACAAATGCACACAACCTGGGAAATAAAGTTCCAGACATAAAGGCTTGACATAGTAGCAATAACTGAAATGTGGTACACAGCTAATCATGAGTAGGAAACAAATATAGCAGGATATGTTCTATTCAGGATGGATAGGGAGGGCAAAAAGGGAGGGGCAGTAGCCCTGTATGTCAGAGAGGGTATAATGGCAACACAGGTACAGGGTAAGCAGGGGGAGGCCAAGGCACTGTGGGTCACCCTTCAACCAGAAAATGGCACATCAATATGCACAGGAGTGATATACAGGCCTCCAGGACAGGGAGCGGAACTGGAGAGGGAGCTAGTGGAGGAAATACACGAGATGGCAATGATAGGTGAAAGTCTACTGATGGCGGATTTCTATATGCCAGATGTGGATTGGAACACCAGTGTAGCTGCTTCAGCCAGAAGTAGAGGCATCCTTGATTCACTCCAGGAGGCTGAACTCAGACAGCTTGTGCCTGACCCCACCAGAGACAGGACAGTTCTGGATCTAGTAATGACCAATGGGGATCAAATTGCAGATGTCCAGGTAGAAGGGCAACTGGGATCCAGCAATCACAACATTGTGTGGTTCAGCATAGGGACAGAGACTCACTCAAGTCATACTAGGACAAAGGTTTTGGATTTCAAAAATGCTGACTTCACTGAAATGGGGAGGGGTATCAAAAGAGTCCTGGAGAGAACAGGGGCAGGAGGGGGAGTGAAAGAACAGTGGAAGTGTCTAAAGGAAGCCTTACTGAAAGTAACAAACCAATGCATCAGATTGGTATCCAAAGGCAAGAGAAGAAGAAAGCCACTGTGGTTCTCTAAAAAGGTGGCGGTGAAGGTCAGAGCAAAATGGAAAGGGTTCAGGAAATATAAGGAGACCCAAAGGGAGGAGGACAGAGAGGAGTACCTAGAGTGTCTAAAGGAAAGCAGGAAAGGCAGTAAGGAGAGCAAAAGCATGGACTGAGGAAGTTTTAGCACAGTCGGTTAAGAAAGGGGACAAGACATTATTCAGGTACATCAGTGAATGGAGGAAAACATGGGTGGATTGCAAAGAGGGTGACATGGAAAAGGGAGAAATACTGAATAAATATTTCTATTCAGTAGTCACAGAAGAGGGGGAGGGACAGGGGCCATAGCAGTAGAGCAGTTGCCAAGTGGGTGAAGAGGTTGACAATAGTCCATTCACAAGGGAAAGAGTCCTGCAGGAGCTCACTAAATTGAAGGTGGACAAAGCGGTGGGACCAGATGGCATACACCCAAGGATATTAACAGAACTGCGAAGGGAGATAGCAGAACCTCTGGCAGCCATGTTCACCAAGTCATTCAACACAAGAGTAGTACCAGAGGATTGAAGGAGGGCACATGTGGTCCCTCTACACAAATTCAGAAGCAGGGAGGAGGCAGGGAACTATAGGCCAGTCAGCATAACCTCAGTAGTGGGTAGATCATGGAGACATTGCTTAAAGAAAGGATAGTGAGGCATCTAGAAGACATCATAGCCCAGGACTATAGGCAACACAGATTCACAGCGGGGAGGTCATGTCAAACAAATCTGGCTGATTTCTTCAACTGAGTGGCAAAGGAAGTAAATCAGGGTGGGGCAGTGGACATCACTTATCTTGATTTCAGCAAAGCCTTTGACACCGTCCCACATAGGAGGCTGATAAACAAGCTGGGTAGGTTGGGCATGGGAGACAGGGTGGTAAACTGGGTTAGAAACTGGCTAACAGACAGGAGGCAGAGGGTGGTGGTACATGGGGTGCAGTCTGAGGAGAGGGGGGTGACCAGTGGGGTGCCTCAGGGATCGGTCCTGGGGCCAGTCCTGTTTAATGTCTTCATTAGTGACATTGCAGAAGGGCTGGAGGGAAAGGTCTGTTTGCAGATGATGCCAAGATCTGTAACAGAGGGGATACCCCAGAGGGGGTGAGAAAATGAGGAGGGACCTGGGGAACCTTGAAAAATGATCTGAGGACTGGCAACTGAAGTTTAATTAAAAAAAGTGCAAAATTATGCACCTGGGACTCAGAAACCCTGGGGAAAGATACAAGATGGGGGGGAGTTGCTGACAGTCACGAAGGTGTAAAGGAACCTTTTTTTTTTATTTCCAACTACCTTAACATGTCAAAGCAGAGTGCTAAGGCAACTAGGAGGCATGTGGCATGCTGGGGTGCATAGGCAAGGGTATCATCAGCAGAAGAAGGGAAGTAGTGATACCTTTATATAAAATCATGGTCAGGCCTCACATGGAGTATTGTGTGCAGTTCTGGAGGCTGCACCTTTGTAAGGACATTAACAGGCTGGAGACAGTCCAGAGAAGGGTGACTAAGATCGGACAGGGCTTGCAACACAAGACTTATGAGGAGAGATTAAGTAACCTCAATATGTACTCACTGGAAGAGAGGAGGGAAAGAAGGGACATGATAGAAACATTCAAGTACCTCAAAGGTATAAATAAGGTGCAGGGGTGAGACATTTTCCAGTACAGGAGGAGCACAAGAATGAGGGGGCATGAAATGAAACTGGAAGGTGGGAGGTTAAGTGGGAAAGTGAGGAAGTTCTTCTTCACAGAGAGAGTGGAGGACGCATGGAATGGTCTGCCTCAGGAGGTGGTGGGAGTGAGCACTGTGGATGGATTTAAGCATGCTTGGGACAGGCATAGGGGAACCATAGAGGTACAGCAGAGGGTTGGTTGGAAGCAGTAATCCAGTACAAGAGCTTACGGGCAGATTAGATGGGCCAGGCAGTCCTTATCTGCTGACAATTTCTATGTTTCTGTGTTTCTATGATGGGAGAGTGCCTCAGAACAGCACTAGCAAATGGGCAAGAAGGAGGGGTGGATGAACAATGGGGAAAAATCAAAGCAGCCATCACAGAGGCAACAAGCCTTTGTGTGAAGCAAATCAACAAAACAAAATGAAGGAAAAAAACACTACGGTTCTCAAAAGAGGTGGTGGGGAAGACTAGGGAGAAAAGGTAGCATTCAGGAAGTATAAGGAAACACAGAAGGAGCAGGACAGAGAACTGTACCAGCTAAAGCAGAAGGAAGTGGGGAAGGCAGTCAGAATAGCAAAGGCCCAAACTGAGGAATAGATAGCCAACTTAGTTAAGATGGGGGACAAAACCTTTTATAGGTACATTAGGAAGTGAAGAAAGATCAAGGGAGGGATAGTGAGGCTTAATAAAAGGGAGGGTGGTGGGTGGGTAGAGGGTGACAGTGAAAAAGCAGGAATACTGAACAAATACCTCTGCTCAGTATTCACAAAAGAAGAGGAGGGGAGGTACCTAAACCAAACAATAGATGCACTCTGGATAGTGGGGTCGATAACAGTCCATTCACAGAAGAAAGGGTCCTAAAAGAACTCCTAAAACTGAGGGTGGACAAGGAATGGAGCCTAACAGGATTTACCCCAGAATTCTAAAAGAACTAAGGGGAGAACTAGTGACACCACTGACAACCCTTTTTAACAAATCATGGGAGGATGGTGTGGTACCTGAGGACTGGAGGAGGGTGGATGTGATTCCCCTTCACAAAAGTGGGAGCAAGGCAGAGGCAGAAAACTACAGACCTGTTAGTTTGATCTCAGTTGTATGGAAAATGATGGAATCACTTCTGAAAGAAAGCATTGTTGACTAACTAGAGACCAGTGGGGCACAGGACCCGAGGCAGCATGGATTAGCAGAGGGAAGGTCATGTCAGACAAATGTAATAGACTTCTTTGACTGAGTGACCAAAGTAGTAGACCAGGGAGGGGCTGTGGACACGGCCTACCTAGACTTTAGCAAGGCATTTGACACAGTCACACACAAAAGATTAGTAAACAAGTTAGCCATCCTGGAAGTGGGTCCCAGGGTGGTAACCTGGGTAAAAAATTGGCTGGACAACAGGATGCGGAGGGAAATAAACTGAGTCCACTCTTAAGAAAGGGGGGGTTACTAGTGGGGCACTGCAGGGTTCAGTACCAGGACCAGTCCTCTTTAATGTATTTATAGGTGACATTACAGAGGATCTAGAAGGAAAAGTATATCTCTTTGCAGGTAACACAAAGATCTGTAACTGGGTTGATACATAAGGGGGGGTTGGACAGGATGAGAAGAGACTTGGCAACTAGGTTGGAGGAATGGTCAAAAGTATGGCAGCTTAGATTCAATGTAAAGAACTGCAAAGTAATGCACCTGGGCAACAAAACCCAGAAGAGTACACGGGGGGGTACTAAGAACAACAAAAATGGAAAGGGACCTGGGGTAGTCATATCAGATGACCTAAAGGTAGGCAAGAAATGTGAGAAGGCAGTAAGGAGGGCTGGGGATGCTGGGATGCAGTGAGAGGCATCACCAGTAGAAAGCAAGAAGTTATTATACCTGTACAGGCAGTTGGTGAGACCCATCTGAGTACTGCTTGCAGTTCTGGAGACCCCATCTCTGCAAGGACATAGGATGGAAGCAGTCAAGGGGAGGGCAACTAAAATGATGCAGGGTCTGCACCAAAAGTCATATGAAGAGAGACTAAAGGAGCTTAACATGCATACCCTCGAGGAGAGGAGGGAGAGGGGGGACATTATATAAACTTTCAAGTACATCAAGGGAATCAACAAAGTCCAAGAGGGTAGCATATTTCAGAAAAAGAGATGTGCAAGAACAAGGGGGCACAATCTGAAGACAGAGGGGAGACAGCTTGGGGCAACGTGAGGAAGTATTTTTTCATAGAGAGGGTGGTGGACCCATAGAACAGCCTTTCTGAGGAAATCGTGGGATCAAAAATAGTGGGGAAATTTAAAAATGCATGGGACAGACATAATTCAATTCTAGTGGGGGTAGGAGGAAGTAGGCTGTTGATTAACTAGGATCTGCAGCTTATCCAATAGTTAGGGAAATGGGAAGACTGGGTGAGCCAAGCGGTCCTTATCTGCCATCAAAGTCTATGTTTCCATGTCTCTGTTCCAAAGGAAAAGTGTCAGAATTGTCATTTTCATTGTTTTTCTTATTCAGAGCGAAATTTCTATTTAAATAGTTCACACAGCAATGGTTTAACAATACAGGTTCTGAATCAGAATGCATCATTCCAGTCTTTCAGTAGTGATATGTACAGGATGAAACATTGACAGGAAAAATTCATGCAGCATGGTGACATGATGTGGAAGTCTCCAAAACATCCAATCAGATTGAAGCATTAATGAGACCCTTTTTATAATTAGAAAACATCTGGTTTAAGAAGGTTTAGAGTGACAAAATATTTCAAAAGGCACTGAGGCACTTTAAAATGGAAATGAACGTTATGGTCATAAGTTAAGAATAAGTACACTGAAAGCATAGTTTCAAAAGTACAAACAAATTAAAGTATAAAAGAGGTGCAAGTATACTTGGCGCAAGTATATAGAAAGTATGTGTTAAACAACTCAGTATATTACAAAGATAGTTCTTATACAAGACAGTACAAAAGTATGTAAGTATACTACATAGTCCTAGATATATAAATTATTACTCGAGTACATCAGTATACATTAAGCATATTTATAGTATACTTCAGTATACTACTTTTTCATAAGGGATCTTATATTCTGAACAAAAGTACTGGAATCAGTTTTTAAAGGAAAGGGCCCATCTTACAGTCAGCATTCAGTATCTGGAGGCACTACCCAAACTAGTTGTTTCTGGTAAGGCAGTATAGCCTAGAGATTAGAGTAATGAGCTGTGAATGAGCTTGGTATATCCAGCAGACCTGGGTTTAATTCCCATAACCTCCACTTGCTTACTGTTTGACTCTGTGCAAGTCATTTAACCACCCCAGTGCTCCTGGGTCACCCCTAAAACAGGTCCTTGTGCCCAGTGGGCCTTACCTGGTTACCAAAAGAATTAAATAAATTAATTAATTAAATGAAAATGTTTTGGTAGTAATGTGCTAATATCATTGTGCAGTCTGACTGGTCCGAGTGCCGCAACTGGAATGGGACAAAATCCGGCCTATGAAAGATTTGCATGTATCTGCTGCATTCTGCCTCCACATACTTGCTGCCCCCAATTAGGAGATTCAGACACGCTGCACTCTTATTTGGTACCTGCTGTGGGACTCTGCAGAAAGATTATACAATAGGATGTGACAGGGTGTGCATTGTGGAGGGATAACTGCATTCCTTAACCACCTGAAAAGTGCCATTATCCCATCACAAGGCACATCCTTGAGTATCTTACTGCGATTATAAAATTAGTCCAAGGTATTTTTTTGGGGTGTTGGGGGGGGGGGAGTATACAAAATTAAAAATAATATTAAAATGTTAATGATTTTTTTTTCCAAAACCATTCATCCACCCAACAAAATATTTCCAGCACATCCCATTATTGGCATGCCTTCTCAGTTTTAAGTATTATGCACAGCACATACCAGGCCTTCTGTTTTATCTGCAGCAGATTAAGCAGCAGAGATTTCTTTAGTAAGTAGGTGAGCATAGGTGAGTGATTTTTCATGGTCATCACAGAAACACCAGAAATTAAAACTTAGGTACTGTAGCACTTCTTTTTTTATGTTCGACATGTGCGTGTGTGTACAGCGAACATTTTGCTGTGGTAGCTGGCTGTTGAGACATGTGACACTGTCTGTCCCATGCAGAGTAGTGTTTTAGTGGTGCGACAGTGGCACACCAACCATCAGCTGGGCTGATTATGACAGAGTTTTGGCTTGCAGGGCGGAGATATCATGAACTTGAAAAGGAAAAGCTGACCCAATCATAGGTCGGCTTTTCCCTTTGATCTACAGTGCCCAGCAACCATAGCTGATCCATCATAATCAGGTTGGAATGCCTGGCATGTAAAACATGCAGGGGTTCATGACAGCTGTAACAGAAAACCATCCATCGATGTTTGTTACTGGTGCCCCTGCAACTGTTCCCCACACCAGACCCTCCATCTCAGCCCCCTTACAAACATAACACTGACACGGGGGGTGCAATCCCCCAGTGTCACCACCTCATAAACGAAAACCCCATGGTCCACTACAGCACCGTTCCCAATGCGCAGTCACATCTCTAAATGGCGCTGAAGTGCCGGAAGGCTCGTTCACAGCCATCCATCAATGTCAGTTGTTGCCACCCCTGTAACTGTCCTACCCATCTGACCCTCCCTCTCAGCAACACCCCCAAACATACCACTGACACTGGGGGTGCCCAATCCTCCAGTGTTGTTGTCACTCTCTGTTGTTTCTACCCCGTAACTGTCCCACCCACTCGACCCTTCCTCTCAGCATCCACCCCCCCAACAAACACAACACTGACAATGGGGTGCCCAATCCCCCAGTGTCATGACCTGAAATAAAGAAAACCTTCCCTCATAATTTTTTTTACACTGACACTGGCGGGTACCCGATTTCCCAGTGTTGTTGTCGTTGTATTCTCCATGTACATGTTGCTGTTGGGGGAGATCATTAGACTCTACAGCTTGGCGTTTCATTGCTATGCTGGTGACACCCAGTTGTATGTGTCTTGTGCCACTGATGATAGTGCAGCTGTCCTAGAACTGAGTGAGTGCCTCAAAGAAATTCATGATTGGATGGAAGCTAGCTGGCTTAGGCTTAATTCTTTAAAGATCAAATCAAATCAACTCAAATCATCTTTATTTTTATAGCGCCTTTCAAAACCAAGGCACTGTACATAAAACCAATTACATCAAATAATAACTAAAACAAGAACAGTAAAAACAAATCATCCATATTTTGGGAAGGCTAAATCAAATAAATAAGTCATTAACTCAACTTTAAAATGATCAATGGTCGGGCATTCTCTTAACCAATGAGGTAGAGAATTCCACAGGGTTGGAGCTGAAAAAGAGAAGGCATGAGAACCAGAAGTCTTCAAGCATACCCTGGGAATCTCCAGCAATCCCTTGTCGGTGGATTGGAGAGGACGGTGGGGGAGGTAGGGTACCAAGAGATCTTGCAGGTAACCAGGTCCCTGTTTGTGTAGGGCTTTAAAGGTTAGCAAGCCAACCTTAAAGGTGATCCACCACTGAACAGGCAGCCAGTGCAGCCCGCGAAACACAGGCATAATATGACTGGTCCTAGCGGTCCCAGTTGGAAGCCTGCCTGCCGCATTCTAAACCAGCTGCAAGTGGCAGATATCAATCCCTGGTAGCCCTAGGTATAAGGAATTGCAGTAGTCAAGATGGGTAGTGACAAAGGCATGGACCAGTGTTGGAAGATCATCTGGGGGAACCAGACGTTTCACCCAGGTGATATTTCTCAGATGGTAGAGGGAGGATTTGACAACAGCTGCCACCTGAGATTTTAGGGTCAAACCATCATCAAAAATAATGCCCAGGTTATGCACCTAGTTTGAGGTAAGTAGCGGTATACCACCAAGCAGCAAGCCAGATGGCTGTCCAGCTCCTAAACCCACCTCCAGACGACCTGGGTCCACTACCAACACTTCAGTCTTGTCTGGATTCAGTCTAAGTCAGCTTGAACTCATCCAAGCACTGATCTCAGCAAGGCAGTTATTTAGCACGGATAGTGCATAGGACATATACAGTTGAGTATCATCTGCATAGCAGTGAAAACTCAAACTGTATCACCTGATGATGTCTCCCAGTGGCAGTATATACACTGCAAACAACATGGGGGTCAAAGTGGAACCCTGTGGCACCCCACAGAGCAGGGAGTTAGCATCAGAAGAATAAATTCCTGTGACAACTCTCTGACACCTGCCCATGAGGTATGAATGGAACTATTTGAGGACTGTACCAGACAGCCAGCAAAAAAAGCCGCAGGCGCTCCAACAGCACCCCATGGTCTACAGTGTCAAATGTGGCAGAGAGATCAAGAAGGACCAGAAGGTTACATGCCTTGCGATCTTTAGCCATTAGAAGATCATTCAATACCCAGACAAGAGCAGACTCCGTGCTATGCTTCTTCCTAAAACCAAACTGGAGAGTATCATAGACATTGTGAATTGTAAGATGATCGTCCAATTGCAGCGCAACCACCTTTTCAATAACCTTACCAACAAATGGCAGGTTAGAGATAGGCCAGTAGTTAACTAGACAGTCTGGATCCAAGGAGGATTTCTTAAGGAGTGGCCGAATTACCGCCTTCTTCAGGGGGTCAGGAAAGACTCCACTCTCCAAGGACTTCCAGACAATTTCAGCAAGGACCGAACAGATAACATCTACACATCCCACCAAGAGGGGTGTAGGACCCGGATCCAAACTACAACTGGTTGGGCGCAATGTTTGGATGATCTTCACAATGTCCATGAATTCTGGCTGGCAAAAGTCTGACCAGCTAGACCGAGTGTATGCCACCTCCTGTCGATCACTGCAGTCCCTCAAAGGAGCGGTCCGACCGATGCCAGACCTGATGCTGGCAACCTTATCTGCATAGAATTGAGCGAACTCCTCACATCTCAGCTGAGAAAAAGCTTCTCTGGGCTGGAGACAGATTGGATTGCACAATCTGTCAACAGTCCGGAAAGCTGAGCCGGTCGATTCTGTGCAGCAGAAATCTCCCCGGACAGGAATTCTGCCTTCTTACATGAGATTTCTGATAGATAGCCTTCATAATGTGCCATCAACCTAAGCCTGTCAGCATCAAGGCTGGACTTCCGCCAGGCTCTCTCCATCCTTCAGCCAACTCACTTCAACTCCTTCAAGGAGCCATCGAACCAAGGGCTCCTTGGGCGAAGAGTGAGAGGCCGAACATGAACAGGAGCAATCTTGTCCAGAGCATCTCGCACAGCCTTATTATAGGCTAGTACGAGATCATCTGGACTCATACATTCACCCGACAAGCCCGATAGGTCCAGTTCTGCCAATAGGTCACTGGGGTTAACCCCTCTTAAAGGATGGTACTGGACCATCTCCATAGGGGCAGACCTATTGGGGGGTTGCTGGTAAAACCAGGCTGGTCAGGTTGAGTGACAACAAATGGTAGCATAGCCCTTCATCTGTTGGGCAGTATGACCCTTTGTGCTGCAGATAGGGTGAAGAATCTAAGGGTCACTGTGGACTCCAAGCTAACTCTGGCATTCCAGGTGTTGGCTGTTGTCTGCAGTGGCTTTTACCATCTTCGTAACATGGCCAAGATCAACCACTATCTTGAACCGACTGATTTGGCAACATTGGTGCACTGCTTAGTCACATCAAGGTTGGATTACTGTAATGCTCTTTACCTTGGGTTATCCACAAGGTTCATGTGTCATCTGTGGCTAGTTCAGAATGCGGCAGCATGGCTGGTTGCTGGGACCTACCAGTTTAAGCACATCACACTGGTTCTCCATGCTCTCTACTAACTGCATGTTCAGTGACACATTAGCTTCGAGATGTGTTTGTTGACATACGAGTCCTTACACAGTCTGGGTCTGGGCTACCTGCTGACCTCCTGATATCATACACACCTGGTCATGCCCTCCAGTCAGTGGAGGCAGACCTCTTGTCAGTACCTAGATCTCAGTTAAAATTCTCAGGTGATAGGGCTTTCCTTATGGCAACCCCGCTTCTCTTTGGAACACCCTTCCCCGGGAAGCGAGAGGTGCTCCTTCACTTGCTGCTTTTAAAAGAGCCTTAAAAACACACTTCTTTAACTTAAGTTTTGGCTTGGATTCCTGATTTTAAATGATTTATAGCTTTGTTATTTAATACTGTTTATTTTACTTGTTGTTAGGCACCCAGAGCCTCTGGAATTGGGCGTCATATAAAATTGCCTTTCCTATATGTGGTGAGGCTTTGACCTCACCACAGCACCTCTGCAGTTCACCAAATACAGTAGATGCCTCCATATTTATTTATGTAAATGTTTCACCAGGAAAGGCACACTGAACAACAGGTTGCTCATCTCACAGTGCATCGGGGAAGGGGGTAGCTCAAATGCAATCAGCAGTTGAACACCTATATAGAGTAATATGGCAGACAGAAGGTCAGATGGGTTACAGCAGCACAGATATGAGTGCAGGATATATGTACACGTAATTAGATAAAAATAAAAATACAAAAATATATGCACAAGTTAATAAAAGTCTAGCTATTACACTTACGTTATAATGTAGCACTAGAGTCACCATTACAGTCAGTAACCATGAGAGTCAGGGAACAAAGAATGTTAAATACTTGCATGGACAGAACCCGGGGTGGGATAGTGCCTCTGAGATATAGCTAACACGGGGAAAAGGGTTAGAGTGACTGGCAAGGGGGGAGTAGAGGTATGATATGGTGAAGGGTTAAGCACAGGTACAATTTAAAGAGAGGAAGTTTTGATGCACTAAGGAGATGGAGTAGGGGGATGAGGAGTTGCGAATCTGGCATAGGAGAGTCTTCCATAATTTAGGGAGGCGGTGAGAAAAGGCTGCCTGGCCAACCAAGGAAGACTGACAGGGGACAGCCATTAAGCAAGAGTCATAGGATCGGAGGAAGTGGACAGGCGGGGGGATGGGGGATAACAAGGAGGTAAGGTAAGGGGTGGGGGAGGAGTACTGAGCCATAATCTGGATGCGAATTTGGCACAATGAAGGTGGCATTGGTTATTTAATGAAGGAAAAGAGAGGGAGTGACAGAAGTTACAGTGATGAGCGAGGGGGGCGTCTAAGGCAAAGTGACAGAAGGAGTTAAAGATAGTGTCCAGTTTGGTTAGGGAAGACTAGGGAGCAGCATTGTAAACTACATCACAGTAGTCAAAGATAGGTGAAATCATCTTCTGGACCAGTTCGTGACTTACCGGTAGTGGAAGGCAGCTATAGTTCCTGTAAAGAGCACCAAGCTTGGGGCACAGTTTCCTCAGGATGGTGTCGACGTGGCCACAGAAACTGAGGTGTCGGTCAAGCCACACCCCAGGATTCTTAAAGCAGGAAGTGTCCTCAAGGATTGTCCCATCGAGAGTGTGGAAGGAGGGTAGTGAAGGGAGCCTAGACAGTCTCTGCCTTGTGCCAAAGTTCAATGAGACTGTCTTCTTGGCATTTAGGGATAGCTGATTGGAGCTAAATCAGAGCTGAACCTGGTTGAAGTCATGCTGTAGTCTAGTAGCCACATCATCAGCAGATTGACTGGAGGTGAAAAGGACCCTGTCATCTGCATACATGAGGATTGAGGTGGATGAGCAGGCCGAGGGGAGGTCATTGAGGAAAGTGGAGAAGAGAATAGGACCTAGCACAGAGCTCTGTGGGATTCATGTGTTAATGGGGAGGGGTGGGGATATGAAGTCACCAATTCTGATGGACTGAGTCCTGCCTATCTGATAGGCTCTAAACCAGTTGGTGGCATAGTCAGATAGGTCAGCCTTGGTGAGGGTGTTTATAAGTAGGGTGTGGGAGACAGTGTCGAAAGCTTTGGCAAGGTCAACAAAAATGGCTGACGTGATTTGACCACTATCCATCCCTGAGAGGATAGCATCAATAGTCTAATCAGGGAGGTGGTAGTAGAGTTATTTTTATGGAAACCAGACTGGAACGGTGCGAGAAAATTAGTGTCAGAGAGAAAGGAGGAGAGTTGTGTAAGAACCAGATGTTCTTGACGCTTAGCAAGGGTGGGGAGGAGTGAGATAGGACAGTAGTTAGCAGGGGCTGAAGGGTCACCGCCTTTGCGGAGGGGGAGAACAACAGCATGCTTCCAGATTGATGGAATGGTAGCTGTTGCAAAGGAGAGGTTGAGAAGTTCAGTTAAAGGGAGGGCAATAGCAGGAACAGCTAGATAAAGCAGTTTCAGGTCCAAGCTATCAGGTGAGCAGCCTTTAGGGGGTTAAGAGCATACAAGGCCACCAGTGTGTCAGAGTGGGTAATTTTAGTGAAGAAAAAGGAGCTGGGCAGTGAGGGTTGGCACGGGGGGGACCATATTTGGGGGAGCGGGTAGAGTGGATAGGAGAGCAGAAGCAGAGGAGGTGAAATAGGAGTTAAATTTGGTAGCCACAGCTAGGTGTTCAGTAAGGAGAGTGTTGTTAACATTAAGGAGAGGGGTGGGTGGTGAGGAAGGAGGGGAACAAAGGGAGTGAACAACTTTCTAGAATTTTGATGGGTTATTAATGTTAGCCTGAAAGGTACAGCAGAAGTAATCAGCTTTTGCAAGCAGAGTAGCTTTCATGCATTGGTTAAGCAAAAAGTGTTATGTGTCACTAGGGAGTTTAGAGGCTTTATGTGTTTTCCACACTTGGTCTCTGGCTCTTTGGCATGCCAAGAGTTCTGGAGAGATCCACGGGAGGTGATTTCCCCTTACCCTAGAGTGACGAAGGGGGGCGTGCTTGTTCCAGACCTCCAGGAATTTGTCATGAAAGTAGTTGTACGCCTTGTCAATGGAACTGGATGATGAAATGGGATTCCAGCAGTAAGAGCCAGGTCAAGTAGAAGCGGAGTAAGATCAAGGATTTGTATGAACGAATTAGCAGGATTTTGTGGGGGCCTTTAGCCTATGGATTCAACATACCAAGAAGGTTACATGGTGGTTGTTTAAGGCATCAGGAAGGATTCCAGATTTAACAGCCCTGTAGGGGTGGCACGTAATGGCCCAGTCGATAAGTGAGTGATTACCAGTATTATGGTTCAAGCGGGTGGGTTCAAGAATAAGTTGTGATAGGTTAAATGCAGAAACATCATTGTGTACCTTACTTAGGGAGGGGGATAAACAATTTAGGTTGAAGTCACCCATCATATATACTTCACCTGAGGTAGTAAGGGAGACTATGGAGTTGATGAGTTCAGTGGTAGTGGAGGGTAGAAGACCCGGGCGACAGTAATCCCCAGTGATATAAATGGGGATTGAGAACTGGAGGGATAATTTTAGGATGAGAGCCTCATAGGCTGTAGGGACTGAGGTAGAAAGTATGGTGGTAAATTGTAAGGCAGTTGAAACATAAAGTGCCATTCCACCTCCCCTAGTGGCTCAGTCCTGCCTAGTAACAGTGTAGTCAGGGATGGCGATGGATGGGTCACTTACTGAATATTTTTATAAAGCCATGATTCGGAAAGAATGATAATGTTGGAGGTTAGTGAGATGGCAAGAGGCTGCATTAGAACAAATTTGTAGAGAAGACTACGTATATTCAAGTGTAGGATTTTTAGGCCCCAGGAGAGGGCAAGCGGGCTACACTGAGAAGGGACAGTAGTGGTTGAACCAGCTCCTGCAAGGGCTACTGGGCACAGTCCAGGGTTTGGGTTTATGTCACTGGAGGATAGGAGCAATAAAGTAATGATAATGAAATGCATTTTTGCATATTTATAACAGGGTAGCAAGCTTTTAGTGTGGGTAGTAGCTGAGGGGTGTTGATGGGGTGGGGATAGGAATTTTACAATACATTCCAAGGTACAGTAGATGGACAGGGGTAGGAGTGATGCACTAGAGTGAATAGGGTAGTGCGACCACTTAGCTGCAGCAGTTGAAGAGGTAGCCACAGAATGGTGGACCATAGCAAGGAGCTCGGGCAGGGTGGAGGAGGCAGGTAGGAATGGTGAAGTCAAAATGTAGATAAGGGGGGGAAGCGGAGTAACAGGAAGATGGCGAATAGGAGCTTTGTGGTAGTAGAGGACAAAACATAAAAATCACACAAGGGAGAAGCAAGGGACATATCGAGGGGTAGGGCAGTGGAGAGAGGGGGCATTTTGATGCAAATGGGAGCAGAAAATCATCCTTGGAACTGAGTATTCAGCAGAATAACAGAGCTAGGGTTAAAAACAACTGACAACGCCACGTGGGAGGGCTGGAGAAATACCATAGTTCACACGAGATGTATTCAATAAGAAGTATCTAGACAGGAGCCGTGGAAGGGTAGAACAGGGGTAGATCATTTAGAGAGAAAAAGGTGAGCAGTAATTGGCTAAGGTCCACTGCAGGGTGGAGTCAACTATGTGGGAAGCGGATTTAAAGAGTGGAGTGCTAGGGCCGGGGGAAGGTGGGCAAGTGGAACATTTCAGCAAGGCAATCTAGCGAGAAGCTAAGACCTGGCTGGGGAATACAGACAGTGTCCTTGTAACAGAGTAGCCAATCAGAGGAAGGCAGTTGGTATATCTGGCCAATCAGCAGCACGGAGTCTATCAGCGCCAAAAACTTGAACTTCGGTGCAAGCGGAAGTCCATACCTGGGTTCAGGAGAGTCAGCCGAGGAGTCTCTATGGGAGCAGGCTGCAGCAGTGCTCAGAAAGCCGCACCGCAGGGAGTTGGGCTCAGTCAGGAGCTCTTCGATCTGTGGGAGGAAGAAAAGATAATGGAATTAATTTAAGGAAACTGGAGAGGCACTGGGGGCTAAGGGAAAGACTCGCAGTAGACAAAAGACAGTGGTGGGCCTAAGCAGCAGAGGGATTAACTTAGGAGGGGGGCAGTACAGGTAGCAGTGCACAATAGAAGGTAGGGGTTAGGGTGGGTGATTCAGCACCAGGCTCAGGGATGGGGGATAAGCAGAATCAGAGAGAGGGAGAGGTACAGGGCGAGGGTCACCTGCCAATCAAATAGAATGGGGGGTTAGCCAGTGAGTGATAGAAGCAAGGGGCACTAGCAGCTGAATACAACAGCAAAAATTAAATAGTACAGCAGTTAATATTTAAAGTAATCAGCAGTGCTAGCAGGGTAGCTCTAAGAAATTAGAGTAAAAGCAGCAGTTAGGTACAGTAGAATAAACAGAAATACAAGCTAGTTAACTAATATATAAGAGGCAGTTAAGTACATTAACAAAATAGAGTAAAGGCTAGCTAGCTAACATATTTAGAATTTCAGCAAGGCAATCTAGCAAGAAGCTAAGCCCCATACAGCTCAGCGGTCAAGACCCAGCTGGGGAATACAGACAGTGTCCTGGTAGCAGAGTAGCCAGTCAGAGGGAAGCAGTCGGCGAATCCAGCCAATCAGCAGCACGGAGTCTATCAGTGCCAAAAACATGAACTCCGGTGCAGGGTGGCAGGAGTGCTCGGACAGCCGCACCACTAGGAGAGGCACCCGGTCAGGTGCTCTGCAATCTGGGTTCAGGAGAGTCGGCTGAGGAGTCTCTGTGAGGTGGGTGGCGGCAGTGCTCGGAAATCCACACTGCCAGGAGAGGCACCCGATCAGGGGCCTTGTGCCCAGCCATATCACTACTTAGAATACATTTTTTCTATACCTTAATACCTTAGGTGTGAAACCTAATCTAAGTCATTAGTTACTGTTGCAGCTTTTAAAATAGTCTTAAAATAAATGGTATACATTCCCTTGAAGTGCCTCCAAAATGGGAGGGTATTGTAGTAAAGTGGTTACAGCACATAACTATAAACATGGAGATCCGAGGGTTGAATGCTATCACAGTCACTGGCTCATTGTGGGACCTTAAGGTACCTTTTCAGTGTCCAGAAAAATGTTTTCAAATACAGTGTTCAAAGTTCGGCTTGTATTTTAAAAAGTTTCTGTAGATATTTGCATGAAAACATTATCTTTGTCCCCCAGACTTCATCTCATCCTCCTGTTAACCCCTCACTGAAGTTATAAAATGGCAGACCTTTTCAATACCTCTCTGGACACAGGATGCGTACCACAGGACTGGAGGATGGCTCATGTGGTGCCCCTCCAGATAAGTGGCCCAAAAGATGAACCAAGCAATTACGGACCAGTAAGCCTTACATCCATTGTAGGAAAACTAATGGTGACAATCCTGAAAGAGAGGCCGGTGACCTTTTTGGAAGACAACAGACTCCAGGACAGTCAGCAACATGGGAGATCCTGACAGACCGACCTAGTTGAGTAGTACGATTGACTGACGAGGGAACTGGACAAGGGCCATGCAGTGGATGCCCTGTATTTGGACTTCAGCAAGGTCTTTGATTCAGAGCCTCATGGGTGGTTGGGGGGAAAGTTGGAGTATGTGGGGGCAGGGACAAAGATGGTGAACTGAATTGTGAACTGGCTGAAGGGGAGGCAGCAAAGGGTGGTTGGGGGGGAACTCTTATCCCCAAGGGCTGTGACAAGTGGGTTTCCACAGGGCTTGGTACTGGGCCCAGTGCTGTTTGGGATTTTCATATCAGATATCACACATGGCATCAGGAGTAAGATCAGTCAGTTCGCTGATGATACCAAGATGCGGGTGGTGGTGCACGACATAGTAGGGTGGCAAGGGCTACAGGACAACCTAACTAAACTGGAGGAGTGGTCAGAAATGTGGCAGTTGGGGTTCAATGCTAAGAAGTGTTAGGTACTGCACTTCGAAGCAAGGAACCCACAGAAGGAGCTACCAGTTGGGATGGGTTCAGTTAGGTACCACTGAGAAAGAAAAGGATCTAGGAGTGGTTAGAACAGGGAATATGAACAACACAGCTCAGTGCAGGAAGGCGGCAGCTAAAGCCAGCAGGATGCTAGGGTGTATTACGAGAGGAATCTCCTCCAGGAGGGAGGTTATCCTGACTCCATACAGGTCACTGGTCAGACCACACCTGAAGCAGTGCATGCAGTTCCGGCACCCATTTCTGAAGAAGGATGTCAGATTACTGGAGGTGGTACAGTGCAGGGCAACAAAGATGATCCCGGGTTTGGAGGACAGACCCTACGAGGACAGGCTGAGTGAGTAGAATATATATTCGCTGGAGGAGAGAAGGGATCAGGGGGATATGATTGAGACCTTTAAATACATGACAGGAATAAACAAGACAGGTACAGAAGGGGTATTTAAGTTGAGGAGGGGGAGAGACACAAGAGGGCATGGATTCAGATTGG
The DNA here is from genome assembly GCA_016271365.2 of Neoceratodus forsteri. Taxonomy (NCBI): domain Eukaryota; kingdom Metazoa; phylum Chordata; order Ceratodontiformes; family Ceratodontidae; genus Neoceratodus; species Neoceratodus forsteri. Next base: position 35,737,021 of record CM057456.1, read on the forward strand.
AGGGGGGAGGATATAGGAGAGAGATGAGGAGACATTTTATCACAGAGAAGGTGGTGGCTAAGTGGACTGCTTTGCTCGAGGAGGAGGTATACTGTAGGACGGTGGGCAGTTTTAAAAGGGGATGCACAGGGTGAGGAGGTAAACGCGAGGGGGGGAGGAGAGGGGGCAGCTGCAACATAGGGGCTTGCTGCATATTCGAGCAGACTTGATAGGCCATGAGACCTGTTTTTGCTGGCAGATTTGAATGTTTGTATGTTCATATAATTGTGCTTCTGGGATGCACATGGAACCAAGCTTCAGTTCAGTGTACCTTTCTTGGCCAACAATTATATAGAGAATAATGGATAGGCAAGTATGTGTTATGAATATTTTTTTCACACCTGAGGTGTGTGATGACTACATAAACCTCGAGAGCGAAGCTCTAGAGATTTGTCTAGTCATCACACACCAAGGGTGTGAAAAAAATATTCATAAGCACACACTCGCCTATCTTTTATTTTTTATAATTGCTGGTGACCCCCTTTAATAGCCCGAACCCTGGTGCAGAACCACATCAAAGTACTGTTTAATGTTATTGTATTTTAAAATGCTGATGTAGTTGCAATGATCGTGGTTTACCCAATGCAACGTGAAGGAAGTGTTACAGCGCTAATTAAGATCTTCCAGTTGCTGTCAGGGACCGGATCCAAGTACTGAAAGTCAGCGTTTTTTGGGGGGTTTTTTAAGCAGAGTTGTGGAACAGTAACGGTTTTTGGGGAGTTTTTTATTTAGAAGAGCAGTGGATATGTGCTGCAAAAGACACAAAACAGACGAAGACTGCTTCAGTGAATTTAGCCAGGGTAAGTGGAAGGGCTTTGCGGTTTGAAGCGATTGTTTTACCGCTCAGACTGTCTCGCGCTCAGCTGCGTTTGAGAGATGCGAACGTGGAGGTTTTGACAACGCCGTAATAACTCAATTTCGGGCTATTACGGCATTTCGGCTGTGTCTGAATACAGGCTATTAAAAGGGATCACCAGTAATTATAAATAAATAATTTTCTGTTTGTGACATCGTTATCTGTTGCTGAGAAAATGATTATGATCTCTGAAACAGCAGATTATGACTTTAGCAGGAGGACACGTAAGAGGATAAGATAAATTCTGAGAGGGAAAGATCCTGATTTCATGAAAATGTCCTCAGGGAAATGTGAGGAGACATAAATTATAAAATCACTTACATGATTTCAGCCAATCAGTGCGCAGAGCCACTATAACTCTTATCCTCTGTTCAGTGGTCTCCATGCAGGAATGTTAGGAGTGGTACATTTCATTTCACAACCATAGAAACATAAACATAGAACATATCAGCAGATAAGGGCCACTGGGCTACTTCCAGTCTACCCATTTTTTTAACTTTCATTTTTTGTTGCAGACCAACATGATCTGCGGCACCACCTCTTCCCTTCCCATCTTTACCCCTACAATTCCCTTGAGCCTGTACCAGATATTTTTGAACCCCACCACTGCTTTTGCTCTACTACCTCTGCTGGAAGGTTGTTCCAGGCATCCACCACCCTGTCTGTGAAGAAGTACTTCCATACATCCCTCCTGAATTTACACCCCTCCAGCTTCATATGTCCCCATGTTCTACAGCACCCTTTTCTCTGAAAAGTACCCTTCTTCTGTACCTTATTAATCCCCATGAGGTATTGAAAGGTCTCAGTCATATCCTTCCTCTCTCTCCCCTCCTCTCCTCCAGGGAGTACATGTTTAGCTCCTTAAGCCTCTCCTCATTTGGCTTTTTACGCAGAACCTGCACCAAACCAGGGAGAAGGCACCTTCATTTAACTCATTTAACTTTGGAGACTGAAAAAAAAAATCTAAAACTTATTATAAATCACTTTAGCTAATTCAAGTGATTTCTAGGAAGTTAATAGAGCCTCTGCTAGGTGTCTCTTGTAGTACAAGGAACTCCTCTCATGAGGTTTAGGCAGCTAGAATTTCTTAGCTTTTCTGGCTCTCACCCAAGCCTCACATTTCGAGTCTTTTATACCACAGGAGACATCCCATGGAGGCCCTATAAACTATAAGCTGAACTGCATATTATTATAATACAGTATTTTACCATGTTTTCATGGATACTGCCAGCCAATTCACCTCCATGTGCATCAGCCTACTCAGCTGTAAAATGATGGGGGAAGTTGGACCATACTGGAAAGCAGAGGTTACATTTCATATGGGCTATGCTAGACAAAATGCTAAAAATAAAAGTATTCAAAGTATCATTGTGTGGCAGGTCAGTAGTGACACTAGCATTAATGTTTGCTTATTCAGTATTATCAGGTTCACAAGCCCAAAAATGAAAGCTTAGTTGTCCAGTGAGGTAATACTAAGAACTCCCAAGTAAATGGGAAGTCCAACTTCTCTAAAAACATGCTAAACAAAACAGTAAATTAACTCACTCAGCATGGTAAATCCCAAGTATCTAGTGGCATGTATTTTTTTTACCAAAAAAGTTTCAAAATTTCCACAAGCAAGCAAATTGCACATATGCAGCTGGTATGGATATTATGCCCTTTGACTCAGTTTTTTTTTTTTTGTTTTTTAACACTTTTTTATTTGTGTTCCCCCACTTCAGTGTGGTGGATACACCACATTCCAGCCTGGCACACCAGTCATCATGTGGCTACGAATGGAGGGGGATTTACACTTGTTGTTTGGTTGCTCCTTCTTCTTGTGCCTTTGTTACCCACCCTTCAGGATATCAGCATGATGTGTCCAGGGTCCCTGACGTGAGCGTACTTGTGCACGCTCCACAATGAGCAGCCCTCCCTCTCTGTGGCCCAAATGCACTGCCACTGTACATCTACAGGGAGCATCAGTACTGTGGGGTGGGTGCAGCACTCTCCCTCCCTGGAGGAGGAGCATGTCCTCTGGGACGCTCGCCTCTCCTCCCTCCAACCAGCGCACAAGGACCCAGGCTCATTCTTGAACCATGTCACTGACGTCTCAAGCAGTAGCCCCACTGCTGCATAGAGGGGCCAGTTTGCTCCATTTCTTTTTAGGCATGGGTAAAGCTTTGACTGAAAAGTTGTAAAATCATATGGACTTGGCTCTAAGGCTGACATCCTCCTCCTCAGCAAAAAATGTATCCTCTTTTGCAACTCAAAACTTTTCTATCAAGAAAGGATCTAAAAGGATAAATATATTTATGCAATAGGCATGACCCCGGGAGCCATTGTATAAATACAGTTATTTTCACTACCGTTGAATAACTAAAATTAACCTATGTAGTAAACACATCATCCCCATTTATCTGTACAGTAGACATGTCATCACCCCCCCCCCACCTGCCAGCTGGCACTTCTTCCCACAGTTTCATTTCTCTTATGAGCTCCTCCAGTCTGTTTCTCACCTCCATACTTTCCCTTTTTCCATCAAACTGCACACTACAGCAGCTTACACAACTTCACCTCCCCCATCAACACAGTACCAAACATAATTAGGGCAGAACATAAAACTCCAATTTATTTTTTTTAACTCATTTCTGTCAGACTACAATCCATTTCACATACCCCACTGTCTGCTGACTGACTTGCCGCTCACTTACTTGTTGGAGGCAATCCAGAGGAGGGCAGCTAAAATGGTGCAGGATCTGCACCAGAAGCCATATGGAAAGAGACTAAAGGAGCTAAATATGTATACCCTGGAGGAAAGGATGGAGAGGGGGGACATGATAGAAACTTTCAAGTACCTTAAGGGAATCAACAAAGTCCAAGAGGGTAGCATCTTTCAGAAAAATAAATGTGCAAGAACAAGGGGGCACAATTTGAAGATAGAGGGGGGAAGGCTCAGGGGCAATGTGAGGAAGTATTTTTTTATGGAGAGGGTAGTGGATGCATGGAACGGCCTTCGTAAGGAGGTCATAGAGTCAAAAACAGTGGTGGAATGCAAGAATGCATGGAACAGACATAAGGCAATTCTGGTGGTGGTTAGGAAGAAGTAGGCTGTTACATAGAAACATAGACTTTGATGGCAGATAAGGACCACTTGGCCCACCCAGTCTGCCCATTTCCCTACCTATTGGATAAGCTGCAGATTCTAGTTAACCAACAGCCTACTTCCTGCAACCCCCCACTATAATTGCCTTATGTCTGTCCCATGCATGTTTGAATTCCCCCACTGTTTTAGACCCCACAACCTCTCCAGGAAGGCAGTTCCATGCGCTCCACCACTCTCTCTCCATGAAAAAGAATTTTCACATTACCCTGAGCTGTCCTCTCTAACTTTAAATTATGCCTCTTGTTCTTACACATCTCTTTGCTGAAAGATGCTACCCTCTGGACTTTGTTGATTCCTTGAGGTACTTAAAAGTTTCTATCATGTCCCCCTGTCCCTCCTTTCATCAAGGGTATACATATTAAGCCTCTCAGTCTCTCTCTCATATGGTTTCTGATGTAGACCCTGCACCATTTTAGTTGCCCTCCTCTGGACTGCTTCCATCCTGTCTATGTCCTTGCGTAGATGAGGTCTCCAAACTGCATGCAGTACTCCAGATGGGGTCTCACCAACTGTCTGTATAGAGGGATAACCACTTCCCTTTTTCTACTTGTGGTGCCGCTCCCTATGCATCCCAGTATCCCCCTGGCTCTCCTTACTGACTTCTCACATTGCTTACCCACCTTGAGTTCATCTGATATGACTACACCCAGATCCCTTTCCATTATTGTTGTTGTTAGTACCTCCCCTGCTATTGTGTACTCTTCTCCTAGATTTTTATTTTCCAGGTGCATTACTTTGCACTTCTTTGCATTGAATCTAAGTTGCCATATGTCTGACCATTCCTCCAACCTTGCCAAGTCCCTTCTCATCCTTTCTACCCCCCCTTGTGTATCAACTCTGTTACAGATCATTGTATCATCTGCAAAGAGGCATACCTTTCCTTCCAGACCCTCTGCAATGTCACCTATGAAGACGTTAAAGAGGGCTGGACCCAGTACTGAGCCCTGAGGTACTTCACTAGTAACCCCCCTTTCTTCAGAATGTGTTCCATTCACTATTACCTTCTGTGTCCTGTTGTGCAGCCAGTTTGTTACCCAGGCTACAACCCTGGGACCCACTCCCAGGCTGGCTAACTTGATTATTAATCTTTTGTGTGGGACTGTGTCAAATGCCTTGCTAAAGTCTAGGCAGGCCAGATCCACAGCCCCTCCCTGGTCTATTACTTTGGTCACCCAGTCAAAGAAATCGATTAGATTCGTCTGACATGACCTTCCTGCTGTGAATCCATGCTGCTTTGGGTCCTATGCCCCGCTGGCCTCTAGGTACTCAACAATTCTTTCTTTAGAAGTGATTCCATCATTTTCCCCACCACTGAGGTCAAACTAACAGGTCTGTAGTTTCCTGCTTCTGCCTTGCTCCCACTTTTGTGAAGGGGAATCACATCTGCCCTCCTCCAGTCCTCAGGTACCACCCCATATTCCCATGATTTGTTAAAAAGTGTGGTTAGTGGTGTCACTAGGTCCTCCCTTAGCTCTTTAGGATTCTAGGTGAACTCGTCAGGCTCCATTGCTTTGTCCACCTTGAGTTTTAGGAGTTCTTTCAGTACTCTTTTCTTCTGTAAATGGACTGGTGTCAACCCCACTATCCAGAGTGCTTCTACTGTTTGGTTTAGGTAACTCCTCCTCTTCTTCTTTTGTGAATACTGAGCAAAGTATTCATTCAGTATCTCTGCCTTTTCACTGTCTCCTCTGCCCACCTCCCTCTCCTTTATTAATCTTCACTATCCCTCCCTTAACCTTTCTATGCTCCCTAATGTACCTATAAAGGTTTTATCCCCTCCTAACTGAGGTTCGCTATCTTTTCCTCAGTTTGGGCCTTTGCTTTCTGACTGCCTTCCACTTCTTTCTGCTTTAATTGATACAGTTCCCTGTCGTGCTCCGTCTGTGATTCCTTATACTTTTTGAATGCAGCATTTTTCTCCTTAACCTTCCTTGACACCTCTTTTGAGAACCATAGTGGTTTTTTATTCCGCTTTGTTTTCTTTATTTGTTTCACACAAAGGCTTGTTGCCTCCATGATGGCAGTTTTGATTTTTCTCCATTGTTCTTCCACCCCTCCTTTCTGACCATTTGCTAATGCATTCCTCAGGTATTCACGCATTATGCCAAAGTCAGCCCTTCTAAAGTCCAGTATCCTTGTCTTTGTATGGCTTGTCTCCATGGTTGTGTTTATTGTGAAGCACACTGTGCAGTGGTCGCTTGTTCCCAGATGTCTACTGACTTCTAAATTTGTGATCCTCTCTCCATTTGAGAGTACCAGGTCTAATATTGCTCCCTCCTGAGTGGGTTCCACCACTAGCTGTCTAAGGCATGCCCCTGTAGAGCATCGAGACCATCTGCTGTTGGATGTGGCTGCAGTCCATGTCACCCAGTTAACATCTGGCATATTCAGGTCCCCCATCAACAGTATCTCCCTTTTCAGCCATTTTGAGAATGCCCTCATCATTTTCTTGTCCATTTCTCCCTTGAGACGGGGGTCTGTATACAACCCCTGCGGATTGTGATGCCATTCCCTGTCTCCAAGGTGACCCAGAGTTCCTCTTGTCCTCCCCCTTTACTTTTTTGTTCTGTAGCTTTGATCCCTTCCCTTATGTAGAGAGCCTCCACCTCCTCTTTTACCCTCCCTGTCCCTTCTGTAGATTGTGTACCCTGGTATGTTGACATCCCAGTCATGGTTCTCTGTGTACCATGTTTCTGTGACTGCCACAATATCCAAGTGTTCCTCTTCCATCAGGGCTACTAGCTCTGGAAGCTTGTTTCCCAGACTACGGGCATTGGTACTCATTGCCCTCCATTTAAAGTTGGCTTTATCCTTTTTTACCCCATCCCTGCTCTTATTGCCCTTGTCCATTTTTCCATTTACCCCTGTCCTGCCCTCTGTCAAGCTCTGTACCTCAGTGTTTATCCTACTACCTGGCATGTTTTGTGGGGGAGGCTTGAACTTTCCTGTTTCCTATCAGCACCTCCCCCCTTGGATAGTTTAAAAGCTTGCCAAGGAAGCCTTTAAACCTGTCACCTAGGAGTGTGTTTCCCTTCCTGGACAGATGCAGACCATCATGCCAGTATAGACCTTCATCTCCCCTGGTGGATCCCCAGTCCCCAATGAAGCCAAAGCCCTGTGCTGTGCACCAGTTTTGCAACCATTCATTAAACTCCATGGTGTGCAGTACCCTAGCCTCACCCCTGCCATAGACTGGCAGCACCTCTGAGAAGGTTACCGTGCTTGCTACCTGTCTGAGGCCCCTCCCCAACTCCGCAAATTCATCCTGCACTGCACTGATCTCATGCCTAGGTAAGTCATTTGTCCTGAGGTGGACAATGATATCTAGTTTTCTCTCCTGTGATGCTGCTTCTGTAATCCTGAGGATTTGCTTTCTGTCCCTCCAAGCCATGACACCAGGCAGGCACCTTACTTCCCTCTCCTCTCCCTTCCCCAGGTCTACATCCCTAACAATTGAGTCCCCTATCAGAAGCTGTTTCTTTCCCCTGTGGTGTCCCTTGCCACTCTTTTGTGGGTCTCCCTTGTGGATGTCCCCAGCATTCTTCTTGGTCTCCAATGAGGGTGTCATCATAGAGGAACCTTGATTTGCCAGACTGACATATGATTTGTGGTGTGGAGGTGCAACTCAGGGGCTACGCCTCTGTTCCACCACCCTCACCCTCCCAGAACCTACTGTGGTCCATCTGCTCTTCACACATGGCAACCTCTGAGGCAGTGGTTGTGGAACTTGTGCTCTTTAGTTGGGGGAGGCCTCCTTAGTCCTTGCCAGTTCAGCCTGGAGGTGGGCAACCTCCTCCCTCAGAGCTGACAGTTGTCTGCAAATAGGACAGCAATGCAGGTTCCAGAATGTCTCCCGGAAAATTGCTGCCCCACAGCCAGTGCATTGCACCACTCCCCACATGTCCCTCTTCCTTATAATATACAATGAGTAATATATAATTTTTTTTTGTGTGTGTGTGTCTACTTACTCTTTATGCACTGTGCTGGGTAATTAAATTTAAGTACCCTTTTTTGTACTTCACGGAACTGTCCCATTTCAGCCACCATCTCCAGCTGGCAGTGCTTGCTCTTTCCTCCGACTTGCCTCAGTGAAAAACTCCCACTTGCTTTCGCACCTTGGCTCAAAGAAAAAAAAACATTTTAAATAAAATGAATATGCCAGCTTCAAAATTGCAAGATACAGATCACAACACATGCAGACAGTTCTATGACCCTCATTAAAGACTGGTGCCATTTTTTTAGAATGCTTTTGAAACCTAATGAACTCAACCAATGAGTGATGATGCAGCAATATTAGTGCAGGCATCTCCCTAGTGTTTCCATGGCAATATCCATAGCAACGGCTCACAGAACAAATGGAGAAACACTATTTCAGGAAAAAGTCCCACATTATACGAAATTATTTAACAAACCAAAAAAAATTGAATATCTCACAAGGTACCTGCCTATTGCATAAATTTGTTTATTTATTTGTTAACCGGGTGGGTGCACTAATCCAATGGACCATTTTCAGACATGACCTGGGCCATAAAGATGGCACATAGGTAAATACAGTTTAGAAATAAAAGTACACAGGTACAAAGGGTACAAAATATAGGACAATAGAAATATAAAGTGCAAACATATAGTACCGGAAGATCATTGCAAAGTAATAAATACAGAAAATGATGCCAATGGTAACTAATTGTTCAGTACAGTACATCAGGATTGAAACAGACATAAATACAATAAGGTGAAGAAACCACAGTAGAAATTTGAAGCAGCATATTTCACTGGGGGGGGGGCAGGTATACGAGGCAGCAGTCATCAATGCAGCTTTATAGTGTGATTTGAATGCTTGGTGCGAGTCTAGAGAGTGGAGGGAGACAGGTAGACTGTTCCACAGTTTGGGTGCAACCAAGGTAAAGGCTTTGCTACCCAGGCAGGTGGACATCTGGGGAACCTCCAAAGGTAAGATGGTGGAGTTTTGAAGGTTATGGGGGCAGTCTGTTTGAGCAGGGAGAAAAAAGGGGACAGGTCCCTACCTCTGATGGCATTATCTATGGTGCAGCTGAGGAAGTAGCTGTTTTGGGCCTTGGGGGGGAGCCAGCCCAGTGACTGGTATGGAGAGCAGTGGTGTGTGTGGAGTAGGGCACCATCAGTGCAAATGTACAGATGTTATTATAGGTGGTGCTAAGCCTTGCAAGACATTGGGAGGAGGTTTGTGAATAGATGGGGGCACAATAGTCCATAAGAGAAAGGAGGTTGCCCCGTGCTATGGCAAGCCAGGCCTCAGGGATCAGATAGTGATTTAGTCTGAAGTCCACCACCAATTTCTAGTAAATACATGCAAGGTGTTATTGATATGTGTGGAGAAGGTGAAGGTGGTATCAGGGATGATAACCAAGTATTTGAAAATGGGTACATTTTCAAGGGGGGAGCACCTGGAGACAGAACAGTCAGGGTGGATGAAGCATTGCTCAGTTTGGAGATCTTAGGTTTAGATCCCAGAAGCATGGCATTTGTTTTGTTTGAGTTTACCAGGAGTTTGTTTTCCAGGAACCAGTTGTTGGCTACCCATAGTTCAAAGTTAGTGTGGAAGAGAGATTAGCTAATGAATTATCACTGTAGAACAACACTAGGTTGTCCGCGTACAGGATGGCATTGCATGTGAGCCTGTCAGCTGGTAGGGAGTTTATGAATAGTGAAAAGAGGGGTGGATCCAGGATGGAGCCCTAGGGGTCACCAGTCATCACTGCCTTAGCTACAGAGATGGCACCTCCAATGCTAACTGTTTGAGATTGGCCAGAGAGGTAGTTCTGAAATCAGGTAGCGGTCCCCGTGGAGCAACCAAGGCTTTCTAGTTTGCCCTGGAGCAAGTTGTGTTCCAGAAGGTCAAAAGCCTTGTTCAGATCAATGAAGATGGCACCTGTGAGGTTCCCTATATCCATGTTTCTGAAGTCATGGTTTATAAAGTGGGCCAGGGCAGATGCAGTACTGTGATATTTCCTAAAACTGTGCTGGTGTGAACAGAGAAGGTTATATTTATTGACATGCTCTGAGAGTTGGTGGTGCATGACCTTTGCGAGGAGTTTGCTCAGATGCAGCAGGATAGAGAAAGGCCTGTAACTATCCATGGGCTGAGGATCACTGGCTTTGAAAATGGGGCCAACCCTAGCAGGTTTCCATATGGCGGGCATAGATGAAGTGGAGAGGGTAAGATTAAAGGTTGTGGTCAGGGATTTGGTGATGCAGGGGGCTATGAGTTTTAGGAAGTGGAGGCATAGTCCATCACTACTGGGACTACCCTGGTTGGGAAGGTTCTTCAATAATTTATAGGTTTCTTGGGGGGGAGATAGCTCTGAAATGGAAAGGTGGCCAGTGAGTGCTGGCCGCTGGAGTGTGTTTGGCTTGGTTTGCTGGGTTGGACGTGCGCAGTTTGCAAAGGTGAGCTGAGAAGTCAGTGGACTTTTTGTTTAGGGCATTGGCCACTGTGGTGGGGTCAGTTAAAAGACCTGTTGAGGTGTTGCAATGCTGAGATGCAAGGCAGGGAGATGGGATCTTGGGGCTATCAAGGAGCCTATAGTGGATCAGAATAGGTGGGGGTTTCCAAAGCTGTTGCTCTGGATTTTCAAAACTAGCTAGCCTTGTAAGTTTTAATCTGCTGTTTGCACAGATTGCACAGTCTTCTGTAATTGTTCCATAGGGCAGGGAAGGGGGAGGTTTTGAAAGCAGCCCATTTTGCATCTCTCTGTCTTTCATTAGGGAAAAGAGATCTTTTGTGAGCTGGCAGGCAATTCCGCTTTGCACCCAGGGAGTAGTTAATAGGAAATGCCTGTCCTGAATGCACACCAGGACATCAGTGAGGAGGAATCCTGCAGCCGAAGTGACATTAGGAAGCCAGTGGAAAGTTTCCCAGCTTACTGCCCTGTCATCAGTGAACAGGTGGGTGGTATCATAGCAGGAGAAGTCCCTTAAAGTCAGATGTTTAGGGGGAGGATGCCTGGACTTGGATGATCAGATGACATAGGTCGGGGTGTGATCACTGATGGAATCACATAGGATACCAGCTTGCAAGATCCTGTCATCCATTTGTTACTACCCAGTCTGGCAAGATGTGGTTTTGAGATCTGCTATTGCATCGTGTGGGCAGAGTAATAATTTGAATGAGGTTTTGCTGCTTAAGTAGGTCCCTGTTCTCTGGTTGCTTAAGGAACTTAGTTTGCTGATAGTTTTATTTTCCCTGCTCGAGTGTTGAATTACAGGGATTTTGGTCTGTGTCTGATGTTACTTTAAGGGCTACAGTGTTAAACCGGTGTCATTTGGGCTGCATTTATTTTACTTTAATGATTAAATGATCCCTTGCCGTTTTAGACTTTTCCTATGTGGGGATCAGCAGTGAGTGGTCTGTATTATTAATTTCATACAGTGTCATGGTCCCATAAGGTATCTGTACCACGCACTGTTACATGTCTTTTAGCTCTTAATTATTTATATAGTGCTGCTGTTTAAAAGGGAAGGTGTTGTACCGAAACATACTTCTGATCATAGTATGGTAGACTGTATACTTATACCAAATACACTGACTGAGCAAGGATCCCCTTGTGGTTTGTATTTACTGGCCTGCTCGTGTAGTGCTGCCTCACAGTTCTCTCTCTCTCTTTAGGCTACTGTATGCTTGCTACAATTGTCTGCCTGCATTAGTTAGCTTGTTCCCCTCATTCTCCCCCCACAAGCTCAGATTACACTCAGCCCACCCCAGCCCCTGCCTACATATATCTCCTTTTCTCTCCCCAGTTCCCAGCTGCAGAAACCTGCAGTCAGTGCAACTGACCCAACTCCAGGGGTCATGAGGGCACACAGGATCCCTGAAGCCCAGCCCAGCCCATCAGTCTTCGGACAGCAAAAGCTCCCAAACAGCCCAGGTACTGAGTCACCTACCTGCTACCTGGCGTGCAGCTCTGCATTTCCCATGGCACCACTTATTGCTTCCCACCCACCCTCCCACTCACTCTAAGCTGGTGTTTCTTTAATAGGAGGGACGACAGGTGGAACCAATCAGCTCAGTTCTGCACCCTGCCATACCGCCTCTTGGTCTCTCCCTACCTTCCCCTAAATTCTAACTTACTTGGTCACTTCCATCTCCTGAATGCCCAACAAACTAATAAACTTCACCTGAGGCCTATCCACCCTTACCTCAGGCAATTAATGATGTATCTGTCTGCCAAATCCTTTACTAGTAAATAGTCTGCCCTTGCAAACAACATAGATTTTCAGCATACAGTATTTACTTCTAGCTCATTTCCCCAATTGTTCTCTTTCTCATCTGTTTCCTGCAGCCTCCCCCCATGATGAAACCTATCATGTTACCCCTGCTAGCCATCCTACTCACTGGACTTCTACAGGACACTGACCTCTGTGCATGAGTTCTTGTCACAGACCAGGCAGCACTGTCCAGTTTCCACCACTCCCACAAGCCAGATGCCCCCCAAAAAATGGCAGATCAGTGGGTGCACCCACCTACTACACTCTTCTTGTAGCTCTCCTCTCCAAAATAGACCACCTCCTACTAGTGTGATTCATCTACTCCCTAACCATTATGCCACCATTGCCCATCTCAACATATTATACTTATATGCCTCTGCTCTCATTACTGCTAGTGGCAGGTGATGTAGAGAGCAACCAGGTCCCATAAACATCCTGATAACCCACTCCAACCAAGCATGGGCAAGCACATCTGAAATAAAGATTGCTCACCTCAATATTTGCAACCTCACGGAAAAATCTGCAGATCTAGAAGTGAGGGTGTCCCTCTTTAAAGCTACTGTTCTTGGCATCACTGAATCCTGTCTCAAGCCTTCAGTCCCTGACACTAGATAGATAGACACTGTCAGTAGTTAAGGGCCTGTGACCCTCCCAATCTGCCTATTTTAGCTCATAAGATCACTTTAAGTTTGTCTAGAAGTCTGTTGCCCCTTATCCTTGACCTCCAGGGTTCCCTTATGTCTATCTCACGCATTCTTAAATCCTGTGATTTTTTTTAGCCCCCACCACTTCCTCAGGCAGGGTGTTCCACTTGTCCACCACCCTTTCTATGAAGAAATTCTTCCTCATGTTTTCTCTAAATTGCCTCCCTCCAACTTCACCCCATGCCCTCTAGTCCTGAAACATCTTTTTCGCTGGAAAATAGTGTTTTCCTGCACTCTGTTCCTCCCCGTAAGGTACTTGTATGTCTATCATATCCCCTCTCTCCCTTCTCTCCTCCAGGGAGTACATGTTCAAGTCCTTCAGCCTATCCTTATAGGACTTGTGATGCAATCCCCATACCGTCTTTGTTACCCTCCTCTGAACCTTCTCCACCCTGTCTATGTCCTTTTATTTATTTATTTAGTTTTTGTTGACCAGGTAAATGCACTAGACAAATTCTGCCAATTTTCAGGCACGACCCGGGGGAAGGGGATACAGATGAATGCCAACTGACTTTGAATCAGATTAAGCTGTTGGTGGTATTTTAGTGAATGGGAGGAAATTTGGCCAGGGCACCAGGGAAATTCCCCTACTTGTCAGTAGGGGGACCCTTTTGGCCGTCGAAGGATGGCTGAGCCAGTTGTTGTGCTGCCACCTGAGGAGATGAACGTGCAGCAGGTCGAGGAGCCCGTCTCCTCCTCGGCTATGGCGCTGTTTGCTATGGATGCTCCTGCTGAAGCTACTGTGTCTCAGCAAATTTTGGAGGCTGCCTGCTCGACAGCTTTGCCTGTTTTGGATTGCTCGGTTGAGTCTGTATTGCCTACTGTGGAGTCTCCTGACGTTGAGCTGCAAAAGCTTTTGCAGTTGGAAGAACGTCAGTATTTACTGAAAAAAAAAGGAACTTTTGGAGCATTTTCAATCAAAATATTTGGGGACTACAGCTGGGGCTTCGGGACTTGTTGTTGATGCTAAACAGTTGGTCTCCATGGTTACGGACCAAAAGGAGGTTCAGCCTGAGCCACGTGTAGTCTTTCACCACTCAGGACAGGACCAAGCTGCTGCTACTGTTTTTTCTTTCAGCGCTGCATCAGACAAACCTCGCACGGATGAGTTACTCATAAAGGGTGCCCCAGCAGACTTAGTTGGGCTGATGCTCCTGTTGTGGAAGGAGGTCCCTGGACTGTGGAAGCCTCATTGCAGGCTGCAAGCTGGGTGTGCTCCCCTGATACTGGGTCTTGGATCTCGGGCTTTGCGCCCATTAACATTCCGGGAGTCAAGCTATCGTCTTCTCCTTCTACTCGTACTATACCTGAAACTGTAAGTACTAACCCGGAGACTGTAGCTACTGCATTAACTGTTGGAGTTTCTCTACCTGCTTTACCTAAGCCCACTCCTGGGCAGGAACCTCTTCCAGCTATGGGCAATTTACAGCATTCTCCTCTCCACTTGCTTATGGATTTGGAACTTTCTCAAACCCCAGTTTTACAGCCGCTTAGTACAATAAGGGCTAGTTCTCCACTACAAGAGGTGGAGGCAGCTGAACTTAGTGACATTTCTGACTTTTTGGATATACCAAGAAATATTCCAGCTAATGTTAGGAATTTTCCACAGGCCTCTCATGGTGCGGAGGAGCATCCCCCTCCTTCTGCCCCTCCCAAAACCCCTCGGCCTTTTTCCTCCCTTTTTCATAATTCTGCTCCTTCGACTAAACGCCATAATGCTGTTCGCCTCATCTATAAAGGGGGTCTAGATACTTGTCCTGATAGGGTTTATGTGGGTCATACATTATTGAAAAGCAGTTTAAATTTTCATGTTTCTGAATTGTATGCCCTAATTCATGTGTCAGGTGAGAATGTATTTGATGTCAGTTTTAAACTGGGGCGTGGCCTTGACAAGTTCTGGGCATGTTATCACCAGGCAAAGTCCACCCCTTTGTGGGACCCCTTTTGAGGTTCTTCCTCTTACCAGGCCTGCTCACAAGACCATTACAGTTCTCTTCCGCATTGAAGGGGTCAGTGTTACCGATTTGCTGTTTTGGCCTAAACAACGTTGCACTGTAACTGGTCATCCAGAGGCTATATTTGACTCTGAGGGAATCTGGACTGGAGGATGGAGAATTAGGGTGATTTTACACTCAGAGGGTAGGGGTCTCCGTCTTCTCCCTAATAGTTTTTTTCTAGGTAGGGATAGAGGTATTCTATTTTATCCTGGTCAACCAAGGACTTGTTATAAATGTGGGCTCCCAGGTCACATTAGTAGTGCTTGTGGCCAGATGAAATGTTCTCTTTGTCATAAGACTGGACATCTTAGTGTTCAATGTTCCAACTCGGTTCGTTGTAACCTTTGTGGGAAAGAAGGACACATTTACGTGGCCTGTCCTGAGGCAGCTCATAAGAAATCCTCTTCTGCTGATGGGGAGGAGCACCGTCTCTTGGTTGCTTTAGCCCAGAGGGAATTTAATAAAGCATCTACTACACGGTTAGCTGAGGATATTCCTCCTTCTAAGTTGCCTGTTCCTACTGCCCCAGGCCCTCCACCCCTCAATGTGTCTGAAGCTTGTCCTCTTCCAGTTTTGCAGGAGGCTTCTCCTCCTCCATTTGTAGAACCTCCAGAACACTCCCCTGCTTTGCAAGCTGCCTCAGTACCCGCCTGTGTTACTGAGATTCTACCTAGCTCCATGCCCCCCCCATGAAGTTGAGAGTCCTCCTGAAAGGAGAATGTCGACCAGAAAAAGGTCTACTGGGGCCCTGCCTACCCCTAAGATGTCTAAAAATTCATTGCATGATTCCTCTAATAGATTTTCAGTTTTTTTGGATGCTGATCACTCTGACACTGATTCCATGTGTTCCTCAGCAGATTCTATTCTACCCAAAGATACTTCTAATTTATTGATACCTGATGAGGGTGAAAACCCCTCACAACCCTCACATCGGAAAGGGAAACCCAGGAAGAAAAAGCATTGATTTAGTCTCCCCTGTATTTTTTACAAAATGCCTTTTTCCCCTCCATTCTTAATTTTGACGTCTAACGACAATAGTATTAAGAATGCAGTTAAACGGGGTGCGGTGTTTTCATTTTTACAGACTTTCCCTCCCAGAGTCTTTCTTTTACAAGATAGAAGGCTTCACACTACTCTAGAACTTACTCTCTCCACTAAAGTATGGCTCTCGGGGATTTCCTTTTGGTCGATTGGCCCAGAACGTTGTATGGAGGTAGGTATCCTTTTTCACCATATTTGGCCTAGTGTTGTTCGGGTGTTGGACCTCATCCCTGGTAGAGTATTGTTACTTGATTTTATTTTGGACAGTCTTTTTTCGAGTAATTAATACTTATGTACCCCAGACTAAAGCAGAGCGTACACTTCTTTTTCAACAAATCAGTCCCTTTCTGCATATTGCTCATTATGTCATTTGGGGAGGTGATTTTAATTGTGGATTGAGTAGGTGGGATCAGAGTACCACCACCATGGCGGGAAAAATATTTGGTGATATGGCTGCATTGAATAAGACTGTGCCAGATGCTCGTCTCAAGGATGCTGTTTTTTCACATACGGGTGTGCGGGAGCAAACTTTTTATAAAGGGGCATTATCTACCCGTATTGATTTTTTGTTTCTGTCTATTTCTTTGTTACTTCAGACTGTCTCTGTGGAACCTGCTGCTTATTCTGACCATAGGCTTTTGAAGGTTTCCTTGGGCAAAGCAGTTGCTCCTATGGGACCCGGATACTGGAGATTAAATTCTAGACTTTTGCAGCAAGCTGATTTTCTACAGATCATCTCCACTTTTTTGGCCTGTAGAAAATCCTTGTATCCCTTATATGATGATCCAGTGGTTTGGTGAATGGAAATTAAATCAGACCTGTGCACCCTACTTATATCCCATGGCAGATGCTTTAGGAAGGGACTTATTTTTTTGTATTTACAGGACAGAAAACAGCTATAACACTTGTATTCCCTCTCACAACTTACCCAACATGATTTTTTTGGCCCAGATCGTGCATTTTCAGAAGAAGAAGATAATGCAATACCATTTAAATTTGTCTGTAGATCTTCAGTCACAGCAGCAACATGGTACACAGGGACCGTTTGCTACCACTTGTCCCTTACTTAGCCATCAGGAGAAGGTACAGGCTAAATCTATTTCTGCTCTTTATGGCCAACAGGGGGTGGTCCACACTGAGCAGGATAGTGTTTTATGCATTGCATCTGCCTATGCTGCTTCTTTATTTACTGCCCAACCTGTTCAGCCTCTAGATTTTGTTTCCTTTTTTGGTAAAATTCAGGTTCCCTAGGCGTCGCAAGATCAGCTTTCAGGCTTAACGGCTCCTTTTCAGGCCCAGGAAGTTGCTACTGCCATTCAATTTTTATCTAAAGGTAAAGCCCTTGGTCTGGATGGCCTCACTTCTGATCTTTACCATCTTTTACATGGAGAACTTTTGGAAGAACTAACCTCAATTTATAATTCTATTGTGCAGACTCAAAATGTCCCTTTTGACATGACTACAGGAATTCTCATTTTTTCTTTAAGAATAAAGATGATAAATTGGCTCTATCTAGTTGGAGGCCTATTAGCCTCTTAAATACTTGATTTTAAAATTCTTTCCAAACTTTTGAACACAAGGCTGTTAACAGTGGCAAAGTTCTTGATTTCTCCGGCATAATTTTGTACTGTGCCTGGGAACGCAATAACAGATCAAGTACTTCTATTACGGGATCTATTTTTTCATGATTCTGTTTCACCACTGGATGGTTATGTGCTTTCCCTAGACCAGAGGCAAGCCTTTGATAATGTGACGCATGTCTTCCTATGGCATGTACTACACCATTACGGTATTCCTGCTACTTTTATAGCATGGCTACGGGCCCTTTATCGTACTGCCACTGTTCGTCCCTGTATTAATGGATTTTTAGGCCCTCATGTTCCTACTAAGAAAGGTGTTCGCCAAGGGTGTCCGATCAGTCCCCTTTTATATGTATTTAGTATAGATCCTTTATTAAGGCTTCTCAATTCCACATCCGGTATTGCTCCAATTCGGATATCGAATTTTAAGGTTCCTTATACTGCCTTAGCCTATGCGGATGATATAGTTCTTTTGGTTGGGAATACCCAGTCTGCTGAAATGGCGCTGACTGTTTGTACCGCATATGGTACATTCTCAGGGACCAGTTTGAACCAATCAAAAATTACTGGGAAGCCCCTGGGTGGTCAGATTGTTCCTACTGATCACATAGCCAGTCTCCCTTATACATTAGATCCTTTAAAAATCTTAGGCATTGAGTATGGGTCACCCCAAATGGATATTGCAAACTGGGACAAAAAATTATTACTTGGATCACAAATGGTTCAGAATTGGAATAAGACCAAAATGAGTTATTGCAAATGTATTTATTTGATAAGGACTTACCTGGTGCTTCTTTTTTGTTTCTTAGTTCTGTTTTTCCTGTTCCCAAGTCAAGGGAGGTTAAATTGTATAGCCTATTTTTCCAGTCCTTCTGGGGCAGTCGTCTGAATCCCATCAAAAGAAATGTATTATATTTACCTTGCAATCAAGGTGGACAACAAATGATTAACCCTGTATTGTTTTTCTTCTGTCAGTTTTTGTATGCTAATTTGAAGCCTTTGTTTATTTCTCCCGATAAATACTGGTGTGTTTTTTTTATTCAAACCATATCACCCTGGTTTGTAGCTTGGGATTTGGGTCATTTACATCACATTAAGCAGGTAGTCACTTCTCCATTGTATTTGCGTGAGGTCTTTGTCAAGCTTAGGTCATGGGGGATCACTAGTAGACTTGTGATCTCAAAATCAAAAAAATAGTTATATGCATTTGTTATGCAGAATCATTTTAGTGAGCTGGACATCTTTCCAAAATGTCCAGTAACACATAAAGAGGCCTTATTAACCTTTCTGAATGAGAAGAGAATCCCACACAAATTTAAAGATCATCACTGGCTTAATTGTCACGAAAAACTGAATGTAAAGGCTAATCAAAAGCATAAACGGGTGGAGAAACGTATCTGTTCTAGACCTCGGTGCATTAATCAACCAGAAACCCTTCTGCATTTGTATTTTACTTGTACTTACTGGCCCAGATATTCAAACTGCTCCCAAAATGTGCGCAACAGCAGGAGCAAGCACAATTCAATTGCGCATATGCGCAACAGACGCGATATTCAAACATGGAGCAGAACAAATTGCACAAGCAGCGAACGTCTGAATATCGCACAAACTGTGCTATAGCGCAACCAGGAAGGGGAAGCTGAGCAGAAAGGTTGCACCATAGCGAAACAAGGGCAGCACAGCTGAGCAGTCCTGAGGTGCCATAGAGCAAGCAGAGCCCCCCCCCAGCAGAGCAATGGAACTGCACAGCCAGGGAGGCAGGCTGGGGCCCACCGCCAGCCATGCCACACATGGGCACAGGAACACACTGCAGAACCAACAAGACACCTGCACACCCCAAGCACAGCATCACTGGGAGTTGGACGGATGATCTACTGGCCCATGGGGACAAGCCAACTAAGCACAACAGGGCCATGACGCCAGCAAACCACTGGCAGGCTGAGACTGCCACACACAGGTTGACAACCACAGTGCACATCATCCCCCAGACAAGCAGCACACCCTGCACCGTGACCCCAAGACACCACCCATGTGCAGTGACTGGCACTGCAGGAAACACCATGCATCCCCCCGGCACACGTCAACCCCGTGTAGCAGAGAACCATACAAGCAAGACCCACCCTGTGCACCCAGCAGTGGGTGGCAGCAGATGGCAAGACCAACAGAAAGTCACTGCCACACTGGAGACACCTCCCCATGCACACACATGTGCACACACACACACACACACACACACACACAAACACATATACCCAGGACCATACCACCCCAGATGGCATGCACACCACTGCAACTGAGCAACCATAGCCAGCTGCAAATCAGAGACCAACACAGTATTCATATCAAAATATATATGTATGAGAAAAATGTAAATTACAAAATTAACAACAACAAAACTATTTACAAGAGGGGGTAGGGACAAGGTAGGGGTGGGCAAGGGTAGGGATGAACAACTAGGAGAGGGAAGGCAGGGTGGGAGGGATGGGTGAAGTGGGAAGGGAAGCCGGCCAAGGCCCAGCAGGCTGGTCCCCGCCGCCTGGTGCCGCTGTGTCTGGCTGTGCCTCCTCCGTAGACCATGGCGCTGGATGTTGTGGAGGATGGTCCTCTTGTCCATGGACACCTGGGTGAGCTGCTGCAGTGCCCGCTCTATCCTCCGGAGCACAATGAGGCCTAGGAAAATGGGAACACAGTCAATGGCTGTGACTGACCACACCCCTGAACACCACCCAACCTGCAAGCCATATAGCCCAATGTCCCGCACCTGTGATGGTATGCACCCACCCACAGTGAACATGCACATGGCCAGCCCAACCAGGCAGCACCAGCTATGTGCACCACTGCACACACACACTGCCCATGTCCATCATAGCACAAACAAGGCTGTCAAGTGACGTGGCAATGTGGTGCGATGCCAGTTCCACAGCCATGTGCCCAGTGCATGCATGGACCACCAGTGACGCACACACAGACGTGCAGTGACACTGGACAGTGATGAATGTCACCTGTGTCGTGCATGGTTGTGTTGTGCATGGCTGGTGGTCATGCCCACCCCCTCCAGCATGCAATAGCATCCATGATGTAATGATACTCACACTCTGCAAGCAGCTGTGGCTGCTGCTGTGGCCCACCCCTCGCAGCACCACCGACCAGCACCGGGGCCCTGCCATGGCCCTCCTCATCCCGTGCCTGCATCCTCTCTGCCCGGCCTGTGGGAGACAAATGTTGAGAAAAACATCAGTGTGACTCCAAAGCAGACTGCCCCTGCCCCAGTGAGAGTGTGCCCACAGCCAGACCCATGCATCTCACACCTGCACACACTGACACAGCCAACCATGTCAGAGCCATCACCCATGCACAGCCACCAAAACACACTCACACCCCTACAGAGAATACAGGTGCATAGATGGTACACCCACCTGGCCTAGGCACAACGCCTCCTGGCACGTGACTGTAGCCGCCATGCAGGTCAGGGTCTTCTCTGTGGAGGTCATTGCACCTGTGCCGGCACTGCTCAGCAGACCGCGCCACCCAGTGACCCCCACCAGGTCATTGGCCACTTGCAGCCAGACCTGGTTCTAGCCATGGTGAGGGCTCTCACCATACAGTGCCCCATAGTGGGGTCTCTACCAGGCCACCCAGGTTGGCCACCTCCACCGGCTCCATTGGACTGCCTCCCGCGCGCTATGCTTCCAACTTTACAGCAGGTAACATGGCGCCGCAGCGCCGACAACCCCATGTGGAAATGTTGCGCAATAGACCACCATAGGTTCCAATCGCGCTGTTCATACAGCGCCGTCGGTCCACATAGCCCTGTCACCAGACAGCACAATAGGGCCATACACATGGCAGTCGAACAGCACCAGGGGGCAAAGGTTGGACACCAGTTCAGGGGTCTATGACGCAAGGCCACTCACAGCGCCATCTGACGTCTATGCATCCTGCGCGACCGACCACCTGCGTGACAGTGCCACAGTGGACTATTGCGCAGTAGTGCCACAGCGCCATATAGTGCCCAGTGCTGTAGCGCCACTGGCACAATGGAGGCCATGGCCTGAATTGCCGATCGCGCACAGCACGTCATCAGCACGGCAGACACCCGCGTAGCTACCTGGGCATGTGCACGCAGTGTACCGCACAGTCACAGATCTGCGCTTATTGGCTCAGCCGGCTCAACCAGACAAGGTGAAGCAATGGCGTGATATTCAGCCGACACAAGCAAATCATCTGATCAGCCATTCAAAGGTGCAGTGGTGCGATTTGCATCTCATTACAGTTGCTCCACTCCTCATTTGCATGCATTGTGCTATAAAAGTGCGACAGTGGGCTGCGCTGGCCAGATTCGGTTACTGCAGGTGAGAGGTGAGTTGCATGCTGTGGGATGTTCTGGACAATGGGCATGGGATAACGCTGTAGACTGCACAGTGACAGGTGTCCACTTCCACCCATACAGAACGCCATGACTGAGCAGAGCCAAGGTGAGGGTGAGGATGGTGGGCGAAGGAGGAGGAGGCCCAACTTCACCACGGCAGAGACTGAGGCCCTCTTCCAGGCCTACCTGGAGGAGGAGGAGGCACTACTGAGTGGATGGTGGGGCACCCCTCAGGCCTGTGCGGCTGCATGGGAGGGGGTAGCCCGGGCAGTGAACCTGCACGGAAGCCACCAGCGCTCCGTGCAGGAATGCAAAAAGAAGATTGGGACAGACCGCAGGAGGGTGAAGAAGAAGGTGGCAGCCCTCAGGGCGGCATGTGCTGGCACTGGCAGGGGCCAGCCAGCGGTGGTGGAGCTGACCCCGGCTGAGGACCGACTGGCTGCATCAATGCAGCACAGTGCTATTGAGGGCATACCAGGAGGTGGATTCCAGACAGGTGGAAGCCCATCACTGCAACGGGTATGACATGGTGGTGGTGTTGGGGAGGGAAGGTTGTTCACATGCACTCACATGTCCTCTCTTTTGTTACAGATCTTGTTCGCCTTCAGGGACGGTGGTGGTGGGTCCAGGCAGTGAGGATGACCTGCTGGACATGGAGGAGGGTTCATCCACCTCTGTCACCAGCCAGCATGCACTGCACCAGCATGCACGCTGGGCTGCCAACTTTGGTGTCGGTGATTCGGGTGTGGGGGGTGCACAGCCTGTGTCTCAGCAGTCTGGCATGCAAGCATGCCAGCACGCTGTGACTGTGGCTGTAGCTCGCACTGCACCACTGATGATGCAAGGACTGCAATGGCAGTGACATGTGTGTGTCCCATGACGGACACACAGCAGGCCAGCACGTGCCCCTGGGCCTTGCTGGTTCTGACTTGTGTGCCAGCATGTCGGCACAGTCCCAGGCTGTGCCTGTCAGCACCAGTGGGGCAGCACCGGTGGCTGTGCAGGTGTCTGGCACTGTTGTGGCCACAGCGGTGGAACAAGTGGTCCCTGGGGCACAGCGGTTGAAGGGGCAGCAGCAGCAGTCACCCACCAGGTCTGGAGGTACAGTGTCCAGTGGTGGCACATGCCCGCCACCCTTTGATATGCCCATTCCTGGTCCTGGCGAACAGCGCCCACCCTCATGGGGTGTTGTGCATCAGGACCTTCCACACCCTGGGGACAGGATGCCGCTGGTGGCAGAGTACCCATTGACACCCGCGCTCCGCGGAATCAGTACAGCAGCAAAGGCGGGTTGCAATGTCTGTGGAGGCACTGTGTGCGGCTGTGGAGCGGCACAGCAGGGAGTGTGCTCTGGACTGTGCAGAGATGGTCCGTATGCGGATGAATGTGACCGCCGCCATTGACAGGCAGACCCAGGCATTGGTCGCTGTCGTGGCTGCATTGGGCACACATGCAAGTGCTCCTGTACTGCGCACACCACACAGTACACTCTCCACTCCCCGTTCCCGGCATCGTGCGACACCAGGCCTGTCGACACCGGGTTCTGCTGTGGGCATCCCAAGCACCCCTGGTGCAGGTATGTTTGGCATCCTACAGACCCCAGTGCGGACAAGGTCGCGATCGTGCAGTGGGACCCCTGGTGGTCCATCGGTGCCACCCCATGTGGCCCCTGCTCAGCCTGCCAGTGCTGTTGGGTCACGGTGGGGCCGCCCACACATCCACGGTGGCCGTGGAATGGTGCAACATGACTGATCTGTCTCCCAGTGTGGGCCCTGTCTGCTGCTGCCCTGTGTGCACTGTGCGTCATGGTGGGCAGTGCACTGGTGGGTGCCCTGCCCATCACGACGACATACAGACCACCTGCACACCATCCCGACTGCTGTCCACAGGTGCGTGTGCATGATGATGCCTGCATTGTACTGTACACCAAGGTGCAAGGGTGCCCAGCATCTGACACACGTGCTTGGACAGTACAGGTGGTGGGTGTGGTCTGTGGATCTGTGTGTTTGCCATGTCTGTTCTTGCTCTGCTGTGCACCTGCCCATGTCACGCTGTGTCTGTGTGTTTGTGTGTGTGTGTGTGTGTGTGTGTGTGTGTGTGTGTGTCCATATGACTGTTCGCCCCTCCCTGATGGTGTGTTTGTGTGCCTGGTCCCTTCCACCCTCCTTGCCGTCATGCACCCCTGGTGTGTTACTCTGTGTGCCTGTGGGTTGTGCCAGGACAGTGTTGTTTGCACATGGCCCCTTGACTTACCTGTGTTGTGCATAATGCTCCTCCGTGATGGTGTCCTGGTGCAGCTGAGCCTGCCGGATCAGTCGGGGGTCCCGCTGTCCAGGGGCTGCACATCACCATCAACACCGGCGCTGGTGTCCCCATCGCTGTCCCCTTCAACCTGTATGGCTATCCCAGTGTCATTGGCCATGTTGTGCAGGATACAACAGGCCAGGAATATCCACAAGCCTTTGAGGGACTGTACTGTAGGGCACCGCCGGAGGTGTCTAGGCATCGGAAGCGTGCCTTGAGCATCCCAAACACCCGCTCAATGATGTTGCGTGTGGCGGCATGTGCCTCATTATAGCGTTGCTGTGATGGGGTCATGGGGCGCCGGTACGGTGTGAGCAGCCAGGGATGGAGTGGGTATCTGCTGTCACCTGTGTGGAGATAGTGGAGATCAGTCTCATGTTTAGGTCCATATTGCCCATATCCCTGTGTGCCACTACCATGGCACCTGTGGCATTCCCACCCTTGCCCCGAGTTTGCATTCCCTACATGCGTACTCACCCACTAGATGGCCTGTGGGGATGTCCCCACTCTCAAATCGATGGCACAGTGCAGACTGATGCCATATAAAGGCATCATGTGCTCCGCCAGGGTGTGTGGCACAGACATTGATTATACGCCCAGTGGCATCACACACCACCTGGCAGTTGACACTGGGGAAGCCCTTCCGATTCATATAGGTGGCCCCATCGGGGCCAGGTGGCGTGTGAATGGCCACATGGGTGCAGTCTATGGCCCCTAGCATGCCAGGCATACGTGCTACCCTGTGGAACACCTGCATGTTTGCTGTACGCTCTGCCGCGGTGCTGGGGAAATGGATGTGTTCCGCAGCATGGGCAAGAGTGCGGAGGAATTGGGTGAGGATGCGTGATGGGCCAACTGTGTGATGCCTGTGGTGTCCCCTGTTGGCCTCTGGAAGGTGCCCGTGGCGAGCAGGCACATGCAGGCTGTCACCTTGGTCTCCACTGACAGAGCATGGCTCCGCGTGAGGGTGCCTGCATCACATCACTGCACAGCTCACAGAGCCGCCTCAGTATTGCCTCTGTTCAGGCGGTACTGCCCATGATCTCTACATCTGTGTACAACTCAAAAGCTGATGCGGAACGGCATTGCCTGTTGGGGCGTGATCACGACAGGCCCTCCACGCCACGCCCCCTGCACCTTGCATTCTTCACCCCCTCATTACAGCTTCCATGTGGAAGCTGCCACTGTCCATCTCCTGGCTTGTGCCCCCGGCTGATGTTGCTCTGTTACCCCCGCTGTCCTGACTGCTACTTCCACTGCACCGGGCACCCCCACTGGCCTCTGCAGCCTATGGCCCACACTGCTTCCCTTGCCTGCCCTGGCCTGTCACTGTCTGTCTTTCTCTCTCTCTTCCCCACTTGGCATCCCTGTGGTGTTCTTGCGCCTCTTCCTTGAGCCTTTTTATTTTGGCTCATTTCAGCTGGGGCGCAACTTCCGGCTGGTCCGCTGTTGCGCATTGCGCAAGTCTTTGGATATCGCATTGCGCTCTTTATGCATGGATCCACCCCCTTCGGTTGCGCATGCTGTCATTTGCATTGCACTGTTGCTCAGCATGTTTTCGGTGGCGCAACTGCCTCCTGCTGAATATCGCAGAATGGCGCACTTTTGGACTTGCGCAGGCGCAACCCTATTGCGCATGGCGCAACCCTTTTGAATATCCCACCCCCTGTATACTGTTGATTTTTGGAAATTCCTATATGACAAGTCCCGTCTTACTTTTTTTCTACAACTTACATATCCAGCACTTATGTATGGTGGTTATCCTAGCAACTGGGATATTTGGGACACAAGTACATTGACTGTAATTTTTGCTGTTATCAAAAGGTTTATCTGGCATTCTAGATGTTTGTTCGCTCTTCAACAGCATGAACTTTCTTATTATGATTTATATGGTAATATTTTCAAATCCCTACAGAAAGTTTATTTTTCTGAATCTAAAAGTCTCAGTAGGATCCGTTTGCAGGCTATCTGGCAGAATTTGCCCTGGATTACTGACAATGACTTTCCAATTACTTGAAGACTCTTGTCAAGGCTTGTCCTTTCCTTTTTATGGAATTTGTTTATTATGGTTATTATGGAAACAGCTTGTAATTGTTGTTGCTATGTATGATTTTGAGTTTTGTACTGTATGATTTCTTTAATAAAGTCTTCCCCTACTCTTTTCAAGAAGTGCCATGGGATCTTTAACATCGACCTGAGCCACCACCAGAACAGGCAGAAGGGACCTCGGTTTGACATCTCATCCGAAAGACAGCACCTCAGGAGTGCAGCACCCCCCTCATGCTGCACTGCAGTGTCAGTATTGGGATATTAACCCAAGTGACTGGTGTGGGGCTGGAACCCACAGCCTTCTGACCTCTCGGCCTTAGAGGCGAGTGTACTACATGCTGAGCCACTGACACTACCTTAAAGTGTCCTTATGTAGGTAAGGTCTCTAGAACTGGACAATGTACTCCAAGTGGGGCCTCACTAGTGTCTTGTATAGTGAAATTATGACCTCTCTTTTCCTGCTGGTGATGCCCCTGCCTATGTATCCCAGCATCCTATTTGCTTTATCTGCCACCTTGTCGCACTGTTTCCATACCTTGAGGTCATCAGAGATGATAACCCCAAGGTCCCTTTCCTGCTTGGTGCATGCTATATCTTCACCCCCAACTGATATGTTGTTCCAGGGTTTTTGTGTCCCATATACATTATTTTGCACTTTTTTGTGTCATATTTCAACTGCCAAACCCTTGACCATTCTTCAAGCTTCTGCGGGTCCCTTCTCATTCTGTCTACACCCTCTAGTGTGTCTACTCTGTTACAGAGCTTCGTGTCATCAGCAAACAGGGAAATTCTGCCTTCTACGCCCTGTGTAATGTCACAGATAAAGATGCTGAATAGGACTGGTCCTAGCACTGATCCCTGCATCACCCCACTAGTCACTCTTCTCTCTGTGGAGTGACAGCCATTTATCACCACCCTCTGTGTCGTGCCACCCAGCCAGTTACCCATCCACCACACTACTGTCCTGCCCATTCCCATATTCCCCAGTTTTTTTAACAGCCTTCTATGCAGCACAGTGTCAAAGGCCTTGCTGAAGTCCAGATAGGCCATGTCCACTGCCCTTCCCTGATCCACCTCCCTAGTCACCCAGTCGAAAAATTCAGTGAGGTTGGTCTGGCATAACCACCCCTCGGTGAATCTATGCTGCCTTGGATCCTGTAGTCTGTTAACAACCAAATGTTCCACCAATCATTCCTTCAGTAGTGCTTCCATGATCTTCCCCACTACCGAGGTCAGACTGACTGGTCTGTTGTTCCCCGCTTTCTCTTTGCTCCCACTTTGCTCCTATTTTTGTATAACAGGACTGCATCTGCTATCCTCCAGTCTTTGGGTACCTCCCCTGTTTCCAGTGATTGGCTAAACAGGATTGCCAGAGGTTCAGCTACCATCTCTCTTAATTCCTTTAGGACCCTGGGGTGCACCCCATTTGGCCCCATTGCTTTATCGACTCTTATTTCCTCCAGTTCCTTTAGGACCCTTTCCCGTGTAAAGGGACTTGTATCGATTTCCATGCCCTTCCCGCCCCTTGTAATCCCTTCAGGCCCGTTACCCTTCTCTTCCTCAGTAAAGACTGAGCAGAAGTATCTGTTCAGTATGTCAGCTTTACTGTTGTCATCCTCCATGCTGCCCCATCCTCCCCCTTCAGTCCCACTGTCCTTCCCTTCGCCCTTCTTTTTTCACTTATGTACCTGCAAAAGGTTTTGTCCCCTCTAACCACTGATTTTGTGATGCACTCCTACTCAGTTACTCCATGCCAAGGCATGATAGACCCTTTAACAAAAAAGGCAGAGGGGTACTCCTGTATCTCAGAGACCCCTTTACAGCTACCTTAACCCTTCACTCCGATGCAAGCTCCCAAGACTGAACTTACACTGGTATCAAATAAAAAGACCTACATTGGGTGCTGCTACAACCCACCTAGAGGGGGGTATCCCAGGGTTAACCAAACTGCTGTCAGACCTGGGATAGCTCTCCCCACACCAGGAAAGTATAGTGTTATGTGATTTAAACCTCAAATGGCTAAGTTCCAAGCAACCAGAGTATAGTGACCTACTTAAGCAGCAAAACCATGCACAAATCATTACCGTGTTACACAACAGGGGCCTTGTGAAATAAGCTATTTATCCACAGTCGTGCTGCTTGACCTTGGGCACATCACATGTGGCTTATGCCACTCATGAGGTTACCCAAGGTCAAACAGCACTTGTGAAAATAAATTGTTTATTCCATAGGTCCTTGCTGTGTATCCCTTATTTTTACAATGACTGTGAGAATAAAAATGCCTGATAATCATGGGGTACACAATAACCTGACTCAGAAAATGTCAGTTATCTTCATAAACTTATGAGCAGCAGTGCCATGAATCAGTTACTCTGTCTCTTATGCAGGGCTTCAGTTAACTCCATTTCAGGCGTATTTGACTTCCAAAAATAAGGCAAAAAACTTCCAAAACAAAGAAGGAAGAAGTCATTGATTTCCAGATGTGAAACCAAAAATCAGATGACTTCCAAAATTGCAGGCTTGGAAGTCTGAAATATTTTTTTTTTCTAAAAGAAACTATATTTTACCAATAATATATTATATAGAGAATAATGTATAGGCAGGTGGTTATTATGAGAATTTTACACACACCCGAGGTGTGGATGCCCCATAAACCCCGAGGGGCGGCCCGAGGGTTTATAGGCATCCCACACGAGGGTTTGTGTAAAATTTCATAAATAACCACCTGCCTATTACTTTATTTTTTATAATTGCTGGTCAGCAATTTTTTCCCACATTGATGCTGCTTGTCTGTGATTCACTGACACACACACACACACACACACACACACACACTGTCACACAGACTGTCTACACACACACACACACACACACACACACACACACACACACACACACACAGCATCTTTATTAGGAAAAACAGATTGTTCTTTGTTAGGCATCTTTTCCTTTTTTACAACTGTTTCTTCATGCTTTGCTTGTTTTACTTTGACTTGGTACAACAGCGCTTACCTCCAAAGCGCTTGAACCGTTCAGTGCGTTGCTCTGTTTGGAGGAATTGCTCAGGCTGTACAGGTTATGGGCAGCAGGATCAACCAGATAAGAAGCTTTGGGAAATAAAAAACGATATCTGGTGTGACGGCTCGTCTGTGGCAGCTCCTCTGTAAGCAGGGACTGACGAGCCGCCATGTTTGTTGAGTGTTTAGCCGCCCATGAGAAGAGGAGAACCAATCAGGATATGGCTCTAGTTTGATTGAAGTGGCGCGTGTTTGAAATTATAACTGGTTCAGCCTATGGAAAGAATTGCTGACCAGTCTAGACAGAGGTGGCGCGTGTTTGCCGTTATAACTAGCTGAGGTAGTTATAACGGCAAATTACAACTCGGTTTCTCTATGAGAAAAAATTGTGACCAGTAATTATATTAATATTAATAAATGAGTACTTCCTAGAATACTGATCTCCATAGGTGGGATTCTGGAAGTATTCTAACTTCCAAAAAGTTGAAATAACTTCCAGATTTTGACTCCTGAAAGTTTTAGACTTCCACTGAACCCTTGTTCCTATAGTTATGAGTGCCTTCTCAAGTTCTTTGAGTGAGAGACCTGCAAAGCAAAGTTAAGTAGTTCAGGTACACACAAGACTTGAGAAGCCACTCTGTATTAAGAGATGCCATAACTGTATGTTGAAACATATTTAATAGTAAGCAATAAGACACAACAAGGTATTGGTTGTCTGGGGTTTACCTAGGTGCACAGTGAGGAACAAAGTGCTTGCTGCACCTGGAACTGTATTAACACCAGGCAAATAAGGACTTGGAGTGTCTTATTGCACTTCGAAATTGGGTAAACTGAAAAACAATTTAAAAACTAAAAAATGCTGGCTCTGGTGGTTAAAAACAAGTTTTTTCTTTATTAAAAGTAGCTAGAAAAAGTAGTCCCTTCCTACTTGTCAATCATCTGTTTTTCGACACAATCAAGAAATGGAATTTTTTTGCAATAAGGTTAGACAGGGTGTACATTGTGTTGTGGAATAACAGCATGCCTCCGGTGGGTTAAAGCACACCAGGTGCTTCCACTATCTATGAAGTGCTATTATTCCAGTACAATACACACCCTAGAGTGCCTTTTAGTGATTATGAAATGAGTCCTTTAATAGTAGTGATTTTTTTTAAACTAGAACTGATTTCATGTAAATCTGTTAAAAAAAGGTAAATTAGCAAGGTGAAATAAATAGTCCCATTTCTGCTCGTAGGCTGTAATGCTTTGAGCCGTGGCTTCAAGGGGAAAGTGGAATGCTGAGAAAAGAGATTGAGAACTGTGACATTAAACAGAGAGAGAGAGAGAGAGAGAGAGAGAGAGGACATGGAGCAAAGAGAGCACGCGAGAGCTGTGGCAGTGAGGCCGATGTATCTGCGGTGGTCAATAGCAGTGTGGTGGTCTCCACTGAGGCCTTGTGTGGAGCTACACTTAGTGAGAACAAGGGCTGAGAATGTGGGATCCACAGCTGGCATCTTTGGGAGTAAAGAATGCCCAGGTAAGTGGACCACAGCCACAGTCTGAACAGCCTTAGTTAGGAGTGGAGCTGAGACCATCCAGGTCAGCAGTAGCATTAAAACGCAATAGGTTGTCTGGGGATTTGACATGAATTTGTGCCATGGTTTAGCTGTGAGTTGGGGCTGCATTTTGACAACTGAACTGATGCCTGGGAGCCATGATTATTGTGGGCATTTCAGGCTGCAGTTGTGACAGTGCACTGGTTTTAATAGTAGACAGTCAAGACAGTTGACTCAACCTTCTTCCAGTGCTGTTGTGCTGAGATATCAGCACAAAGTTCCAAGGTCCTAAGCCATTCAGGTTTCTTTACATTTCAGACCCATTTCATAATTACTTATAATGAACTATAGGAATTCAAACTTTGGCTGAATTCCTCTGGCAAAATGTTCACACCTCACGTTCAACAGAAGTCATTGCATGGAGCCAAGGTCTTAATGTTGCCTGTGGCAGGTTAAGCAGTAGAGATTACCTGGCCAGCTGGTAAGGACAGGAGGGGGATTGTTCATGGTCACCAAAGAAACACTAGGAAGTAAAACAGAATAGTACTACTTTTTGCAAATTTGTTTATGTCTGCAGAGAGGAGGTCATGAGAGGAAAGCATGTTCAATGATACATTTATTTATTTATTTATTTTTTCGTTTAAGAGAGTTTTACTTTTTAGCACAGTAATGAAGGTTTTCATTGAAGTAAAGGTGTCAGCCATGTTTGTGATGTCTGTGGTGATAGGTGGCACTGTAACCCTGCCACCCCATCTAGCCAGCCATGTGACTGCCGGGTATGGTTGCTCATAGGAACATCTTGTAATAATATTTGCAATCTTACCTTCAATCTGGGTGACTCATGGTCCTTTAACCAGTACATACAACATGTTATTAGAAGTGGGATATGGACCCATGTCTCTGTTAAGAGACCAGAACGTGGTCATGGTGTGAGAAGTGCTGTATACCCTTCTTTTGTGAGTCATGTGCCCCCTGATCAAGAGTAGTACCATTAGGGAGTCTGGCAGTGCCAACAGTGGTGTGTCTTTTATTATTTTACACCCCACCCGAGTCAGTCTGTCATACTGAGCATTGATGGCATGTGGTGATAAGCATAGGAGAGAGCCAGAGTCAGGAGGCGAACCATTGATTGAGTCTGCAATTGGTACTGGGAAGAGAGCCAAAAGAAGCACTGAAGCAGCATCAGCGTGAGGCACACTGTGTGAGGAGAGAGCTGACAGGAGCTGGAGAGCAGCAGCCACAGACCATGCACATAAGAGAAGCAGTCAGAAGCACCTAGTAAGGCTGTTGCATTTATTTCTTTCCCTCTCTCCCATCTGCAGAGGGCAGAGTGGTAAAATCTGCCTAGATTTCTCCCCTTTCCAGATATACAGTGAGGGAAGGGGAGGAAAGGAGGCAGGCCACAGCAAAGAGCCTGAAAAGAAAAAAACAAGGCCACGGGGAAAAACACTGAAGAATGGCAACCAACAGCAAACCCTGGGTTTTTAGTAGGTTGGGACAGGCCTCACCAAAGCAGAACCCTGAGATTTGTTGGAACTTGGCAATAGCTAAAAAATAACTCAGTAATCCTTTCCAAACAAAAGCAGCCCTGCAAAACAAAGCTGTAAAGGGGATAATGGAACCACTTAAGGAGACAGGCAGTTATTTGTCAAATGAGTACAAAGTATCCAAAGTGAATTTATGTAAAGCAGCCTGCTAAAAGGACACTACGGTAATGACAGCAACCTATCAGATGCAGTCACTTGAATCATCTGATTTTGCCAACCCAGACAAATTCCTGAAATGACTCAGATGCTTCAAAATGTTCAATCACGTGAGTAGCCTGGTGATGTCAGCAGCATGAACAGCCTGATCTTTTGCATGGGTAACAATGCGAACAATATCACCTTTACTTTCAAAAAGTTCTGGTCAAAGCCAACACAGCTGCTATGCTGCTTTAAAGGGACATTGTCCACTTAAAATGATCAAAGTTATGTGTTCATTGGAAAATTTCAATGCACACTCATAACTTTATTGCTTTGTAATATTTTCCTCCAACATTTTCAATGTAGCCTTCTTGAGATCTGACCTCATGAACAAGGGTGGAGAAATTTTTTAAAACCTGCCCAAAAGTTGATTTCACACAGCGACAATGTCATTCTTTACCACAGGTGCGAAAACACATTGTCAGGAGTGAAAAATGACAGTTATCACGTTAATGAGGTGATGTAAAAAAAATGGCTATGTTGTAAATTTGGAGTCAAAATAGTGAAAATTACCTATGTTATGAGCATGCATTGCAACATTTCAATGTACAGTCATAACTTTACCATTTTTAAATATTTTCATCCAAAATTTTCAACACAGAAACATAGAAACATAGACTTTGACAGCAGATAAGGACCTCTTGGCCCATCTAGTCTGCCCATTTCCCTACCTACAGGATAGGCCGCAGATCCTAGTTAACCAACAGCCTATTTCTTTCTACTCCCCACAAGAATTGCCTTATGTCTGTCCCTTGCATTCTTGAATTCTCCCACAGTTTTAGATCCCACAACCTCCTCAGGAAGGCTGTTCCATGCATCCACTAACATAGTCATTTTCAGGTTCTACTGGACAGCAGTGCCAAACCTGGCATCTCTCCTGGATTGTACATCCAGGCAACAGTGCTTGTAAAGGTGTGTACAGTTTTCTAGGTAGCTGCTTTACAAATCTTTAGCAAGGGAATATCTCTGCCGTGGAGGCAGTAGTGCCGCAAGTGGAGTGTGCCCTGAGGCCTTGGGGTAGCAGTATGTCAGCTTTAGAGTAGCAGAACTGGATGCAGGAGATTATCCAGCAGGAAATGGTCCTCTTAATTGCTGGCCTTAATTCCCCTTCCCACTTCATCATACATGAAGAACAGATGTGAGTGAGAGGATCTGAGGTCCTTAGTACAATCCAGATAGTGTTCAAGTGACCTCTTAATGTCCAGACTGTAGAGCATCTGCTCACCAGTACTGGACCCTTCTGTGAAGAACACTTGTATAGTGATGGACTGGTTTAAATAAAACTCAGACACCTTGGAAGGAAAGTTGCTGTCATTCCTCAGGACTATACAGAAATAATTATATGAAATGTTTTTATGCTACACTCATAAAACTACCCAATATGATATGCATGCTGCAAGCATGATTTAGATGTTAAATTTGAACCAATTGCATGAATGTGGCATGCATGTAGCAAGCAAGTGTACAAAGCATCCTTTTTATGTTAAATTAGAACAGAATTTGTGCATGTGGCATACATGCAGAAAACAAGTGGTCACTGATAACTCACACATAAAAGTTAAGTGACTTGCTCAGGATCACACCATATACAAGTGGGAGTTGATGAGATTCAAACCCAGTTGTTCAGATCTCCAAGTCTTCTGGTTTGCAGTTCAGTGCCTTCAATGACTGAACTATACTGCCTGCATACATATGGTTTGATTGTACAGTACTTCAGTACAAATCTGCATAGATCTGTACATATGTAGCATGGTTATAATCACTGTCATACTTTTTAATTTTCTTGTCCACCCTCATCTCAGTTGCACAGCTGAACTGTAGCACACATACCAATGGAAACAAATGTGGTTCTTCCCACCCCCAATACACACTGTTACCCACAAAACTACTTAATTACTTCTGTCTGGCCTGTAATCCTATTATTTTCTCTCCATAGTTTTGAATGCTTCCACGCAAACAGACTTTAAGGGCCAAACACAAAAGTAGCAATAACTTGACACCCACCCACATGGCCAGTCCCCCCCCACCACATGCACACACCCTACAGCAGGTGTGTCCATGCTGCTGCAGACCTAACCCACTAACTCTAGGTATAAGTCGAGGGTCTCTTGCCTGAGTACTAGGGAGTCTTTAAGAGATGATGTCCATGGGTGGTTCCATGTCGTAATAGCGAACACAAAACAGCAATCGCTATTATGGTGAGTGTATGTCACCGAAAAGCAAATCGATGATATACACACTACCGCAACCTGACTTCTGCAAGTAAATAAAGTGTTTTGGGGGGCTATCCCCCCCACACCCCCCCCCCGAATTGGGATTCTCAACTCCGGAGGGGTGCATGTCAGGGAGGGGGGGCAAAATCCAGATGCAAAAAAAAAATTACGCAACCCACACCCAGTCATGAACCCAGTACCTGCTCTGCCAGACCACCACACCACATGGTTACCTTGGCAGCAGGTACTCCATTCCCTCAAAAACACCTCCCCTGTCCTTACCCTTTTCCTCGCTATTCTCCCCTTCTGTTCGCACTTCCTCATCATTGCTTTCGCATACCTTCACCATTCTGCAGGGTAGCACATCATAAAAGCACCCAAAATGAGTCATTATATTGTTAGTTGCTCATTTTGGGTTGCTTTTATGACATGCTACCCCATGGGTCAGAGTGCTGGGTCGAACCCCATTGAAACAAATGGAGTTATTTTTTATTACATTTTATACATTATGATGGTGAGTTGGAAAATAATGAAGGCCACTGTTCTACTAACAAGGCCCTTGTTAGTTGAGAGGTGGCCTTCATTAATCTCAACTTTCCATCAATAATGTATAAAATAATTAAAAAATACCCCCATTCATTTCAATGGTGCACACCTCTGCAGTCTCCCTTGCCCTATGTCATATTGCACCTGAGTGTGGGGATGTGGAGGTCAGCTTCACTGGGAGGGCATAAGCCTGACTATAGTGGGGCTCCAATAGTCTGCGCATATCATACTTCGCAACTATCCCTGAATGCAAGGGACAGCCCTCATTTTACCCATGAAAACTGCTCTGCTCCTCATCCATCCCTAATGGGAAACATGCTGCTCACACAAAGAATGTCCTGTAAATTTTGACTTTATGGGAGGGGTACCATTTCAGATTTCAGTAGGGGGAGTTAACAATCAGTGGAGGCCAGGTGCTAGTTTGCCCCTAGGTGGCAAGCTCTAGAATGTCTGGAACATCTCTAAAAGGTAAAACTTATTTGTTGTGCCTAAAAAGTGATACACAAATCAGGAAAACTTCAAATGTATAGATCCATCTGTCTATACCCCAGAGCAGTGCATCAGATTTGGGCTTAAACCCACCTAGTTACTATTTTTTCCTGACTGATGTTCTGAACACCCCACCCCACAAAAAAAAACCTTTGCCCCAATTTCTCTCCCCGACTCCATTCCATTCAATACCAATCCTATATGGATCGTGACTCATGAAGCCACCCAAAGGCACAGAAATGTGAAAAACACATCAATATTTCAGTGCTTCCTCCTTCCCCAATCCCCCTATAAAAAAATGATTTACTTTTACTTACCCGGCCTTCTGGCCAGAACCTGCAGCCTGGTCCAGCATGCCACTGGCCCAGTTTTCATTCTGCTCCTCCTCCGTCCTTCTGCCAGAAGCTGGATGCTAGAACTGACCATCCCAGGTCCCTAAAGTGGTCCGTGACCAAGTCACCCCACCAAAGAACCCACTCAACCTGTGTTGCTTGCTTCTTGCTTGGCTGCTGCTGTGGCTACTGCTACACTGCACTGAAAAAGGCCTATGAAGGCCACCCATACTGTTGTCACCACTGTTGTTAGGCCTAGCCTGCTGCTGTGGGGGGGCCTGTCCTTTTTTTTTTTTTGAGGCAAGCCTAGTAGAGTAAGTTTGTTTGTTTGTTTGCTTGTTTTATTTTTAACCGAGAAGTGGACTGGGCACAGCCCTTTTTCAGCCACGCCTGACACGTAATATTACAATACAAAATTACATTTACACAAAATACAAAAAATTAATCACAATTGCAAACAGTATAACAATATAGATTCTTTAACAATAAATGTTTAAAATGAGATTCTGAATGTACTTTTTGAATCAAATCTCCAGTAGGTAGCCTAGTCTCGAGTTAGCTTCTAGCTCACCCTCTGCACCTTCAGCCACCATGGGAGAGGAAGACTCACTAAGAGTAGACCAACAAAACTTAGCCACCACAACACTGCTATTGAGAGTTTAGTGCTCACCAACTCCTCCAAGCTGTACTGTGCAGTCTATCTACTCTGTGGTGGGAAAGAGTCCAACTCACGTGACTCATGCTCTTGCCTTGCTGGAGCTCCTCCACATCATACTAACATACTAACATGCCAGCAGAATAGGCCTAATGGTCTTTCGTGTCTGTTCATTTGGTTAGCTCCCACCCTGGGAGCTGACCTTGCTGCCCCACTCATCCTCTCTGGCTTCTCCCTTCGCAGTCCTAGATATTCCCACTGCATAGGAATTTGCATCCAGAACCCTTCCTCTGTACCTGCCCCCGAACACCTCCACCAACCCCTGGGCAGCACATTCCATGGCTCCACCACCTCCTCCTTTCTCCTGAATCTCCCCCTCCAGCTTCCACCCATGCCCTCTAGTTGCCCCCTCCTTCCTTGAACACCTTGACTGGTTCTCCCTATTTAACCCCTTCATGTACTTGAGACCTCTATAATGCCCCCGGTCCCTTCTCTCTTCCAATGTATACATATTTAGTTCTTCGAGCCTCTCCCCATAGGTCCTGTCCCCAAACCCCAGATCATTTTGGTTGCCCTCCTCTGGACCCTGTCCAGGAGTTCAATGTCCCTCTTTAAGTGTGGCCTCCAAAACTGCATGCAGTACTCGAGGTGCAGCCTCACCAAGCAGTTATACGGGGGGAGTATCACTTCCCTCCTTCTGGAGGTGATCCCCCTAGCAATGCATCCCAGCATACTGTTGGTCTTGGCCACTGCCCTCCTACAAGTTTCAGAGTTGTTCATCTTGACATCCACCACCCCCAGGTCCCTCTCAGCCATTGAGACTTGTAACATTCCCCCCCCGAGGGTGTTCTCTTGGCCCAGGTTTCTGGCTCCCAGATGCAGTACCTTGCATTTCCCTGCATTAAACCTCAGCTTCCACTTTCTAGACCACCTTTCCTGAGCCTTCAGGTCCCCCTGTAGGGCCACCCTCCCCTCCTCCTCATCCACCACCACCCCCAGTTTTGAGTCATCGACAAAGAGACTCATCTCACTCCTGATACCCTTCCTTATGTCAGAGATATAGGCATTGAACAGGAGAGGCCCAAGGACTGATCCCTGAGGGACCCCACTAATGACCCTCCTTGGGGATGAGACTATCCCGCCAACCACGACCCTCTGGATCCTGTCCTGGAGCCAATTGCCTATCCATCTGATCATCTGGTTCCCCACCCCCATTTCTCCCAGCTTATTCAACAGGCCCCCATGAGGAACAGAGTCAAACACCTTGCTGAAGTCAAGATAGAGAACATCTACCAGTCTACCCAGTTCCAAGGCACTCATCACCCAGTTGTAGAACTCCACAAGGTTTGTCTGACATGACTTCCCTGGGATGAATCCATGCTGTCTATCGTCCAGGCACCCTGACTTTTCCAGGTGCCCCCCTAGCCTCTCCTTGACAATGCCCTCCATCACCTTGCCCACCACCGATGTCAGGCAGATGGACCTGTAGTTCCCTGCCACCTCACTTGATCCCCCCTTGTGGATAGGCACTATATGCACCACCTTTCAGTCCTGGGGTACCCACTCTGTCCTCAGAGAGATGCTGAAAAGCTCCATCAGGGGTTTCGCCAGGACATCCTCCAGTTCCTTCAGCACTCTGGGATGTAATTTATCTGGCCCTGGTGCTTTCTCCATCTTATGGGACCTGAGGGCTTCCCTCACTCTCTCTGCCATGATTTCCACCTCTGCCATCTCGTCCCCCTGCCTTACCTTCTCCCCTCCTGCCACTGATGGCCCATACTCTCCCCAGACCCGACAATCGGCAAGGGTCCCCCCCCTCAGTTTCACCATATCCTCCCATGTATGATGCATCCTCCCCATTTTCCTTTGTGATAACTGAGGCAAAGTACTCATTTAGTACCTCAGCCTGCTCCCCCAGATCTTGTGCCCATCCCTCCCCTGTTTTAATCCTGCTAATCTGCCCCTTCACCCTTCATTTTTCCCCAGTGTATCTAAAGAACCCCTTATTCCCTCTCCTAATTTCCCTGACCAGGTCATATGTGATGGCATCACCTCTTGTAGGTCGAGAGAGTGGACACAATACAGACACAGTCGAGTCAAGAGTTCACCTGCAGCATGAGCACACACAGGCCATGGGGGCACTTATTGTGCAAAGGTTAAATCCAAATTTAATGCCATAATTGCCACACCATAAGAACAACCTTGGCACAAATGCGAGGGGGGTAACTGTGCCCCTCTGCCTAACCTAAATGGCACCCCTGTTTTATGGCAGAAATGCTTTCTTTGGTGCTAATATCAGTACAAGGAAATACAACTGTGTCCAAGGTGTTCTGAAGTGCTGTGTCTCCATGTATCAGTATGTGTCCTGATCGTAGTGAGGATTAGTGTCCCTCATTCTCCCTTGTTTTGAGTGTCCATGTCCCTCATTTCAGTGACAAAATGTAAGGTATGATGCATGCTTGGAAGACCCTACTCAGCACAAAGAGTGCTGAGCATGGCCATAGTGTATATGCTCCATACATAATGACAAAGGGAAAGTAAGTAAGCCAAAACAGTTATAAAGAAACACATTTGTAGCACTAAATATGCATAAGGGGATTTGCATGGCCCAAAACAAAAAGTCAGGCTTCACCACAAAGAGGCCCCTCTTCATACATCTGGAATGGAGAATGCTGGCCGACTATATACTAGGTATTTTGTGCATTAAGCAAACAATATTTTATGAATTAATGTAAATTTAATGACAAAAATCAAAAAACCATTAAACAACTTGCAAAAGAATCAGAATTAATGAGTTTATCTAATTTTAACGGGAAATCAATGAAAACATGTATTTTAATGGTTTTAATTGCTAGTATGTGAAATGGAAACTAATGTGATTTTTTTTAGATGAGA
Organism: Neoceratodus forsteri; assembly: GCA_016271365.2. Lineage (NCBI taxonomy): Eukaryota > Metazoa > Chordata > Ceratodontiformes > Ceratodontidae > Neoceratodus > Neoceratodus forsteri. The sequence continues at coordinate 35,776,776 of CM057456.1, forward strand.
TTTGCATCAGCTTAGTTGCTGCACACATGGTAAGCTTGCAACATGTGAACCTAATGTGATTTTTAAATGATGTTCACACCAGCTTAACTGCTGCACTCATGTCAAGCATGCAACACGCAAACCTGTTCTGATTTTTAGAAGATGTTCATACCAGCTTACCTGCTGTGCACAAGTCAAGCTTGCAGCATGTGAACCTAGTTTGCTTTTTAGACTTGGTTAGTTTAGGTTCACTTTGTGCATGCAAACCGTAAGTGAACATTGCACAATAAAGCATGTGGCGTGCATTCTGCATGTACACAGCACACTTATATTTTTGTAATTGTTCTCACAGACAGTATATATGAAGATGATGGGTTTATCTGTGCTAAATGCTAGTACATTGGCTGTCTAGAAAAATAAATAGTTATACTAAAGGATACATTAGAGATTCAGTGTAAGAAACATTATTCAATGCAGAACCAGATCCATGAACTAAATCAGAAACAGATACCCCCATTCTCCCCAAACCTACAGACAAGTAATGAGGAACAAACACATCTAAGCCTACAGGGGGAGGCTTCTATAGAGGTTAGTCCAGTAGAAACTGAGATAACCAGGAAAAGAGTTAGAGACAACGATACTTGTGAAAATATGGATGATACAGAGGGTTGGAACCAGGTGGAGGGTAGTAAGAGACCAAAAAAGGGGACATAGAGCAATGGATTTCTGTACTACATTACAAAACAGATTTTCTGGTCTACCATAGGATGAAAATAGTCCAGAAAATGATCCTAAAAAATCTAATATGACAGATACTCCTAATATAATGGGACTCAGTGTAAATGAAAATTATGCTGAGTTTCATGGTTTACTGGGGAACCCATTATTAATATATAGCTAACTATACTACCCTGGAAACAACTCAAAGCTGCAATAAATCCTATGAAAATTTAGAGCAAGATAGGAGAGTAAGAATGGGTGTTCTTTCAGTAGACAACAGTAACTCAGAGAGAGTAGAGCAAACACTGCCTACTATTAGTATGGACTGTTTGGACACTACTCCTTGACATTCTGCCACACCCCTAAGTGCCCGTCATATGTCACCACCATTACTGTTATCTTTAGATCATGCTAGGTAGACTCAGAGTGATGTCCACCAAAATATAGAAATGCAACCCTTAGATCTAGATTGCTCCACCATAGACCATCCTGAAGGACCTATTCCCCATCAGATCTTTGTCCTGGGAGACTCTATGACAAAACATATCAATCATATCATATGTAACCCTGACAAATCAAATTGTACCTGTAGTAGCTACAGGGGAGCAAAGGTCTCTGATCTGACATTAATGGCAAATACAATTTTAAAAAAAAGCTGGACAAAAGCCATTGGTAGTGTTGTGTATTGGAACAAACAACAATAATGTTTCTAGTGTCAAAGAATTAAAAAGGGACTTTATTATATTAAGTGACCTCTTAGCCACCAAGGGATGTGAGGTTTCCTTTTCAGAGATCCTCCCCATACCCGGAGCTATGACAGAAATGATCAAAAAAATTAAAAACATCAACAACTGGCTTAGAAGATGGTGCCTCACTAAGGGGATCACTTGTCTAGCACACTGGGAAGATTTTGAAAATCGTCCCCACTTGTTTTGTTGGTTCAGTTTACACCTCAGTAAATGAGGGAGTAACCTGCTAGACTGAAGGATTCTTGCCCATATAAATAAGACTTTAAACCAGATAGAAGGGAGCAGGGGTTAATACATTCTGCCCAGACCCATGGCGCTTTGACTCATGTCCAGTGAGAAGTAAACATGGTCATAAAATGTTAATAGCTAACGCAAGAAACCTCAACATGGTGAAGAAAGCTGAGTTAGAAACAATAATCCACCAGCTTGGTATTGAATTAATAGCCATAACAGAAACATGGTGGGATAAAACATCACATTGGACTAAGGACATACTAAGTTTTAGGTTATATAATAGAGATAGAGTAGGTAGAACTGGAGATGGTGTCTGCATTTATGTTGCAAATTCAATTCATTCAGAAATAGTACAGCTACTGGACATAACAGACAATAGTCCAGAATCAATCTGGATTAAACTAAATCTGTCAGGACAGAAAACTATAATTCTAGGAAATTGTTATAGGCCCTCAGGTGCCGGTCCGGAAGTTAACAATAATTTGCTTCATGAGATAAGACAAGCCAGCTTACAAGGTAATAAAATCATTGTTGGTGACTTTAATTACCCAGGAATAGACTGGAATAACTTTAAAGCATCTACAAATCATGACATAAACTTCCTAAATACATCGATAAATTGTGGACTAGAATAATTGATCTTCAAATCCACCAGAGGCGGGAATATCTTAGATTTACTATTAACCAATGCTAGCAACATCGTAAGTAACATTTCTACTCTACCTCCCTTGGGAACCAGCGACCATAATATGATTATGTGCCAACTTAATAGCAACACTAAACCATCCTTCAGTGGTACAAAAATTATAAACTATAACATAAATTATCTAACTAGACTTGTAAAACATTTGGAGAATATAAACTGGGAGAATTAAAAAAAAACTGAATGCAGATGAGGCCTGGATCAGTTTTAAGGAGGCTACAAACTCTGCAGTAAACAAACTAGTACCGTCAAGAAGTAAATATGATAAAGGAGGTAAAATTCCACCTTGGATGACTCCAGGTATAAAAAAAACTATTAAGACTTAAGCACAAAGCTTTTAGGAAAAATAAAACTCATCCAACTGCCTCATCTAAAATGTTGTTTCTAAAAGCACAAAAATTACTAAAAAAAATATGATTAAAAGAGCAAAATATAAAATTGAATTCAAAATTGCTCTTTACAAAACCCCCAAATTACTCTACTCCTATCATAGTGCCAATAAAACTGCTGCTCAGAGCATAGGGCCCCTAAACCATAAAGGTGCTACCATAAATGACCAGACTGAAGTAGCAGCTTGTTTCAACAATTATTTTGCCTCGGTCTTTGAGCAAAAGGCCATAAATAGTGATGTATTGGTTCCAAACAGTAATAATGTGTCTAATATGCTCAAAGAAGAGGTAGAAATTGAATTTTTGAACCTCAAAATCTCTACTAGCCCAGGACCCGATAGTATTCATCCGAGACTATTAAAGGCAGGAGCTCATGTGGTCAGTTACCCCTTAACCATCAATTTTAATAAATCTCTGGAGAGTGGGACTGTTCCATTTGATTAGAGAGTAGCAAATGTAACTCCAATCTTTAAGAAAGGTGATAAAACTAAAGTTGAAAATGATAGGCCTATAAGCCTTACCTCGATTCCTTGTAAAATCATGGAACGGTTCTTAATAAAGAGACTAGAAGAAGAACTTATCAAGCTAAATATCATTGATAAATACCAACATGGGTTCAAACAGGGGGCATGTACCACTCATCTTGCTATTTTTTTATGAGCAGATCAGTCAGAGCCTTGATAAAGGTAGTTCATCTAACGTTATACTATTAGATTTTTCCAAGGCATTTGACAAGGTCCCTCACCAAATCTTAATAGAGAAATTACTTGATTTTGGTTACAATCGTGTATTGGTGCGATGGATAAATAACTGGCTAAAGAATCAAGTACAGCGTGTAAAAGTTAATGAATGCCTATCGGATGAACAGAAAGTTTCAAGTAGAGTCCCACAAGGTTCAGTTTTGGGCCCTACACTTTTTAGTATAATTGTCAGCAATATACAAAAAGGTATAACTAATAACTTGATTAAATTTGCAGACAACATTAAACTAAGTGGTGAGGTGGATACTTTTGGCAAACATCTGTCACTGGTGAATGACCTTAACACATTTTAATGGCCCTTCTCCGCCCCTTCCCCCCACAACCCCATCACCTGGCTTACCGTGGAGTTACCTTAAAAAGTAAGCATGAATTGTAAGATTGGCTACTTATGGACCAGTGGTACAATATATGCAGTTTCAAATGTGCAAACACTCTGAGTGACAGCCGTTCACTGTTTCATTTCAGATTAACGGAACTAAAAATCGGAAGCAGACCAGAAACAGAATGAACATTCTTGGTGTTTAAGAGTGCATTAGTGCTCATATTGCAAACATGTTTCATATGCTTTGCCAGTTACAAGGTCATTCTTCATAGAATGTTTGGCAGTCATGCTCTCACTGAGCAGATTTGCATCACTGGATCCCACTGTATGTGGGAAACTCAACCAAGACCAAGGACATTGGCTGTTGGAAATTTATTAACAGCATGCAGCATTTATTTTTCTGGCAGCAGTCCTGCATGTATGCTTAATTTCTTCAAGCATATAAACATGCCCAAAATATCAATCAGGACTCATAACACACTGCAGTCCACTTACCTCATACCATCTGTGAGGCAAGTTTGGAATAAGGAGCAGTCTAAATCATTAAATAACCTATGTAACAAGGATGCCAAGCTTGGCAGAGATGCTTGTTGCTATTCTCCAGGTCACACAGCTAAATTTGGATTTACTCCATGATGGGTCTGGTAGATTCCTAAATCATTGACATACAGCTAATCCAGGTGCAATATTTGGTTTGTTATGTTGTACCTTGCAATAATCTGCATCTGTAAAATGTAATTTCAGTAATGAAATATTTGTTATTACATCAACAGAACAATAAAGTGCTAGTTCCAATGCCATGGAAATAGAGTGTCTCAAATGATGACTGTCAAAAGTTAAGTCTGCTGGAGAAAATATGCAAAGCTTTTCCACAGACCATCACATTGATGTAAGAAATATGTGTGTGAACAGCAGCAAGAGATTTCATACTGGTTTGATGTTTGGCATGTGTCTAAAGGTAATTAAAATACATATAATTCTTAATTCAGTCATGATCATGCTAAGGTAATTCTGATTTCAGTTTCTGATTCCATAAAGATATCTTTCTTAAGTTAGGCTATGTACACTGGTTGAAGTAATACATTTTTGTTATGGCATTATGTCATATTTGTTGAACAACATTTGTGTTATATCCCACAGAACTGTTTAACTATACAGCAAGAAAGAGTGGAAGCATGGCAGTACAGCATCCTAGAAATGCCACTTGTCAACTATACCATACCACCTGCAGTGAAAGACTGATCATAAAGTCGGTCCTTATGTAGAGGATAATGTATGGATAGCCATACACATCAAGCACATGTCTGCAACTGTAGTTTTTAAGGGTAAACACAAACAAAGATTGATACATTCACTGCTTGCCATTGGGCACTCAAGAAGAAGATACTTGGTTGTCTGAGTGTGGATGCCCATACATTATTTTATAACATTTATGGGCATCCATGACCATTTCAGACACTCCACATAAGTATTGTAAACAAGCTTTTTGGAAGTGGAATGGGAGGGTCCCAAGAGGGTTGGTGTGTGATTCAATTTACCAATTCGATGTGCTGCTGTTTCTGTAAATGCAAGTTTACACTGTAAAATAAACTTCCAGTTCTGTTATGTAGAGTACAGCAGATGTTCTGCATCATTCAAACCTTTTCTTTTTTTAACTTTCTATTTTTCCCCCTGCCCCTTCCCAGCACTGCCACCCAACTCACCTGCTCTGCTCATCTCTTCCCACTGGAGATCTCCCATGGAGTCCTGGCTTACCCCACAGATGGGGACATGGTGGGGGGGGCTCCCCCTTAACCCCCCCCCCATAAGAAATCAAGTCTGTGTCTGGGTCTCGCAGTGGTACTGCAGCTGCAGGCAAGTGAGGACCTTCTCGGGCCCTCATGTCGGTGTTGCACTGGGAGAGGCATTTTATTGGTGTACACCCCCAAGCATGACATGCCACATGACACTATGGCTTATGCCAGCACCCATCACACTCCACCCTACTGTGGTGGACATCAGGGCTGTGATACCTCTGGGTGTCACCAGAGGTCAGGCCACCCCCGAGCCAGTGTGCCCCCCCCCCGGAGGAGCTGAACGATCCATCAGATGCTCAGACATTCTCCCTCTGGCTGGCGCTCTGGTTCATGGTCCACTCCTGAACCTGGGTCACCAGCATTGCAAGTGGAGAGCCAATCACTGCGCCAATGGTCTGGCTATCATTCAAACCTTTTTGCACTGCAGTAATGATATCAGTAATGCAGCACAACAACATACTGTTGTATGATGTCATTGCTGCATCACAACCAGAATATTCTAGGCTTGAAATTCCATTCATAATAAAATTCTGACACACACTATATAGAGAGTACTGTTTGTGCAACCATGCAAAACCAGTATGTGCTGCATAGAAGGGGTTCCCTTTACATCAGACCTTGAGAACGAAGCTCAATTGGTACTATTTGATCAGTATCCCAAGATGACACCACAGGCAGATGTGGGAATGTGGTTGCCCAACCAGTATTTTTTTTACAGTTTATATATTTTTGGTGTGTTTCCTGTTCTTATTTGATAAAGACAATCTGCTGAGCATCCTAGTTCTAGTCTCGTGACGGTTCCTGTTTCATTTGCTGATTTAATGTTTTCAGTCATATAGAATGGCATTTTTCAAAGACACAGTTTAAATGACACATTACCAGGATCTATAATGTTTTCATTGTTTTCTGAAATGTTGTAGGTGTAAAAAAAAACAGAAGCCAAATCAAAATGGAAAGACTGCTTCTCTCTTACTAAATGGACACACAATATTAATAACCGCCTATACTGGTGTGCAAATTCAAGTGACAGCAATGGAGATCTTGTCATCATGAAATGGAAACCAGTACTATACCATGTGGCTAACATAGATGAAAAACACAGTGATAACTTCCCAAATGTCAGCATGGCACGTTAGATGAACAGGAATAGATTGAGAAAGGTTTGATCATGGATTTAATTTGTCATGATATATATCCATCCTTCTTACATGTGTTGTATCACTGTGCTGTATGTATACAGAATGACATGTCATGCTCATGTTTCTTTACTAGTAAAGGTTATTTAGCTAGGCTATGCATTGTTGCTGTCTAATTTAAAATACACTCTTACAAGCACTATATAATGTATAAAGTATGCCAGCAAGGTAAACATAATTTTGGTACACTGTTGATATCTGAAAATCTCTGAATATGTTTAATTTACTGTGCTTTTTACATAGGATATAGTATGCATGAAGAACTGAAAACAATTACATGGAACAACCTTCAGATGAAGGATATTCATAAGCTGTCCCTGGCATAGCAGACATCATTGCTAGACGCTTACCATAAGGTGGTAATTTTCTTCACTCCAAAATTGTTACGTTACTTTTATGACAGCGTGCAAGCATGGTAAGATAGCATTTAAAATCTACGTATCATGCATAAATTAAACAGTAAGGTGTTACAACTGGTTCAATTAGCAGTCTATTACTTCATGTCTAGTGTGTGATTCATTAACCTTTACGATATCTGCTGTCTGTTAATTATTGCTATAATAAAATAAATATTTAAAAGAAAAAAGATGACCAATGTAATTTTTGATGGTTTTTATTGTTCATTCTGAATGATGTAAGGATGTTGTAATGCCTTAAAAAAAAAGCATGTTGTAGAATTTTTTAGCAGCTCAATATAACTCACAATATAAAGAATGCAGGTTGGGCAACCATGCGCAACCAGCCTGTGCTGCTACCAAGAGGTTTTGATCACAGCAGACCTCGACAGTGAAGCTTTGAAACTCAAGGTGGCAGCACAGGCTGGTAGGGCATGGTATTGTCCAACCAGTATTTTTATGGTGTACGGAGATAGAAAAATATTTTTTTAAACTTCCTAAACTACTGTGTCCCATTCTCGGCCATTCTCCCATTGTCATGTCCCATTCTTGGCTGTTGTCAGTTTCAAGTGACAGCTAATATATAGAAACAGATGCTTTTAAAACAAATAAGATTAAGTTTATGTTCATATAAAGGTTTAATTTTTTAAAGTTTTGTCAAAAAAGGAGCAAACTTGCAAAGGTTGACAATATCCCTTTCCATTTTGTGGTTATCTATTGGGAGTGCAGTGTATTTTTTCAGCTTTGGTTTCATTAGAGCTGGTCATGCAGACATTATATTCACCTGTGTAGAATGATATTGTACCACAAAAGAGTACAACTTCATTCCATGACCTTTGCACTATGGTACAACAGTGTTCTGCTTAGGATGGAAATCCATGCTGAACAAACTTCCTCTTTACACTATAAAATAGTTCAAATGTCTTTGCATTGTAGAATGAATATAGCTATAGTTCAATGTAATAGCAGATTTATTTAACATTGATATTGTTTACTTTTATTTTTTATTTATTTAAACTTTGGTAACCTGGAAAGGCACAATGAGCCAAGGCTCATTTCCAGGTGCAACCTGGGCAACAAACTGGGTATAAAGGAAAATATATACAGAATAGATGAGTATGACATGGGAGTAGGTTCAAGCAGCAAAACAGCAATACAGCCAGTTACAGAACAACAGTGTGGATTTTACAACATTATTGAGTAGATTACATTAGTATTAGCAATAAAAATAAAGAACCTGAGTGTAGTTAAGTCAGATCTAGGAAGAGGTAAGGAATATTAGGGGAGTGGAAAGGGGCGATTGGAGCAAGCCTGAGAAGGTGCTTGAGCACTGGGAGTGAAGAGGCCAGCCGGAAAGTAGATGGGAGTTGGTTCCAGAGGGACAGTAGGCAGAAAGAGAAAGCAGACTGACTGGAGTTGGTCTGAGGGTGCAGGTGGTAAAAAGATCGGGACACCCTGGAGCAGAGTGGGTAAGAGGAGGGACTAGCAGGGAATAGGAAGGAGGAGATATAGGAGGGGAGAAGTCCAAACCAGTATTTTCCAATAAAGGTGAAAAAGTAGACCTGACGATGGTGGGTGAGGGGAGGAATGGATAGAGAGGAGCAGAGGGAACAGTGGTGGGTGCAGAATGGGGAGTTAGTGGTCAAGTGGCAAAAGGTGTTTAGGAGGGTATCTAGTTTGATGAGGGAGGAGGCAGGAGCAGTGCCATAGATGATATCTGTGTAGTCAGTCACAGGGAGGATTGTCTTCATAACCAGCTCACGACAGAGAGAGAGAGAGAGGGAGAAGCATTCTTTGTTGTGGTACATAATCCCGAGTTTTAGGTGGAGTCCAGAGTGTAGAGTGTCAATAAGGACTGAAAAATGTAGCTTATTGATGAATCATACCTCAAGTTATTTGAAGGCAGATACAGTTTCTAAGGGGTAGCCATAAGAAGTGAAAGCAGACGGGGGTTGAGAGTATTGTGAGTTTTTGTCTTGACCCAAAGGTCATAGAGACTGTCTTCTTTGTGTTTACCCTCAAACGGTTTAGAAACATAGACTTTGACGGCAGATAAGGACCGCTAGGCCCATCTAGTCTGCCCATTTCCCTACCTACAGGATAGGCCGCAGATCCTAGTTAACCAACAGCCTATTTCTTCCTACCCCACACAAGAATTGCCTTATGTCTGTCCCATGCATTCTTGAATTCTCCCACAGTTTTAGACCCCACAACCTCCTCAGGAAGGCTGTTCCATACATCCACTACCCTCTCTGTGAAATAATACTTCCTCACATTGCCCCTGAACCACCTCCTTCTATCTTTAAATTGTGTCCCCTTGTTCTTGCAAGTCTCTTTTTCTGAAAGATGCTACCCTCTTGGACTTTGTTGATTCCACTGAGGTACTTAAAAGTTTCTATCATGTCCCCCCTCTCCCTTCTTTTCCTCAAGGGTATACATATTAAGCTCCTTTAGTCTCTCCTCATACGGCTTCTCTTGCAGACCCTGCACCATTTTAGTTGCCCTCCTCTGGACTGCCTCTATCCTGTCTATGTCCTTGCGGAGATGGGGTCTCCAGAACTGGATACAGTACTCCAGATGGGGTCTCACCAACTGTCTGTACAGAGGATAACAACTTCCTGCTTTCTGCTGATGATGCCTCTCCCTATACATCCCAGTATACCCCCAGCCCTCCCTACTGCCTTCTCACATTGCTTGCTAACCTTAAGGTCATCTGATATGATTACCCCAGGCCCTTTCCTTTTTGTTGTTGTTACTACCTCCCCACCCATTGTGTATTCTTTCCCTGGTTCTTGTTTCCCCAGGTGCATTATTTTGCACTTCTTTGCATTGAATCCTAGCTGCCATACTTCTGACCATTCCTCCAACCTTGCCAAGTCCCGCTTTCATCCTTTCCACGCCTCCTTGTGTATCAACCCTGTTGCAGATCTTGTGTCATCTGCAAAAGGCATACTTTTCCTTCCAGTCCCTCTGCAATGTCACTGATGAAGACATTAAAAAGGACTGGACCCAATACTGAACCCTGCGGTACCCCACTAGTAACCCCCTTCTTCAGAGTGGACTCCATTTACAATTACCTTCTGTGTCCTGTTGTCCAGCCAATGTTTTACCCAGGCTACCACCCTGGTCCCACCCCAGGCTGGTTAATTTGACTATTAATCTTTTGTGGGACTGTGTCAAATGCCTTGCTAAAGTCTAGGTAGGCCATGTCCACAGCCCTCCCTGGTCTACTATTTTGGTCACCCAGTCAAAGAAATCTATTAGATTCATCTGACATGACCTTCCTGCTGTGAACCCATGCTGCCTTGGGTCCTGTGCTCCACTGGCCTCTAGGTACTCGACTATTCTTTCCTTCAGAAGTGACTCCATCACTTTCCCTACCACAGAGGTCAGACTGACAGGTCTGTAGTTTCCTGCCTCTGTCTTGGACCCACTTTTGTGAAGGAGAATCACATTCGCCTTCCTCCAGCCCTCAGGTACCACACCATCCTCCCATGATTTATTAAAAAGAGTAGCCAGTGGTTTCACTAGTTCCTCCCTTAATTCTTTTAGAATTCTGGGGTGAATTCCATCAGGACCCATTGCTTTGTCCACCTTCAGTTTTAGGAGTTCTTGCAGAACCCTTTCTTCTGTAAAAGGACTGGGATCGCCCCCTATCAAGAGTGCTTCTGTTAATTGGATTAGGCACTTCCCCCTCCTCTTTTGTGAATACTGAGCAGAAATATTCATTCAGTATTCCTGCTTTTTCACTGTCCCCCTCTGCCCACCCACCGTTCATTCTATTGAGCCTCACTATCCCTCCCTTTGTCTTTCTATGCTCGCTGATGTACCTATAAAAGGTTTTATCCCCCTTCTTAACTGAGTTGGCTATCTTTTCCTCAGTTTGGGCCTTTGCTATTCTGACTTCCCTCCCTGCTTCCTTCTGCCTTAACTGGTACAGATCTCTGTCCTGCTCCTTCTGTGTTTCCTTATACTTCCAGAATGCTATCTTTTTCTTCCTGACTTTCACAGCCACCTCTTTTGAGAACCATAGTGGCTTTTTCTTACATTTTGATTTGTTTATTTGCTTCACACAAAGGCTTGTTGCCTCTGTGATGGCAGTTTTGATAATTCCCCATTGTTGCTCCACACCTCCTTCTAGCCTGTTTGCTAGTGCTTTTCTGAGGCACTCTCCCATCTTGCCAAAGTCAGCCCTCCTAAAGTCCAGTACCCTCACTTTTGTATGGCTTGACTCTGTAGCTGAGTTTAATGTGAACCACACTATCTGATGGTCACTTGTCCCCAGATGGCAACCCACTTCTAGATCTGAGATCCTCTCACTGCCCCCGTTTGAGAGTACGAGGTCTAAGATTGCTCCCTCACGAGTGGGTTCCAAAACTAGCTGTCTAATGCCTGCCACCTGTAGGGCATCAAGAATGGCCCTGCTCTTGGATGTGGCTGCAGCAAATGTGCTCCAGTTAACATCTGGCATATTCAGGTCTCCCATCAACAGTATCTCCCCTTTCTCTGCCATTCTAAGAATGCCTTCTATCATATCCTTGTCCATTCCTTCCCCTGACATGGGGGTCTGTACTAACGCCTATGCGGATTGTGGTGCCCTTTTCAGTCTCCGAGGTGACCCACAGTGCCTCCTCTCCTCCCTGTTTACTCTTTTGTTCAGTTGCTTTTATCCCTTCCTTTACATAGAGAGCTACTCCCCGCCCGTCTCTCCTGCAGGTTATGTACCCTGGTATGTTAACATCCCAGTCATGGTTCTCTGTGTACCATGTTTCTGTGACTGCTATGATATCCAGGCATCCCTCTTCCATTAAAGCCATCAGCTCAGTGAGCTTGTTGCCCAGACTACGGGCATTGGTACTCATTACCCTCCATTTCCTGATGGCCTTACTCCCTTTTGCCCCATCCCTGTCCTTCTTGCCTTTGTCACTTTCTCCATTTACCCCTGCCCTTCTCCCTATCGACACCTCTATGTTGGTGTTTGCCGCACTTACTACCGTGATTATTTGGGGGCTAGGATTTTCCTGCTCCTTTCCAGTGCCTCCCCCCTTGGCTAGTTTAAAAGCTTGCCAATGAAGCATTTAAACCTATCACCTAGGATCCTGGTTCCCCTCCCAGACAGATGCAGCTCATCATGCCAGTATAGGCTTGCATCACTCCAGGTGGCCCCCCAGTCCCCAATGAAGCCAAATCCCTGAGCTCCACACCAGTTTTTCAACCACTGATTGAATCCCATGGTGCAGAACACCCTAGCCTCTCCTATGCCATAGATGGGTATCACCTCCGAGAAGGTTACCGTGCGTGCTACTTGACTAAGGCCCCTCCCCAATTCCACAAACTCTTCCTGCACTTCTCTAATCCCTTTCTCAGCCAGATCATTTGTCCCTAGGTGGACAATGACATCCAGCTCCTTCCCCTGTGCAGCTGCTCCAGCAATCCTGAGGATTCGCTTCCTGTCCCTGCAAGCCATGGCGCCAGGCAGGCACCTTACCTCCCTCTCCCCTTCCTCCCCCAGTTCTACCTTCCTAACAATGGAGTCCCTCACCAGGAGTTGTTTCCTTCCCCTGCAGGGTCCCCTGCCACCCTTCTGTGGGTCTCCTTTGTGGAGGTTCCCAGCATTCTCCTTGGTCTCCACTGTGGGTGCCTCCATAGAGGAACCACACTTTGCCAGAATGGCATAGGAATTGTGGAGAGGTACGACGGGAGGGATGCGCCTCTGTTCCACCACCCTCACCCTCCTTGAGCCCACTGTGGTCCAACCGCTCTTCTTTCTTGGCAACCTCTGAGGCAACGGCAGTGACACTGGTGGTCCCTGGATGGAAGAGGAGGTCCCACAAATCCTGGCCAACTCAGCCTGGAGATGAGCAACCTTCTCCCTCAGCCCAGAGAGGTGCCTGCAGATGGGACAACACCGCATCCTCCAGAACATCTCCCGGAAGACTGCTGCTCCACAGCCACTGCACTGCACCACTCCAATCATGTCTTATTTCTGGCCCCTTAACTGTTTGCAATCCTTACTCTTTCCTCTGTTTTTTTTTCTCTCTCTCTCTCCTTACTTTCTGCCTGTGTGCCCTTTAAGCTCCTGATTGTCCTGTTCTGAGATAAGAATATCCTATATTTCTCAGTAGACCACTTACTTGTTCAGAGGCCTGGTCCAGGTTTGCCTGGAACCATTTCAGTACACTGTTAAAGTTTCGCTGGAGGGTTCCTCCACATCAGGGCTTGAGGGACCAGTAATGAATATGACTGTATCATCAGCATACATGTGGATATGAGAGTGTGTTCAGACTGAGGCGAGGTCATTGATGAAGAGAGAGAACAAAATGGGTCCCAGGACTGAACCTTGGGGTACCTCAGCAAGGACTGGGAGGGGAGAAGACAGGGCAGAGCCCACCTGAACTGACTGGCTCTTGTTCCTGAGGTAAGAACTGAACCAGTTTACTGTTCATGCTGCTAGGCCAACTGAGTGCAGCTTACTTAGCAGGAGTGGGTGGGACACTGAGTTGAATGCCTTTTGCCAGGTTGATGAAGATGGTAGCAGTAATATGACCCAGTTTCATGTCTGAGAGAATGGAGTCTGTGACCCTTAATAAGGAGGAAGAGGTAGAGTGGTTCCTCCTAAAACCAGCTTGGACTGAGGAGAGAGTGATGGTGGCAGAAAGTAAATTGTTAACCCTAGAGTTGACTAGAGACTCCTGAAGTCTGGCAATGGCTGGGAGGAGAGAAATGGGGCGGTAGTTTCCAGGACAGCAATTGTTGCCACCTTCATGGAGAGGTAGGATCTTGGCCATTTTTTCAGGCTACAGGGACTATGCCTGATGAAAGGCAGAGATTAAGCAGGTGTGTAAGGGAAGGGCTATGTTAGGGGCAGAGATATGAAGGAGCTTAGGGTCAGTGCCATAAGGGCTATGCTTAGCTGGGTTTATTGACAAAAAGAGCACAATAGACCTCCTGCTGGGAGACTGGGGGGAAATGGTAACCACTAGGGGAGTGGGGAGTGGGAGGGGGATAGGAGTGGGCCATTGTAGGGAGGTCAGGAGGGAGCCATCAATTGAGGGGACAGAGGTGGTAGACTGGGGAGGGGTCAATGAGAGAGTGGATGGTTTTCCAGAAATTTGAGGGAGACCCATGGTTAGAGTGGAGGAGGTCAATGAAACAGGCTGCCTTAGCTGCCCAGATAGCCTTACACTGACAGTCTTGACCTATCAGTGTGACATTTTAATGAAAACTCAGAGTGACCTCAGAGTTTCACCAAGGATGGACAACCATGATGGGGCATCTCATTCTCAAAGTCACATGGCAGTGCAGCAGTTATCAAAGAAGTAAAAGTGCCAATCACATATGGTTAGTAATAACAGCGAGCCCAAAGTCAAAGGGGCATTCAGTGAAATTGCAACCGTTGGCAGTTTTTGACCAGCCAAAGCAAGCCCAAAGATTGGCAGGTTCACTTCAGCTCTTTGGCAGACATGATGCAGAGTTTTTTTTAAAAGAGCACATGCTAGCCTGAGCAACTTTCTGGCAGCCAGTTGATATTCAGCAACTAATCAGGGCCACAGAATCTCAGCAAAACTGGGCATTCTGCAGCTCTGTCTCATTGCAGCTCTGGTGTCAAGCAGAAAGGACTGTGCTGTATGCTGTTGTTTTTTGCAGAGAAAGGAAAGGCTGCCAATTTGTCATTTGAAGTCTTGAAGAAAATGAGCAGCTGTTGCTTGTAGTTGCAAACTGCCAGTTCTACAGATTTTATTTTTGGAAGACAGGCAGGGAAAGGGAAGGAAAAAGAGCAGTTATATAAATATATTTGTAAAGGCAAGCAGGGGGAGGGGAGAAGGGCCAGCAGTGCTATGCCAACACTGCTAAGTTGTGCAGTTGTACTTGAATCTTCTCTAAAGGTTTTGTAGTGTAGTTTTCTTCACTGGGTGCATAATCCCCCAATCTTGTCAATAACTTTATCAAATTGTAGTTTGGTGATTGTGGTTGGCTGAATGCTACCAGCTTGCCTGATCCCCCCCCCCCACCAAAAAAAAAAATATTGTGAAATACTTCAACTGCAGTGTAGTTTAAGTGGTTGCATGGCAGTGGGTGCCTGGTCTGCCTGAGTCCCACTTCCAAATGTTGAAAAACACTTTATCCAATTGCAGTGTAGTTTTTGTTAGAGTGGATGCCTGCAAGGCTCCTTTTTATGTTGTCTTGCACGTGTGCAAGCAACATCTTGTGGTAGTAGGAGAAATGCAGAGGTGTGTCAGTGTTGGCGAATGCAGGGCATGCTTCAGTAGGTGCGTCCCTCACTCCCCAATTAGCTAGCATGCTAGCGCTGACACAAGTATTATGTAAAGTGACACCAACTTGAAAGAAATGTGCCGCTGCAATCAGGGACAAGCTTGTCTTGCAGCGGCACAGATGACATGCCTCCCATATGGTACGTGTCTTTCCTGGTGAAACATTTTAATAAACGTGGTGGCGGCACACAATCCCCAAAGAAGGCCAACATGGGGGATGCAATCCCCGTGTCAGCTTGTCCACCACCCTCCCACATTGTGTGGCACACTGGGAACCCACCCCAGTGTGGCCAACATCATCCCCCCCCCGAAAGTCATGAGGCATACTGTGAGCCCACCCCAGTGTGGTCAACATTTGTTTTATTTCACCTGTAAAGAAAGAAAACTGTCCCATGGCACAGAGTCCATTTTTTTTTTGTACCTGAAAAAAAGGAAACTGTCCATTGTCCATGGCACCCCTCCTCCAACCCACACCCACTCTCTGCTCACACCACCTCCTCACACCCATCTCACCCCATACTTACCTCCGAAGGGCCGGCACTGCGATTTTCGGTGGAGCGGGACCATGTCTGGACTCTTCAAAGTCGAACTACAAAATGAAGAAATGCTGGTAAGCTGTATAATGGCATCAATAGGTAGGGGGGTTCAATTTAGGCGGATATCTCAGCCATTTTTTTGAATTTTGGCTCCAAATGTTTAACATAGGGTTATTGGGACCCCACCTCATGAACACATGCATTGTCATCTTGTTATTCAGTCCCGAAAGGTGATTTCACAGTCACTGCGCGGAATTTCCTTTCAGGATCCAGTAATAAAATGACAGCGCCACTGTTCGTGAGGTGGGGTCCCAAAAAGCCTATGTTGCAAATTACTGTGTTATGAGCGTACGTTGCACAGTGTCCATGCACTTTCTTAACTTCGACACATTTGAATATTTTCACTTCAGATTTTCAACATTGCCATTTTTCACACCTCCTTATGAATAGTACAGCTGTCATTTTTCACATCCTGCCTGAAATGTGTTTTCGCACATCTGGTGCACAATGACATGGTTGCTGTGGGAAATCAACTTTTGGGACAGATTAACAAAATCACAGTGCCACTGTTCATGAGCAGAGGTCCAAAAATGCCTATGTTAAAAATTTGGTTACAACAAATCCCCAAAATAATTGTGTTACGGGCGTGTGTTGCACAGTTTCAATGCACGCTTGTGACTTCACCAATTTTTCATATTTTCACTCCAGATTTTCAACATTGCCATTTTTTTACACCTTCTCATGAACAGTAAAGCTGTCATTTTTCACATCCTGCCTGAAATATGTTACATATGTGTCAGTGTCAGTGGCTCAGTAGGTAGCACACTCGCCTCTGAGGCTGGGAGATCAGAGGGCTGTGGGTTCAGTTCCCACATCTGGCACTTGGGTTAATATCCCAGTACTGACACTGTAGTGCAGCATGAAAGGGGTGCTGCACTTCTGAGGTGCCGTCTTTCGGATGAGACGTTAAACCGGGGTCCCATCTGCCTGCATTGGTGGTAGTTCAGGTGTATATTAAAGATCCCATGGCACTTATCGAAAAAGAGTAGGGGAATTTCCCTGGTGTCCTGGCCAAATTTCCCTCAGTCACTCAAAATACCACGAACAGCTTAATCTGGTTCAAGGTCAGTTGGCATTCATCTGTATCCCCCTCCCCCGGTTCGTGCCTGAAAAAGGCAGGATTTGTCTAGTGCACTTACCCAGTCAACAAAAACTAAATAAACAAACATACAAAAAGGCCCATAGGTCTATCAAGTCTGCCAGATTGTGCAGCTCTTAGTTTCAAATCACTACTGCTGCCCCACCCCCACCCAAACCACTCTTTTCCAGTCCTTTTCCCACTTTGTGTTTTTGTCTGTACTAACCCTGCCCTTGACTCTATCCCAACCCCGCTTAAAGCTATCCACTGTCCTTTGAGCGCTCAACTCCTCTGGCAGTGCGTTCCAACCTGACACCACTCTCTCTGTGAAGTAGTGCCTCCTCATCTCCCTCCTAAACCTTTCCCTTTCCAACTTCGGACTGTGCCCCTTAAGTGACCCTTCCCCCTTTAAGCAGAACAATCCTCCCTCTCTGACTTTGTTTATGCCTTTCAAGTACTTAAAGTTCTCTATCATGTCCCCCTTTATCCTTCTGTCTTACATACGAACATACATACAAACATACGAATGTGCCAGCAGAAACAGACCACCCAGTCTATCTAAGTCTGCTCAAGTGTGCAGCAAACACCTCTAGTTTGCAGCTACCCCACCCCCTCCCGTTTGTCATCCCACTGCCACCCCACCTCCCCACCCCCACGCTCCCCTGTTCCCTGTCCCATGCCCTTTTGAAACTGTTCAGATTCACATGATACCACCCATTCTGGCAGGGCGTCCCATTTTCATATCACCCTCTGTGAAATGATGTCTCCTCATTTCTTTCCTAAATATTCCCCCCTCTATCCTTAGCCCATGCTCCCTGGTGTCCCTCGCCCTCCTTAACTTAAAGACCCTATCTGCCTCATCCTTATTGATTCCCCTCAGATACTTGAATGTCTCTATCATGTCCCTCCTGTCCCTTCTATCCACCAGAGTGTACATATTCAGGTCTGCCAGCCTGCTGTCATAGTCTGTCCCTTCCATTTCACATATCATCTTTGTTGCCCTCCTCTGCACCCCCTTAGCAGCCTAATATCACGCTTTAGGTATGGCCTCCAAAACTGCACACAATACTCTAAGTGTGGCCTTGCCAGTGACCTGTAGAGGGGCAAGATCACCTCTCTTTACCTGGACGAAAACCCCCTCGCTACGCACCCCAGCATTTTGTTCACTTTTGCAGCCACTCTCATGCACTGGGCAGTGTTGTTTGTGGTCCCTGTCATCATAACCCCTAGGTCCTTCTCCTCCTCCTCAGTGATCACCAGCTTAACCACCCCCCCCAGCCAGTATTCTGTCCTTGGGTTCTTCACCCCAAAGTGCCTAACTTTACACTTCTTTGCATTGAACCCCAGCTGCCAACTCTCTGACCACTCCTCTAGCTTGCGTAGGTCCGCCTGCAGCTGCTTCCATCCCTCCAGTCCATCCACCACTGCTCTGATTTTGGTGTGTCTGCGAACAGAGTTACTTTGTTCACCACCCCATGTGCAATGTGCAATGTCTGAATGTGCAATGTCTCTGATATGAAGAGTCCAAACAATACTGGCCCGAACACAGAGCCCTGTGGCACCCCACTCATCCCCGGCCCTGGAGTTGAGAGCTCCCCTCTCATCACCACCCATTGCAGCCTGCCACTCAGCTAGCTTGTAATCCAGTTCATCATTTTTGCCCCTACCCTTACACCAGTTAACTTCTCCTCAAGCCACCCATGAGGCACTGAATTGAAGGCCTTGCTGAAGTCCAAATAAAGAACATCCACCGCATGACCCTTATCCAACTCATCTGTCACCCAGTCATAATATTGTACGAGGTTGGTTTGACAAGACTTCCCTGAAACAAACCCATGCTGCCTCACATCCTGGAGGCCATTGTCCACCAAGTACAACACTAGTCTTTCTTTTAGTATCATTTCCATGAGTTTGCACACTATGGAGGTGAGACTTACCGGACGATAATTACCCAGTTCAACCCTTGGCCCGCTCTTGTGTAATGGTACTACATGTGCCATCATCCAGTCCAGTGGCACACATGCCGACTCCAGTGAGGTGCTGTGCAGATCTGCCAGCGGCTCTGCCAACACCTCCGCCATCTCCCTCAGCACCCTGGGGTGGATACAATCTGGTGCTGGTGATTTGTCTACCTTCAGTGCCCTCAGTCCCTCTAGGACTCTACTTGCCTCAATTCTTCCATCTGTCACCTCCTCTCTCCCTGTCCCCACCTCCCAACCCATGCTGGTAGCAGTCCTCCCCTTTCTTCCGTGAACACTGAGCAAAGGTATTCATTCAGTGCTTCTGCCTGCTTCTCCACCTTTTCCGTCCACTCCCCACCCCTTTTTTATCTTCACTATTGTCTCCTTGCACTTCCTTTTCTCCCCAATGTATCTGAAAAAGTCTTTCTCCCCCTCATTAATTCCCTGTGCTAATCTCAGCTCCCTCTGGGCCTTGGCTTCTCTCACTTTTCTAGTCACCTCCCCGGACCATCTTGCATATTTCTCCTTGTCCACTTCCTTCCCTGTCCTCCTAAACCTCTGGTGCACCACTCGTTTTGCCCTCACCACCTCCACAACCTCGCTGTTCAACCAGCATGGTTTTCTTGCTCTGCTCCTCTTACTCTGTGCCTTGGTGCTGGCTTCGGTTGCCTCTGTAACCCCCTGTTTAATAATATCCCATTTCTGCTCCACGTCCATCTCCTGCCTTATACCCTCCAGTTTCCCTTTCAGTACTTCTTGCATCCTCCCAAAATCCACCCCCTTAAGTTTACCACCAGAGTAACTGATGTTTCTGGCTCCCCACACATCATGATATTAAACCACACCGTTTGGTGATCGCTGTCTGCTAGTGGGTCCTCTACCTTTATTTCCCTCACTGTCTCCCCATCCAACAATACCAGATCTAAAGTGTTCTTTAGCCTAGTAGGTACAGTAACCAACTGTGTCAGGAGACCCTCCTGGGTTGCGTCCAGGAGCACTTGCTCCCTAGCACTGGAGGTGACCGGAATGCACCAGTCAACCACCGGCAAGTTGAAATCCCCACAATGACCACCTTCCAGTGAGTACATGTTGTTTGCTCTTTCGACCTTTCCTCGTATGGCAACTCCTCTAGTCCCATGAATATATTTGTAGCCCTTCGCTGCACCCACTCCAGTAATCTCACATCCTTTTTGAGGTATGGGCACCAGTTCTGTACATAGTATTCCAAGTGTGGCCTCAACAGTGATCTATACAATGGCAGGATGACCTACCACTTCCGAGAGGTGATCCCTCTGGCCATGCACCCCAGCATCCTATTTGCCCTTGCTGCAGCTGTCCTACACTGTGCATATACATTCATGTCCCCTGTGACTATTACCCCCCCCGGTCCCTTTCCTCCTCTGAAGCCATTACCTGCACTCCACCCAGCCAGTAGCTGTTCTTGGGATTTCTGGCTCCAAGGTGCATGACCTTGCACTTCTTAGTGTTAAACCCCAGCTACCACTCCCTAGACCAGTGTTCAAGTTTAGCTAGATCCTCTCTGAGTGCCTGCCTCTCTTCCTCATTTTCCACTTTTGCACAAATCTTAGTGTCATCTGCGAACAGGATGATCTTACTCTTGACCCCCTCTGCAATGTCTCCAATGAAGACATTGAACAAAACAGGGCCCAGCACTGAACCCTGCAGTACTCCACTTGTTACTGGCCATGGCTTGGTTGTCTCCAACCCCCCATACAACTACCCTCTGTTGTCTGCCATGCAGCCAGCTCTCAACCCACCCCACCAGTTTTTTCCTGCTCCCATGTCCTTCAGCTTGCTCGTCAACCTCCTGTGCAGCACAGAGTCAAAAGCCTTGCTGAAGTCCACATACAGGACATTCACAGTGTTGCCTTCGTCAACTGCCCTAGTGACCCAGTTGAAGAAGTCGATTAGGTTAATTTGGCAAGATCTTCCCATGATAAACCCATGCTGTCTCTTATCCTGCATGCCATTGCTATCAAGAAAAATGATCAACCTCTCCTTCAGAATGGTTTCCAACAACTTCCTCACTATGGAGGTCAAGCATAACGGTCTGTAGTTACCCGGCTGGTCCATGGGTTCACTCTTGTGAAGGGGCATCACGCGAGCCATCCTCCAGTCCTTGGGTACATTCCCCATCTCTAAGGAGGTGTTGAACAAGTCTGTCAGAGGCCTGCCAACAACTCTGCCAGTTCCTTCAGGACCTTTGGGTGTACACCATCCGGTTCTGGTGCCTTGTCCACCTGCAAGCCTTTAAGGCCCTTCAGAACTCAATCCTCTTGGATGACCTTATCTGTTCTCTCTGCCCCCCTTCACTCTTGACCCCTTTCCCCTGCAGTATTGGGCCATCCCTTTCTTTTGTGAACATCGAGCAGAAATACTCATTGAATACCTTTGCCTCATCTTCCCCTTGTTCCACCCATCCTCCCTCTCTCTTGATTCTAACGATATTATCCCTACAACTCCTCTTCTCCTTTATGTATTTAAAAAATAACTTTTCCTCTTTTCTGATCCCCTGAGCCAACTTCAGCTCCTTTGGTGCCTTGGCTGCCCTGACTGACCTGGTCACCTCCCTAGATGCCTTTGAGAACACTTCTCTACCCTTCTCACACCCAGATTTTTTGAACTTAATGAAGGCCAATCTTTTTTCCCTCACCTTCCCCTCCACCTTCTTGCTGAGACAGCTAGATTTTTTGACCTGGACTGCTTATTCTGAGATTTGGCACACATGTTCGTGGCCTCATTTAGCACTTTCCTAATGATTGCTCACTTCTGTTCGGCATCCATCCCTAGGTTAATTTCAGCTAAATACCCCTCTAGGATGCTTCCCATTCTGGCACCTGTGGTGCTAAATGGCACAGTCGCTGTGCAAAATCACTTTTCGGCTAATAAACTGATAGTGCCACAATTCATGAGTTGGGGTCACAAAAAGCCCACGTTGAAAATTTGGAGCAAAAATACCAACAAACACCCAGGACATTAGGTTTTTCAGTTGTAATGACCCACCCTGTAGAGACTGACAGGCGTCAGGGGGGTGACTTGGGATTGTCGGCTGTAATGCTCATGCCATTCCACCCCCACCCCCACCATGCAGCCAGTGACAGGCATTGAGGTGTGTCTTGGACTCTTCAGCCCCAAAGTTAATCCCATTCTCCTATACTGCACCCATCTCAGTGTATTTACTTATGGAATGGGGTGAGTGTAAGGTCCGAAGACTCCAAGGCACATGGCGTCACTTGTTGGTGTCTGCAGGGTAGGGTGGGGTAAAATGGCATGAGTGCTATAGCTGACGACCCAAAGGCACACCCCAATGCCTGTCAGTCTCTGTAGGGTGGGGGTGGGTGTGTGGTTGGTGTCAGTTCAATGCTTCACAGCCATTCCTATTATGCATCTCTCTAACACCTGCACTACCAATGCCAATGCCTCAGCATTGACAAATGCTTGTTGTGAAAGGCTTTATCTGATTGCAGCAAGCTGTCTATGACTGTCATAAATTACTTGCATACTCGGATCTCGAAATACTTCAACTGCAGTGTAGTACTTTGTGTACTTTGTCTTTTTTGGGGGGAGGGAGGGAGGAATCAGGAAAGGTGGTGGCTTTCAGACACCCACAGTCACCAAAACTACATTTTGCTTAAGTTATCGACAAGATTTGGGGCTTATGCATCCAGTGAAGAAAACTACACTATGAAACCTTTGGAGAAGATTCAAGTACAACTGCACAACTTAGCAGTGTTGGCATAGCACTGCTGGCCCTTCTCCCCTCCCCTCCCCCTGCTTGCCTTTATAAATGTATTTGTATAACTGCTCTTTTTCATTCATTTTCCCTGCCTGCCTTCCAAAAATAAAATCTGTAGAACTGGCAGTTTGAAACTGCAAGCAACTACTGCTCTTTTTCTTCCAAGACTTCAAGCTGCAAATTGGCAGCCTTTCCTTTTTCTGAAAAAAACACTTTGTGTACTTTGGAGACCATTTGCGTACTCAGCTGTGTCTGGTTGGAATTCTCTACCTCCTTCTATTCTGGCTTCTGGCCTGCTCCTCCCTCTCGCAGTTTCAGAGCTCATTGTAATATCACCTAACTGCCCCACCTTGCTCCTGCTTCCGTTGATCCCTGACCCCGATTACTCCTAGTTTGATTCTCCTGTCATACCCTTCCACTCTCCTGTTATACCCTTCCACTCTCTATATTTCCTTTATCTATATGTCTCCATGTAATAAAAAAAAAATCTGTCTGTATGTAAGCTTCTGTTGTTACATTACATTACAATGCATTACATTGCTCATTTTCTTTTCGTGCATTGCTGTATGTAAATGTTATACTTTGTTATGTATTTCTACTCCTCGCCATGCTTGTACCAATGAATGCACTCTCAATGTACTTCACTTACCAGGTCACCCCTGAAAAAGGGACTGTCTTGTCTCAGTGGGCCTACCCGGTACCCAAAATTCAGTAAATAAAATAAATAAATAAAGATGAAAAAAGGATGTCCTGAAAGGGAAGCATGGAGGAGTGGAAGAGGAGGAGGTGCTGCTGGGAAAGATTCTGGTATGGTACACATCCACACAGCAAGTAGAAGTTCTGCAAGTTTCAGCAGTAGTGGTGTAGTCTGTGATAGGGGTGATATACATAGTGTGGATGTTAGAGGGAGAAGGACAGAGACAGGGAGTGGTGTTGGTGCTGCTGATGGTCATGGTGGGTTTGAGACTGAGAGGCATGGTAGGGTGGGGCATATAATAATGTGTACAAAGAAATCATGATGATTTGTTAATCCGCAGAAGTCAGAGGCTGTATGCCCTCTGTAAGCAGCAGCTTTCCCAGCCAGTCAGACAGTGTACAGTGATGCGTCTGATGGTGCTGAAACCAGCTGGAGCAACGCAGAAACACACAGCTCTTCCACTGTTCATGGACCTCCTCCTCCTCCTCCTCCACGTACCTTGCTTTCCCCTATTATCCATGGTGGTGATGTAATGCCCAGGGATCCTCCATCCCATTCTAAAAATGAACAGGCAAGCCATCCGCCTGTGTGTTTTGTGCAAACCAAACAACAGCAGCTGGTAGTGCCAGGTGAGGTGCCAACTCAGCAACCTGTACACCAGTACGGTGGTAAGCACCTGGGCAATTTCCTCCTTCTCAGAGTGTACCCATAGACCCCAAATCAGGGAGTGTGTCTGGGTATGACAATACTCTTATTCTGTCACCTGAGGAAAAATAATTGTTTGGTGTGCACAGGTGAGATGCTGCTTATGGTACACCAACTCCTCTGTTTTATAAAATCAAGCCAGTAGCATGTCCACCACCAGCACTGTCAGTTGAGGAGGAGACTGCCACAGAGGAAGAGGATATGGCAGTGGAGGTGCCAGAGGAGGGAGAGGTGCTGGTGATTCAGAAAGGGGAACCAAAGTACAGGAAAAGGAGGAGGCAGCAGGAAAAGGGCAAGGGAAGTGTTTAGCATTGGGTGAGAGTGAGGTGAAGATGGGTGGGGACGGAAAAATTGCAGAGGACAAGCAGGGAGCATTGGAGGTAGAAGCAGGAGAAGGGGATGAGGAAGTAGAAGTTGAAAGTGTGTTGTCAGTTACAACAAGCTCCTTAGAAGAGGACAATAGTTCTGAGGAGTAGAGGTCACCATCACCACATCAGTACAGGAAGACAACAGTAGCAAAGTTAGAAAAGTGACAAAGAAAAGAATAAAAGCAAACCGAAGATGCAGGGAAATCCAAATTACAGGCCATGTTCCCAGTCTCACCTGATAAATGTGGTATTACTGTTGCTGCTGCTGGTGTTCATATCCCTGTCTTCTCCACATTGGATGGCACACTGCTTGTAGTAGTTCCAGCTTTTAAATACCTCGGTGTGTGGCTAGATTGCAGACTTCTCTTCTCACATTGATGCCATCCATGCAAACTCTGCCCCAAACTCAGAGCCCTGTACCACAGTAAGGACTGCCTTTCTTCACAGGTCCACCTGGAGCTGGTCACCAAAATGGTTCTCCCAGTTTTCAACTATGCGGATGTGGTGTATGGCACCGCCCCCTCTACCTCACTTTCCAGAATGGACACCCTTTGCATTGCCTTCTGCCACTTTGCTACCAACTCACCCTCTTGTACTCACCACTACTCCCTTTACTCCTCCCTTTCCATCCTCCCTCCCCCCTCATGTCACAGTTCTTCCCGCATCTCTAAATACTGTTTTGGGTCACTCCCCTCTTACCGATTCCATCCCCTCTCCCCATCCCCTCTTCCTCCTACTCCCTGCGCTCAAGAGTCCCATGCATATTCTCCCTCCCCCCACCACATTCCTCAGCTGAGAATTCTGCTTTCTCATACTGCCTCCCCTCCCTCTGGAACCAGCTACCATCTTCCATCTGTCTCTTCCCCTTCCTTCCCTCCCTCCATTAGACACTAGCTAAAACTCCTCCCCACGCTCCTGCCAACCCTCTTCCTGAACACTTCTTTACCCTTGCCTGGGTTTTGACCACCCCTTATCTCCCCCTTAGCCTCATAGTCCTGGCAACCTTGTTGACATTTAGCAACCTGTTTTGACTCCTACTTTCAGCACCACCTCAGCCTCCCTTAACTCGGGCACTTTGCATTTGAGTTTGCCCAGTTTGCATGGATGATTTGTATGCTCATTCTTTTGTCCTCCATATGCAATGTCTTGTCATTCTGTCTTCACTGCACTCAGCTTATACTCTGTATAGGAACACAGAAACATAGAAATTGATGGCAGATGAGGACCACCAGGCCCATCTAGTCTGCCCATTTTCCCTCCCTACTGTAAAAGCTGCAGACCCTACTTGATCTCTGAGTTTACCTCCTCATTCCTATTGCTAGGGTTCCCTATGCCTGTCCCGTGCATGCTTGAATTGCCCCATGTGTTTGCCCCCACCAACTCTGCTGGGAGTCTATTCCATGCATCCACCACCCTTTCCATGCAGAAATACTTCCTCACACTACCCCTTAGTCTATGTTATTCCAGCTCATGTCATGCCCCCTCATTCCTGGACATCTCCTTTTCCAAAATATGCTACCCTCTAATACCATATTTATGCCTTTTAGATATTTGTAGATTTCTATCATATCTCCTCTTTCTATCCTCTCCTACAGGGTATACATGTTGAGGTCTCCCAGTCTCTCCTCATATGACCTTTGGTGCAGGCTCTGCACCATCTTTGTTGCCCTTCTATGCTTTATAACCACATCAGCCGACTGACTGTATTTTATTTGTTATTGTGCTTCTCCCCTTCCCCTTCTCCTTTCCCTGCGTCACACCTGGAATGAGCCTCAGCTCAGTGTGCCTCCCCCCCACCGATCCCTCAGTCCGGTCGTTATATTGCTAAGTAGGCCAAGAGATCTTCCACAGTATTGGAGTACTTTAGGGCTGACCCCACAAATCCACTGACAGCATGTTGCAATATGTGTGAGAAATGATTAGCTGGGATCAATCCACACAGACATCAATCCACACAGACATTGCGAGCCAGTGTTCTGGCAGATCATCTAAAGTGTAAACACAGCATCTTGCTAACAGTCACATCCCTTCGCAATCCACACACTAGTCAGATTCAGCAGCCAGGTATGGGTGGCAGGATAAGATGGTTTGTTCAGATTATGCAACCCTGATGCCAGCAGCAATCAAAGTCAATTGACACTAGTGGAGCCCCTTCCAGAACACCACTCCAACCAACACCAACACCACTAAGCAGGGTTAATAGTGGTAGTGGACACAGTAGCAGCACCAGTGCTAGTCCAGAATTTATTACCACCAAGCAAACCACACTCCAGAAGTCAGTACATGCTCACACAAAAATTCTACCTGCTCACACAGTTACTGTATAAATGACTCAATTGAATGGTGAGATGGCACTTGATCTTCAGCCATTCTCCATGGTGGAAGACACCAGCTTTCAATAACTGCTACATTAGCTGAAACACAAATACAACATTCCATCATGCTTTATGTTTTCTCTCTATGTTATCCACTCAATGTATGAGGTTGTAAGCACGCAGATGGTGACCCCTCTGAAGCTGGCAGAGGTAGAAATATGAGCATTTCACTAGTGACATCTGGAGCAATACTGCAAACCAAAGTGTCCTGGGACTCACTGCTCATTGGGTTGTGTCATACACTAGTGGCACCACCATTGCCCCACCTCCACCACCAACTCCAGCCCCCACATGAGTTATCCTGAAGCACAGCTGCACAGAGGAACAGTGCTATTGGGAGTGCCTTATTTAATGTGTCATTCATGGAGGGCAAACACACTGGGGAGAACATTCTGCATTTCATACAGTCAATGCTGGACATCTGGATACACCATCACAATCTGAAGTTTGGAATTTCTGTGACCGATAGTGGGAAGAATATGCTGAAGACCATGAATAGTGGGGGTTTCTGCCACGCGCCTTACTGTGCACATGCACTGAATCTGGTGGTGACTTACATGCATGAGAAACATGCACAGTTAAGAGAAAGACTAGACAGTGTTCAGGACATTGCAAGATAATTCCACTGTTCTTCTAAATGTGCTGAGCTCCTCCAACATTACCAACAAAAGTACAGTGTCCCACAACACTGTTTGATTAAAGACATGGTGTCAAGGTGGAACTCCCTCTTTTTCATGGTGGAAAGACTGGTGGAACAGAAAGCTGTGTTCTAGGCTATGATATTAGATGATGTGACTTGTGGGGGATACCTGTCCTGAATGCAGTGGTGTGTGTTGCAAAGGCTGCTTCTGCTTCTGAAACATTATGAACAAGCCACCAAAGATCTGTCTACTGAATCTACTACTCCTATCACGTTCCTGCCTATGGTGACTCTACTTGAACAACACACAAAATTACATGACATCTTCCACAATAACAATCCAACAGAGCAAGGCCAGTCACAGTGGAGATGTTGGTAGACACAGAGGTGATTTTGGCATCGGTGGTGATGGAGGTGATGATAATGACTTGAGCAGTGGTGATCAGGGTATTAGTGCTGGGTAAGGTGGTGGTGGTGCTAGTGGTGGTGGTGACGCCAGTTCATCATTTCTGCAGCAGCAAAGCAGGATGCAGTCCTTATTGGTATTGTGGCAGTGTTGTTTCTGACACAACTTGAAGAATGATTTCAAAGCACTGGACTGGACACCCATTTTGGCATGGCAACATTACTGGATCCCAGATATAAAGAGTTCTGCATTCCTCCTGTAGGGATTGACTATGTCAAACAGAAAGCCTTGCAGAAACCAAAACTCAACTACCCCCTCCTCTTCTTGGGCTTACTTTTCATACTTCCAGTGCCAGTGGGCAGGGGGATGATGATGATAACATCAAATGGGAAGAGGAAGAAACTGATAATCTGATTCCAGGAGACACAACAAAAAACATACAGGAGCTGTTTGACACACAATACTGATGCCGTGCAGACATTATGGAGGAAGGTATGGACATGACACCAGACTACATGATGAATGCATATTTAGCAGAGCACTGTCAAGCCAAGATACTGATGCCATCAAATTCTGGCAGGACAGAAAAGTGATTTGGTCTGCACTGGCTAAAGTGGCTTTGTACTTTCTGGGATCTCCTCCAACACTGGCTGCTTCCAAAAGGATTTTCAGTACAACTGGCGATATTGCCTCAACACATCGGCTAGATCTGGACAGTACTGAATTCCTAGCCTTTCTGAAACTGAATGTGCCATGCATCAGCTTTACCTATACATTTGATTATTTCAACTTCTAACAGGTGTCATCAACTAACTCTATACCTCCTGCAAGCAAGTCTCCCTCTGCAATTTTATTTTGCCAACTCATTGTCAGATCCAGTAAATGAACTTCCGATATGCTGTATGCCTCATCATTCTAAAAAACAAAACCAAATCTTTCACAGTTCAATCATTTAAAATGCCTTAAAGGTAGTACAGTAGCAAATATAAGCATCACAGCAGTGACACTGATTGAAATGAAAGAAATTGTGATGGGTAAATAACAGACAAAAAACAGCTTGCTTGATGGCAGTCATGGTTTTGGCAGGTTGTAATCCACCATTGTCACTTACTTAAACTGTAGTAGGGGTCACATGTACCAAACCAGCCTGTAGCACTTGCTTCATAATAGTCATGGCTTGGTAGGTTCACATCCCACCTAGTCACTGACTCAAAGTAAAGTAGTGGCCAAATGTACAACATGAACCTGTAGTACTTATTTCATGTGAGTAATGGCTTGGCAGGTTCAGATCCCACCAGTGTCGCTAACTCAAAGTGATGCACATGTCACATGTACAAAAACAACCTGTACCTCTGGCTTCATGTGAGTCATGGCTTGACTTGTTCAAATAACATCTGTGTTACTACGTCAAAGTGCAGTAATGGTCACATGTACCATACCAACCAGTACCGCCTGCTTTGTGACAGTATTATAGATCATAGGAGTGACTTGTGACACTCCA
This sequence comes from Neoceratodus forsteri, assembly GCA_016271365.2. Classification (NCBI taxonomy): domain Eukaryota; kingdom Metazoa; phylum Chordata; order Ceratodontiformes; family Ceratodontidae; genus Neoceratodus; species Neoceratodus forsteri. Next base: position 35,806,377 of record CM057456.1, read on the forward strand.
ACCAATTGCAGTGCTTCTTTCACTTACACGTGAGATACTCTTATGTCAAAAAGAGTGTCTCACACTCTGTGCACCTAGCAACGTTCTTCTTGGTAATGCCGGGCTATCTGAAGAAAGACACCAAAATAAGTAGATTTTTTAAAGTAAATGTACAGCAATCTGTAATATATTTAGATGTCCCCTGTCATGACTCCTTGCTGTACGAGTGGTTTTACTTGTTTCAGTTTGAGACAGAACAATTCAGCTTTGCTTCACTGTTCCCAATAGAGCCGAATGCATGTGAAACAACTCTTATACAGCAACAAGTTGTTCCAGAGGACATTTTAATATATATTACATTAATGGCTTTGGCAGCTTCACATCCAACCAGTGTCACTGACTCACAGCCAAGTAGGGTGACATGTACAAATCTCACCTGTGCCAATTGATTCATGATAGTCGTGACTTGGCAGGTTAGAATCCCACCTGTGTCACTGACTCAGAGTGAAGTAGTGGTCAAATGTACAAAACCAAGCTGTACCTGTGATAGCAATATGCAAGTAATCAAAGAGACCAGAATAAAAAGTGTTAATACTGTCTCCTTTGTTGATTCATAGCCTCCAATGAGTCTGTTTATTTCGATATACTCATACAAGCATGGCTGAGGTATGTCTTCATTTAGGCAGAGGCTTGTGAAACCATGAACATCAGTGATGCAGCTACATGAGGTAATGTCCTCAAACTTCTCAGGAACAGCACTGTAGTGCCAGCAGCAAGGATTCCAGATTGCACTGTGCATCAGTGTACCTTTACCACAACTGCACCTATAAATTTAAAGAAAAATACTTTAATAGAATTGATGGTGCATACGTATGGCACTATGAATACAACATTATGCAAAAGAGACAGTCTGTGCAGCTTGTGAGTAAGTGTGTATAAATGTGTATAGTGTACAACTAATTGAAAAGGTATCCAATATAGGTACAGTTTATTATCTGTATGCAATTAATATGCATAGTGCTGACTATGTACATATATGTCTTTGTATTTTATGCATGTTTTTTATGTTTGCTTTCATTGAACACAATTGTATATGAGAGATCTCTCCCAATTTGCTTTCAATAAAATGAATGATGATGATGATGATGGTATGTTCGTCAAACATGGGTGGAGCCTGAACATACACATGGCAACATGAAAGCAACCTGTTCTGCAATTATAGAATGTTGGTTAACATTATGGACATTGCAGGAAGGGATCGGATGTATTACTCACTGGGAGGACTTCTCGAACAATATAAATTATTACAGTGGGGAGGGTTACACCTTAACAAGGTTGGCAGCAGAAAGTTGGGAACAAAGTGGAAACACACTATAGATATATGTTGAAACTGAAAGGAAAGGGGGATGGGGTATCGGGTGATGTGAACAAGTCTGTGATAGGGAAAAGTCAAGAGATAAGATCGCTAAGAAGTAAAGACAGAGGACTTAAGGTGTGGTCACTTAATGCACGGAGTCTGAACATCAGTAAGAAATTGGAATTGGAAGTACTAATAAGTAAAGAAAATGTGGATATGTGCACCATAACCGAAACATGGTGGGACAGTAATAGTACTTGGAACAAACTATAGGGGACATACACTTTATACCAAGGATAGGTCTGAAAAAAGAGGTGGTGGTGTAGCAATCTATATAAAAAAGACTATTAGTAGTAAAGTTCATAATGTATTGAGTAAGGAACAAAGTGTTGACTCTCTATGAGTAGAAGTGGATATCCTAAATGTTAAAAACTATGCATAGGTGTTGCGTATAGGGCCCCTAACATGAACATTATAACAGATAATGAAATTTACAGACAGTTAGAGCATATGGCAGATACAGGGGATTTAGTGGTAACTGGCGACTTTAATTATTCACATATAAAATGGGAAACACTAATTTCCACAGTGGAAACAGAAAAACATTTTGAGAGACTTTGACAATGGCTGGCCTAAAACCAAATGGTGTATAAACCAACTGGAGGCAATAAAATATTGGATTTAATAATAACTAATGTAATCCAACCTGGTGGCAGTGAGGGTTGAGGTGCTGGATGCCACACCTCACACCACACCGGTGACCTGGGTTCAGGAATGGACTCGGGCCACCAGGAGTTGACAGGGAAGGGAAGGGATCAAGCATCCAGAGGACTGCTATCCCTTCCCAGGGAGAGATCTGGGCCTAGCATTGCTCCAGGTGACTCCTGATGGTAACTAGGGACAGTGCCAGGAACATGCATCACAAACAGATGGGGGGGTGGAGGACGGCAGATCCCTCCCCCAGGGAGTGATCCTTCCCCCAAGAAGTGATCTGGTAGTCTGGAAGGTCCTGGATGGGGGTCCCCCGGAAAGGAAGGTCTCAGGTGGATAGTAAAGGTTCCAGTCAAGTGAGCACCTCCAAGAGATGCCCTGGTCAACCAAGAGCATAAAATAGAATTGGAAAAAAATAACTAATGTAAGCAACACTATAAAAAACATCAACATTAAAGACAATCTGGGCAACAGTGATCATAGTATTATAGAGCGTAGCCTTAAGAGGGCTGTGTTAAGAGCTAGGGGGTCAACTATAATAAAAAATTACAATAAAGCAAGGAATTAGGAAAGAAATATCCGCTTGAGACTGGGACAGATCATTCAGGGACAAAAATGTGGAGGAAATGTGGGGTGTATTTAAGATTATACAATGGCAAGAAAAAATCCTGGACTCTGATTGGTCAGTCTTGGGCCGGACCCATGATTTTATCCCAGTACAACATCACGGGTCTAGTCTCAGTACTGTGAACCTGCAGATGATTTTTTGGACCTAGAGCTCTTTTTTTGCATCTCCTCTTAAGAAACAAAATTATTTTTCCACACTAATAAAAACATTCTTTAAAATTATTTTTTTTATTTTATATATAACAACGAGCCATTGTTTAATAGCAATAATGCCCTCCAGGGTGAGTGTCATTTGGGATAACATCACACCTCAGTAGTTGGACGCACTCGGCCTGCGGCCTCGTGCCCAACCACCTGAGGCGTGACTTTATCCCAGCACGACACACACCCTGTCGGGCATTATTGCTTAAATACACTACTACTAATAAGAGGATAGATTTGTGCCAAGTAAGAGAAACTACAACAGAAGATGAAAACTATCACTATGGTGTACGCAGAGGATTATAAAATAATGTGATAAAAAGAAAATGGCCTTTGATGCTATGAAAACTTATCAATCAGAAGAGACAGTGAGAGTGTATAAAACAGAACTGAGAAGATTAAAAAATATAAGAAATAAAGAAACAGGCTAGAATTCAGAATTCCCCATAGGAAGGGCAATGAAAAAAGTTTCTATTCATACATTAACAGCCACAAGCTAACTAATACACCGGTAGGCCCTACAGTATGCAATTGTAAGGTTATTACAGCAGCAACAGAGATGGCCAGCGCCTTTTATAAATATTTTTGTTTGGTGTTTAACAGTAATAATGTGAATTGATGTAACAATGTTGAAATGGAGCGGTTGGGCTCAGAAATCAACATAAGTGCATCAACAGTTGATGATTTGTTGAGTAAACTAATTGACAAAAATCTCCAGGTCCAGACTCCCTACATCCAATGCTCCTTAAAGAAGCAAAAACACAGATGTCAAAACCCCTAGCACATTTGCTAAATGCTTCTATTTTTACAGGGGATATACCACGTGATTGGACAACTACCACGGTCATATCCATATTTAAGAAAGGAGAAAGATCTGAGTTAGCAAACTGTAGACCAATCAGTCTAATGTTGATTTGTAGTAAACTAGCAGAAAGCTTCCTGAAAATAAAGATCGAAGAGAACTTACAGGTTATAGGCTATAAAGATGTTAAGCAACATGGCTTTCGCCAGCATAGGGCCTGTATAACTAACCAGTTATGCTTTTATTAAAATGTTAATAAAAGTCTTAACAACAATATTCCAGTGTATGTACTTTATCTGGATTTCCAAAAGGCATTTGACAAAGTGCCAAATAAGCAACTAAGTCAAAAGATATCCAATATCGGTATAGACATAAAACTCTTTAAATGGATTAGCAACTGGTTGAATGGGAGAAAACAGAAGGTTCGAGTGAGGGGATACTATTCAGAGGAGGGTGAGGTGACAAGTGGGGTCCCACAGGGCTCGGTCCTGGGACCAGTGTTATTCACCCTATTTATAAGCGACTTACATTACAATGTTAGCAGCTGGTTAGTAAAGGTTGTAGACGATGTTAAGTTGTGTGGGCCCATGGACACAGTACAAAATGCTATGCAGCTCAAATCAGACCTAGAAACAATAAAGAAGTGGGCACTGGAAAATGGAATGCAGTTTAGTAATGAAAAGTGTACCCTAATGCACATAGGAAGAGAAAACAAACAAAGAATGTATCTCCTAAATGGCAAACTACTCAATAAGGTGGTAACAGAAAAAGACTTCAGGGTCTTTGTAGATCAGAATTTGAGCTTTAGAGAACACTGTACCAAAGTCGTAAAAAAGGCAAACTATAGGATAAGGAATATTAAAAGAACTTTTATAAACCGCTCTGCTACTTGTATAATGCTTCTATACAGGGCTTATATTAGGCCACACCTGGACTAAGGATCCTCATTTTGGAGTACACATTTAAGGGGGGAGGTGGATGGGGTGGAGCGGGTTCAGCTAAGGGTGACAATGATGGTCAGAGGTCTGGGGGGGCTATATATATGAGGAAAGGCATCAATGGCTGGGACTTCATAGTTTGGAGCAAAGAAGGATTAGGGGATACTTAATGACAATATACGAGATTATTCATGATAAAGAACTTATGAAAGATCTGGTGCAAACCAGTTGACCTAAGATGTCATAAATTACAGATTAAATTGGATAATGTAGTGAAAAACATTAGGTATAATTTCTATGCACACATAATTTCTATACACACTGCACTGCTAGGCAGTGGAACAGACTGTCAGGAGACATAGTGGAGAGTGAGAACCTGGATACATTCAAACAAAGACCGAATATAGCTATGTTGCAGGATGGGATCATATGGACCTGCTGATGCTAGTGGACAGTACTTATGTGCAAATTGCATTCTTCCATCCAGTTCTCCAGTACGAATGTCCTTGTGATTGTCACTATCCTGACCACCAGAGATGCATTGTGTGTGCGATGGGGTGGAGTCTTACTACACACATGCTCTCTTGAGAAGACTGGTGCTGTGGTGTAGTGGTAAGAGTAGGGAACTTCACTGTTTTTCTCAGTTATTTAACAGAAAAAAGAGGGAATGTTGGTGCTAGAGTTCTTTAAATATTAGCATATCATTTTACAATCTCTGGCAAAGGAACCTGCCTTTTTTGTCATAATTTTCACATATATCCATAATTATGTGTCTATGTGCTGATGTTTTGCTCGGTTATCTGACTAAAATTAGATGTTATGCAATGAGATTTTAATTCATATTTGGAAGTTTCCCGTCTCTTTTTTCAGCTTTCACAGTGTAATTGTATTGAATGCATGTATGCCTCTATTAGTTATGGACACAGTGATAGGCGAATATCAGGAAATTTCTATTGGCTAACGTCTAATCATATTCTAGTTCTGGTTCAACGTTCTCTGTATTTTGTATTTTTTTATATTACATCCCAGTTCCTATATAGCATAACTATTTTGGGATGAGCCTGCACTTCATCCTCACATAATTTTCACGTATTTTTCGGCATAACATCTTGCACTTTGTAAGTTATTATAGTATGGAAAATCTCGCCATTATATAATTATGTGCTTTGATTATTTCCTGATCTCAGGGTGAATACATCCTCCCTCCACTGTTTGACCACTGGCAACTTTTATATGAGTCCACCATTAGATAAAGCTGTTTATTCTAATATAATCATTCCAATGCGTATATGCCCATACTTTATTTTTTTTATTTATGACTTTGTTAACCGGGTAGGTGCACTGATCCCAAGGATCATTTTCAAGCACAACCCAGGAACACGTAAGGTGGCACAGAGTAGAAACATCAAAATAACAAGAACATAACAAAAGCAGATAATACATTTGACAATACATGGTGGCAGTAGTTGAGGGACAACATGGTTGTACAGTTTCAGTAAATAAGAGAACCTATTTGGCCCTACCCCGGACCCTCTAAGGGGGGGGGCTAGTCCTTAAAGCAGTGGCAGGTAGATACCAACAGGAGCCAGTCTTTGAGGTGAGTCTTGGACTGGCGGTGAGTGTTTATGATGCGCAGTTCAGTGAGCAGCTTGTTCCATAGTGTGGGGGCTGCTACAGACAGGGCTGTAGCGCCCATGTTCGTGGCTACCCTGGGGATTTTCAGGGAGGGGATACTAGAGGAGTGTAGGCAGCGGTGTGAGATTTGGATGGTGAGAGGGGAGCAAGAAGGGATTTCTGACCAATACGGATGGCAGAATCAATAAAACTGTACAGTGCAAGGTCAAAGCAGGCTTGTAGTGGGAGCCACCCCAGTGTAGTGTAGAGTGTACAGTGGTGTATGGAGAAAGGGGCCAGCAGGGAGAAGCGTCAGGCAGTGTTGTATGCTACTGATAGTTTTGCCATGGTGGATGTGGAGGCCCTGGAGTAGATGGGAGATCAGTAGTCCAGAATAGGTAGCAGGTTTCCCCGGGTGATGGCATGGCGGGCCTCAGGGGTGAGGTATTGCCGGTATCTGTAGGCAGACCCTAGTTTTTGGTGAAATCTTAGAACCAGGGAGTTTATGTGCTCTGTAAAGGAAAGGGAGGGGTCAAGCACAACTCCTAGATATTTGAAGTGTTTGACATCCGCTAGGGCATGGCCTTCAGGGGACGTAATGATTAGGGGTGGGTTAGATTTGCATTTAGTTAGGAAGGGCTTAGATCTGAACAAATTTGTTTTGGTTTTTTTGGCATTGACCAGAAGGTGATTGTCAGAGAACCAGTTGTAGGCTGTAGTGTAGTTTTGTGAGAGGGCTGCAGAGATGAGGGTAGGAGACTTTCTGCTGAAGAAGAGCACGAGGTCGTCAGCATAAAGGATTGTGTGACAGTTGAGACTATCCACTGAAAGAGAGTTAATGAGTGAGGAGAAAAGGAGGAGTCCCAGGATAGAGCCTTGCAGGACCCCAGAGACAGGCATTGTGGGCAAGGGGGCCGGGCCAATGCACACAAACTGGGAGCAATCTGTAAGGTAGCTTCTGAACCAGGTGGTGACCTCCACAGAGCAGCCAAGGTGATGCAATTTGGAGAGGAGGAGCAAGTGATTGACCAGGTCGAAGGCTTTGGAGAGGTTAATGAAGACTGAGCCAGTTGCACTTCCACGGTCCATGTTGGTGAGGATGTAGTAAGTTAGGAGTGCGAGGGCAGTGGTGGTGGAGTGATTCTTGTGGAAGCCATGTTGTTGGCTACATAGTAGGTCATATTTGCCTATGTAGTCAGCAAGTTGGTGGTGGACAGATTTTTCAAGTAGCTTGCTTAGGTGAGGAAGGATGGAGATCAGGCAATAGTTATCTGTGGATTGTTGGTCCTCAGCTTTATGAATGGGAATGACCTTCATGGTTTTCCATGCATCGGCCATGGAGGAAGTGGTCAGGGCGAGGCTGAAAATGAATGTTAGGGGAGGCAACAATGGCAGGGGACATAAGTCTAAGGAAGACAGGGGATAATCTGTCTGCTCCAGGGGAACTGTGGTTTAGGAGGCTCTTTAGGAGTTTTGCTATGTCAGCATGTGAGAGTATTTTGAAGAAAAAATGGGAAGGTGGAGGTTGAGAGTTAGGCCTGGTGGGTGATGTCGTGGGGGAGTGCAGGGGGACAGGGTGTTTTTGCACGCCATTTGGGAGTTAGCACAGGTACATAGTGAGGTCAGAGAATTTGTTGTTGAAGGCCTTGGCCACTTCTTTGGGGATTGGTAATGAGGCCAGCAGTAGTGTGTAGCTATGGGACAGGCTTACTGGAGGGGGGGGTTCAGTAATGAACCAATGGATGCCCAGAATTGTTTAGAGTTCCCAAAATTAGTTTGCTGGAGATTGTGAAAATGTGTCTGTTTGAGAGCTTTGGCCAGGTGTTTGCAAAGGTTCCTCTGACGCCTGTAATAATCCCATAGGGTCGGGGATGGGGATGCTTTATAGGTTGACCAGGCACAGTCACTGTCTTTCATGAGGGTAAGGAGGTCTTTCATGACCCATCGTGAGTAGCCACCTCTCACCCTTCTGGTGGTGACTGGAAAATGCTTGTCCTGTAGAGTCAGAAGAGCTTGAGTGAACATGGATGCTGCCTGGGTCGCATTTGATTCTGAGAAAATGGCAGACCAGTCCAATGCCCATGCCTCAGAGAAAAGGACAGGGGTGTTTGGGCTTCTGAAGTTACGGAAAGACAGGTATTTGGGCAGGGGCCATTTAAATTTGGATGACCAGAGAAGGTATGTAGGGAAGTGATCACTAATGGAGTCAGCCATGGTACCAGCGTGCAGGACACAGTCCTCCCGGTTAGTCACAATCTAATCCAGGAGTGTGTGTGTGTGTGTGTGTGTGTGTGACCTTGCGAGGGTTAGGCCTTGCGGGAAGGTTAATAGTTTGGGCCAGGTTGTATTGTTTTAGGAGGGAGGCATAGTCAGGCTGGTAGGAACTGAGCTAGTTTAGATTAAGGTCACCCAAGAGAATTGAGTCTCTGTGTGAGGATATGGAGCCCAGGCCAGAGAGGAAGCTGTTTAGACCCTCGGTTCTGGCTGTAGGGGGATTGTAGCAGCACCTGATGTAGAGTTTTTTGCTAGTTCCCAGGGTGAGTTCGGTGAGGAGCCATTCATTGGGAGAGGTTGGGTCGGAGCGGAGAATTATGTTGGCTGATAGGGGTTCCTCGATGAACAGAGCTACTCCACCCCCCTTTTTTTTTGCCTTTTTTTTTTTTACTTTACTTGCACTCTTTTTTGACAATATGGCATAGTGTACGTTTCAAGATTTTAATCTTTACATTTTATTGTTTCAGTTCCATATGTATTCTGGAAGTTGTGCTAACAGAAATCAGGGCATCTGAACATCCTTTTTAAATTACTCTGCACTGATGTTATGATCCTAAAATTTATGTATGTATTTTTGTGATGAAGTCTGGTTGGTTCTGAATTGCACCTGTCTGGAAATAATAAAAGAAACATAAAACATATGAATGCTTTTGATGTTGGAAGATCATACATTAAGTTCTTGTCAACTTGCACATCATAAGCATATCATTACTTCCTTGGCCTCCAGTGACCTCCCTTATTTTTGATTTATCCTCTTTTTTTTTTTTTTATTTAGTATGCTTTTTCCCCCTGCCACTCGTCACCCGGAACCTCAGCCTGGTCATGGACCTCGGGCTTCCACCTCCAAATCGGTAGTGACTCTCCGATACCCCCTGGCTTACCTCCCAGGGCGGAGTTGTGGCACAAGCCCCCTAACAGTGCCACAAGCAACAGGATAGGTCAGAGGGCCAGCCTGGATGCTAATTGAAGCCAAGGTGGGCTTCATCTAGGGCAGCCAGCAGCTGAAGATTTTTCTTGGGTTTTTCTTTGGGGGTAGGGATGTGCAATGATGTCCGGCCCACCCCATGAATGTTCTGGCACCGGTCACTGTGGTGCCCCCTGCTTCTGCCAGGGGTCCGTGAAGCACTGGTTGCCCCCCACAGAAGGAGAGCAGTCCTTGGAATGCTTCATCCTTCTCCCCCTGGCTGGCCCTCTGATGTCCTGGGTCCATTCCCAAACCCGAGTCGCCATCGTCACAAGCAGAAATCCAACCACTGCTCCAATGGGCCAGCGATTTGATCCTCTTGAAATAGGATATATGCATTATTTATCACTGTATGTTTACTCAATATATACAGTATTGTGACACTGATCTTGACTGCACTGAAATATGGATGCAACAATATTTGATATATAATGGGTAATTCATGGATTGTCGATTGGCACCCATAATAATGACTTTGTTGCTATGAGCTGAATTGAGATGGTATTTCTATTTTTATTTTTGGTTTTGCACATCTGAATTAATGTCATGCTATTTCTTTAATTAATTTTCCTACTGAATGTGTCCATAAGTGCACAACCGGCCTCCTTGAGGAAATGTGCATGCGTGAAACTGTGGTTTTATTTCACTATTAAAACAAGTTAATTAACATGCCACAGATGTCAGCGCCTGTATTTTTTCTTTATCCTTAACTTCAGTACACAGCTAGATAGCATAACAGTACCAGCTATACACCATCTGGGGGGGAGTGGATGTATATTGTATATGGGACACCGGATGTAGTCCAGTAGTTAGCTAAGCAGGACCATAGCACAGGTAAGATCAGCAACTGTACAAAATCATGCATACATTTCATCTTTTGAAGAACCCTTTGCCCCCATCTACCATGGCAGTAGATTACCTGTAATGCATATTTATGCACAACCATCAGGTTTCAGACTGGGGAGGAGGGGATGAATTCTTGTGTACCGTCAACTGGATTTGGAATCCCAACAGACGAACCATGGGGGTGAAGCCAGGGTTGTATTGAACTGCAATATATGGCCAGATAGCAGAGTAGTAGCAACTCTACACTTGGGGGGGGGGAATGTACATTGTATGTTGGCTGCCTGATGACGTCCAGTAGTCAGTTAAGCAGGACCAGGTCAGCCACTGGACAAAATCATGCACAAAATCCACCCCATTGACCCAGAGAGCAGACTACCTGTAACCCACATCATGTCCAATCATCACCTTTCAAATGGAGAGCACTAATGTGTACCCAAGGCTGTACTGAAAACCACAACAGCTGGAGTGTGTGTGGTTTTGGGGGGTGGGGGGTAATGCTGATGATTGGAAGGTAATGCAGTGACAACCATTCAACACTAAGCCCAAAAGGGAAAATACATATTAATACTGTATATGATGTAACATTAAACACACTATACTGTACACACCAATCAGATAGTGAGTACTCCATGCTGCCTTTATCTTCACTGGACTCATCATCAGACATGGCATTGGTAGCAACATTACAGCAGAACTACTAGTGAACAGTTCAAAGGAGTATGGCACTATGTAGAGCCCAGATATAGTTCAGCATTACTGGGCCTTGATCTAGGTTTCTTCACTTGAAGACATTGCAGCAATCTTAAAAACTTTTTGGAGCTCCTGTAAATGGCATTTTACTGTTGTGTATTCCAGTATTGGAGTCACCACCAAATGACATCATCGCACATGGACGTCAGGTGTGCAACACAGAATATTGGCGGTTCTTCACAAAGATGTGACTGCAGCTTCATGATTCACCTAAAACCTTATTTTAAGGCTAAATATAGAAAATGGCTCTCAAACAGCATCCATGCTGATGTAGATTAACTGTGAGTAAACATAAAAAAGTTCTTTATTCATTGATGTCATTTTATGATATATTTGCAGATGATCTTTAATGTATTTCAATCGGGTTTGAACTTTCACTCATAACTTTGTCATTTTTGAATATTTGTACACCAAATTTTTAACATGGCCTTTTTGGAACCCCACCTCATAAATAAGGTTGGTGAAATTATTCAGATCTGTCCCAAAAGGTAATTTCTCGGGCATAATTTTCTCAGCCCTTGTTCATGAAATGGGATCATAAGAAGGATACATTGAAAATTTAGGGTGAAAATATATAAAAAAAACAACAAAGTTATGAACGTGCATTAAAATTTTCAATGCACGCTCATAATTTTGGTGATTTTTCAATATTTTGACCCCAAATTTTCTACATAGCAATTTTTTCACACTACATCATGGATGTGACAGCTGTCATTTTTCAAATCCTGGCTGAAATGTGTTTTCGCACTTGCGGCACAAAATTATGTTTTGGTTGGGATTTTAGAATTTTCACCAACCAGGTTCATAAGGTGAGGCTATAAGAAGGCTAGCTTGAAAATGTGGACTCAAAATACTAAAAAATGAAAACGTTTTGAGCTTACATTGAAATTTTTCTATGCTCATTTATAAGTTCAGTAATTTTAAATATTTTGACCCCAAATTTTCAACATGGCAATTTGTTTCACACCACCTCATGAGTGTCACAGTTGTCATTTTTCAAATCCTGGCCAACATGTGTTTTGCACCTGTGGTGCAAATTGACATTTTGGCAGGGATTTGAAAATTATCATCTCCTGGGTTCATGAGGTGGGGTCATAAGAACGCTGTGTTGAAAATTTGATGTAAAATATGGTAAAATGACCAAGTTATGAGTGAAAATCGATATAATTTTTGCACTTCCGTACCATGATGGAATCCACATTGGCAATGAAGGGCCCTATGGGTCTGCATCTGTATCCACACAGAAGCACAGGACCCCTTCCACAGCCAGATGGACTCCTCTTTTGGTGCAGGACCTGGCCCTGCATGACTGCATCTGTAACTATATGGAAGCACAGGGCTCAGAGGGTCCTGCACTTCCACAGCTAGAGGGACTCATCACTTGGCATTGAAGTGCAGGGCTCTCTTCTTCCATGCCCAGAGGGACTCCTCACTTAGTGCAGAGCCCAGAGGACTCTGTGCAGCTGCATCTGAAGCTGCATGGATGTGCAAGCCCAGAGGATCCTGTGCTTCTGCAGCCTGATGGACTCTGCATTTAGCACAAAGTCCCTTCTGTATCTGTAGCCATGTGGAAGCACAGGGCTCAGAGGGCCATTTGCTTCCACAGCCAGATGGATCAATTGACATAGGTCCCAAAGGGACCTGCATGAATGAGGATATGATTCCACAATGTCAAAAAGGAAGGCAACTCATTGCTAAAAACTGCATTAATGCACAAGTTAGGGTTCAACTTAGAGCAGGGGTTCTCAAATGGTGAGGCCAGCCTCCTTGGGGAGGCCCCAACCTGTTCAAGGGGAGGCTCAAGCAAGTCTGAAAAAGTGCTGTATTTAAATTTTGAGTTTTATATATTTTGTGTGAAGAGATGAAGCAAACTGAAAGAGGATAATAGTAGGTAAATTGTATGTATTTATTTACTAATAGGTGACAAGGGAAGGGAAGGTGAATGAGCCAAGGCTCATTTTAGGTATATCCGGAGAAGGGTAGGGAGTCAATACATGTCAAAAGGTAACTGTAAAACAATCAAGAAATACACAATGAACAATAGTGCAAACAAATATGAACAATAAACTAATAATGAGAGGAGGTAATAGATCAATTTGTAGCCTGATGGCAGAACAGCCCAAATACAAGGGTTGAACATAGAAGTGCTAAGAGCAACAGCAGGAAGGAGTAAAGTAATCCCTGAGAAGTAAGCTACGAGCAGGGAAGGACAGGAGAGGCAAAGTATGTAGGAAGGTTATTTCGGATAGAGAGGAAACAGAGAAAGTAGTCTGACCCATGAAGGTATTGCGACAAAGGGCAATAATGGTTCAAGAATAAAATAGCAGAGCAAGTAGGCTGGCCTGTGAAGGGGGTTACAGTAAGCTGAATAACATTTATTTATTTTATTTATTTGTTATTCAGATAATGCCTTTGAGCACAGGAGCTCTTTTTCAAAGGTTCCACTTCAGTATAAGACAAAGAACTGAATATGAGCCAAGTACCCAAAGGGGTTTCAATTTATTCATGGTGCACTATGCAAAGTACAGTATGTTATTTTTCTTTGGGGGGGCCCAAGATTATTTAAGTTTTTGGGGAGGCTCAAAATCTTTTCCATGGATTTGGGGAGGCTCACTGTGACAAAGTCTGAGAACTATTGACTTAGAGCAACAAAGTCGGGAACTGTCATGTTAGAGTTTCCACAGCATACTGTACAGTACATGAGTACCTCTGTCTGCAGAGCTGCAGGCCCCATGAGGCCTTCTGTCTGCAGAGGTGTGGCTCTATAAACATATGCCTCTGTGGACCTTGTTCTTATCCAGCCACAGATACAAATCCACAGAATTTGTTCATCAGTGCTGCTGCAGTTGTGTCATCTGGAAACAGTTGTATGTTGTTTGTCTTACCTGATAATGCCTGTCTGTGGTTGCTTGTGTGAGCTTGTTCTTTTGGTGTGGTGGGAAGTTAGGGTTGGAAACCCTAACACTACAGTTTCCTACTTTTTATTCTTTAATTTGAACCGTATCTAGTGCATCAACACACACACACACATATATATATATATATACATATATCCAAACTATAGTGACATGGCTGTTTGTGTGATGAGTAACTGAATATCACTTAAACAGCTATATCAATATACCAAATGTGTCTACAGTATATAGCAGTTTGTGTGATTTTCATTTGAATTACTTTATCATTAAAAAGTATTTTATAAGTGGAATAAAACACTTTAGAGTTAGGATATTATGCTATGCTAACATACTTTCTGCTGGCACCCCACCAGTCTGCATGTTAACATAGCATAATGCCTGCTCTGCCACGTCTTATTCCTTACATGTATACCGTACCTAGAAACAGACAGTGCAAACACTGAAGATACACAATGCAAACTACACCGAGAGCAATAAACAAAGTAGCAAAAACCCCTTTTGAAGGGAAAAAAAATTAAGTAGGTTAGGAGGCTGAATATTATTAAAAGACAGAAACAGGCAATTTGATGGCCCATTAGGAAGCATGTGGACATACTATACTGGCAACCTGGGTTCTCAACCCAAGCCTGAATCATGGCACAGCAGCTAACAGAGACCATATCAAGTGTCTGCATTGGACACACTCTGCTTTGGGAAAGGTGAGCAACTTACGCCAATACATGACTGCCCCTATTGACCCAGGTGGTTCTAGTCATGCTGGCTAGATTAAGCAGCCGATTGTGCTGGAGTGGCTGGTAGCTGTAATCAAAATGTGGGGTGCTAATGCTTGACACAAAAGCATCAGGATGCCCAGCCCCAAGGCAGACAAAGGGAACGTATGCAGAGGACAGGCTTGGTTCTTGCTTATTCTACACAGCCAGCAACATGCTGCTACCAGCTGCACCCCAGTTGGAGACAGGTTTAGGTAGGAAACCAAGATAATGGGCAGAGGTCAGACAAATTATGCCACTGCACACCCCAGTGCAGTTGTGGTGCCAAGAGTACTGGATTCCATACTTTTTGCCAATGTTAAGATAGTTCAGTTTGTTACCATCCCTACCTGGCTAGCCTCTAGCAGCCAGTTAGGGGCAGAGGAGTAGCAGTGAGTACCTGGGGATGGTAACGTGCATGCCAGAGGCATGAAAGCAAGGTTGTGGAACAGGTGGCCGAAGAAGTGACTGGCTTCACTGCAAAAGGTAGCAAAAATGTAAGACAAAGCAAAACAAAAGAAAGAAATAAGAAATCATGAACATGTACAACTATTTTAAATTGTTTCATATAACCATTATGAGTTCCACATGTCCAAACAAGGGCTCAGCTGCTAACCTGTGTGTGGGTGGAACAATCTGCTTAGTAATGTGATTAATACTAAGGCTATCTCAGGGATCAAAACCCAATGAGATATGTATAAGGGGGTATTAGAAGCAAAAAGGAGGATGGGACATTTAGGGCCCGATTCTCAAATCTCCTGGAACGGTGAAAGAGGCTTGCGCCACAAGGAATGGCACAAAGTGCCCCTTGCACCAAAAGATGCACCGGGTGAGATTCTCAAAGGCAGCCTGTGGCAACTGCAGGCTGCAAGCACCAGAAAGGCTTGCACCATCCTCGCGGCACAAAATGGACTGTGGCATGGTGCTTGGGAGCTTGCAGCAGATGTAGGCTGCCATATCCCCTTCTTCGGGATTCTCAAAACACTCCCAGAGGGAAATGTTCTAAGTACTGTTAGACCAGCCAGGGCTGGTCTAAGGGTACTTAGCAATTTGTCCTCTGGAAATGTTGGCAACTTGCGCCAATGTGCCATGGCCCCCCTGCCTGATCTCCATAGCATTAAGGTATTGGTTCCTTGGTTGTCTAGTGGACTCCCTACTCGATCCCCATATCAATAAAATGTGCCTTTCCTGGTGGTCTAGAGGCCTCCACTCAATCCCCGTAGCATTTAGATAATGTTTCCCTGGTGATCTAGTGGACCGCCCCGCCCGATCCCCATATCAATAAAATGTACCTTCCCTGGTGGTCTAGAGGCCCTCGGTCTGATCCCCATAGCATTAAGGTAATGATTCCTCAGTGGTCTAGTGGACTACCCCAAACCCAATCCCCATATCAATAAAATGTACCTTCCCTGGTGTTCTAGATGCCCATCATATGATCCCCGTAGCGTTAAGGCATTGGTTCCTTGGTGATCTAGTGGACCCCCCCACCCAATCCTGTATTAATAAAATATACCTTCCTGGTGGTCTACTGACCCCTCTCCCTATCCAGATTGGCTTATACGATTATATATGAGTTTTCCTGGTGGTCAGTGGACTCCCTCCCCCCCACCCCAACCAGACAGTGCCCCCAGCACCCCAATCCCCGTCCCATTCCGAGCCAGCAACTGGCACAGCCTTTCTCTCCCCACCATGGCCAGCTGCCAACTGAACTGTCAAGGAACACATACTGTGTACAGTATGCACTCATTGATCAACAGCTCTGTCACTCAGTAAGCATGTACCGTATACAGTGCACACTCCTTGCAGTTCAGTCAACAACTGGCCATGGTGGGGAGAGGAGGGCTGTGCCAGTCACTGACTTGGGGATGGGATGGGGGGAGCGGGGTGGTGGGGCACTGCCTGCTGGAGTGGGGGTCCACTATACCACCTGGGAAACTTTTAATCATATGGGCTGATCGGGGCTAGGAAGGGTGGGTCCACTAGCCCACCAGGGAAGGTATATTTTATAGATATGGGGATCAGGTGGGGGTGTCCACTAAACCACCAGGGAACCATTGCCTTAATGCTGTGGGGATCGGGCCGGGGGGGTCGCTAGACCACGGGAAGGTATATTTTATTGATACAGGGATTGGGCGGGGGGGCTGTTAGACCACTAGGGAATGTTTACATAAATTGCCACATGGCTGTCCACAGCTTGCGGCCACCTGTCCAGATGTGCCTTCTGTTTGGCGCATGACTACAGTTGCCACAAGGACCCTACCCAATAGAGAATCGGGCACAGGGTCCCTGGTGCACCATCAATCAACACATGCCACCTTTGGCAAGACTTGCTCCAGGTTTTGAGAATCAGGCCCTTAGTCTTGTTCTGTCCTACCTTGTACCTTATACCATCTACTGTATGTGAAGATATTTAGAATGTTTACATTACACAGCGCTCTAGTAAATATCAGTAGCAGTGCTCTTGCTCTTTGTTTGCTGCGACCCCACTTTGTTAGCGTGCTTTTTTTTTTCTTTGATGCACTTACCTAACAGTTTGTTTGTTACTTTGTATATTATAGTCTGTGTATTGCTACTTCTGCTAGACTATGTTAACCATGTTTACTGCTGCTGCTGTCCTACTGGGACACCCATGTAAATGAGATGCTGCATCTCAATGGATTATCCTAGTTGGAGTAATTTCAAGCAAGTAAGTAAATAAATAAGTGTTTTAATATGACCTAATGATCATCAGTATATTGCTGTAATTTTGTCATGATGATTGTAGAAATGACAAAAGCTGTTCTCCTTTCAGTATTTAAATTAATATTTATGTCAGGATGTATGTTAAAGAATTATAAAAAAAATGAATTGAAATTTAAGAATGCTTGTATATAATGTGATATACTGCACACTGTATTATGTGTTCAGGTGATCACCACCTGCCTAATAAGAAGGGACATCTTATTCTTTGGTAACTGGGTACCTAAGTGCTACAACCTATTGGCCCACATGTTAAAATTACATGCTGTATTTAGTAAAACCCAATTGATTTGAAGACTAAAAGGAGTAATTTTCCTCATTTCTACAATTATTTTGAACTTCTGGGGCCATATATAAAAAAATGTGTGCAAACAGGGAGCAAAGGTTTGCGCTGCACCTGTACCTAACCCAAAAGCTGCAATATTCAATTGGATAGCAGACTGGTGCAATCCAATTGAATATTGGCCTCTGTCAATGCAGAGCTAAGTCAAGCTGGGTTGCCCCAACATGGACCAGCCCACAGCAAATTGTGCTCCAGGACTAGATAGTGCCGGGATCCATGGCGTGAAATTCAGCAACACCATGTAAATGAGCTGATTGGGCATGCAAGGCATTAAGTGGCCATTTGCATGCCCATTATAGACTCATCTGCATGGTGAGTAGCAGCCCTTTTGTGACCATCCTGTGGGCACCTGCCATGCCATCCCTAGTGGCTAGTGACACCCCTACCCTCGATCACCCTTGTTGCATATTGAATGCCACTCCATGGTGGCTAGCAGCATCCCCCATACCCCCGATTACCCTTGCTGCATATTGAATACCACTCCTTGATGGTTAGAGGCACCCCCCACCCCCCATCACCCATTCCATATACACATTACCACTTCCTGGTGTCAAGCAGCACCCCACCTCCAAAACATCCATCCCAATATCCTTAGACAGTTCCCTGGTGTCTAGTGGCACCCCCACCCCCCAGTGACCCATCCCAGTTATTATAAATGTTTTCTTGGTGTCTAGTGGCACCCCCTCACCCCCAAATACCCATCTTGATGTCCTTAGATGGTTCACTGATGTCTAGTGGCACCCTCTCACCTCCTGATCACCCATCCTAAATATTATAAATGTGTCCCTGGTGTATACTACTGTATACATTCTCACTGCAGCTCATATGGTAGCCAGCTGAGGAGGTAAGAGGAGGGCTATGCCTGTCACTGTATTGGGATGCAACAATCCCTGTCCATGCTGGTAAGGGGGGTGTGGATGGGTTGGATTGGTGGTGTTGAGGGGGTGGGTGGGGGGACCACTAGACTGCCACCATTTGCCAGTCT
This sequence comes from Neoceratodus forsteri, assembly GCA_016271365.2. Lineage (NCBI taxonomy): Eukaryota > Metazoa > Chordata > Ceratodontiformes > Ceratodontidae > Neoceratodus > Neoceratodus forsteri. The sequence continues at coordinate 35,825,171 of CM057456.1, forward strand.
GTGTATCAATGGGCATTCAGGAGGTGAGGTCAGGGGGTACCACTGGACACCAGGGATAGTACAGGATGCATAGGTGCATAGGTCAGGTGAAGGGAGGGTGGGAGGTGCCACTAAACACCAGGGAAAAGTTCATTAGAATGGTGATGGGTGAGCAGGGATGGGGTGCCACTGGGCACTAAGGAACAGTTTATGATAATCAGGATGGGTGATCGAGGGGCGGGGGGTGCAACTGGACACCAGGGGACAGTTTCAGGTAACCAGGATGGGTGATTGGGGAGTGGGGGATGCAACTGGACACCAGGAAATAGTTCATAATAATCAGGATGAGTGATCGTGGGTAAGAGAGTGCCACTGGACACCAGGGAACAGTTTATAATAACTGGGACAGTGATCAAAGGGTGGGGGTGCCACTAAACACCAGGGGAAACATTCATACTAACCAAGATGAGTGATCAGGGGGCAGAGGGTGCCATTGGACACCAGGGCCAACAACCTCCCTGGCGTGCTGGCAATGAGGGCGGGCTGCTGAAGTATAGTCATCCCGCCATCGGTGGGGTGGTGGGGTGCAGGCTTAGTGCCTGGTTAAAGACCATGTTTTTTGGCACAATAAATAGTGCCACTTTGGGTGTCATTTACTGCTGTCACAAACCTTTGAAACTGTCACTGTTCCTGTATGATGGCTAGGTCCCCCTCATTTGCATGTACACAGTGTTATGTTAGCACCTGTGTGCTAATGTGTTTAGCCCGTGCTACACAGGCCTCTAAATAGACCCCACCCCAAAAAAGTGAGCAAAACTGGATAACACAGGCAAAACCCCATTAGTGCTATGCTAACTTTTGAATATCTGGCCCCTGATCTCTTGAGAGACTTCTGAGAATCATATATTTCTTTAATTGGGTTACAAGGGAGCTGGATCAGAGCAGGGCAATGGATATGACCTATCTGGTCTTCAGCAAGGATTTTGACACTGTACTGTTCAGGAGACTGATTAAGAAACTTAGATGCTTGGGGGTGTGGGAGAAGGTGGTAAGCTGGGTATCAAACGGGTTGAAAGATAGGAGGCAGAGGGTGATGGTAGACAGCAGTCACTTGGGGGACAGGAGAGTGATCAGTGGAGTACCATAGGGATCAGTACTGGGTCCTGTAATCGTAATCTTCAATGTCTTCATAAGTGACATTGCTGAGGAACTGGAAGGGAAGGTGCTTCTCTTTGCAGATGACACAACAATCTGCCACAGGGTGAACACCCAAGAGGGTGTGGAGAGAATGCAAAGGGATCTTGAGAAACTAGAGGAGTGATCCAGGGTGTGTCAACTGGGCATCAATGTCAAAAAGTGCAAAGTAATGCACCTACCCCGGGGCCGTGTGTAAGAAGGTGGGAGGTAATTACAGTCACCAAGCATGATGGAGACCTCAATGTAATCATATCTGATGATCTCAAGGGCACTGCAACGAGGCAGTAGGCAAAGACAGCTGGATGCTGAGTTGCATATGGAGGGGGATTTCTAGTAGGAGAAGGTAGGTTGTGCTGCCACTGTATTGCTCACTCTTGAGACCTCAACTGGAGTACTGTGTCCAGTTCTAAAGCCTGCACCTCCTCAAGACATTAACAGGATAGAAGTAGTCCAGAGGGGGGCTACTAAAATGTTGCAGTGGCTCACAAGAAACCATACAAGGGGAGGCTGCAGGAGCTCAAGATGTACTCTCTGGAAGACAGGAGAGTGAAAGTGGACATGACTGAGACCTAAAAGTACCTCACAGGGGTAAACAAAGTGCAGGAGGAGAGTCTATTTTAGGCGAGAAGTGCCAGAAGATGGGGCATGCTATGAAACATGAGGGGAAAAATTTTAGATGGATGTGAGGAAATACTTCTTCACAGAAAGGGTGGTGGATTCCAGGAACAGCTTGCCTGTAGAGGTGGTGGGGGTGAGCACAGTGGAGAACTCCAGGCGTGCGTGGGATAGGTAAATAGGCATAACAGGTAGGGAGGATGACAGACACCTGTGACCGAAGAGGGTCCAGGGTGTTGTAAAAGGCATGGAAAATAGGGCAGACTAGATGGGCCTACTGGTCCTTTTCTGCCAACACAGTCCATGTTTCTATGCAAATTACCACAGTATCCTCATTTATAATGGCTCAGCAACCTGGAATCCCCTCCTTAACATGTAATTTCATTTTGTTATGGTACTTTTAGGGGAAATCACGGCTTGGTGATGGTAAAACTGACACAATAACAGAAGCAAAAGAAAAACTCTTTAAAAAATCATGGACATGAGTCATGAGCCACCCACTGACTTATTGTAGTGACTGTTCTTTGTCCTGGAATGTGGGGAAACACAGGTTGGGAAGGCACTTGAGTCTGACTCTCTGAGATATATGAAGCAGATGTACCTGGGAGGTGAAATATTCTTTCTCTATAGGGGAGACACCAAATGGACATTTTCAAATGTGACACTGAAGATCTGGTAATCCTGAAAGGGGGCTGAGGTGTCAAATACTTAAACCCATTAAAACAGAGATGCAGTATTATTTAACTAATTTTAGATTCTTAAAGGAAGGTCCCTTCAGCCTTTTACCTGTGTAGTGTGCAGACATGAAGAATGATTGCCTCTGCTGCGCCCTCATAATACTATCAGGATTTAAATGTAAATGAAGGTACTTTTTTTCATATTTAATATGCTTTATTCATATGAAGAATACAATCCAAAAAGGACAAAGCCAGTAAGATAACTGTTGCCAATAGCAGATAAATGTTACATGTTACATTATCCAAAACTGTATGGTGAGTAGAATACACCGTATAGTGGTTTCTATTTAATATAAACAACACACCACCACCCCACCCTAAATCCCCCCCCCTCCCCACCACCAGAGGAAAAAAACAAAAAAAGTATAATATATTTCCTCTCTAAGAGGTTCGCCAACATTAAGCCTGTAGAAACTACCCAACATATAGGGGCTATGACAGTAGAGAAGGGAGACCGGAGACTACTTGAGGCTCTGGGGGTTATGCTGTTAGCAAGGTATACAATAGTGCCCAAATTCATTGATATATGTGGTCTCTATTTGACATACTGGCTAGGATTTTTTTGGCCTGTAGGGCAAAAAAGATTTCACGGAACCATTCTGTGACTGATGGAATATGTTGATCCAGTCAATGTCGCATTGACCTTCTTCGCGCATATCGATACAAGAGCCATGTGTTTTCGCTGATTGCCTATCAGACTGTTCCCATGTTCTCCCAATATATAGACCTCTGGGAGGAAAGCCTCAGATAAGCCAAGTAGGGGGTCCAGTCTGGACTGAATAGCTTTCCAAAAAGGGGAGACCTTTTCGCATTGCCAAAGAATATGGAACAGTGTTCCTGGGTGTTTGTCACGTCTGGAGCAAGTATTTGATGGGAGTTTCCCTATTTTTGCATAGTTTATCTGGAGTGTAGTAGAGATTGTGTAGGACCTGGAATTGAAGTAGATGATATCGGTCCCATTTAATGTGCCTATATAGGTGCTTCCAGATCCGTGGCCAGTTGCGAGTTGGAAAGGTAGGTGGCAGAACCTGATCCCAGTAATAATGTGGTTGGCCCTCCATGTCCCCTACTAGGAAGCATAGTTGGTGATAGAAGTAGTAGATGACATGGGTTGGGCTGCGGATACCATGTGAGAAACTGATTTTTGTGCGAGTTGTTCCATGGCCCCAAACCAAAATGATGAAGTAGCATATGTGAAAGTTGGATGTACTTAAAACAGTGTGAGAGGGATAACCTGAATTTGGCTCTTGCATCATGAAAGGACAGTAGTTTTTTATTTTTAGTCAGGTCAGCTACTGTTGTCTCTTTGTTGTAGAGCCAGAAGGTTGTATTGAGCATGTTGCCCCACTCTTAAAGTGTGGGTTACCTAATAGGGGTTGTGTGGTGTCTTTAAGTAAAGTAGTGTGAGCTGTAGTGCATAGTTGCGAGTATACACGTAGGGCCTCTGCAATTGGAGTGCCACTTAGTGATCTGGGAACATTTTTAATGGGAGTATATAGCAAAGCACATATATTCAAGCCGAGCTGGGCACAGAGAGACTGCTCTATTTGCAACCATAGGGAGAGTGTACATTTGAGTTAGTCTTAACTGCGGGGCAAAGCCAGTGGGAGAGTCTGGAGCAACTGATGGACAAGTAATATAAGTTCGGTACTTGTAGGCCTCCTCTTTCTTTGGAGAGCTGCAGCTTAGAGAATGCCCTATGGGGAGTTTTTCCTCGCTAAATGAAAGAGGATATAAGTCTATTAACTTGTGTGAACCAAGATTGTGGGAGGAAATAATTGTCCATTTGTAAAGGGTATAGGTGACAAGGCAGGACGTTCATTTTCACAATGTTCAGGCAACCCCAGATTGAGATAGGCAATAAGGCCCAACAATTTAGGTCGATTTTTAGTTGAGCAACTACTTTATCTAGATTGTACTGTTTCATCTTAGTCATAGACATGGAAAGATAGATACCTAGATATTTCATTTTGTCCCAGATCCAAGTCAGGCCTAGATATTCAATATCGGATCATAAGGTAGAAGCATTGAGGGGCATAACTTCAGTTTTGGAAAGGTTCAGTTTATAATTAGATAACTTCCCGAATTCCTTAATGATATCAAGACTAGCAGGTAGGGATGTATTGGGATGAGTAACATGTAGTAGAATATCATCAGCGCATACTGAGAGTTTATACTGATGTGGGCCTATGGAGATACCGGAAACTGGAAGAGATGCATTAATCTTCCTAATCAATGGTTCCAAAAACAAGTTAAAGAGGAAGGGTGAGAGTGGGCAGCCTTGTCTCGTGCCCTGTTGTAGGTCGAAGGGAGAAGAGAAAACCCCGTTACATAGAATGTGAGCAGAGGGACGGGTGTAAAGTATTTTCGCCCATTGGATATATTGGGAAGGGATGTGATATTTGAGAAGCAAATGAAATAAATAGTCCCAAGATACCCTGTCGAAGGCTTTCTCTGTGTCCAGGGACACCAACACAGAAGGGGTTTGGGAGTCCCTGGACACAGAGATTAGATGAGATAATTTCCGTATATGATCTGCAGAAAGCCTCCCAGCAACAAAGCCCACTTGCTCTTGACTTATAAGTGAGTGCCAGACTTGGTTCAACCTATTGGCCAATACCTTTGTGAAGATTTTGAGACCCACATTAATGAGAGATATCAGCCGATAGTTTGACACCAATAGGGGGTCTCTGTCTGGTTTTGGAAGCACCACAATGGTGGCTTCTGTAAAAGAAGAATCAGAAAGGCCGTCGCTGTTTATATAATTAAAGGTGTCAAGGAGTACTTGGGCTATTTGTTTGAAAGCTTTTTAGAAATTTGAGGTGTAGCCATATGGGCCTGGGGCTTTGTCCATAGGTAAAGTGTCAATAGCTGTTATAATTTCCGTTGAGGTCAGAGGGGCCTGTAGTAGTTCAATCTGGGATTGTTCCAGACATAGCAGTTGTATCTCTTGTAGGAAGAGATCAATAAGGTCATTACTGGATGGAATGGGGGATTGACTATATAGTGTCTGATAGTATTCCTGGAAATGGGAAACAATCCCTCAGGAAAAAGTAATTAAATGACCAGAGGAACTGCAGAGAGAGAGAGACAATTCTGTCTGAAGTCTGTGCTCTCAGGTGTAAAGCAAGGAGTTTGCCTGCCTTTTCTCCTTGGTCAAAGTATTTGACCTTCGAGGGAAGGATGAGATGTTCCACTTTGCCACTTAGTATGGAGTTGTAACAGGATCTAAGGATTTCTAGCTGTTCCAGATCAGAGGGGGAGGAGATTGGGGAAAGGGTCCTTTCTAATGTTCTGATCTGGTCCAGAAGGGAAAATGATTCACGAGATACAGCTTTCTTTCGTGTGGAGGCTAGATGGATAATTTCCCCTCTCAAAGCGCATTTTAGGGCCCCCCGCCAAAAATCTAACCTGGGCATGAAGGGGGAATTGAGTTCCAGGAAGGAGGAGATAAAAGTCTGGAGGTGATTAGTTAGATGGTCTGATTTTAGGAGTTGTGCATTAAACCGCCAGACCTTCTCCCTTTCTGCAGATGGGGAGAGACACCAGTGGAGTAAGATGGGGTGATGGTCAGAGATCACTTTAGACAGGTATGTACAAGACAATATAGTAGGGAGGTGCTCAATCCCCAGCATGAAATAATCGATTCTAGAAAATGTATAGTGGGGGAGCGAGTGAAAGGAGTAATCCCGTTGGGTGGGGAATATAGCCCGCCAGGTATCTAAGAGGCCTAGTGAGTCCATCATGTCTCGGAGAGCCATTTGTGCTGGGGTTGGGGGGAGGCGGTTGGAATTGGACCTGTCCAGTTTGTTGCAGTAGACCAAATTCCAGTCACCTCTGAGGAGTACAGGAAGGGCGGTTCAAGGGATGAGGTGTGTCATAAGCATGGTAAAGAATTGAGGATCCTCGGTGGTAGGGCCATAAACTGCTCCTAGCATGATTTCAGAGTCACCCAACAGGGCTCTTAAAAGTAAGAACCTGCCTTGGGGATCTGCGACTGTTTGCAGCAATCTAAAGGGCACCCTATGAGCCACCAGTATGGCCACACCTCATTTGCGTGAGTTCACTCCCGTTCCAAATGCTTGACCCAACCAGGATCACCGAAGTCGGAGGACCTGGGATGAGGGTAGATGGCTCTCTTGTAGAAAAGCAATGTCCACATCTAGTTTGTGGAGGTGGAGCAGTATCTTGGCTCTCTTGGTGGGGGATTGAACACCTTTTATATTCCAAGAACAAAATTTTAGAGTTAGTGCCATGTCACATAAAGGTTTCTATCATATTCAAATCCTGTAATATGATATCTCAGCATTGTCAAGCCCCAAAAAGAAAAGGAATAAGTGCCTCTGGTGGTGGTATTCCTCCCATCCCTTCCCCCCATCCATGTGTTAAGATAGAGGACCAACACATAAGAACAATTGTGCTACAACATCCAAAACCCAATAATTTTCTCAACCCCCCTACTTCCCTCCAATAACCGACAAACTGTTCCATCCCCATGTTGAGAAACCCTCTCCTGCAGGGTGGAAATACTGAGGTTAAGGTGAAGAAATCAGCCCTTGGGCTGCCATGTAAAAGTGCACTCAGAATAATGAGACCCTGGGCAGTTGGCTGACGTGTAACGTATGCATTTTATTCCCCAATATATGCGAATTAGCCAAATTAAGACTGCAGGACAGTTCCCTGTCTTGATCCAGCTTACGACTTTCAACCTCTGAAGCAGTATGATCCACTCCTTCCCCCTGCCCTACCATTTGCAGAGCTATATTTAGGAAGGCAGCTAGGAAAAAAAAGGGATCCCCTAAAAAGGTTGTGCTTCTAAATGATGACAGATGGTTGACTTTTTAAGATTGATAGGAATGGCCAGTATGATGGTAGACAGCACAAACCAAAACAGTACGGATATATCTTTAGGGGCACCCATAAGGAATACTGATAATATTAGAGTAATAGGCTCTATTAAGCCTCCCATCATGAGGAAAATAGAAAAAAAGCAGAAAAATTTAGCATGGCTAAGGTTATATGGTGAGGAGCATAAGGCCATGAACAGAACAGAAGAGGAAACAGTGGCTAGAGTTGTTCCTCTGTGACCTCTATGGGTAGTCAGTAGCTAAGCAGTAGAGCAGTTTCCTTAGCTTTATAGTGTTTTATTCTGAATGAAGAGAAGGTAAAGCAAATAAGGAGAAAAGTTCACTTTTGTTGCGAGTGCTTCTCTGTGTCCCATCGAGCCTGTAATGGAGGAAGGGGACCATCCCCAGACAACTCAGCACAATCCAGCATCGAAAAGACCAAATATGACAACGGAATAGGAATGCGGTAGGTTAGGCAAAATCTAATCACCAGCAATAGTCAGAGAGTACAAGAGTTTGTAAGTATTCTCAAGGTAGATTGTTCGCATATTCAAGAGGACTGAGCAGTGTGATTCAATGTCTACATGCGTCATCTAGTGGGAGAAAATTAGCTTAGAGACATACGCAGAGGTAATAGTTCACATGTTTGAGAGGTCTGAGCAGAGAATTACCACTTCCATTTGCTCTATCTAGTGAAAGAGTTCAGCGCTCCTTGAACAGATCAGGAAAGATGGCCACCATAGCTGGAGAGGCCTGCTCTGCCGACTCATAGCTGAGCCAGGATCCATAGTGAAGAATTGACAGACGAGCTGGGTAGGCCACTTTAAACTTTATACCACCAGCGATTAGTTTGGTATTGAGGGGGTGGTATGCTACTCTTTTTTGTCTTGTAGCAGCAGGAAGGTCCTGAGTAATACGGAGTTTGTTGCCCTACCATAGAATTTCTTTGAGTTCTCTTGTTTTGTTTAAGATGTGCTGCTTGTCCAAGTAGTTCAGTAACTTTAGGATAAAGGGCCTGGGAGGAGAGCCTTCTGTAGGTCTAGGTTTGAGAGACCGATGAGCCCTCTCGACTACGTAGACTGAGTTGTTCAGTGATGGGCCTGCAATTTTAGCAAGTAATTTTCGAGTGAAAAGTATAGGGGTGGCCCCCTCTGCATCTTCTGGAAGGCCGAAGATAATAATATCATTCAGACGACTTCAGCATTCCAGATCTTCCAGTTTGGATTCCACTGTAGTAAAGCTTCTGCTGAAGAAGGATTACCTCTGGGTCTAGTTTATTGCGCCAGCTTTCTAATGAGGTGGTGCGAGCAGCCACATTTGAAATCACCTTGGTGGCTTCTCCGAGATCTGCCCTCATGGACTTGAGCTCACTGGTTAGGTCTTGTAGCACAGTTCTGAATGGCTGGAGCTGTTCAGTAAGCAAGGTGGCTTTCCCGGTTGCAAATGCTGAGCCTTTAGGCCGTTTTGAACTTTTGTCCAGGGTCTGTGGCGGTGTGTGGTGAGGAGGGGCCTGTTGCATGTCAGCCTCAATGGTGGTTGTATTTCTCAAGTTCCCCTGGTGTCAAATTAAACACTCGCTGCTAATAGGAGCACAGGAGAAGAATTCAGACATCTAGAATTGAAGGAAACAACTGGAATTGCTGCAAGTTGAAGGTGTTATAGGCAAGTGAAGCGGGAGCTTGGCTGTGGAGCTGCTACTCTGGGCAAGGCATCACGTTGACTCCTGTAAATGAAGGTACTTAAGTCTGGTGTGACTACCTGCTTAACTAATCTGCAAAAGTCTTGACCCAGTTCATGTAGGGCATCCTGGAATTTTAAGATGTTTCAGTGCTAAAGCATGCAGTAGTTATATTGTATTAGTCAGTGTTGTTGCTGCTCTCCGCAGTCCCTGTGTTCTTGTCTTATGCTGGCCATGAAACTTTTCAAGGCACATTAAGTGCTCTGCTATTTTCTGTAGTTTAAAGTGTATCTGAGTTAGAAAAAATGCTTTTAGAAACTACAGGGACTTCACAAGACGTGTAACAGAACTGGCTGAGAATATAACTTCTGCTGGCTTGTGCAGGTACGCATCTTCAACTCCCATGATGAATTGCAGGAGTGGAGTAATGACCTTTGCAATGGAGATAAATGAGTTTTTACACCAGAATAAAACAAATTGAAGCAACTTCATTTATTATGTTGGCTTGTGCGCATGCGCAAGTAACATCTTGTGGTAGTAGCACATTTCAGAGGTGTGTCAGTGTTGTGGTGAATGCAGGGGACGCTTTAGTGGGTGCGTCCCTCAGCTGCCAATCAGTGAGCATGCTGGCGATGACAGCAGCTTCAAAGAGAGCCAATGAGTTGAAACTAATCTGCCGCTGCAATCACGAACTGTTTCGCCATTGCAGCGGCACCCCCCCCCACAACGTCGTCAGCTCCTGACGCACACCAAGCACTCTGTCCCCGGGCCTTGCTCTATGAGAGCAATTTGTTTGTTCAGTGTGCCTTTCCTGGTGAAACATTTCAATACATAAATCAGCCCTGTGCACCTTTCCACATTGGCAACTCCTGCCACCTGCCACACACTCCATGGAAACCTGACATTGGGGTGCCCAGTCCCCAAGTCAGCATGTATTCCCCCACACACACTGTGGCACACTGGGAGCCCACCCCAGTGAGCCCAGACACTTTTTTTATACATTTCGTTTTCTGACTCCGGGATGTCCACCCCCCACAAGCTCACTGTCTTTGCTGACGGGGGTACCAAATCCCTGTTGGTATCATGTCCCCCCCCAACTCATATGGCACACTGGAACCCACTCCAGTGTGCACAAAATTTTATTTTTTTTGAACTTGTAAATAAAGAAAAACATCCCCCAGCATTGTTTTTAATGTGCAATAAAGAAAATGGTCCCTTGTAGTCTCCCCACTGCACCCTCTCCCATCCCCACCCTGCCACTGAGCACCCAACTCCCCGCACACCCATTTCCCCATACTTACCTCCGGAGTTCGAGAACAGTGATCTTCTGTGTAGTGAGACACATCTGCACTCTTCAAAGCCAACCGGCAAACTGAAGAGTCACAGGTAATTGTGTATAATGGCTGTCAATGGGAATTTAAGCTTATGTTGATAGCTCAGCCATTTTTAGAAATTTTGGCCCCAAATTTTCAACATGGGGTGTTTGGGACCCCACCTCATGAACATGTCACTGTCATTTCATTACTCAGTCACGAAAGGTGATTTTGTGGTCACTGCGCGGAATCATCTTTCAGGACCAATTAACAAAATGACAGTGCCACTGTTCATGAGGTGGGGTCCCAAGAAGCCCATGTTGCAAATTTGGTGAAACAAAAATTTCAAAAAATGACTGTGTTACAAGTGTGCATTACGCAGTTTCTACACATGCTCGTAACTTCACCAGTTTTTTTATATTTTCACTCCAGATGTTCAACATTGCCATTTTTTTACACCTCCTTACAAACAAACAGTACAGCTGTCATTGTTTATATCCTGCCTGAAATGTGTTTTCACACTTGTTGTGCAGAATGGTGCAGTCGCTGTGGAAAATCAACTTTTGGGACAGATTAATGAAATCACAGTGCCACTGTTCATGAGGGAGGTCCCAAAATGCCCATGTTGAAAATTTGGTGAAAAAATTCCAACAATTGATTACATTACAGGTGTGTGTTGCGCAGTTTCTACGCACGCTCAGAACTTGGCCAATCTTTCATATTTTCACTCCAGATTTTCAACATTGCCATTTTTTCACACCTCCTCATGAACAGTACAGCTGTCATTTTCACATCCCGCCAAAATGTCTTTCATCACCTGCAAATCGCTATCAGTCACTGTGAAATCCCTTCGAATTCAGTAACGGAATGATTTATTTATTTATTTAAGAGATTTACTAGATAAGCATTCTGAGCGGGGACCGCTCGTTTCCAGATGCGACCTGGGGTTACATAGGTCAAAAATAGATACAGTTTAAACACAGTACATCAGTGTTACATAGGTTAAAAATAGCTACAGTAATCACAGTACATTGGTGCGAATAGACAGCAGGTTCAATAGGCATTATACTTGAAAGGTATATGTGACAGCTAAATCTGTGGGTGGCAATTACATACATCTGAGAAGTGAGTAATCAGGTGCGGTTTGAGAAGCCAGTGGGAGGCAGAGAGCCTGATGTCTGCTGGTAACTCATCCCATAGTTTGGGCAGTCGATGCATGAAGGCCATTTGGTCCTTTGAGGTGCGCATGAAAGGTACTTGAAGCTGTTTTGAATCTGAACCTCTGAGGGGGTACGCTGGGGGTGGTTGGGTTGCTAGAACACAGCTGAGGTAGGGGGGGAGGGCATTTGACCAGTATTTGAAAATGAGATTTGTACAATGTCGTTTACGCTGAGACTCTAGTGATGGAAAGGAGAGGGCGCTATACAGGTCGCAGTGATGGGTGGAAGGAGGGCAGTCGAGAATGTAGTGGCAGAATGAGTGAAAGAGGGGGTCCAGGCTGGCCAAGGAAGATGGAGGGGCGGCGCCGTAGACCACGTCACTGTAGTCAAAAATGGGGAGGATCATTTTGAGGACTAGCTCCCTCCTGACAGAGGTAGGAAGGGTGCCTTTGTACTTGTACAGTGCGCCTAATTTAGGGTGAAGTTTTTTCTGTAGTGATTCGATGTGGGCATGGAAATCAAGGTGTTGATCAAGCCAGACCCCTAGGTACCTGAAGGAGGTGCAGGATTCTAGTTTGGATCCGTCCAGGGTGTGGAAGACAGGGGGGGCTGCTAGCAGGATACTTAGGATGGTGCCGAAAGTTATGGAGATGGTTTTCTTAGCATTTAGATAAGCTGGTTGGACCTAAGCCAAGTTTGCACCTGGCATCAAAAATCCGTTGAAAAGATGCGATTGTGTCACCGGTAGAGGGACCGAGGTGTATGGTACTGTGTCGTCTCAAGACATTTGTAATGCTGAGTTGGAGCAGACTTGAGGCAGATCGTTTAAGAAAATGGAGAAAAGTAGGGAACCCAGGACCGAACCCTGGGGAACCCCCATGTTAACAGGAAGTGAAGAGGAGGAGATGTGAGGGCCAATTTTTACAGCCTGCATCCTGCCTGACAGATAGGCTTGGAACCAGTTAGAGGCAGGCTGAGAGAGGCCTGCGTGTTGCAATTTTGAGAGAAGTTTAGAGTGGGACACAGTATCAAAGGCTTTGGCCAAGTCAATAAAAATAGCAGAGGTGACGAGGCCCTTGTCCATACCCGAGGAAATATCGTTAGTGAGCCTTAGCAATGCTGTGATGGTGGAGTGATTTTTGTGAAAGCCCGACTGAAATGGAGTGAAGAAAGAGGTGGAGTCGAGGAACTGTGTGAGTTGGGTGAGTACAAGCTGCTCTTGAAGCTTGGCCAGAGCCAGTAGGAGAGAGATCGGGTGGTAATTGCCAGGCTCAGATGGATCACCCCCTTTTGGTAGTGGGATGATTACAGCTTCCTTCCAGGCAGCTGGAATTTTTGCTGTGGAGAAAGAGAGGTTTAGGAGGTCAGCTAGGGGGGGTGGCTATTGCAGGGGCTAATAGGAAGAGGAGTTTGGTGTCCAGACCTTGAGGGCACTTGCCTTTGTTTGGGTCAAGAGAGCGAGAGCGCAAAAACTTCTGCTGGGAGACCGGGTCGAAAGGAGAAGGAGGGCACACTTGAGGTCGCGGGGGTATATCAGGATGGTTATGGAAGTTGTCTGTGAGGGCTGTTGGCAGTCTAGGAGAATTTTGGCACTAGTAGAGAAGAAGGAGTTGAAAGCAGATGCAACTCGCTGGGGCTGATATGATGTTGCCCTGTAGGTTTAGGGTAGGGAGGTGGCTGGGCCAGGGAGAGAACAGGGTTTTACGGTTTTCTAGAATTTGGAGGGATGACTCAGATTCGTGGTGAGAGCATCACGGAAATAGTTGTTTTTAGCCTGTCTTATGGCTTTAATGCAATTGTTTCGGAGGGAGCGGTAATATTGTAGAGATGTAGGGGAGTTTAGTCGCCTGTGACTTTTCCAGGCCTGGTCCCTAGCAATACATTTACCAATTATGTCAGCAGATACCCAGGGGAGGTGGTAATCCTTGTCTGTTTTCTTTCTTAGGGGGGGCGTGATAATCCCATATGGTAAGGAGCTGCTTTCTAAACATATCAAAAGCGTGGTCGATTGAGGATGCTAGCTTGATAAAAGACCAGTCGGCAAGTGAGATGTCATTTAAGAGTGATTGGAGACAGAGGGATTTGTAAGCTCTTGTAAGGATTATCCTTGGAGGGAGGTGGTTTGTAGGTCTGTGCATTTTCCTAGTCATGTAGACCATGTGGTGATCACTCAGGGAGTCAGGAAGGATGCTAGCCTTGATTATTCTGTGTGGGTGTGAGGTGAGAGCCCAATCCAGGAGGGAGTGGTTGCTTGTTGTAGGATTTAGGCGCATGGGTTGTTCTATTAGTTGGGAGAGGTTGAGGGCTTTGACACTGCTACATATTTTTGCGCAGGCGGGTGCTAGCCAGTGTGGTTTAGGTAGCCTAGGATGTAGAGTTCACCTGTGGCAGCCATAGCTTTTAGGGCAGCTAGGTGATTGATGATGGTATCACCAGGAGTAGTCGGGGCGGAATAAATACCAGCAACGTATACCGGGGAGGTGTGTGGCAGCAGGAGTTTAATCAGCATAGTTTCAATCTGGGGAGACAGGCTTGTGATTTGGACAGGGGTGTAGTTAAGTCTACTTGACATATACATGGCTATGCCGCCGCCTTTCTTAGGTCCTAGGCGGTCCTGCCTGATTGCAGTATACCCCGGAATGGCTATTGAGGCATCCGCATGGTGAGATTTGAGCCAAGTCTCGGATATGATGCAGATGTCCAGCTTGAGGGTTTGGATGGTGGCTTGCAGCTCAGGTATTTTTTTCAGTAGGCTGCTGATGTTCAGATGGAGTAGGCTAAGTCCCTTTGGAAGAGTTGCGTGGTTGAGATCGGATGACGGGCCAGGGTTAGTTTCAATATCACCAGCCATGAGAAGCAGCAGGGTGAGATATCTAGTAGCATTACACCATGCAAATCTTGGCTTGGGACTGGAATGAGACAGGTCTGTGGGTTGGGGAGGGATACCAGCACCTAGGATACTTAGGACTGGTAGGCTCATGGAGAAGGACAGGGGAATGACTGAGGGCCTTATGAACCACGAGAGGGTGGTTATGTGGAATTGCCAGCCCTTGGGGTTAGGCAGGGGTGGGGGAGAGGGTGAAGGCGAGAGTAAAATGAGAAGATCAGGGTTGTTTAAAGGCAAGTTTGCGGGGGGGCAGTGATGTGAGGGGCATAGCCGTGGTAAGCACTGCTAGTAGATAAAGGAACATGTTTGTAAAGTGGAGGAATACTAGATCAGAGCTGTAGGTTGTAGTAGTGGCCACTACTGGTGAGAGATGATAACCTGCAAACCTGAAACTAGGCTGATAGGTTTTGGCAGCGTCACCTGACCTTGCAGCTGCCTATAAATTTGAGAGCCGACCAAGGGTGGTGGTGGGGGCAGTGGGGAGCTGGTGTACAGCGCCAGCAGGGCCAGAACCACAGCAGAGCAGTACAGCGCGAGCCGCAGGGACAAAGTTGCAGAAGGCGCCAAATTCAAAATCTGAACAAAGGAGCCGAGTCCAGGCTCCCAGCGAGCATCGTATCTTCTGACTTCAGGGGGTGGGGTGGGGGTTCCGGCAGTCCAGTCCTGGGAGAGCGCAGCAGGCACTCACGACCACGAGGAGGCTTTGGGGGAGAGCAACAGATCCATTACCCTCGCGACCCGCTGTGGAAGGAGAAGAGCAAGAGGTTAGCTTTATGTGCAGCAGGAGGGGCGGAGCAGCTCAGCAGGTATGACAGTGTGCATAGTGCCACTGCTCATGAGGTGGGGTCCCAAAAAGCCCATGTTGAAAATTTGGAGTGAAAATACCAACAAACACCAGGGGTGTTAGGATTTCCAACTGTAACACCCCACCCTGTAGAGACTGACAGGCGTCAGGGGTGTGACTTGGGTTCATCGGCCATAATGCTAATGGCATTCCACCCCCACCCTGCAGCCATTACCAGGCATTGAGGTGTGCCTTGGGGTCTTCAGCCCTAACATTCACCCCATTCTCCTATACTGCACCCGTCTCAGCTTATTTCATTAAGGAATGGGGTGAGCATAAGGGCCAAAGACCCAAAGCACACCGCGACACCTGTTGCTGTCTGCAGGGTGGGGTGAGGTGGAATGGATTAAGCATTACGGCTGATGACCCAAAGGTACACCCCTAACACCTTTCAGTCTCGGCAGGGGGTGGGGTTTGGCATTAGTTCAATACTTCACTGCCATTCTTATTATGCATCTCTCTCTAACTCCTGCACTACCAATGCTAATGCCAGCAAGCCAACATTCGGCATAGACAACTGCTTGTTTTTAAATTAGGATGAAATTGGGGGATGCAAGAGAGGGAATCATTGTTCATGCCTACAAACTACAAAGGTATACAGAAAACAGATTGAGGGGATTTTCTCTTTAATTGACCTTCCTGGTAATTTTTGGTCTAAAATGCTAGAAATCATGTTTTTTTCTGCAAATACCTAAAAGCCTTCCACTTCGTGACTTCCATGATCAAAGTACACAGACGTGAACATAAGTGGTTAGCATGATGGCAATAATTTAGAGGGGGCAGAGAGCACCAATTCAATATCTATAAAAAAGTATTGTTCAGTCATTTCATGCAGCTAATAAAGCATTTCTAGCTCGATGTGTATGTGAAAATTATTTATTGATATTCTAAATTAATAATTTGTTGTAATAAAGGTGAGCTCTCTCAGATTTCTAGGCAGATGAACATATCCATAGATAATCAGGGTTTGTTAAAGAAAAGTGAAGAAAAAACAAACATTATGGTGTTAAGCAGAGTTTAAGTTTTATGCGGTGAGTAAGGCAAGATGAGCTTTCAAGGAAGTGGCTAGACTTACACAGACTTCTAAAAGCAGCAGCACTGAAAAGAAAACAATTGTGTTGCCCAACATGATAGGACAGGTTCCTGTTGATTCCTGCTATGACAGGGAGCTTCTGCCACTCTTGAGGACCGACCCTTTCTTAAATCTGTTGCAACAGTTCTTCTATTGTTTAGCCTAATCTATCCTTTACGATTTCTAGTCCATGAGGTTGTCCACCTATGGGCACCCCCTTCCCAATCTTGATTACTCTATAGTGTCCTGTTTTATTTTCCTTTTCCCTCTCTCAAGTCCTCCTACAGGGAGGTTATTGTGGTGACCTCCAAATGTATGTAAAACAGGTTGTGTTTGTTGTTGTTGGATTTAGTATGTAATAGCACTGTCATAAAATACTTTGATGTATATACCTTATATTTATGAAACCTGTAAATGTTGAAAATACCATGGCACTAGGTGTTTTTGGTAATGGTAAAAAGTACTAGGTGGCTATTCTAGAAATTAAGTTAGTTATGCTATTTAAAATGCATGTAAATCACTGTAAACTGAACAAGTCTGAAAGTCCATGGTGATTTGCATATATCCCATGGTGCTTTGCATTATAGAAGTATATATGATGATGTGTTTCTTTGAAACTTGATTTGTTGCCAGTGCCCTTTGGGGTAGCCCTTTTTTCAGTGATTCTGCATCGAGATTCTTTGTCTATAGCTTGTTTTTGTTTTTTTTCTTTTTGATCCCCACTACCCAAGCAAACAGGGCCCACATAGGGATGAAGGGATTTCACAAAAAAAGTTTAGATCAGAGATCAGTATCAGTAGGTGCTAGCTAAGTGCAGAGAAAGGATGTACATAGTCTGTTGCTGCAAACTGATGTACTGAAGAAGGAATATGAAATTGCTGAAGGTTATTTGCTGTATTTTGAATAAACGTCACACAGAGATTGTGTGTTGAACCTGAAGTTCGATGTCTGGTCCATCTGTTATCCCACAACCCCTCCACACCTGCAAGAATTATTGCTGCTTCAAATCAAAAGCCAAGTAAGAAAAGAAAAGGAAGTTAATAACTTTTAGCTTTGTACTGCACCTTTCATACCTAACTATATCCAAAGTACTTTACAATACACAAACAGCCCAAAATACTAAACTGAAATTTGATAATGAATATTACTGGCTTCACATTCACACCTGTATCCCACTAGAGGGCGAAAGACTAGCAAAGTGTCTGGTCTTGAGAAACTTTATACTATACGGACAAAGTTGTCAACGTGGTAAAGTTGGCAGCCTCTGGTCCAGAAGGTCATGGGTGGCCAGAGCATATATGAAACATCAACTGGAAGACCACTGAAGCAGTCAAACCAACAAGCCAAAAAAGATTTGTTGCCCAAAGATGATTAACTCTGAAGTCATCATAACACTCGGTTTTGTCACTGTGACTCGACATGTTCTTTTGTTATCTGGGCATGACTTGTGGTAGAACATCTAGCACTAAGGAAGGTTTAAATACTATTCCCTATATCCTAAGTCACTCAGGGGAGGGGGTTAAAATAAACTGTGCTGCCAGCTAAAATAGCTCTAATCATAGGGCTTTAAATTTTGGGCATCATCTAGTCAACATTCCTCATGAACAGCTTTGAAATCCCAGTGTTGGAGCACACACAGTGTTTGAGCACACTTTACTTAGTTGTATTTACTTGTCAGACTGACAGGTCAATTGACCTGGGGAAATGCAGGGGCTAATGTGACCAAGTGACTAAGTGGTATGTGGCATGAGTGGGGGCCTTTGGGATTGGGCACAACAATATTATGCTCCTGTCATATTTTGCAATTGGCGCTGGCGCCTTCAAACTGTTGGAAGTTGGGAAACATTGAAGCCACGCAAGAAACAGAATGCAAAGCTGCAATCTCTCATGCAGTAATTTCATGCAAAGCAGATGCTCTCTGTGTTGAACCTGGGTGCCTTTGCTGGCGCAAATGATGCGAAAGGAAGAAATTATTTTTACCATACAGCACTGTACTTATGAAAGGAGCAGCCTGTATAAGACATGATAGCCCAGATGAACATGCTTGGACCTCTCACTTTCCATCCATTTTTTTTTTGCTATTTTTTTGCTATTTTTCTCCTCTCAGCTCCTACAATTTACCCAGATGGGTAAGTCAGAATTGACACTTGGAGGGCTTATGCTGAAAGATAGAAATTCACCTGATGCTCTTAAGAATAGTACCTTCTTATTGCATAGTGGGTTAGACTGCGTTACTGTCAAAGATATAAACACTGACTATATTGCAAATCAAAGTACCAATGGTACTGAGCAGTGCCAATGTATAGATACATCATGTTTGTGTAGTAAAAGACACATATACATGCTAAAGGATGTACACACAAATGTTGCACTTATATGTACACAAGCACACACATACACCTAAAAAACTAAACCAGCATACCCTACACAATACACAAACTCAGAACTTTAAACCTAGTGTCAGTGGCTCAGTAGGTAGTACAATCACCTCTGAGGCTGGGAGATCAGAGGGCTGTGGGTTCAGTTCCCACATCTGGCACTTGGGTCAATATCCCAGTACTGACACTGCAGTGCAGCATGAGAGGGGTGTGGCACTTCTGAGGTGCCATCCTTCGGATGAGATGTTAAACCAAGGTCCCATCTGCCTGGATTGGTGGTAGTTCAGGTGGATGTTAAAGATCCCATGGCACTTATTGAAAAGAGTAGGGGAATTTCCCCGGTGTCCTGGCCAAATTTCCCTCATTCACTGAAAAAAAAAATACCACCAACAGCTTAATCTGGTTCAAGGTCAGTTGGTATTCATCTGTATCCCCCTCCCCGGTCGTGCCTGAAAATAGGCAGGATTTGTCTAGTGCACTTACCCGGTCAACAAAAACTAAATAAATAATAAGTTCCTGCACTAGACCCTCTGAAGTCAGCATGGTCTTTTGTAAACACGTAAGATCTCATGAGCTGTCACTGATGAGCTTCCACTACTCCGTCTTGTGATTGATTAATCACGATGGAGTAGGAAAGTTACATTTTCCATGTTCTTCATTCCTTAGTCACTAACAGCTCCATGGTCTGAAAGCTTACTCCAAGCCCAGAAAGCATGTCACTGACATCAGTGATGACATCTGCTTTTAGTAATGAACTGTCTGTTAACTTGAATTAATGCTTCCCAACAAGTAGCATTCAAATACAGAATTTTTAAGTTGTCTATAGCATAAAAGTAACAGTTCAACGTTAACAACATAATTTGTAGTGAGAAAGAAAAAAATGTTCACAAATGGGAATCAAACCCAGGCCTCCCACCCACTATTGTTCTGGTAGTCTGTAGTTCTACCACTGTATTAAGGTTCCTTGACAGGAGATGCATGCTATAGCAAAGCACATCCATCAGTGAGTGCAGTGTCCCCCAACACAGCTGCAGTGCATTTTAGTAATGCTCTGTCTGACAGTTTGAAGTAAGCTTCCAAATTGCATTCAAACCTCAAAGTCTCAGCTGGGACTTTTTAAATTATCTGCAACATAGAACTTCAAACCCTGCTGAATTCGATCACTGATATCAGCTGTGACATCTAACACTTTCTCCTGCAATACATAAATTGTAGTGAGAAAGAAAAAAAAAGTTTCACACTGGGACACTGTTTTGGTAGCCTGTAGTTCTACCATTGTACTAAGGTTTCTTGATAGGGTATACATGCTGTGGCAAAGCACACTGACAGTGGGGGCAGACACACACACACACACACACACACACATACACACACATACACATGCAACACACACTCACACCTGCTGTGGACTTTAGTTATAAAATGTCTGTCAATTTGAAGTAATGCTTTCCAGGATGCATTCAAACCTCAACGTCTCACCTGAATCTTTTCAAGTTATCTGTAACATAGAACTTCAAACCTTGTGGAAAGTCTATCAGTAACACCAGCAATAACATCTAACAATTTCTCTCATACTACATAAATTGTAGTTAGAAAGAAATGTTTCACATTGGAGACTAAACCCTGACCAGTAACAGAAGTAACAGTTTAATGTTAACAACATAAATTGTAGAGCAGAAGAAAAAATATTCACAACTGGAAATTGAACCCAGAACCCAGACCCAGTACTGCTCTTGTGGCCCATGGTCCTACCACTGTATTAATGTTCCTTGACATGCAGGAAATGCATGCTGTGGCAAAGAACATCTAGCAGCAAGTGCAGACCCCCCACACACACACACACACATACAGCTGCAATGGATTTTAATAATACATTGTCTGTCAATTTGAAGTAATATTTCTCAAGTTCTCTTCAACACTCAAAGTTTCAGGTGGAACCTTTTAAGATATCTGCAATACAGAACTGCAAACTTCACAGAAACTCTATCACCAATATCAGCAACGACATCTAACAATCTCTTTCAAACTACATAAATTATAGTGAGACAGAAAAAAATTGTTCTGCACTTGTATCAAACCCAGGTTTGTGTAGGTCTAAAATCTTACACCAAGAGTGAAAAGTCCTATTACTGACATAAATCACATCATGCAGTCAGATCACTCACACTGAATGTGCCTTTGAACTTTAGTTAAGGCAAAAAAGGAATATACATGGCCACACTAGATGCTTACAAGCTATACTTGTTAACACCTAAAAAGTGGGGTAAAGTACCTATATATTGATTTTTGTTGACACTTACCATATTCACATGATCTCCATAATGCAATTTGTCAATAATGTAACATGCCTAATTCTCTGCCCAAGGAGGTTTCTGAGTCATACAAGATATGATAATATAGTCAGAGGGAGCATTTGTGGAAGTTGGCACATGGCTCATTGACTGCTATGGACCAGGAAGCATATGTTACTTACCTCTGGGCCGGAAGGTTTTGGTTTTTGTTCAGTCATACCCAGAGGTCATCTGTTTTTAAAGTTTCATCTTGTTTAGTGATCCTTCATCCTCAAGAATTATCAGAGGCTATACGGGTCCAGATCACTGGCCAGATAGACTTACTTGGATGTTTTTCACATAGAGGCTGGAGATATAGATATCTAGAGCCACTGCAGCCACAGACTGGTCCTTCACCAACAGCATTGAAAATACAGATGATACTCTAGACTCCTTTAGTAATATCTTCCTTCGCATATGCGACACTTTCATCCCTCTCAAAAGGCTCAGAGTCAAAAGCCAACAGAATGAATGGATCACTACTGATCTTTTAAATCTTATGCAGTAGAGAGACAGGACATGGACTGCTTACAGAAAATCGAAACTCCCTAGCCTCCAACAACAGTATAAAATACTTTGAAATGAGTGTGAAACAGCTCTACGCACTGCTGAAGTTAATTTCCTTAGAGACAAACAACTCAGTGGTTGGGGCAGCTCATACCTCACCTTGAAAACTATAAACCAGTTGCTGGGCAGGGAAACAAAAGAAAAACAAAGTTCTCTCAACTTGGATGGCAGACTCATAAATGAGCCCGGAGAGGTTGCCAACCTATTTAACTTTCACTTTGGTGACCTAAACAAATACAAACCCACATCTCCCCAATCCACTGCACACTGTTCAAAAGATACCCCTTCCCCCCTTAACAGCTCCATGTCACCCACAAACTGCCCACAATGCTATTTTCACTCCCTCTCACCCCCACAGTTGTTTGACTACATTCAAAATAATGACACCAGGCCACTCTGGGCTCTGATGCCACTGACTTCCGAATCCTCAAGCTGGTGGGTAAACACATAGCCCTTCTCTTTACCAATATTCTCAATAATTCGACAGGTGTTTTCCCCAGCAAATGGAAAAGTGCCACTATAAAACCCCTTCACAAATCTGGCTCCAAAAATGATATCAGCAACTTTAGACCTATCTCTCTACTCGCTCCCCTTTCCAAAATTATGGAAAAAATTGTCATCGATCAAACTATGGAATTTCTGAATTTCCATACCTTACTCACTGAATCCCAGCATGGTTTTAGAGCAGGCCACAATACAGAGACAGCTCTGGTTGAACTCACTACCTTTATCAGCAAGGCCAGTGATGAGGGTTTCTACACAGGCTCAGTGTTTGTAGACCTCACAAGGCCTTCGATTTAGTAGACCACCAGGTACTTCTTACCACACTTTCCCATCTAAACTTCTCTGAGGAGGTACTGAATTGGTTCAGGAATTATCTTAGCTGAAGTTTGCATAAAACAATGATTGGGGATCTTTACTCAGACTCTTGCCCCATTAAATACAGGGTACTCCGGGGTTCCATCTTAGGCCCCTTGGTTTTCTCACTCGCCATACATTCCCTCCCTGATATATGCAGCCACACTGAGTTGATCCTCTATGCTGATGAAGCTGCACTGTTCTGTACAGACAAGAGTCCCTCAGCCCTCCTAAACAAACTCCAACATGATTTTAACAAACTTCAGACCTGGTTCTCCTCCCACAGACTGGTCCTCAATGCAAAAAACGAAATAAGTCCACATTATTCTCAGGAGTCAGAAAGACCACTGATTTCGACTTCACATTAAAAGACAACAATGACAACCCTATCGAACGTGTCACAGAATTTAAATACCTTGGTGCTTCTCTTGATCCCCACCTGTCCTTTGAATACCATATCAGCCATCTAATCAAAAAGATACACCAACAGCTCAGGAAGCTT
Organism: Neoceratodus forsteri; assembly: GCA_016271365.2. Lineage (NCBI taxonomy): Eukaryota > Metazoa > Chordata > Ceratodontiformes > Ceratodontidae > Neoceratodus > Neoceratodus forsteri. The sequence goes on from CM057456.1 coordinate 35,848,135, forward strand.
TTCCATGTGAATCGATTCCTAATCTCTCAAACGAGGGCACTGGTAGCTAATAGCTTCCTACTGTTGTTAATTGGTCATGGGGCTTTGGTTTATTCCCTCTCTACCTCCCAAAGAAATCTCAATAGACTAACGGCAACCTACCATAACATTATTAGGCTTGTCATGGGCCTTCCCAGAAGTACCCATCACTGTGTCCTTTACAAGGCAATAAAATGGCTAATATTTGAGGACAGACTAAACAGTAAAATCCTAACTTTTTTCTTTCAAGTCCTTTATGGCCACCTTCCCTATTCATCTTCAGGAGGCCCTCCTATGCTCGTACAACTAGACTCACCTCCAGTTAATCCTTCACAGTCCCCCTTCTGCCAAACTACTCAAGGCCAGCATTCCCTATCCTTCAGGGTTGTAGAACTGTCCTGACTGACTCTTTATGTAAAGTACCACCCACAGCCTTACTCTTAAATGAGCTGACCTCACTCTCTGTGTAATACCTCTTAAATAGACTGTCCTCACTCTTCATGTACCTCTCTCAGCCACCTACTCTCACTCTCAGCTGTCCGCTCTCTCTAACCCTGAGCTAATCTACTGCCCACAACATTGTACCTGGCAAGACAAGTGCCATTAATGGCTATCAGTTTTTCCCTGCTTCCAAGTGCTGCTCTGCTCCCATAAAGCTCACTACCACCCAACTGTAGCAGTTACTCCCACAACCTAAAAAATGTATGCTCATAGAACAACAACTACCCTAATTTCTCATAAGCTACTATAGGCACTGCTAATTATTACACTGCCCATACTGTCTGAAGTCAAATATGGGACGGCTAGGCTAAAAACCCACCCTGACCCACTTGAAGCATGCTCTACTATAGCAATGCCTATAGGTACAATAAGAATGATGAATGATAATCACCTCTGCCAAACTAAGCCTTACACCTTTGCACAACAGGGCTGGTCACCTACCCTCTCTCTAGCACCTGTTATACTTAGGGCACACCTCTGCACAGCAAACAAAATCCATGACTAAGCCCTGCGAGTGCAGCCACACTCACAGACTCAGAATAATTTAGAAACATTACCTAAAAAGGATAATTATTATCCTTCTCTTACTATCAGGGAATGTACACCCAAACCCTGGCCCTACTAGCCCAACAATTAAACGGGCCCCTGGTCACATTAATATCACTTCCATCAATATCTGTAGCCTGTTACCAAAACTCCCCCAGCTCCAGGCTTGGATTGCCCAGTACAATCCAGACATTATCGCTATCATGAAAACTTGCCTCTCCCTAAAATTACCTGACTCTGCAGTTTCCTTGCATGGGTGTAACACCTTCTGGTTGGACAGGCTAACCAAGCATGGGGGTGGCTGCTTGGTATACCTTAGAAACAACATCAAAGGGCAGGTCCTAGCTAACAACATTAATACAGGTAAAGCCCAACTTCTCTCCATCAAGCTTACAGTCAGACATCATTGTAAAACATTGTTGCTCTCCACAGTCTATATTCCACCAGGAAAACAGGTCCCAGGTTTGGCACAGTTGTATGACCACCTTAACCAATTGAAGCAGGACTGGGAACAGGTGATCCTAGGTGACTTTAATACAAACTGGTTGGCTCAGGACACTGTTGCCATTAGAGACAAAATGAACAGCCTATACCTCATGCAGCTGGTCACCCAAGCTACCAGACTGAACTACCGAACAGGGACCAGCACCCTCATTGACTGGCTCCTTACCAGCAGCCCTGAACACATAACAAACGTGTCAGTCTTACCAGATACACTAAGTGACCATTCACTGATCATCTGCTCCTGGTCAAACAGGGGCCAAGGGAAGCCCCTGTTCACACTAAACACCAATCCTTAAGAAAGGGGCAACTAGAGCATCTCAAACAACACCTAAAGAGATAAGACTGGATCCCCCTGGATGTATGTTCTAGATGATGCTGATAAGGCCCTTGACTACTTCATTACAACTGTCAACAATGCCTGCAACCTATTTGCCCCGTTCAAAAAAAATCTAAAATCAAAGGTGCTGTTAACCCCTGGCTCACAGGCTCTCTTAAGGAGCAGTTGAACATTCGAGATAACCTCTTGCATAAGGCCAGACTATTGTACTTACAAAGCAGCAAGAAATAGATGTACTAGGATGATAAGAAACACAAAAGCAAGCTATTACAAAGAACAGATGGAAAAAACCTGGGGTAATGGGAAGGAATTCTGGAATATCATTAAATCCTTGACAGGTAGAGACTCTAGAGCCCCAACAGACCTCATAGTCACTACATATGGCACCTTACAAGAGCCAATGGATATTGCAAATGCCTTTAACTATGCATTTACAGACTTACTGTAAGCTCAGTTCTACCCCCGATTACTTAAAAACCCTACCCAACTATTTGACCAGCCACACCGATCTGCACACTAAACAAAACCCTGGCCAATCCCTTTTCTATTTCAAGCAAGTAACAAGAAATCAAACCACTGAGTACATTAGAAGGGTAATCGGCAAAACCAGGATGGCAAGTGACATGATAGATATGAAGATCTTAGCCCTTACCCTAGACAAATTTGCATTCCCTCTCACTAAGCTAGTCAACATTTCTTTAAGTACGGGGGTATTCCCCATGAAATGGAAAACAGCCTTTGTTACCCCAGTGTTTAAAAACGGGGACAAAACCAATCTAGGCAACTACCGGCCTATTTTTATACTTCCACCACTCTCCAAAGCCCTAGAAAGGATTGTTTCAGATCAGCTTTTGGAGCACCTTAACAAATACAATTTACTCTGTCCCCGATAGCGTGGTTTCTGCAGAAACCATAGCACTGTTACTGCTCTCATAACCTTCACCTCCCAGTTATACGATGTCCTTGGCACTGGTAAGTTGGTAGGGTCAATATTCATTGACCTCACCAAGGCATTTGACACTGTGAACCACCAGATACTATTCAACAACCTCCTGACCATAGGCCTGTCATGAGACACTGTCTCCTGGTTCTGTAGCTACCTATCTAAGGTTTCAGAGGGCGAAAATAAATGTGACCATGTCTGAGCCCAGGGCCATATCCTTAGGGGTCCCTCAAAGATCTATTCCAGGCCCGTTGCTACTCAACCTATTTATCAGCTTTTTCCTATCCACTTGCCCAGTCAAATGTTGCTTTATGCTGATGATGCCATGATCATTGTACCCGGTAATCATCCATCTGAAATTCCATCTGTTCTGCAGAACGGTTTTGAGCAACTTGAAAACTGGTTCTTAATCCACAGACTACTTCTTAACTACAAAAAACAAAGTTAAAGTATTTCACTATGCCCTATAACAAGAAAAAATCCAGTCCTCTATCCATCCTAAGTCAGAAAGGAGACTCCCTAGAACAAGTAACTTGCTTCAAATACTTAGGCATTCTCCTAGATGACACTCTTACACATCACACATAGATTATGTAGTCAAATCAACTAACACCAAGCTTGCTATGCTTTACCATCACAGGCAAGCTATGTCTCAAATGGCCCTGAGTCTTGTCACTCAGAGTTTGATACTGTCAACTATTGGCTATGGGGTCATTACCTATGGTGCTGGCACTGAAACCACTCTGAAAGAATTAAAGTGCTACTTAACAAGGCCTGCAGGCTAGTCTTAGGTGTGCATAGACTTACCCATTCCTGCAGTCTTTAATTCTAAAATAGGTTGACTCCCGCTGCATCTCCGGATCAAATACCAGGCCTGCCTAATTGGGAAGAAGGCAATACTCAGTCTGACCCCTAACTCAACTGCAGCATTTTTGCAACGCTCTATAACTTCACAGACTACAAGAAGTACATCCAAAGGTGCCCTCAAAGTCCCCTTTAAGCACACCTCATTTGCCCAGCGTGCCCTCGTGTACTGTGGTCCACAGTGGATAAATGAACTACCGGCCCCACTCGTTGAATGTGAAAAAATCAGTTCCTTTAAAAGAGGCCTCCGCCTCCTAGCTGGGACCAGTCACTGTAACTGCACACCTTAGGCTGTTGTTCTCTCTCCACTGGTTTGCCCTCACCCCTCCACTCATTTCCACTAATCTTCCCCTCTCCCACCCCCCATTTAGACAATGGTACTGGGCTGTTATAACCTCAGCATCCCATCCCTCCCCTAGCTGTCTCATTGTCCCCCCCCTCCTAACACCTCTCTACTCCCCTTACTTTACACTGTGCATGCATGGGCTGTGCCTGCCCCCGTTTGCTTTCCTCGCCCCCTCACACCCTCTTTCCTGCTCCCTCTGCCCTCATCTCTCTGCTCCTCTTCCTGGACTATGCCCTCTTGGGCAGCTACAGTTCACCACTTCTTGCACTTAGCAACACTTTGGTGTCCTCCTAGCAATGGAACTGCTATGAAACATTTGCCAAAATCCTGCATTTACTGTACTGGTCTGTGTACTTGTACTTCCTGGTATTTGTAACATTTTTTGTTTACCCTTTATACCTTGTAATGTGTATTGACTTCTTGGCTTTGTACTTTGTATTGTGTATTGTCTACTTGACTCGAAACCTTTGTAAAGGAGCCTTGCTGTTCAAAGGTTGTAATCTGAATCCGAAATAAATAAATAAATAAAATGTTCAACAACCTCCCCTACTCTCTGGCCCAATGTCCCTCCCTTGGTTTATTTAAACTCGGCCTTAAACAATACCTCCTGGACAGTACTGTGTGTGATTGAACTTAACAAATGGTATTGCACCCTAGACAATTCAGGTTTTATTGCACTTATCAATGTTATTGTAACCATGACTGTCTTTCTGTGAACCCCTGACCTGCTTTTTTCATTTGTCTGTTTAACTCATGCACTCTCTGTACTCTGTTCTCTGTACTCTGTGTTTTTGTGTCACTGGGTGCTTGTGAAAATGGGTAGGTTTACTTACATGCCTTTCCAATATAAAAAATAAAAATGAAATGAAATATCAAAATATGAACAATCTGCAATGCCAAAAGGGTGGGTAAGGTAAGAAGACACTCCTTGAGTGGTTATGGTGTTGTTTCACAATTTTGTTGTCTTTGTTTGGGAGATACAGATGGAAATCAACTGAAACTGAACCAGATTAATCTGATGGTGGTATTTTTACTGACAGGGGAAATTTGACCAGGGCACTGGGGAAATTCTCCTACTCTTCAGTACAATTCGACCTCTAGAACAAATGATTAAATGTCCATGTTTATGGGGTTTATGCTGCATTGAAGATTTCTGCTTCAGATTTGCTGTATAAGATTCATTTTGCAAACTCTTTGGCATCATCTTGTTCACTCTATGGTCCTGACTTGTGCGGCTTGAGTAAACCACAAACATTGCTCCAGATGTCCTGGTATTTTACCTGGAACAAACCAACAACAAACAATATTAACTACGCATGCTGAATTAAGAAACATAGAAAGACAGAATTTGCCAGCAGATCAGGACCGCTTGGCCCCCAGTCGGCCTATTTTTTCTTGCCTACAGTATCACCACAGATCCTTCTTGATCTCTTGCCCATCATCTCTTCCCCTCCTTTCGCCAAAGATTCCCTTGTGTCTATCCCAGACATTCTTGAACCCCACCACCTCTACAGGAAGGTTTTTCAAGAATCCCCACTCTTTCTGTGAAAAAATACTTCCTCTCATCTCTCCTGAATTTAACCCCCTCCAGTTTCATATCATGTGCCCTTGTTCTTGAGCTTATTATTTTGAAAAATATTTCCCTCCTGTACCTTATTTACTCCCTTTAGGTATTTAAAGGTCGCTATCATATCCCCCCTCTCCCTGCTGTCTTCCAGTGTGCACATAATCAGGTCCTTAAGTCTCTCCTCATAGCACTTCTGGTGCAGACCATGCACCATTTTGGTTGCCCTCCTCTGGACCACCTCAACTCTGTCCATGTTCTTCAGGAGATGTGGTCTCCAGAACTGGACACAGTACTCAAGGTGGGGTCTTACCAGTGATCTATACAGGGACAACACCACGTCCCTTTTTCTGCTGGTGATACCCCTCTGTATGCACCCCAGCATCCCACTAGCCCTTCCAACTGCCTTGTCACACTGCCCGACCACCTTGAGGTCATCCAATATGATTACCCTGGTCTCTTTCTTGTTTGGTGATTGTCAGTACCACTCCAACCTTGGGTTTCAGTGCCCTAAGTGCATTAGTTTGCACTTTTTCACATTGAAACCCAGTTGCCATACCCTTGACTACTCCTTAGGTTTTCTTAGGTCACTACTCATCCCCTCCTCTCTCCCCAGATTGTCCACACTATTGCAGATTTTGGAGTCATCTGCAAACAGGCAGACCTTCCCTTCTAGCTCCTCTGCAATGTTACTTATAAAGACATTGAAGAGGACTGGTCCCCGCAATGATCCCTGAGGCATCCTGCTAGTTATCCTCCCTTTCTTGGAGTGAACTCCATTTACCGCCACCCTCTGCTGCCTATTCCCTTACCAATTTCTTACCCATTTAACCACCTTTGGACTCACCCTAAGCTACCCATCTTGCTTATGAGTCTCCTATGTTCAATATACTCTACATACATACTGTAGTAGACATAACATCCATTCTCATACTGATTTCATCATTTTATTCAGCACCAATACCAGTACAGCCCATCATACTAACACTGTAGTTGATATTATTCCTATAGGTGTATTTTCCTTCTTAGCCAGTATCACAAAAATCTTGCTAATCTGATATCATAATTTAGGCCAGTGAAGTTATATGCCTTGGTGTCAAAAATCCAGAATGCTTCTCTTTGGTATATTTTATTTTTTGGTTTTTGTCTAGATTTCCCCACTTTCATTCAGTTTCACTTTTTCAAGTCCAAAAAATTGGGTAGTGTGTTCTGCCACATATTTTTGTTTTTCACATGTCTCCCAGCCGCATATCTAACATCACCATTTTTAGGTGCACTCTCATGCTTCCCCACTGGAATTTTGAAGTCTGTGGTGGTTAACCAATGTAGAACAATCCACATAACATTTTAGATACTAAGCCACCCCTGTAGTATTGCATATTATTAAGGCATTGGGGTAAAATGTTTATTTTTCTTTTCTTTTTTTTTTAAATCAACATTTTATACCCCGTTTCTGTTGCTGGTATGCAGGTAGCTCTGGCCCTTCACTCAGGGGAGCTCACTTCCGGTGTTGGTCGGCATCCTCATCACCAAGAACACCACCAGCATCTTTATGGAGGCTGATAGCGCCATTTTTTCTCCCACCCATGCCAGAGCCACTCGTTCATGTCTAGGTTCCGCAACACCCTTCCTATCGCCTGCCAACCTGCACTAACCTCAGGCCGCCGCCTGGGGGTAGTTGTACTGTGGGGGTGACAAGATCTCTCCCTGGGAGAGGAGAGCTGCCTGGTGGCTGTTCAATCCTGCTCCCCCCCCCCGGCTGACCCCCAATGATCCAGGCTCACTGGTACTGACAATCACCAAGTTTTTGAAAAAGTGATCCACAATCAATTAAAAACTCACTTGGAAACTTTTTCTCTCATTAACCCAACTCAATCTGGTTTCCAGGCAAATCACAGCACGATCTCTGCTTTAACGAAAGTAACCAAAGAATGGGTCTTTGCTATAGATGCTAAGAAAATAACTGGAGCAGTCTTCTTGGATCTTAGTAAAGCTTTTGATACTGTTGACCACAATCTGCTAGTCAATTGTCTCACTAATTTGGGAGCCACGTACCAAACTACCCGGTGGTTCTCTAGTTACCTAACAGGGAGATCACCGAAAGTAAAAGCAGATGGCTTTCTCCTCTGCCTCTTTGCCAGTTGTCAGAGGAGTCCCCCATGGCTCCATTCTAAGCCCTATCTTGTTTTCATTATATATTAATGACCTTGATTCCAATATATCTATGTGCAATCTGCATTTCTTTGTGGATGACACTGTGCTGTATACCTCTGGCTCAATGTTATCTGAAGTTAAGGGGGTGTTTCAAGCGGACTTTGCCCAACTTGAACATAATCTAATAAAGGAAAGGCTTCTGCTTAATGCAAAGAAAACCAAAGCTATGATATTCTCTCGTAGTACCGCCACAGGTACCTCCCATACCCCGCCTAAAGACTTTATTGTTACCACGCTAAACGAACCATTGGAAGTTGTCTCCAAATTCAAATATCTGGGTATCTGGATTAACAACAAGCTCTATCTCAATGACCATATCGAGGACTTATCCAGAAGGCTCAAAGCCAGACTAGGTTTCTTCTTTAGAAATAGGCCCCTCTTCCCCCTCGAGACTCGAAATAGGCTCGTTCAGGCTACTTTTCTTCCCCTTCTTGACTATGGAGATGTAATTTACTCCTCCACTACTCTAGCAAACCTAAGTAAACTGGACATCCTTTACCACCGTGCGTTATGGTTTATTACCAACTCCCTGTACCATTCGTACCACTGTGACCTATACGCAGCTGTTGGCTGGGCATCTCTCACCACTAGACGCTTGCTCCATGCTGGTCTTTGGACCCTTAAGCTGCTCCTCCACAAATTACTGAGTTACCAATCATCTCTCATTTGTATTTCTCATAGTGCATACTCTCTCAGGAAATCTGACTTCATTCTGCTGGACATACCTAAGACATGGACCACCTTTGGTAAACGTGCTATTGTGCATGCCCTTCCCTCTATTTGGAACCAACTCCAAACTGTGCTGAAACTAACTAGCACAGTTTCAATTAATGTCTACAAAGTTCTAAGTGCAGCTAAGATAAAAGATATCTGCAACTGTTATTAAGCCCCTTCTCATCGCTATGTGTGCCATACACATTTATGTGTAAGACCTTTATCGCCCTTATGCATGCTACTTACTTTTTGTTCGCACTATAATTTAACCAAGACACTGTTACATTCTCCTGCTTCTGACTTTCTAGCTGTTACCACTACTGCAAGCATCCCACTCCTGCCCCCCTTCCCAGTCTGATTCTTGGCTCTGTCTACATATATATTACTCCTCTCACTCTTCCAAGCCTCGAATACCTTGTTTACCCTATATTCCCTGCCGTTGCTCAATTTACTAAATTTTATGCATTGCAAACACCCGTTACCATGCCTTGTACTGTTAGCATGCTACCTTAAAGTGTTCACACTATGCACCATTTGTCTTTTCACTATCTATTGTCAACCGATGTTGTATCCTGTTATGTAATATCCTGCCTGTACTAAGTGTTCACATAAATACATGTTATACTATTGTTCTATCAAGTATTTTTATTTATGTATGTTCTTCATCAGTGTACATGTCTCAGGACCTCCTTGTGAATGAGCTTGCTCAATGGAGTTTTCCTGCAGTAAACTTGAACTTGAACTTGAACTCCCGAACCTGGGTCACCAGTGTAGCACGAGGTGTGGCATCCAGTGATTCAGGCCTCCATGCCACCAGGCCAGCTCAAATGTCTTTTTTTTTTTTTTTTTTTGAGATTTTAAGATGTGGACAAGTCTCCCCTGTATAACAAGGTTGCAGTATTTACACCTACTACAACAGGCATTTTTATTTCTGATGGGCATCAACATTGGCTGCTTTTCATTTTTGTTAACCTCATGTAGAGAGATTGTCACCATGCCCCTTAAACTGCATGCCCTTCTGTGTGTTACTGCAGGTGTTTTGGCATTATACTGGCTAACCTGAGGTTTGTGCAAAATCTCTTCCAATTTTTCTTTAATACTGTCTGCATGATGCATCATTCAAATAGCTGGTTATAAACCTAGGCCATTCAGGATGTATCTCTGCATTTCTATCAGTATTTCTACTTTGTCTCACTTGCTGTAAAAGCTCAGCTCCGTTCACCGGTCTGACTCCATTCATGGCTTTATCAATCACAGCGGTATTGTACCCTCTCTGTACAAACCTGTTAACCTGTTTTTCTTGTCTTCTAAAAAGATGTGATTACCTGAAGTATTTCACGTCACACGAATAAGCTGTTCCTTTGGGATTCCCTTGTTTGGTGTGCAGGATGATAACCTGATGCCAATAATAGTGACTTTTAAGCAGTAGGTTTAGCATGGAGGTCATAGATATTGTAAAGGGGATCAGATTTCGTAAAACATTTACTTGGTAATGGTAACTAAAGTAATTACTTGGAACATAAATGGCATACAAAACCCAGTAAAAAAAAAGAAAGAAAATCCTAAATCATCTTAAATATCTCCAACTCAGGACTGCATTCTTACAGGAGACCCATCTGATAACCACTGAGACAAAAACAGTAATAAAGGAATGGGTGGGCATGGTGTTAAACTAATTGTGTAATAGTAAGGCTAAGGAAGTAGCTATTGTCTTTCTCAAAAATCTGAGGTATAAAGTGCATACAGTAGAAGCATTGTTAAATGCATAAGTGGAAATTCCAGGAGACCACTATATGCTTTGTAATGTATATGCTCCAGTGGGAGAGTATTTCCATTTCTTCTATGCTTTAGCACAGACGATTCAAGGGAATGAATGCACTCGTAGATTTCAACATGGTCCAAGACCAAGACCCCATACTAGATAGGGCTGTGCAGCGTGCAAGACAAAAGGTTTCAAGAAAGTGGGAGACCCTTCTAAAATTGTAGTCTGAAGAAGGTCTTACTGATAGATGGAGGTTATTTCGCCCATCAGGCATGGACTATACATTTAGTTCTCAATCCCCAATAATTATTCCTGATTGGACTATTTATTTTCTCTTCTTCAATGATAAATGACACTATGGCCACTTCCATAGACATGATTGTCCTGTCAGATCATGCACCTGCCATCATATAATACGTACCAGAAGTGCAAATCTGAAATCAAACACATAGAAATTTATGTAAGAGGGAAAAGCCTTTAAAAGTTACTGTATATGGATGCAGAAGGTAGGGCCTATCTTGCTAATAAATAATGCTGAGATTTTTCAAACTAATTTATGAGAAGATCTAAAAGTATACCTGAGGGGCAGACTAATCAGTTATGGGTCCTACAAGAAAAAAACAAGTAAGGAAAGTACTACAGAATTAGAGAAACATATTAAACAATTAGAATTAGCACATGTGAAGAGCAGGAGCTTGAATACCCTCAGATATAAGATGATACACAGAAAGCTGAACTCATCCTAGTCAGACTATGGAAGCAGTACTATGAAGTGGGGTTGCAGGCTGACCACCTGCATGCCTACAGGCTTAAAGCAGCAGAAAACAGGGCCATAATTGTAACTATCCAGCCACCACATGATGCTCTTAAAACTAACCCCACAAATATTAACACAGAGATTAAAAAATTGTATGCCAAGCCAAACAAATCAAAAATGAATACTGTACAGTCATGAAACAGATAACTACCTAGAGTATTGCCCTTTCAGCAGTGCAGAATGAGGACAAGGAGATGTTAAAGAGCAACGCATGCTTTCAGTAGAACTTTAACAAAACATAATACTTAGACACATTTTGGATTGTATTTCACATTAGTTCTGTATTCCTCCTCTCCATTATTTATTACTGGTTTAATTTGCATGAAAACATGATATTTGCTCATGAAGAGTTTATCTATTCCTGTTGCTGTCTTCCTACCTGAGGTCATAATGCACTGCTTGTGACATCACAGTTACTCTCATGGCAACACACTGTGATGTCACAACACAGGATTATGACTTGAAGTAAGGAGTAAGCTATAGAGGCAGATGAGCTCTAAGGGAAAATATAATGTATTCATGGAAATTTCTTCAGAAATAAATAATGGGGAAGAGAAATCTATAGAATATATATGAAATGCAAGCTGAATTGTACCTAAATATCATGTTTTTCAAAAGTTTCTTTGAGGTGTCAGCAGCTCTTTAATGGGCTTTGAAGAAAGGCAACTAAAGTCAGTTAAAATTCCCTGGGGCATATTGGATTTCTGGAAGGAAAGGGAGGGGAAAAGAGGAGGAGGAGTACCTCTCTATTTAAGGAAAGGGATCAAATCCACAGAACTAAAGGGTAAACAGGGAGGAGAGGAGGCACTGTGGGTCACCCTGGAGACTGGAAATGGCACCACAATCTGCACAGGGGTTGTATACAGACCCCCGTCTCAGGAAGAGGAAATGGACAAGGAAATGATAGAAAGCATCCTTAGGATGGCAGAGAAAAGGGAGATATTGCTGATGGGGGACCTGAATATGCCAGATGTTAACTGGAGCACCTTTGCTGCAGCCACATCCAAGAGCAGGGCCATTCTCAATGCCCTACAGGGGGCATGCCTCAGACAGCTAGTTTTGAAACCTACTCAGGAGGGAGTAATCTTAGACTGGTACTCTCAAATGGGGATGGAGACAGGATCTCTGATCTTGAAGTGGGTAGCCATCTGGGAACAAGTGAGCACCAAACAGTGTGGTTCACAATAAACTTAGCTGTAGAGTCGAGCCATACAAAAGTGAAGGTACTCTACTTCAGGAGGGCTGATTTTGTCAAAATGGGAGAGTGCCTCAGAAAAGCACTAGCAAACAGGTAAGACGGTGGGGTGGAGCAACAATGAGGAAACATCAAAGCTGCCATCACAGAGGCAACAAGTCTTTGTGTGAAGCAAATAAATCAAAACAAAAGAAAAAAACACTATGGTTCTCAAAAGAAGTGACAGGGAAGGTTAGGGAGAAAAAGATAACATTCAGGAAGTATAAGGAAACACAGAAGGAGCAGGACAGAGAACTGTACCAGTCAAAGCAAAAGGAAGCAGGGAAGACAGTCAGAATAGCAAAGGCCTAAATCAAGGAAAAGATAGCCAACTTGGTTAGAAGGGGGATAAAAGCTTTTATAGGTACATTAGGGAGCAAAGAAAGATTAAGGCAGGGATACTGAGGCTGAGTAAAGAGGAAGGTGGTTGGGCAGAGAGTGACAGTGAAAAAGCAGGGATACCGACTGAATAGTTTTGCTCGGTATTCACAATGGAAGAGCAGGGGGAAATACCTAATCCAGTCAATAGAAGCACTCTGGATAGGGGGGTTTGATATTAGTCCTTTCACAAGTAACCCCTCACCCCTGCCTTTTAGCAAAAACGACAGGTGGCATGCTGTTGAAGCTGACAGCAGTACCTGGTGGGGACTGGGTTCGGGGAGGATAAGGTTACTCGGCACAGGGGACCTAGGTTTGGCTACTCTGCACAGGGGGCACCCAAGTAAATCCGAACACAAGAAGCAATAACTGTAATGTCCAGAACCAGGAATGGGATTCTACAGTGTGGCTTTTATTCACATCCAAGCTGAACAAACAAAGCACAGACAGACCCCCATTGGGCTAGATTCCTGGTAATGCAGATTACAGACAACAGAACACTTTATCACTATTTCCAGCCCTCAGGCTCTAAACCCACCAGGCACATAGCCCAGACTTGCACGCAGCTTTGGGTACACAGCCCAACTTGTACACTACTTGGGTTTTCCCCACTGGCCTGGCTCCCGCGCTGGCCACTTGATCCACGGTCCATTTTGGGAAATGAACCAATTATCTTGTTGTGGCTCCCCAAACCACACTAGAGCCTTCAACTCCTAGAGGGCATTTTCCTTCCAATCCCACATCTGGGTACTTCCCTCATCACTGGCCAAGTGCCTGAGGCAAAGTAGAAATCCACAGAGCAAATCCGTAGAGGTGGACCTGGTCACTAAAAATGAGGGGCCTCCCACCTCCAGCTCCCACAATCCATACCTGGCCATTTATCTGGAAACTAAACAATTCCTTTACTGAAAGCTTGCAAATGTAGATTCCTGGGTAGACGTATGTCACATCTCCTGTACATATCATTTTGATCCCAATAAGCTCTGGACTTGAACCTACTTTTACTTGTTGGCTAAGCCTATTACTCTAGGCCTCCCACTATTTCAGTAGTCCAGTCCCCACATGTCACACAAGTCCCAGGGTGAAAAACATAGGCCCTTTCAGGAAGAGCAGACACTCACCCTCTGGTTGCAGGTGCCCCACAGGCGATTCACAAGGCTTCTTGTTCCCCAAAAGAACTCTGGAACAAATAGGCAGCTTCTCCCTTAATAGCAGAACCAGGGGGTTGCCCCAGGAATTTGCAGGAAACCCTTTCCAGCCTGCATCCCCAGAGTGAGGGGGCACTGAGACCTGAAAACAGCAGTCTCCACCAGTTCAATTATCTTCTGTGTCTCTCTTTTGGTGGAGACACAGACCCTTTTTACCTAAAAATAGCCCTCTGTCAGGGCTGAGGCTCCAAGAGCCTACACTGAGCTGCTGTGATGCTTCCTCAGCAAGCTCCCAACACCAACTGACTACTGAATCTGTTCAAACCTCCCAACAGTCTAGTCCAACTCCCTTGCTGCAAATTCCATTGTGGCTCATGCAGCTGCGATAGTTCTATTGGTGATGTCATCCCTCAGTCTCAGCTGAGACTGAGAACAGAGTAAGACAGTGTGAAACCCATTTAACTGGAGTTTCACAAGCTGCCTTCCCTGCCTACCACTAGGTCTTACTGGGATTCTAGTAACCCTGGGTAACAAGGGGGTTACACACAGAAGAAAGGGTTCTGAAAGAACTCTTAAAACTGAAGATGGATAAAGCAATGGGGCCTGATGGGAGTCACCCCAGAATTCTAAAAGAACTAAGGGAAGAACTAGTAACACCACTGACTAACCTTTTTAATCAATCATGGGAGGATGGTGTGGTGCCTGAGGACTGGAGGAGGGTGGATGTGATTCCCCTTCACAAAAGTGGGAGCAAAACAGAGGCAGGAAACTACAGACCTGTCAGTTTGACTTCAGTGGCAGGGAAAATGATGGAATCACTTCTGAAAGAAAGAATTGTTGAGTACCTAGAGGCCAGTGGGGCACAGGACCTAAGGCAGCATGGATTCACAGCAGGAAGGTCATGTTAGACAAATCTAATAGATTTCTTTGACTGGGTGACCAAAGTAGTAAACCAGGGAGGGGCTATGGACATGGCCTACCTAGACTTTAGCAAGGCATTTGTTACAGTCCCGCACAAAAGATTAACAAATTAGCCAGCTTGGGAGTGGGTCCCATGGTGGTAGCCTGGGTAAAACACTGACTGGACAACAGGACACAGAGGGTAATAGTAAATGGAGTCCACAGTGAAGAAAGGGTGGTTACTAGTGGGGTACCGCAGGGTTCAGTACTGGGGCCGGTCCTTTTTAATGTCTTTATAAGTGACATTGCAGAGGGACTGGAAGGAAAAGTATGTCTCTTTGCAGATGACACAAAGATCTGAAACAGGGTTGATACACAAGGTGGGGTGTAACAGGATGAAAAGGGACTTGTCAAGGTTGAAGGAATGGTCAAATGTATGACAGCTTAGAATTCAACGCAAAGAAGTGCAAAGTAATGCACCTGGGAAACAAAAACCCAGGGGAAGAGTACACAGTGGGGGAGATACTGACAACAACAACAAAAATGGAAAGGGACCTGGGGGTTGTCATATCAGATGACCTAAAGGTGGGCCAGCAATGTGAGAAGGCAGTAAGGAGGTCTGGGGGGATACTGGAATGCATAGGGAGAGGCATCACCTGTAGAAAACAGAAAATTGCTGGCCCTCTGTACAGACAGTTGGTAAGACCAGATCTGGAGTACTGTGTACAGTTCTGGAGATCCCATCTCTGCAAAGGCATAGACAGGGTGCAGACTGTCCAGAGGAGGGCAACCAACATGGTGCAGGGTCTGCACCAGAAGACATATGAAGAAAGACTAAAGGAACTTAAGATGTATAGCCTCGAGGAAAGGACGGAGAGGGGGGACATGATAGAAACTTTCAAATACCTCAAGGGAATCAACAAAGTCCACGAGGGTAGCATCTTTCAGAAAAAGTGATGTGCAAGAACAAGGGGGCACAAATTGAAGATAGAGGGGGGACAGCTCAGAGGTACTATGAGGAAGCATTTCTTCACAGAGAGGGTTGTAGATGCATGGAACAGTGGGGGAATTCAAGAATGCATGTGACAGACATAAGGCAGTTCTAGTGGAGGGTAGGAGGAATTAGGCTGTTGGTTAACTAGGATCTGCAGCTTATCCATTAGGTAGGGAAACGGGCAGACTGGGTGGGCCAAGCGGTCCTTATCTGCTATCGGATTCTATGTTTCTGGTGGCGTTCTATAATCAGTACAAACAATTGCTTTTGGCTCTATTAATCTCATAGTATAAAGAAGCAAAAACAAATGGAACTGTCAGAACAACCCTAAGAATAACATTAATCACAATGATCCCAAGTAAGCAATAAGACACACTGGGACGTTGGTTATGCTGTGATATCACACATCTAGGTGCATAGTGAAACTCAAGGCCACATTGCAAATGCCTTACTGCACAAAGAAGTGCAATTCTCATAGTATAACTAACACCCAGGAGTGTAGTATTGTGCTGATCAAATTGGATTTTTATTTCTTAAATACATTCAACAATTAAAAAAATCATCATCTGCATTTGTAAAAGTTTAATTTTTTTTAAATAGATTTTCAACTAAAATAATCCTTTTACTTGTTTGAAGCCAGCTGGAACTTGTTTCTGCTTCAGCTTTGAGCTATACATTTCTCTCCACTTTGCTTGCCATACTTGTAGTTTTTACTGTGTATTCACTTGCCATACATGTAGTTTGTGCTGTGCATTTTAGTTTTGACATATATCCCTTCCAAACACCTGAGCTGACTGTTTTTAAAAATGTTTGCTGCATTTTATAATTAAACTGTATGGCAGAGGTTTACGGTACATGAGAGGTTAAATCCAGTTTCATGCTGTCCTCGGGCTGCAAATTAGAAAGCTTTGCAGAGCAGAGAGTGAGCCATGCCAGTTTGTGGCAGAGAGAGAGAGAGCGAGAGAGACAAGAGAAACCAGCACCTGGGACCTACATTCGCTGTCAGCAGGTGGGGAAAAAAAAAGACATGTAACTTCTTTTGGGCATTGTGCAGTGTGCAGCTGAAAGAGAGAGAAAGAGAGATAAGTGTGAGTCATGCCACTGCACTGCAAAGAGACAGAGAGAGAGCTGAGTGTGATATATATGGCTGTGCAGCAGAGAGAGATAGCCAAGTGTGATGCAAATCTAGGGGCTACAATTGCTATAAGAACTAAACAGCAGGGGGGACAAATATGAAATGTGAAGATAGCAATTTAGGTTGGATATGTGACACTTGGTTGTTTTTTCTGCTGCCAATTGAAGGTTACAGTTACAAACAGTATTTGTTGATAGATGAGACATTCACTTGGTCTGTACTGGGAGAAAACAGTCAATCAATCAATCATATTTACTGTTTCACCTATTAGGTCATTATAATTTTACAGAAGACAAAAAACCAAAAAATAAACAACAGTATAAGCAATACATTACAACAAGCCCTGCAAAGGGCCACCAGTAGCACTTGAGTAATATACATTGCAATTAATCCAATTGCGTCAGTCAGATCAGTATCAGGCAGAAAACATTTCAGTATATCGTAAATCTGATTCAGGATAATATCTCCCTATATAATAAAATTCTAATGTCAATCTTTAAAGTGCATTCTCTGTGTTATCCACAATCTATAAAATGTTCCCACTAGAACGACATTCAATAATTTGAATAAATAAGCCAATATAAAATCAATTTCCCAGTAGGTTGAGCAATATAAGAGATGTTAATTATTTATACCTGACAGCATCAAGATATATGCCTACTCAACTTGCGTACATAGCTATATTCTCCTTCACCTATGTTATAATTATAATAAATATCAGATACCATGAGGTTCCTTGATATTAAAGGACACTAGGGATTAAAAAATCTATAGGAGTTTACTCAACTAATCTTTATTTATTTATTTAAAAATGTAACCAGGAAATACATACTGAGCTTCTAACGGCTCATTTCCAGATGTGTCCTAGGGGAGAGGGGAAAGGAGTACAGTGATGTCCCCCAGTATGAACCCAATTCTGCAGCATTTTGCAGCACTCTGCAGAATGCTGCAGCAAACCTACTGAATAAAGCAACGTAATTTCAATGCAAATTACCACAAAATGTTATGCTGCTTCAACTTTAAGCAGAATTGCATGGTGCCGAAAGGCCTCTCACACAATTTGCAAAGGGTGCTAACAGATGACATAGACACGTGTTTCGTCCTACCAGGACTCATCAGTATGCCTCGTCTGTCTGACACCCCAGTGGAATGAACCAGCTACCCTAAGACGGTCTGTCTGGGTTATATTGTGGTGAACCCATTAAAATAAAAATTATTTAAAGACAAAAGAACCTCTGTGTGCAAACACTGAGGCAAGGGTTATCCCAAAGGGCATTTGGCTGGGAAGCCAAGTTTCAAAAATACAAAATCACACATGCCCACACAATGCAAAGCATCATGGGCTGCATATACAAATCACCACAGAATGTTATGCTGGTTCAACTTTAAGCAGAATTGCATGGTGCCGAAGGCCTCTCACACAATTTGCAAGGGTGCTAACAGATGACATGAACACGTGTTTCATCCTACCAGGACTCATGCATTGTGTGCGGGCATGCAGCGGTTTTGTGGTTTTCTGAAACTGGCTTCCCAGCCAAACTGCTGCTGGCAGCCCTTGCCCTCAGTGTTCTGCTGAGCTAACTGTCTACAAATGGTTTTTATTTAATGATTCACTGTGTGAACGGGCAAACAAAGTAACTATTCACTGAGGTGTGTCAGCGAATGAGGCATGCTGATGGTCTGATGGCGCGAGCACGTCTGCCTCTGTTAACACCCGCACAGTAAGGCAATGCTTCGGCCTGTCTGATACTGCTGAGTTGAACCAGCATAACATTCTGTGGTGATTTGCATATGCAGCCCATGATGCTTTGCATTGTGTGGGCATGTGTGATTTTGTATTTTCTTGAAACTTGGCTTCCCAGCCAAATGCCCTTTGGGGTAACCCTTGCCGCAGTGTTTGCGCACAAAGGTTCTTTGTAATTTCAATGGCAATTAATCCCTTTTGTTATTCAGGAAAATGTGACACTCCCAGGATGAAGTGAATTCTACAGTTTTCAGCATGACAAAAGGGACTAACTGCCATTGACATCACATTTTGTTATTCAGTAGGTCTGCTGCAGCATACTGCAGAGTGCTTTAACCCTTGCATGGCCGCTGACTGATATATCAGTCCAAAATTCCTATACATTCTGATTCTGTCAGCAGCCCAAGCGTTAAAAGTGGGTTTCATCCTGAGGGATGCCACTGTACATAATCAATATAATAATAAAGTACAGAAGTCAAATACAATGATACAGACAGACGTGTGGAATCGTAAATATTGGAGGCAATTTAGGACTGAATGCAATTTAAAAAATGTAACAATATCTTATTTGAAAAGAAGGGAAAAGTAGTAAAATAGCATGAAACAGGAATACTGGTGAGGGAGACAAGGAGGACAAACAGTAACAAGTAGGGAGAGAGTATAAAAGGAAAAGGGTCATGTACAATTGCAGGAAAGATAACAATGGACATAAAGAAGAGACTTTAGAGAGGGAGGAGAAGAGGCAGAATGAATAGAATGGGGAAGAGAGGACCAAAGTTTAGGAAAATGGTAAGAAAAGGCAGACTGACCAACAGTAGATTTTCTAGAGAGAAGAGAGAGAGGGGGAAGTGGTGTTGTGGAGAGGGTAGAAGGAGGAGATAAGAGGGATCTGAGATAAGAGGGAAGTGAGTCAAATCAGAATTTGGATAAAAAAGAGGCACAATGGGGAAAAGCACTTAGCTTCAAGAGAGAGGAGAGAGGAGAGAGGAGAGAAAAGGCTGAGTAAAGAGAGCAGTGGTGAGTATGAGGTGCAAAATCTAAAGCAAAGTGACAGAAAGAATGAAAAAGTTGGTCCAGTCTGTCAAGGGTGAATTTAAGGGTACTAGTGTAAATTAAGTCACTGTAGCCAAAGATTGGAAGGATCATGTTTAGCACAATTTCTCGGTGGGCAGGGAACGGGATACATGTTTTATTCCTGTACAAAAGTACGTAGCTAAGGGTGAAGCTTACAGTGAACTGTTTCAATATGCACTGAGAAATCAAGATTCTGGTCAAGGCAGACCCCAAGGTACTTAAAGGAGAAAGTCTCTTCAATCTTAACACCATCAAGCGTATAAAACAGAGGGACAGAAGTAAGTTTGGCAAGCCTCTGACGAATGCCAAAAGTCATTGAGATTGTATTTTTGGCATTAAGGGACAAAAGGTTAGACTTGAACCAGCACTGCATGTTGTCAAAATTTATCTGTGTTCAGGAGGTAATGTCAAGGGGAGAGGAGCCAGATGCAAAAAGAACTGTGTCATCAGCATACATATAAATGCATACAGAAGAACAGACAGAGGGTAGGTCATTTAGGAATATTGGAAAGAGAATAGGACCCAGGACAGACCCTTGAGGGACTCCTGAACTAATGGGGAGTGAGGATGAAACGGATTTACTGTACCTATCCAGACAACTTGGGGCCTGCCTTCAACATAAGAAACAAACTAATTTATAGAAGACTCAGAGAGGCCCACAGCTTTAAGTTTGTCCAGAAGGAAGGAAGGAATGTGCCACTGTGTCAAAAACTTTAGCGAGATCAACAAAGATGGCAGAAGTAAACAGACCTTGATCCATACCCAAAAGTATGGAGACAGTGAGCCAGAGGAGGGAGGTGGAAGTGGAGTGGAATTTCAAAAAAACAGATTGGAAGGGAGTGAAGAAGGAGGAGTTATCAAAAAAGAAGTGAGCTGAGATAGAACAATGTGTTCTTGTAACTTAGCCAAGGAAGGAAGGAGAGATATTGGATGATACTTACCAAGAGAAGTGGGATCACCACCTTTGTGAACAGGTATAACAACAGCCTATTTCCCAACATCAGGAACAGTAGCAGAGGAGAAGGAGAGGTTAAAAGTAAGGAAATGGGAAGAGCAATGGCACAAGCTGAGAAGAGGAGAAGTTTAGGTTCAATGCCATCAGGACTGCCTCCCTTCAATGGATTGAGGGCAAGTAGAACCTTTAGCAAAACGGAGAGTAGTAGGAGAGAAAGAAAATGAAAGAGAAGAGGAAGGAAGAGAGAGGGAAGGAAGGGGGGGATGGGAAGGAAGGGATAGGTAATAGGGCACAGGTAGTAAAGCAGGAGTTAAAAGCAACAGCAGAGATAATTCAGAGATAAGGGAGTCACCAGCCTTGAGAGTGGGAGGGGGAGACTGGGTCTGAGGAGTGAAAAGTGAACGAATAACCTTCCAGAATTTAGAAGGGTTATTAATGTTGTTTTGAAAAGTGGAACCCAAATAGTCTGACTTTGCAAGTCTGATGGCTTTGTTACAGGCGCTGAGAAGGCATCTATAGTTGGCCAAGAAAGATTGGGAACCAGTGACTTTAAAAGTACGCCAGGCAAGGTCTCGGGAGTGGAGATAAGTAAGTACCTTAGACAATATCCAGAGAAGATGTGAACCCCAGACTCCAGTTTTCCTCAGAGGTGCATGACAATCCCATACATCAAGAATTTAGACTGAAAGTATTGTAGGACCAAATTTATATTGCTGGCTGTAGAGATGGGGGACCAATCAATAGTCCACTGATCAGTTAGGAGTGGGGCCCAGTCAAGTAACTTAAATGACCTGAGAAATATGAAGTTGGAGGGGCTTTGGGAAGGTGTAACCCCCTGCCTGGCGCACCTCCTGCCCACCCCACACCTCACCCACCACATCATCCTCTAGTCTAACTCTACTATGTCTATGGAAAAGTGTCAACTGTATATTTGTACATTTGTTTTTGATTGTAAGAGTGTTATACACTTGTATACTATTATTTGTAAAGAATGCTACCAACTGCATATTTTTATACACTTGTATATATTTTTTGTTTCCCACACCACCTCATGCTCAGGGTGCATAGTTCCCTGACTCTGTATGTATTGTTTGTTTATCTGTTTTTCTGTTACCGCCACACTGTGGCTCGGGTCGTGCCTGAAAACGGTCGTTTGGATCACTGCACCTACCTGGTTAGTAAAGACATAAATAAAATAAATAAATAAACTTGAAAAGTAAACCATATGATGATCGCTGAGTGCATCAGGAAGGATACCTGCATCCACAATATGGTGGGGATGGGAAGAAAGGGCCCAGTCTAGTAGACAGCGGTTAAGGAATTAATCAGGTGGGCTCAGAAATAAATTGGTTCAGCTACAGTGACTTTATATTTTGAGGCAATTTGTTTGAGTTAGGGGAGAGACAATTTAAATTAAAATTGTCACCAAGAATAAGTAGCTCACCCCTCAAGGAGTTAGAACAGATAGAGGAAAGAAGCTCAGCAACTAATGCAGAGGATACGCCAGGGCAGCAGTAAAGACCAGCAATCAAGCTAGGAATACAAAAAGGAAGGGAGAACTTAAGGCGGATCATCTCATGGGAAGAAGGGAAAAAGACAGGAAGAGCCGTTGTGAATTGGAACTTGGTGGATACGTAAACTGCAACACCACCACCCCTTTTAGAGCGATCTTGCCTGACTAGGGTGTAGCCAGGCATTGTTACTGCCAGATTCTGGATCTTAGAGAGCCAGCTTTTGGATATAACTAGAACATCCAGATGATGATGATTAAGCATTAAAGGTGGTAAGTGGTAATTTTTGGGAGGAGGCTACTGTCAGGAGGTATAGGAGTGTCCTACCACAATCACAATTGTCAGGAGGTCTAAACCTCACTTTTAGGTTTTTGGCAATATTGGGAATACAAGTAATCACTGACGCATTGCATAAGAGTAATAAACTTGTTTATTACTACCAAAAAGGATAAAATTACAGTTTCCTTAAGCAGTTTTTACCAATATGAACCGGGAGCCAGTGCTAAGCATTTTTTATACCTCGAGGTTTCTTTGGATCTCCGAGGTACAAGACTAGTGTATCACATTATATACCTATGATAATTACTATGGTTACTGTAAGATAGAAACATTTCTAGTTACAGAGATGAGCCCTATTGGTTAAATTAGAGGTGGCTCCATGGTCCAAGACAACATTATGCAATTTTGTATAGTCATTAGTTTGTGAAACAAAAGAGTTCTTATACAGAGTCTTACATAACTCAGTGTAGTAGAACAAATCACCAAAAGGTGGCAATGCCGACTTACATATCATAATTACTCCAAGGACACATGTGCCTTGTCATCTTACAACTAAGAAATACACAGAAAATACATAGGAGAGTATATGTATTAGCAAGCAAAGTGTATTACAACAATATGCATACATATCCTGACATCTACTCTTGTACGGTAGATGCCCTTAGCCCTATATGTTAGTATAACATATGCCTAAGTACTAGCTGTCTACGGTGTACCTCTGAGGGTACCAATTAGGGTGCAGGGACCTCATGTAACATTACAGATGTTTTGTTGCGCACCCTTGGTCCTTTGGGAAGCTGCAAAGGAGAAGATGTGATGAGGCCAGGATTAAATTCAATGTCACCTAACAACAAAAGTAGTAAGTGGACAATGAGTTTGAAAGCAGAATTATTGTGCTTTGATGAGAAGGGGAGAGATGATGAACAGGAGGAGGGATAGGAAGAGAATAGGGAGAAACGGTACCAAATAGTTTTGAGGTGAAGGCAAGGAGAGGGAAGAAATTGACACAAAGGATGCCAGGGAGAGTGCAGGAGAGAGGGAATAGAGGAAGAGGGGAGCATAGGTGAAAAGGGTAGGGAAAAAGTGAGAGGGTAGATAGAGAAAGAATCAACAGGTTGAGGAAGGGTGAAGAAAGGAAGATAGTGTATAAGAAAACTAAAAGAAATTAGCAGCATAGTAAGGGTAAAGTGAAAGCAAACAAATTGGAGGTTAAATAAAATGATAGCAGTAACAATAAGTAGGTGAGGTATAAGGTTAAGAAATTCAGGTAGGAAGGCAAAGGGGAAGCAGCAGGGTTTTTGGGCACTTTTACCACCCAGAAGCTAAATGCTTAAAATTGCAGTTACCTACATCCTGAGGACTCACTGCATGTGGTCAGAGTAGTTTAAATAGCATCTTCTTAATTAAACAATTCACTATTAAAATTGATAAATTGCATTCAGTAGGAAAACCATAAAAATGAATGTTTGAAAGTTGTTAAGCAATTTCACCCCACTAAACGTTTTCTAAGCATTTATAATAAGCATAGAGATAATAAAAATAAATCCCAACAAATAAAGGGCTTAAAGTTCCATTTAAACACAGGAGTCCATCTGATTATTTGGCAGTGTTTTGTATGCTTCTGTAAGTCCATACTCTATATATACTGTTACTACGTTTTACTTCTTTCAGCATTCAGGCTGAGGGAGTGATGGAAAATAATAGGCACTTCACAATCTGACTACTATTAAAACTTTGTTTTGTTAAATCACTGATCATGCTCAACAGATTTCCAAAATAAGTAAAGGAGTTTAAAGGCGGTGCCTTGGGAACTAAAGTCAGCTCAAGGTATTTAAATTGCCTCTCAAACAAGAGCAATTAATTTGAGTTCAAGCTCCATACTATTAGTTCTCAATGGAGAGCTCAAAAGTAATAGAACTACAGTTTTTCACCACAATAATCTTCAAAAACAACAGGTCACAGAAAAAATTAGCCCATTCAAGAAGCCAGAATGGCCTCACACATAAAAATGTTAGTGATGTAATGTAATGTTAGTTAGTGAGTCCTCTCGCTATTGCAAATTTCTTCAACAACGCCTTTTCTGATCTAAGCAGTGTTCTCCCTCAGGACTTCTTTGATAAATCCACTTCCCGCACCTCTGCAAGATGCCACCTCTCATGAGCATTGAGAAAATCGCAACTCAACCCCCCCCTTTCTACTTTAAGAAAGTACCAGTTTCCCTCATTAGAAGACACCTGCGCAAAGTCCTGGGTAAGTCACGGCACAGTGGTGACTCCCTTGACCAAAAACTCCTTACACTTACCCTTGATGAAGTTATAGTTCCCATCACAAGGATCTTCAACTTTCAATAAGTCTATCTCAATTCACTCTTGTCTGGAAATCAGCACTGGTCACCCCTGTCCACAAAGCTAGCGATCATTCCATACATACCATCTACAGACCGATCTCAATCCTCCCCACCTCTGTCTGAAGTTCTGAAGTGTTTAGTAGTGGACCAATTAATCAATTACCTTGAAAAATACTCCATACAAATGCCCACAACAGCACGGTTTCAGGAAAGGGCACAGCAGCACCACTGCCCTCCTGAAATTTACCAGTTTCATTCATCAGTTGCTTGATCAAGGGAATCTTGTTGGTGCATCTCTCATAGATTTAACAAAGGCATTTGATGTGGAGAACCACCCACTGATGCTAAAACAATTAACCTCTATTGGACTATCAAATGATGCAATGCTCTGGTTCAAAAGCTATCTGGAGGATCACATCCAAAGTGTGAAAATCTCAAACATCACTTCTGACTGGTGGATGGTCCATTCTGGCATGCCTCAAGGATCCATCCTTGGCCCACTCCTATTCAGTATCTCCATCAGCAACCTTCCGTTTTGTTGCCTCCAACGAATACTTCTGTATCCCAACGATGCCGTCATTTTCTCAAGCCAACCCAACCCCGCTCTTCTTGAATATCACCTACAGCGCCTTTTTGAGTAAGTCAAAAAATGGTTCAGTACCCAGAAACAGGTCCTGAACTACAAAAAAACAAAACAAAGTAATAATGTTCAATGCCACATGCAGCAAGCGTAAATCACATGCACTCACCATCAAAAACCTACTTGGTGTCCCACTTGAACTGGTGGAGCACTTCAAATATCTGGGTGTTACTTTGGATAATCACCTCTCCTACAAGCAGCACATTGAGAATGTAGCTATGGTCATAAATATAAAAATTGGGCTACTCTATCATCATAAGTGTAATTTAACCTCGAAGCACTCAAACTGGCTGTCTATAGCTCCATTCTCTCAATCATCGATTATGGACCCGTTATCTATGGATCAGCTTCCCCCTTCTCTCTTCAAAGAATAACTGTTGCACTCAATAAGGGCTGCAGGTTTATTACAGGCTCCAATCGCCTTACTCATACTGGTAAAATTTATGAGCAGACAGGCTGGCTTCAGCTAGGAAACAGGATCAAATATCAGACATGCCTACTAGCCAAAAAACACTCCTTGGCCTACTTCCACCTGGGACTGCATCACTGCTGACCCCATTCTGCAGCACTAAACACACTCATGCATCTGTTAACCAGCTACTCCTTGTCCCCAGATGCCAAACTATACAAGGTCAGCGATCCTTCTACTACAGAGCTCCTTTATGGTTCAATACCTTGAATTTTGAAGGGTCATCCTCACCAAAACTTGGCCAATTCAAGTTCCAGCTCAAACAGTACCTTGTATCAAACAGCTCCTGTGACTGCTTCAACTAATGGATGCCCTACCAACCCACCATTGGTTACTCCTGTGTCTGCCTTGATATTTGGTTGACAAATGATACTTCTTGGCCTACTCATCTCACCCACCTCCAGCCTAAATACCCTCTGCTCTACCTCCCCGTTCCTTCAGTATTACCTCTTTGCCCCTTTCCCTTCCCTTCCCCCACTTGTCCCTTCCCTTCATCCTACACACCTCCATACCAATCCCAGCAGTCACTACCTCTCCCCACTCCCCCCCCTCATGCAAAGCATGACAAGGCCAATGGCTGCTCCCCTCTCCCCTCTAACTACTCTTTCCTCCTATTCCCCTTCTCCCTCCTGTTTCTCTAACATCCTTTGTAATGCTTGAATATAATTTACGGTGTTTAAACATTTTCTTGATGCATAATTGTTTAACTGACATTTTTAGATTACCTCTGTTAGTCTTCCCTGTCAGTATGTAACCCCACCCACTGACATGGAACCTTTGTAAATGAGATCCTGCATTCAAAGGTATTATAATCATAGACTGAAATAAATTAAAAAATAAATAAATAAATGTATACGACACCATGAAGAAACAGTACCTCTTAAATGTCCTTTTGTCCTCCAGTCACCGTGAGTGTATCAGTGTGGTATTTAGAGAGGCTGTAATTGCCAAAGTTTGCTCTGTACTATCATTCCTAGGATCGATATATTTTTTCCTTCATTATTTTTAGCCATTTGTGGCTGGAAATTTATATGCTGCTTCTCTTAGAGGGAGTCTCTTCTCCTACATTTCCAGAGACTGGCAGCGTTCACAATCAGTCCCACCTGGATTCCTCCATATTGAATGTAGTCATCAAATCTGTGAAGTAAAACAAATGCATTGCTTTGCTAGGCATGGTATAAATTATATTTCAACAAGTAAATAAGACCCCATCCCAGGCAATGCTGGCATGCCTTTTTAAAAGGTGAATAAGCGTATCAGCATGTATAATGCAGAATTTGTCTTTGCCAAAGCTGTCTGCTCCAAAGGTTGAAAACATGTTCTTTTTTATGGTTTAAGTTCCATTGAATTGCAATCAGCAAGTGTTCTGTAACATTCCTTATACCTACTACTATTTCAATCGGTCTTCTGCTATAACCCTTGTGTATGTTTTTCGGTCCCTCAGCCTGGAATACCATGACTCATCTTCAGCCTTTCCTAATCCCAGCTTTCCAAACTTAGGGGGGCAGATTTTCAAAGCCCCAAGATGCTGCAAGCCCTGTATGGTACACAAGGTTTGCGACATTCTCCTGGCCAGCGATCAGGATTTTCATTCCCATGTGCCAAGTGCTGCAAGTTAGACCAGCTTTTCAGGACCTGCACCAAATATTTGGTGCAAGCTGCCATAAAGTGAGGAAACTTTAGCAACTGTACCAGAGGATAGAAAATATGGTGCAGTTGCAGCAAAGGTGTTTGGCACAACTGATCAAAAAATGGGTTTGACGCAGGGCTTGACGCATGTGCGGCATCGCCCCTTGAAAATCTGGCCCAGGGTGTCTAAACAATGCTATTATCTACTTACTGACATACATCTAGCCTCTTTATTCATACTGTACAGAATGACATTTTATGTATCACCTTCCATAGACATTATGGACTCAGTCTCAGTCGCAAAGCGTGGCAACACAAAACAGGGGCAGTCTGTTGCCCTGCTGTGCCACTGCCCTTTTATGCTTGACACGTAACAGGACCCCTTGAATGGTGGGGGGAGAAGTCCACACTGTGACTGTCACAATGGAAATTATACTGTAGTTCCAGATGTTATCAGGCATTTTGACCACTATCCTATTGTTAAGCAACACCTACCAAATTGTTATGATGCACAGAACTCGTCACATACATAGAATAATATATGGGTAACCATACAAAACAAGGCTCTGTTTCCATCTAAGGTTTGAGATGACCTCATAGGAACCTCAGGAGCGAGGCTAGAGAGAGAGGTCCCTGATGTCATCTCAAACCTGAAATAGGCACATGCTGTTTTATATAACATATAGTTGTTTCAACAACAACAGCAGAAAAAAAGCCAGAACGCTCAGTTTCAATTTTACTGTGTTGCTCTAGCTGAGCTTGATCTGCTGCCCATCCCAAATCATGAACAAGTTGTTTGCCTCATAGCATTTACAGATAGCTACAGGAGTGACAAATTGGATTGGTGGAGGGAGGAAGGCACTCTTGCACTAGCCCCCTCCATCTCTTAACAATCTCCCTTAAATAGCCGGTATTCCCACCACTATGCTGATTTTAATCTTCCACTTCAGTCTTTGAGAGAACATTGGCACACTCCAGGGGAGATGGGTATGGTTCAAGTCAGAAAAGTTGTATATCACTGTGACATCAGAATGATACAACTTTTTATGCCCTTTAAACGGCACTAAAGCAGCTTTTTGAAAGCCACTGAAATCCATCTACAATAAGTGCAACCATATAATTTAGAAAATAGGTTGACAATTTCCTGTTCTCTGATTGTCTGAGACCTTTGCCAATGGGGTACATTAACTATCAACAGAGACTGGGAAATAAATGGTACCTTGACAGCCTGCCTTAGCACCAAGCAAATCACTGCCCCCCAAAAAATTGTCAAACCTAAAAGTCAGCCATGTTTTTTTTTCTACTTTAGAGAGTGACTATTCCCCCCCCACACACACACACACAACACAACTACAAGCCCTATACAAGCATACGAACATACAAAGATGCCAGCAAAAGAAGACCATTTGGTGTATCTAGTCTGCTTGTACTGTAGGGTCCACAGCTTGAGCTACTGTCCCTGCCCCCCCTCCCGACTCCTCCCATCCTCCCTACCCATGATCTTTACCTTCCCCCATGTGCATCCCAGCCTCTCTTGAAGCTACCCACTGTCTTCAATGAGACCACCTTTTCTGGCAGCATATTCCAGGTGTCCACCACCCTCTCTGTGAAGAGGTGCTTCCTTACCTCCCTCCTAAACCTACCCCCCAGCTTAAGACTGTGCCCTTTGTGTTATGATTGCCACTCAGCTTAAAGAGACCATCATTATCCATCTTATTTATCCCTTTTAAGTACTTAAAGGTCACAATCATGTCACCTCTCTCTCTCCCCTGTCCTCAAGGGAGTACATGTTCAGTGCCCTCAACCTCTCTTCCTATGCCTTACCCTACTGAACCACTATCATCTTTGTAGACATCCTCTGGACCTTGTCCAGCAGGTTAATGTCCTTTTTGAGGAGTGGGCACCAGCACTGAACTTCATATTCTAGATGTGGCCTCACCAGTGACCTGTACAAGGGCAGTATTACCTCCTGTTTCCTACTACTGATCCCCCTAACTATGCATTCCAGCATCTTGTTTGCCCTTGCTGCTGCTTTCTTGCACTGCGTGGAGTGCTTCAGGTCACTAGTGATCATCACTCCCAGGTCCTTCTCCTCCTCTGATGCAGATACCTGGACGCCACCCAGGTAGTACTCCACCCTGGGATTCTTGGGTCCAATGTGCATAACTCTGCATTTCTTGGCATTGAAGCCAAGCTGCCAGATCCCGGACTACCTCCCTAGCTTTTCTAGATCATCCTGTAGTTCCTGAATCCCATCAGCTGTGTCCACTCTCCCACAGAGCTTGGTATTGTCTGTGAATAGGCACATTTTGCCCTTAATACCATTCCCAATGTCACTGATGAACACATTGAACAACACTGGCCCCAGCACTGAACCCTGCGGGACCCCACTGATGACCTCTCTGGTGCCAGATAACTCTCCCCACCCATAACCACCCTTTGAGTTCTGTTCCTCAGACAGTTTTCCACCCATCTGGCCATCTTACCCCCAACCCTGAGATCCGCTGACTTCCCGATCAACCTTTTGTGGGGCACAGAGTCAAAGGTATACCAGTAGCACAGCAACTTAATTTTGTCACTGCACTTACAGTGCCACAAGGATAAGAGTGACTGGGGAGATAGTGATTTTAGATTGCCACTCACTCATGCCGCCCTTTGCAGCCACACAATTTCTCACCCCTTCCGGGGCATGCCTACCCTGCAGGAGCTATATTTAGTTACAGGAGGTGCATGGGAAGGAGCCCTCCTGAATTGGGGGGTGCAGGGGGTGCATTGCCCCCAGCAAAAAAAGACTGTTTCCCAGGATGGCATTTTAGCACTATAGTACCGGGAGCCACAATGCCAGGTGGCAGAAAGCCTTCACCCATATTGGTGTCAACAAAATTGTTGTCACACCAATATGGGTGAATCAAGTCAAAGGCCTTGCTGAACCTTGCAAAGGCCTATATTGAACTGGCACACACTGTACCATTTGTATTGCAATTCTTCCTCCTCACTACACAAAACACAGTTTTTTAAGGCAATAGCACAGGCACAGTTGTGTGCTTACATGTTTGCACTACTCAGAGATGGCTTTCCTGTCACCTGCTCCCCACCTGGACATGGCTCCAGTACCCAGTTAGATTAGCACTACCAGAATAGCAACAGTCAACTGAGCACTAGTCTGGACAGTGCTACCATGGACAGCAAGCAGAGATGTGGAGCGCTTGCGATATGCGCTCCCCTGGTTCCTGTCCACGGTGCTGCCACAGGACAAGGGCAGCAAAATACTGGGGGCTGGCCGAGCTGCTCCCGTGGTGTGGAGGGCTGGGCAAAGAGCAGCTCGGCTGGGAGGCAGTGGAGACCAGGGTTCTAATCCTGGTCTTTAACCATTTTATACATATCGGGACTTCTTTTTTTTTTTACAAGGGGCCATGGAAACAGTATTCCATGGCCCCAGAAATTTAACTTGCCCCATGATCCGCTAATTCCCCCTCCCCCAGAGTGGGAATCTATAAGTACATAAGGTGTGGGGGGTAGCAGAGTCCCCACAAAAAACAAAATCGACAGCATTGTTGCCACACTGTTTATGCCGACGGCACTGTGGTCAGCTATGTTCCGACCCAGTGCCCATGGCTCTACCCCTGCTCAGCTAAAAACAAACAAATATAAAGTCAACCAATGTAACACACGTTTGTATTTTATAAAAAAGAAAGTCACCTTACTGGTATCACTTTCTCACAGCCACTGTGCGCATAACAGTTATGACTATGAACTTGACCTCTCAACCACCATTAAAATGTCACATGCAACTCATTTTATAAGCACAACAATACTCTTCAGGGTGGGCGGTATGGGTGGTGTTGGGCCTCATTATGTCCCTGGGTGGGTGTGTATATAGAGAATAATGGATAGGCAAGTGTGTGTTATGAATATTGTTTTCACACCCGAGGTGTGTGATGACTACATAAACATCGAGAGCAAAGCTCAAGAAGTTTATGTAGTCATCACACACTGAGGGTGTAAAAAAAATATTCATAGGCACACACTTGCCTATCTTTCATTTTTTATAATTACTGATGACCCCCATTTAATAACCTGAACTCTGGTGCAGAACAACATGCAAAGTACTGTTTTTCTTAGTTCAAAATTTGTTTTATTTTTCATTCATTTAAGAGTTTAAATTTTTTGAGCTGAGTTTGTTGTACTTTTTAAATGTTGCAACTTGCAAAATGAGGAACATGCTGTATGATGAGATTTAAATCATTTAAATACCAGTTGTAACGTCCTTCTGAAGTCCAGTGAAGTATCGTGCAGAATCCAATAACAATGTCAGTAAAACAAAAGTGAAAAAGTAAAACTAAACTAAACATTTCATTAATTGCCATAGAAATATCACATTTTTAGATGCTGATATAATTGTTTCAATCATGGTTTTCCTGATGCGCCGAGCAGGAAGTGTTACTGTGCCAATTAAGATCTTCCGGTTGCTGTGGTGACCTAGGAAAGAGAGAAAAAAATCTGTACGGGACTGTGTTCAAATAGTGAAAGTCAGCAGTTTTTCTGTTACGTAGAATTCAAGGAAACTGAGGGCTTTTGGGGCTTTGTTGGAGTGGTGGTACTTACATGCTGCTTCATTTAGTCAGAGTCACTGTTGTAGATGACCCATGGCCTGGGTTTCTTCAGTGCTGGACCATGGTGCATGATGTTAACCATTACTCCCTCATGGAAGACACAGTTGGAACTAAACATACTGTGCAGGCTTCTTGCATTGTCGTCCATAGAGAGCCTCATGGGTGCTACTGGTGCTGGCAGTGGAGATCTTTAGGGCGAGGGTATCGGAGACAGCAAGTTTCTTGAGGTACTTGGAGTGGCATCGAAACTGGGTACCTTGTTGAGAATGTTAGAGATTTGCCTTTGCTTTTTCTCACTGAGAACAGAATAATTGTTGATGCTCTGCAAAATTTTATGTCCAGAGATTTGTTAGACATCTGTGGGTGGCACATTGGCATCTATGAGGTGCTGGACTGATGTTTTTTGAGTGCTGTGGTTCGTTATACATTTGTCATCTGGTATTCCAGCAGACAGCTTCATGTTGAGCATCATCTTTCTTAATTTATTCATTCCAATTTTCATGGAACGGAACCACAGTGATTTGCCAGGGATGTAGTTTATGTTAGGAGCTAGATAAAACGGTGACTCTGCTGTTAATGTGGACTTTGGATGGTTGATTTTATATAGGTTGTAGGCACTGAGTGGGTCTCTGTCTGGATTGCTGGGGTTCTTGTATAGTCAAAGTGCTACAGGCTGGACATCATGGGGGTTTTCTCCGTTCTTGTCTTGGTCTGTCTTTCGCTGTACTCGAGATAACGATGCCCATCTGAGTCTTTGCCTTCTGTTATATCTCCCCACATTAGGTCATATTGTTCCTTTGTTCACAATGTGAAATGTAGGCCAATATGAAAAAATATAAAACTCAGTAGTGCTGCTGGTGTTCTTCTGGACATGGTTCCAGATGTGTATAGGAGGGTTATGTCCTCTTCTGAGAGGGCTTGGGCTTTTAGAGGTCTGTTACCCTTTCCTTGTTTTTTAGGATCTTTGGTCTGGCGCTTAGTGTTTCTTTCGTCTCAATAAAGTCAGATTCAGTGCTTTGAAATATAGAGATCGGATACTTTTCGTTTCTGAGGTGCCTGTCAATGCTGGCTAACATTCCTCGCAGTGTGCTGGGTTCATATTCGGAACCGTCTGTTTTTTTGACACAAAAAATGAATTTGGCTAACAGGAGATCTAGCTCTGTGGGTGGTATTTGTTTTAGCTCTCTGGTCTGGTTTTTCTCTGACAGGAATGCAGTTAGTAATTTTAAGTCACTACCTGTCTTTCATCCTGTATTCTGATTTTCTTGTTCTTGTATAAAAATATGCCTTTTGTTTGCTGTTGGTGACTGAAATCTATGTGCCATTTCTTTTTTTTTTTTTTTTGTTAGGGAGATGTGCTGCAGAAGACATAGAATGAAAGAAGCCTGCTTCGGTGAAGGTAGCGGTGGTAAGTAGAAGTGCTTTGCAAGTGGGAGTGATTGTTTTGCTGCTCTGTCTCGAGCGCAGCTACTACTCGAGAGATGTGACAGTGAATGTGGATGTTTTGAAATGCCATAATAACTCGATTTTGGGTTGTTACAGTGTTTCTGCTGTGACTGAATTCAGGTTATTAAAGGGGATCACCAGTAATTACAGTCTAATATTGCCCACCCTGTTGGGTATTATTGCTTACATAGAGCTCTGCAATGCAGCAAAGCCGTAGTCCATTTCCCTTAATGACCTCCCTTGATCTGTGGTTCTCCAGCTCCATTACTCAATGGTCTGCGCATCCTGGTGTTGCAGTGGTGTCTGCTTCCTCAAGTAAAGCGCTCCCTGGTACTCCAATGAGCCTCCCCAAATAAAGAACTCCTTAGTATTTCAGAGATACCCCCTCTACAGTCCTAGTCCATGTATCCAACTGTGCTTCCATGGCGGCATTCATGACTTTCCCCAGCTGGCTCCTGGTTTCTGGCCGCAGCACTGTAACCCCCATTTACTGCCTGCTGTGGTACATCAATAGTTGTGGGGGGTGATTGCAGGAGGCTGTGACTGCCTGTGCTGTGGTCCCTGACCATCTGAGTATGATACTGCAGGCCATTACCACAGCAGCTATGCCCTCTTTCTTGCATGGTTACAAACACTTTTTTTTTGACTGTGCAGAAAAACATTTGCAACCCTCACTGAGTATAATCTGATGGGGTAGTAAAGTTACCAGCTGTTGTAGTGATAGCTTAGTGCCATGACTTGTAACTGAGAGTAGGGCTCTATATCTCAAAGGACATGCATGCATTAGACACTGGTATCACAGGGCTGTATGTGGACAAGCACAGCAGCCATACAGAAGCCATTAACTAGCATCCACACAGTCATGAATAATTACAGACCATATCTTATTAAAGGGGAACACAGGTGAGAAGGCTTTCATAATCTGAAGGCTCTTTAAAACAAGGTATTAAACATTCCTGTAGGTGTCTGTTGTTGGGAGATACCCATGTCTGAGCCAGTCCTATGTTAAATCAAGGTAGCAGCAATTTCATGGACCGTTGGGACAGAAAATGATGTCATGTTTGTGAAAGATGTGTGCTGCTAAGCACAGCTTCCTAAACCATGATATCACTTTCTGTCTCAAGAGTCAATGAAATGACTGCTAAAGTCATTTAAAGGATACCTAAACAACATTTTGGCAACAAACTATTCAAAAATCTGACTCCGTAGGTGACTAAAGGAAAGGCTGCTGTATTTATTAAGGCTAAAACTATATTTATATAATTTACCTAAATGTGGTTCCAGAGCACTTGAATATTGTAAAATTTAGCCTTCTAATTTCAAAAAAGCTGTCTTACCTGCTTCTTAAAATGGCCGCCAAATGTGTTATGTGATGACATCATTGGAGCCAAAGTCAGAAAGATATATGGCTCTCTACAGTGCTAACTAGTTATTTTTTCCCTTTGTATAGAATTGTTTCACCCAAATGGTCAAAACAATGTGCATTATTTTGTATAATACACATGTTAGGCTATGGTTCTGTTCATTTTGTTTATTTTAACATGCTGAAATTGTGTTTTAATCCAACCGACTTTCTCTGTGGCAAACCATAGTGCAGTACAAATCTTGAATAACCTGGATGTCTAGTGGTTATGGTGGATCCAAGATGCTACAGTGGGGGTGGTGTGCATGCTTAATATGTACTTTTTAACATTTTTATTAAACCTTTATATTTTCTTCTATTCTTTTCTAGTACGTTTTTGACAGAACCTACAAATGTAATCCATAGTTTGAATGTAAACATTTGTACAATCAATAAATCAGACTTCTTCAACAAAGTGAAATGCAGCAGCAGCAGCAGCAAGCAAGTACATTACTATGTGTGAGTGTGGGGGGGGTGCAGCCACACCCTTCACCACCCCCTAGAGCCACCACTTTTTTGTAGCAAAATTCTTGTTCAGTCCAATGTTAGAGATCATACTTTCTAGAAACTCAAACATATGCTTGTCTTGTCTTCTTTTTCCATGGGAAATAATAATAATAATAATCAGCATTTATATAGTGGTTTTGATACACATTGTATCCCAAAGAGCTTTACTTGGTATTACTTGGTTAGATGAGATACAAGGAGGCATGATGCCCATCGAGAGTATCTCCCACAAGTACTGTGGATCATTGTTTGCTGATGGAGTTCAACCATAAGTCTATTTTGAGTTTAAAGTTCTCGAAGTTGGTGGTATTAACAAGATCATTGGGTAATTTATTTCATATTCTGGGGACTCTGGTTGTA
Source organism: Neoceratodus forsteri (assembly GCA_016271365.2). Classification (NCBI taxonomy): domain Eukaryota; kingdom Metazoa; phylum Chordata; order Ceratodontiformes; family Ceratodontidae; genus Neoceratodus; species Neoceratodus forsteri. The sequence goes on from CM057456.1 coordinate 35,884,030, forward strand.
AAGAAATGTAGTCTTTTATTAGTATTCGCTTTTGGGACAATTAGTTGTTTATTGTGTAATCTGGGAACTAGTTTTCTTTTGGTGTAATTTAATTCTCAAAGTTGCATCATGTTAGGTTGTTTCAAAATTTTGAAGAGAAATAAGAGATCTCCCCTTAGTCGTCTGGTTTCTAATGAATAGAGATTTAATTTTTCAAATCTAGTAGCGTATGATAGGTGTGTCAAATGAGGTATCATTCTAGTTGCTCTTCTTTGGATGCTTTCGATAGTAGCAATGTCTTTTTTGAGATATGGGCAACAAAATGGTGACCCATAGTCAGTGTGTGGTCTCACATAAGTTCTATACAGTGGAATAATACAGTTTTCAAGTTTCGATATAAATGTACGGTTTCTTCTAAGTAGCCCATTTGAGTTTTTTGCTAGTTGGTTACAGTGGTCGCTTGAGGATAGTTTGTTATTAATATTTACTCCAAGATCTCTTTCTCATTTTGTAGTTTTTAAAATTATGTTATTTAGTTTATAAGTATGATGTGGATTGTTGTTACCAAAATGAAATACAGAACATTTGTTATTGTTAAATGCCATACCATTCAATATTGCCCATTCTTCAATTTGGTGTAGATCTGTGCACAGTTGGTTTATATTATCTGGAGTATCAACCCTTCCTCCTAGTTTGGTATCATCAGCAAATTTTGATAGGTGGGTGTTTGAGCTAACCAGCATATCAGATATAAAGATATTAAACAGGACAGGTCCGAGCACGGAACCCTGCGGCACCCCACTAGTCATGTCACCCGTATCAGACAATATTCCATTAATTCTGACTTGTTGGGTTCTGCCTGTTAACCAGTTTTTCACCCAGTTGATTAGTTGTGCAGAAATTCCGAGTGATATCAGTTTGTTGATTAGTTTTGTGTGGGACACATGATCAAAAGCTTTACTGAAATCTAATAGAATTACATTCATGGGGATTCTTACATCTAATTTGTTGTGAATTTGGTTATAGAAAGCAATTAAGTTAGTAGTTGTTGAATATTCCTGTTTGAAGCCATATTGTGTAGTGTCTTGAACGTTTAGGTATGACAGTTCATCTTCCATTAGAATTTTAATTATTTTTTCTAATATTTTACATGACACAGAAGTCAGGCTTATGGGTCTGTAATTTTCTGCATCTGATCTATTCCCCTTCTTAAAGATTGGTATTACATATGCAGTCAACCAGTCAGTGGGAAATGATGATTCATTTAGAGATTTGTTAAAGATAATAGCCAGTGGTGTAGATATTGTATCGGTAGTTTCTACCAAGAATCTAGGACTAATCATATCTGGTCCTGAACTTCCATTTTTGTTTAGGGTTTTCAACGCCAGTTTAATTTGGTTAATAGTTATTAAATGATTATGATTGTTTGGTTGTTTGTTTATTATAGACCGAACATAATCTGTATGTGAGAAAACGGAACAAAAATATTTGTTTAGATGATCAGCAGTAGTAGTTTTATCAGATATTGTTGGTATATTATTGATTATTAATGGTCCAATTTGTCTTGTATTACCTTTGTTTTTGCTTAAGTATGAATATAGTGATTTATGGTCATTTTTTGTGTGTGCTATTCTGAATTCTAAATTTCATTTTGATTTCACAATTGCAGATTTAAGCTTTTTTACCGAGTCCCTATATAGTATCAAGTTTTCTTTGTTATTTGGGGGTTTTTTAGTCTAGAAAAACATCTTTCAGTATGCTTAATTAGTTTCTTAATGTTATTATTTAACCATTTGGGAATGTATCCTTTTGGGTTATATTTATTTTTTGTTGGTATGTATTTAGATTCTAGATTCAGTATGATTTCCTTAAACTTGGCCCAAGCATGCTCAACAGATAAAGAAGAAAGAGTGTATTCCCAATCTATATCATTTAAGTGATTATTAATTAGTTTAAAGTCTGCTTTGTCGTATTGTTTGAGTGATATAGTATTTCTTACATATTGTTGGTGTTGGGGTATGCTGAAAAATATGGATTTATGATCACTGTTTCCAAGAGGGTCTAGCAAAGGTAAGTTAGAAATATGTATATCAGTTGAGGTAAAAAGCAAATCCAAGATGTTATTTCCTCTGGTGGATTCTGAAATAAGTTGATCTAGACCCATATTGATTATTCCAATAAGGAAGTTTTTTTCAGTGTCAGTTTTACCATTTAAGTTATCCCAATCAATATTTGGCATGTTAAAATCACCCATTATTATGACGTTGTTATTATTTGCAATATTTGTTATTTCAGCCACAAGTGAGTTAGTGTAGTCAAGGTTCTCATTCGGTGGTCTGTAACATGTTCCTAACAATAACTGTGGTTGTCCCTTAAACTGAATTGTAACCCAAAGACTTTCTGTATTAGTTAAGATCGTATTTTCAAAAGAGGGAATATGATCCCTAATATACATGCATACTCTACCACCTTTTTTATGTGTTCTGTCTTTATGGTAAAGTTTAAGCCCGGATATCTGCTTTGTCCAAGCAGAATCGGTGTCCCACCAAGTTTCTGTAATTGAAATGATGTCAATATTGTGATTAATAATTTTAGTCTCTAGTTCAGCCAATTTAATGGTATTTAAGGATCTTGTGTTTAATGAGAGAATGTTACATACTATGTAGTTGTTGTTTGTGTTTGTAAGAGACATGGAAATAAGTCCATTCTCCCCCAAGGTGTTTAGTTTAAAGCTTTATGGATGAATGTTGAGATTTTTTTCCCAAGAATTGTACTCCCTCTTCTACTCAGGTGTAAACCATCCCAACAATAGAGGGAGGGTCTATCAAAAAAGTCTTCCCAGTATGTTAGACATTTAATGTTTTGTTTAAGGCACCACTTTCTGAGCCACTCATTTAGGGCTTTGATCTTGCTTGTGATGCCTAAAGTCGCTCTGGGTACTGGAAGAATTTCGGAAAAACATACATCACATCCCTTTTCCACTAATACGTTATTTAGGGCTACAAAATCCTTTTTTAATTCAGTTAGGGTATTACTGTGGATGTCGTTTGTCCCTGCATGGACCACTACTAGTGTTTTTGAAGGTTGGTTTTTTTGGTATAGATTTGGCCATGGACGTAATGTCTGAGACTTTTGCCCCTCTAAAGCTAGAACACGTGCGGTTAACCTTATCAGGGTTGCATATTAGTCTGTCAGTGTGCTTTATTATTGAGTCTCCCAAGACAAAAACTGGTTTAGAATTGTGGGAAGTTATAGGGTTAATTATATTGTTCACCTGAGTTACACACACACCACACACACACCAATTATTTTACCAGGTGAGACACACTAAGCTGAAAGCTTGTTTGCAGGTGCAACCTGGGAGCACAAGGAAGTTAAGTGACTTGCTCAGGGTCACACAGTAAGCACCTAGGGGGCTGTGGGATTCAAACCCAGGTCTCCAGATTTGCAGTTCAGAGCCTTAACCCACTGTGCCATACTGCCTCCTGACCTAGGTTCCAATGGGATTTGTTTTCTGGGCTTTACAAGCATTACTAGACTGGTAGTGAAGTGACTGAACATGTAGTGGCAGCCATTTCTTACATTAATATCCACACACAGCCTTGGACAATTGCATGAACTGGTTTTATGGAAAGGGGAATGTTGGCCAGGACAACGGGGTCAGGTAGTGATCAAGGTGCTGGTAGCCCACATCTTACTTCTCACAGTAATCTGCTCATATTTCTCTCCTCTGTCTTCCCCCTTCCCTGAATATAGCAGTACCTTGCAAGAGTGGTCTTCTCAGTCCCCCTCTGGTATTCATTCTTCACTATTCCTCCTCACACTGAAAACTGATGAGCTCATCACGCTTCTGCATCATGAATGCAAGTAGTAGAGTCCCCGTTTTATTTTGACATATCAAATATAAACATATCTTTCCAGTAAGTCAGGCTGATAGCAACAGGGAACAAGGGGAATGATAGGCTTTCCTGTCCTTAAAAGATCTAGGCTACCTTTGATTAGGCACTGCTAAATGATGGGTGTGCACATCATTATACACATCATTTAATAGTGCCTAAGCATAGATGGCTTAGATCTTACATGAGTAGGAAGGCCTGTTTTTCCACTTGTGCCATGCTGCTATTAGCCTGGCTTACCAGAAGATCATGTTTATTATTAATATGTAAAAATAACATAGGAGACTGTACTAACCACATTTATGATGCAGAAGGGTAGTGAACTCACCAGTTTTTGGTGTGGGGAGCAGGTGAGACGAATGAATGCCAGAGAGGGACTAAAGATGCCATTCCAGCAGGGTATAGCTATATTCAGGTTAGTTGAAGACATGAAGGAGAACATTGAGCAGATCACTATGAGATCTGAAATGTGGGGCTGCCAACATTGTGATCTCTACCTGACTGTGGTTGAGAGTAGCCAGTGATGACAAATACTCAGAGTGGCAGGGCTGCACTTAAACTGTTACTTGAATTCAGTGTAGGGAGATTCTACGGGTGGGTGGGGGGTGTTGACGCTTGTTAGGACAGCATTGAGGGAGTTGTGTATAGCTTATTCAAGATTTGGAAGGGTGGTAGCCAGCCAACTCGAATTGTGGAGTAGAGCACAGAAAAGTACTGGAGAAGAATTGCTTGGAACTGTCCTGCGGGGTTCTGCAGATCACAGGTAAAGGAGTAGACTGACACTGGAAGTCGGGTGGATTTGCTCAAGGTATTAGTATGCCTCTCCTCCTAATAATATCGTTATGCATTGTAAGTACAGCCCTTATGAGGGCATGAACAGCAGTTTTTCTGATGGGTCATGATGCTTATTGCTTGGCCCTCCAGGAAGACCTGGTTATTGGTTAATGAAGTGGGGAAAAACACAACAGGGAAACTGTACATACTACCGTCACTGTGCAGAAGGGTGGTGATCCACTCAATGTTTACTGTGGGAGCAGAAGTCAAATACTGAGAATGTGGACTGGAGAGTGATTTGGGAGGCATTTTTTAACAGTGCCAGCTGATGATGTATATTGGTATAGGTGTGCACAACTCTCTGAGGTACAAGATTACAATCTGAGGTATGATCATTCTCTTCATGAGACTGTAAGCACATATGCGGCACCAGGCACTACTAAGGACAAGGTATGGATGGTGGGGGTGTTCAACAGAAGGCAGGCTAGATACAGGAGGTTCACATGGAAAAAGAAAGCCTTATTTGTGGATTAACAAGAAAGCATGGGCTTTGGAACTGAACCAGACCAGTACTTTGTTCTGTGACCCTGAGCAAGTCATTACACTTCCTTGTGCTCCCAGGCCACACCTGTAAACAAGCTTTCAGCTTAGTGTGTCTCTCCTGGTTAACAAAAAACAAAATTCAGTGCATCACGTAACCACTAGATCATCAGGTAATTGAAGTGTTGTACTGTAATGCAGTTTGCCAAGGAAAAAGTCAGCTGGATTGCAAAACATTTTCCGCAAGTTAAAGTAAACAAAATTAACAAAACCATAGCCTAGCATGTGTACTGATCAAAATAATCCATGAGTTAACACATGGTGTTGATCATTCTGGTACAACAATTCAAAACAAAGAGGGAAAGAAGAACTAGTAAGCACTATAGAAATATATGTGGGCCTCTGTCTTTGGCTCAGATGATGTCTTCATGACTCATCACTTAACAGACTTGGCAGACATCTTAGGGAGAAACCAAGGCTGTTTTTTGAAAGTGAAAGGCTGATGTTTACATTTTTCAAAAGCTATGAAACTGCATTTATAGTATTTACATAAATGCAGTTTTATCATAAATGTAAACAGCAGCCTCTACTTTACCTTGTTATGAAGCCAGATTTTGGAGTTTGCAGTTTTAAAAAACTACTTGTTTAGGTACCCTTTAATATAGGATTGACTAAGACATGGATACCTCCGGACTGATGACACCAACAAGTAAGAACAAGTTCACTAGTGAGGCCACATCTAGAGTATGGAGTTCAGTACTGGTGCCCACACCTCAAAAAGGACATTAACCTGTTGGAGAAGGTCCAGAGGAGAGCTACAAAGATGATAGTGAGTCAGCAGGGTAAAGCATAAGAGAAGAGGTTGAGGGCACTGAACATGTACTCCCTGAAGGACGGGGGGGGGGACATCATTGGGACCTTCAAGTAATTGAAAGGGATAAATAAGATGGATAAGGAGGGTCTCTTTAAGCTGAGTGACAACCATAACAGAAGGGGGCACAGGTTAAAGCTGGTGGGGAGGTTTAGGAGGGAGGTCAGGAAGCACTTCTTTATGGAGAGGGTGGTGGACACTTGGAATGCACTGCCAGAAGAGGTGGTCTCCTTGAAGACAGTGGGCAGCTTCAAGACAGGCTGGGATAGGCATGGGGGCAGGTAAGGATCATGGGTAGGGAGGATGGGAGGAGTGGGGAGGGGGGCAGGGACAGTAGCTCAAGCTGTGGACCTCACAGTAGGATCAGACTGGATAGACCAAATGGCCTTCTTCTGCTGGCTTCTTCCTGTGTTTGTATGTAAGTAACTCTATCCTAGTTTAAAAGAGCTTTACATAGGTTTTCAGATTCTCAGTCACTCTCCTCACCCATAGTCTCTTTAAAGTGAGGGAAAGCCATTCAGGACATGCAGAATGCACAACGGCCTGGCTGAGAATGTGCCAATTATCTTCATGAGAGAGGGGAAGGGCAATCACTCATGAGTGGCTGTGGTAGAGCCACAAGTGAGTTCTTTAAGTCCTGCCACCCTCACAAATGATGATACGTGGCATATTCTGAGCCAGGCAAGCAAAGACAAAAGGATCAGCTCTATTTTCACTGCTTTTACGGTGAACAAGGAAGACAGCCTGCACTGAGCTCAACACATGTAGCTAGTATGCTTACAGCAAAATAAAAAAAAAGAGAAATTGGGTGTGTGGTCAAGTAAGCTCATACATCAGACTAGATCTGGTGATGAGAAGCAACCTATTATAGAAAAGAAAAAGACAGCTATTAATATAGCAGGGACCAACGTGTTTTCTAAAGAAGTGACTTACAGTATAAAGGCCACAAAACATCAAAATTGTACAGTGGTAGAAATAAACAAAGGCTAAAAAAACAGTAAAACTAGAGTTTAATCTTTTGTCTTGGTTTGCCTAGTGATTTTCTATTAAGGATCCTCTGACCTATGCTTCCAGTACTGGATACACAAAATCCAGAAACAGAGATGATTTGATACCTTTCATTGTACCAACATAGATGTTACAAAAGAAAACAGGTGCTCAAGCTTTCGGACTACACACAGTCCTTCATCAGAAGCTAATACCAGTTGATTTGGAAGAATACATTCTATTAAGACCAAGATCATACATAAGAAACAAACAAAAAAGTTGTAAAGGATCCCATTGGCCAAATATTTACATTTAAAATTCAACTTAAAACCATACAGCGAACATAGGCTGACTACTGGGGGGGCGTTAGGAGGGAGGTCAGGAAGCACTTCTTTATGGAGATGGTGGTGGTGGACACTTGGAATGCACTGCCAGAAGAGGTGATCTCATTGAAGACAGTGGGCAGCTTCAAGACAGACTGGGATAGGCTGACTACTTGCGGGGGGGGTTAGGAGGGAGGTCAGGGAGCACTTCTTTATGGAGAGGGTGGTGGACAGGCTGGGATAGGCTGACTACTGGAGGGCAATGTGCACCCAAATCCAGGGCTACCAACCCCTGTTGTCTCATTGGAGGGTAAGCATGGGAGCCTGCTACTGGCCTCCCTAAATATCTGCAGCCTTCAGAGGAAGTTCACCCCACTCCAGGGCTCGATGGCTCAGCACTCACCTGATGTCCTAGCCCTGTCTGAGACCTGGTTCTCAGAAAAAATACCTAACGGATCTGTCACCCTCAGTGATTACATCATTTATCGAGCTGACCGGTTTAGTAAGAGGGGAGATGGTTGTGCCATCTACTTCAGATCTTCCCTTCACTCCCTCTCAGTCTCCGCCCCGCCACCCACACATGGAGCCCAGACCTTAGCAGTCAAGCTTAGCCTTGGCAATCTGGGCAGACTCCTCTGCATTGTGGCTGTCTACATTCCCCCTTGCAACCAAAAACCTGCCTGTGAGTCAGTACTGGACAGTATCACCCTCCTCCCACCTAAGAGTGAAGTAATTTTACTGGGAGATTTCAATGTGAATTGGTTATCGACTGCATTGTACCCCTACAAAGATTCAGCTCTAGCTTGTGACCTCACCCAGGTCATCCAGTCCCCAACCAGACTGGACCCAAGAACTGGGACTTCCACTCTTATCGACCTAATCCTCACCAACCGGCCTAAAAATCTCTCTCAGATCAAAGTACAGTACAACCCGGTTTATCCGATCTCACTGGGAGACATCCGAAACGGTCGGATAATCGGGAGAACAGATCAACGGGAGTCGCATGCAGTTTCATTGCCCACATGAAGGATCAACTTAAATAGGTAGAGAAACAACAAAAAGGGTTAATTTAGTGCTCATAATCTTTATTAAATAAATCATAGTGGTTCAATAAAGTACAGTAAAGTACTGAAAATGTAAAATGACATACTGTAACAAAACAAAGGCACACTAATAAAAATAATCCTCCATTTTTTTTTGTTTCATCCTATCGGCTGACTTCTTGTATGCTCTCTGCTTCATGGATTGCTGCTGCATTATCTGTACAGGATCAGAGTCTGGCTGACTCTCCATGTATAGAATGGCTTTAGAAAACAGTTCAACTGCCTCAGAATGTGTGGGCAGAACCGGAGGAAGTTTGTTACAAAGGAGGTGATCTCTTGCTCAGCAGCACTGAGCCGCTCACCACACAAACAGAGTAGCCTAATGCCATGACGGCGCTTGAAGTGCATCAACCACCCCTCACTGGCAGTGAATGGCTCTATGCTGCCAAGCCGTGCATGGAACATAAGTGCTTTCTCTTTCAGAAGGGGGCCAGACAGTGGTTTCCCCTTCTCTCTCTCTTGTTGGAACCAGAGGTACAGAGCAGAATCCCTCTGATCATCCTTGCAGGACCTCATGTATTTTCTCTCCTCGGCTCCAGCCGCAGTCTCCATGGTAAGAGCAAAGTCTCGTAATTTCTGTTTAGCACCTTTGATGTCACTTATTGTGGATTTTCCCAAGCCGTACTCCTCTGCAAGAATAGCAGCTCTCTCCCCATTTTCCAGTCGCTCCACAATCCTCAATTTCCACCCTACGTTTAGGACCACTCTCTTCCGTTTACTGGCCATCTCGAATTACAGTATGGGTACAATAATGGATTGCTAGGTTTGCAATCACCCTTAAATACTAGCTCACAACAGGTGTGACAGGTGTGAGTGGGTGTTAATTGGTATTAATGAGATTACGGAGCTGATTTCAATTACAGCTAATACGATAATGACTTTGACTGGCACATGACTAATTGGCAGTACAACTCAAAGGGGGGTCACATCGACTGTCCGTAAGACTTGGGGGCATCGGTTAAATGGGGATTGGATAAATGGGGTTTGACTGTACTCCCAGACTCAATAAGCGACCATTCACGAGTTACCTGCTGGTGGTCTACTAAATTCCCCCCCCAACCCCCCCCAAAGGTCACCGTCAAAGGCGCCTCAAAAAAGGTACCCTTCTCACGGTTCAAATCATAGCTTGCCTCTTGCGATTGGTCCCCTATTCATACTGCCCAGTCCGTAGATGCTGCCCGCACCTATTTTAGTGCCATCTTTAATTCTGCCTGAGACATATTTGCCCCCTTCTCCAAACATATTGTAAAACACAAAAACACCCCCTGGATCTCCCAAGCTCCACTTGACCAAATGCACCTGAGAGATAACCTCTGGCATAAGGCCCTTGACTCCCAACTCCCACAGGACAGACAACTGTACAGAGAGGCTAGAAACAGATGCACATGGGCTACCCGGCAAGCCAAAGCTGCATACTATAAGCAAACCCTCACCTCCTCCTGGGGCTCCAGGAAACAATTCTGGAGCAATATTAAGGAACTCTGTGGGAAAACTGTATCCCCTACCCCTGTGCAGCTTCTAATAGATGGGGTAATCTCCCAGGATCCTAATACTATCTCTGATGCCCTCAATACCGCCTTCTCTGACCTCACTCATATCCTTCCTCCTAACTTCTTTGACCCTATCACCAACTGCCCCACTGACACTTCAGCCACCACCAACCCTACCCTTTTCCAGCTACGAATCATCTCCTGCAATGAGGCAAAATGCTATCTCACCAACACGCTGGTGAACTCTCGCTATAGTAGTGATTCCCTGGACCTCAAACTCATTCGGCTTACGCTGGCTGTGACCCTGCCCCATCTCACCAAAATACTTAACTTGTCATTATGCCTCAGCCAATTCCCCACTACTTGGAAAAGAGCAGTAATAACCCCTGTGCTGAAGAGTGGTGACCCCACTTCCACTAGCAATTATAGGTCAATATCAATCCTGCCTCACCTCTCTAAGGCTCTTGAAAAAATAGTGTTGGACCAGCTTACAGACTACCTGTCCAAGCACAATCTACTTTGCCACAAACAACATGGATTCCACAGGGGCCACAGCACTTCCACTGCCCTCATCAAATTTAGAACATATATACATGAGGCCCTGGAACAGGGCTTCGTGGCAGGTGCACTCTACATTGATCTGACCAAAGCTTTTGATACCGTCAGTCACGCACTGCTTCTCCACACCCTTCCAACCCTGAATTTCACCCCAGAGGCTACCTCCTGGTTCAAAGATTATCTCTCAGGTTGGACTCAACAAGTCAAAATCAATGCAACCATCTCCTCCAGTAGACCAGTCTTAGGCGGAGTCCCGCAAGGGTCAATACTTGGCCCATTACTCTTCACCCTCTTCCTGAACTCCTTCCCTCAATCCTGCAGTGGTAAGCTGCTGCTTTATACTGATGATGCGGTAGTCTTCTGGAAACATCCTCATCCCAATTCACTTCAAACTGCCCTGTAGAGCTTCTTTAGTGAACTTGAAACTTGGTTCTCTGAACACCACCTAATACTTAACTACAAGAAGACTAAATACATGATCTTTGCCCACTGCCAGAATCCGTTCTGTCACGCACAATTAATTGTCACGAACTCCCATGGCACTGCGCTTGAACAGGTCTCATGCTTTAAATACCTGGGAGTCATGTTGGACACCTCCCTCACCTACCACTCACACATACAACAAGTCTCCCCCTCTGTTAACACCAGGCTGGGGATCCTGTACAAACATAAGCACTGCCTACCCCCACAGGCCATGCATCTCACTGTGTCTTCCTCTATTCTATCTTTGGCAGACTATGGAATAGTGATTCATGGGTCCGCTGATCAAACTGCCCTTTGCAGCATCAACCTCGCCCTCAATAAAACCTTCCGCTTGGTCTCTGGATGTGACAGGTTAACTCTCACATGTGAGCTTTATAAACATGCTGGCTGGCTGAACTTCCAAGGCAGGCTTAAGTACCACACCTGCCTCCTTGCTAAAAAGATACAACTCAAGCAAGCATCAATCGGCCTCCACCCACTTATCCACATAGTTCCACACAGGAGGGCCCTGAGGCACTCTGCCAACTCCACCCTCCTAGTCCCTCACTGTAGAACATCAATTGGACAAAGGTCCTTCCGATATCGTGCTCCACTGTGGCTGAACAGCCTACCATCCTCCATCTCCCTGGCCCCTAGTCTCAACCAATGTAAAACAGGTCTCAAGACCCTCCTCCTTGACACCGCAATCTGTGACTGTAAATAATCTTCCACCTCCCTTAATGATTCCACCTTCCTCACAGATCCTCAGCCGGAGCCATATTGTAATCAGGTACTTGCACTAACGCAGTAAGGAAGCCCGTAGATAAAGGATAGTTTCTCTTTTGTCTCCCACATTTGTCTCTCCCAAGCACCCCAATTCCACTGTATATAAAATATGACTCTGGGCCCATTCAAGGCCCTCCAAAACTGTATCTTGTCATATTTACTTAACTTTGACCCGGGACCTTCTTTGCGTTCCCTGCTGATGTAACCTTCCAATGTTTATTTCCCTGTGCTGTATGACTATGTATTATATGATATTAGTTATGTATGTGTACTTTTGTTCCTTTTTTTATCTGACGTGGAGCCTTTGCAAAAGAATCTATGACTCAAAGGATTGCAATTCTGATTCTATTCAATAAACAATAAACAATAAACTATCAAAGAAAGGCATTTCAAGGTCAAATGTAATAAACTAGACAACTCCCTTCTTGAAAGAACTCATAAACTATGCAGAGTCCCATCCAAAAGAAAGCATTACAAGGTTAAAGTTGCAGAATGAATAACTCTTTATCTGAGAGAACCCCCAGAACACACCTAGTTCAATTAAAAGCTTGCCTGTGTGTGTTAGTGCATACTTTTTGAAAATAAGCGTGATTTTAAACCCCAAGTTAGAGAAGGCTAAGAAATCATAGTATATAATACTAAAACATCTTCTAAATACGAATATACCCTTGTGCATGGCAATTCATGGGTTTAAAGATAAGCTGCCCTAATGTGGCCAATAAATAGTCACAGGCTGTTTCATACTTTTATACAGTGTTAGTCCTGTCAGGAGATGCATGTCCTGAATGCATGTCCTCAGCCCTGTGCTCAGCAAGTCAATAGTATTCATGAATATTAAAATCTATACTACTCAACCGTGATCTGTCTGCAGATCTGTAGCAAATGACAAGTGGTTGTGCACAATTAAAAATCAGACTTAACAAGGACTCCCTAGTCAGTGAGATCCTGTATCCTAACATGTCCCTGTATCAAAATGTGTCAGTATACATTAAATTTTCTATATATACAATAACAGTTCTAGAAATCTGAAACAAAAACTGAGGGAATCTACCATCCGCCACCATGCCTTACCCCTCCCCCCAGTAAAATCAATGTATAGATAACTAGTTCGAAGGAATATATATCAATTATGTATGTGAACATATAGCAATACCATAATGTATGTCCACTGTTGTTCCTGAAGCTGGTAAAAAAATGTAATGTTCATCCTGTCTCCCACCATATTGAGAAGTAAAATGAGCTTGACCTCGAACGCCCGCCTCTGTTGTGTATTTTTGAAGTGTACTTTCAAACCCAGTACTGACAAGTCTGAGATGGAGTGATCAGATTTAAAGAAATGTTGTCCCACTGGTTTTTCAGTCATCTTCATTTTAATAGCATTATCTGTGTGAGTTCATTCAGGTGTGTAGAGGTTGTCCCATCTTTCCCACATACCCTGCTTGTGGACATTTCTTGCATTGAATAAAATAAACAACCTTTCAAGATGCACATGTGTAGTTCCCCTGTATCCTGAATTGTCTGTTTTGTGGAGTATTGATACAATCGGAAGTAGAAATGTGCTCGCAAGTTTTATATCTAGCGTAACTGCAGGGTCTTGTGCCATCTAGTGTTCTATGATTTTGTTGTGGTGCAAGTTTACTCCTAACGATCAGGTAGGTTAAATTTGGTGGTTGCCTAAAAGACAGTAGTGGTAGGTCATGAAAAATACATTTTAGGGTCTCATCTTCACTGAATATTGGGTGGAGGGCCTTAATAACTTTACATAGAAGCTCCAAATCAGGATGATATGTGACTACTAAGCGTATTCTGTTGGTGGTGGTCCTTTCTTTATACTGAAGTAGTTGTTCCCTTGGTATCTGCATTACACGCTCTACCGCTATGTCAAATTCTCTGGAAGAAAGAAAGCCTCTGCCCAATAAAGTTCCTTTTCCACATGGCCAAATGTTTATCCTTGTCCTCCACACTGGAACATAAACAGTGGTATCTAAGTGCTTGACTGTACATTACACATTTTTTAGTTTGCCTTGGGTGATTACTATTCCTATGCAAGTATTGCCATCTGTCTGTGGGTTTCCTGTAAATGCATGTCTGTAAGGTTCCATCCTTGATGGTGACTGGTGTCCAGAAAGTTAACACTGGCATCAGAATATTCCCAGGAAAGTTTTATGGTTAGATGGAGGTTAAGTTCCTGATGGAACTCTTTGAGTGTGTCAGTGCCCTCTGTCCAATTTATAAATAAATCATCAATATAATGGAAATAAGCAAGTGGTTTGTGTGTGCAGTGCCTTAAAAAATCCTCCACCAAATTGGCCATAAAGAGGCTGGCATACTGTGGAGCCATCCTGGTACCCATTGCTGTTCCCATAGTTTGAACATAATGTTTATCTTTGAAGCTAAAGTTATGTGTCAGAATAAATTCAGTAAGTTCCCCCACCACTTCTGGGTTGATGCTTTGATGCTGTCCTTTCTCATGCAGGTATTTAAGACAGGTTGAAATGCCACCCATGTGTAGAATATTAGTATATAGGGAGGTTACATTCATCGTGGCTAATATGATATTATGTGATAAGTCCTTATAACCAGAAGGTTTATGCAGGAAGTATGTAGTGTCCTGAATGTAGCTGTCCCTTTCTATAACCAGTGGTTTTAAAATGGTTACTATATGATCTGAGATCCCCTCTGTCAGGGTACGGTTGCCAGATACTATTGGATTGCCCAGTTTATGGATTTTAGGCATCATATAGAATGTCCCTGGTTTGGGTTCAGCAGGGAAGAGGTCAGTTACTCTATTTTGGTCATGCATAGGAAAAGTATGTCCCATAGTTCCTTAGTGGATTGTGTAGTGGCGTCATTAGGCAATTCTCTGTAGTAGGTATCATCTGTTAGCTGTCTGTTAGCTTCATTAACATAGCCCTCATGGTTTAAGATCACCACTGCAGAACCTTCATCAGCTTTTTATGACAATGTTGTGGTTCAATTTCAGTGATTGTTTTGCTCTTCTTTCCAATGGAGAGAGGTTATAGCAGGTCTGTTTTTGCTTATTAAGAATCTGACAATGAACTCTCTGGTGAAAACAATGAATATAGTTGTCCAGTTTCACATTACGCCCACTTGAGGGGGGGGGTTAAAATTGGATGATTTCTTTCTCTTATCGGCTGAATTGTTGTAGTTTGTGATTTCTTCTCTGTTGTAAAAGAATTCTTTCAATCTCAGCCTACGGAAATATTCTTCCAGTTCCCCACAAAACTGTATTCTGTCACATGGTCTTGGGCAGAATGTGGGACTCCTAGAAAGTACAGTTAATTCCCCAGTAGTCAATGTGTGGTTGGACAAATTAACAACTGAAAGGTGCCCATCCACATTGCTTTGTTGTTCTATGACCCTATTATTTTTATCATGGTGGTTAGGAATTGTGGATTGTGAAAGGGTATTCAATGTCTTGTTCTTTCCGAGCATGGCTTTCCTTAAGGTCTTCTGGTAGTTTATGTGTATCTCTTTCACAAGTTCAGCCTGAGGGCTTCTGCACAGAATATTCTGAGCCAAACCATTGTGTGTCCTATTTATACAATGACTTTTAAGTTGTAAAACTTTTAGATTAGTTCTTTATGTGAAGATTGAAATGTTTCTGATTGATTTCACTGCTGTGTTTTGAGAGCAGCAGAGGCCATTGTGATGTCATTGGGCATTCCTCAAGCTGCTCTCGCATTGTGTAAGTGTTCCTTTGTGATCTGTCTAAAGTGGAGATAAATGACTAGAATGAAGATAAATGATTTATACAAGACTAGTGGAGTGACAGGTGCACAAATAAATGAGTTATTTAAGCTGCTGACATCTGCAACCTCTAAAATAAGAATGTATGTCAGACATTGCATATGTTACATCATTTATTTTAGAGGTTGTGTATTGAAACAAGTATTCTGCATCAGGAGTTCTTTTTTCAAGAACCAATCAGAAAGCAGCCTTCACAGTGCTGATGACACCACAGTGATATGCCATGAAGCTGGCTGCTGAACAAAAAAAGAAACGGGTAGCTGTTCAAACAAACAACAGATTTAAAAGTTAGAACTTGTAGTATAGGGAGTGCTCTCATCCAATTGGAGCACTCCTCTCCTCTATGTGGGAGCCACTCTTATTCTGTCAAGAGTGTCTCGGACACAGCTGCCCTGGATATGGGCATGTTTGCATAAGGTTTTTTAAATATATTATTGATCAAGCTCAATCAATATACTGTATCAATACAGGTGACGCGACCATGCTTACAGTTGTAAGAGTGGTCTCACTTACATTCTTAGGTTATCAGGACTGCTCATCTTCAGTTATCGGTTCTCATAGCCTATCAATGCGCATGAGACCACTCTTACAACTGTAAGAGTGGTCTCATAACCCATATTAACGTACAAACTGATGTATAAATTGAATTAAACAACGGGGTATGAAATATAGAAACCTGATAGGTTAGCAGGTGCCTTTACTGGTGGGTAAATACCACCATTACCCATGGGTAAAGTTCCAGCCATCTCAGCCAACTGCTGCACAAAACAAATCACTGCCTTTTTCCAGTTTTTACTGTCCATTTAGCTGCCATATTCGACTGGTGAAACAGACCATAAGAAAAGTAAACCAAGTTCCCAAAGCAATTTTGTTTTGAAAACAAGCCCCTAACCCACTCTGTGTAACATAAACAAACTTTAATTTTTTGTTTTATCAGTACCTCATCTTGTTTTTATTGTGAGCAGTCAGAGCTTGCACCCTCCTCAACTTTCACTCTTCTCTGCTTCATTACTGCTCCCTCTTGGCTTCATTCTCATTCTGTCTCTCTCTCTCTCTCTCTCTCTCCCTCCCTCCCTCCCTCCTCTCTCTTCCCCCCTACAAAGTGCGTGAAACTTAAACCCCTTAGAATCATCAGCTGAAATCACAAACACAGCAATCAGTTTTATCTGCATGGGCTCGCAGCCTCAGTTGAGCTTTGCAAGTGGAACATTTCTCAGGCTGCTTGTAGTACTTCCTGGAACATGGAAGCTGCTCATTGAATGCATCATGGTCCAGTACAGCTGCCACTCACACCAAGCTTTATCTTTCAGGAGGCACTCACAACACACCACACTGTGTCTCAGAAAAAGAAAAAAAGGCTTAAATGACAAGCATCTGGGCACGTGTGGTGGTGTGTGTGTGTGTGTCTGGGAGGGTGGAGATGGCTCCTTTTCTACCTAGCAAAGTGGGACTATTTAAGATACAGAGGAGGGATAGTATACTAAAAAACAATAAAAAAGCACTTGAAAAATAAATATTACCTATTTAATATTTTTTTAATCCTTTACTTACCACCACTCCAGAATGTGGGTTGTGCTGTTATTTACCCACTTCTGGTGTGGATTTTATCAATCAGCCTATGGTCTTGTGACTAAACCACTCCAGATGTGGGTAAATCCCAGCATAACTCAAACCCTTTCATATATTATTGATTAACTGAATATACTGTACAATGACCTGAATCAAACTGCACAATTTATTACCACTCATGAAGGAGCAGGACTTTCATAGCATACTTGTGGCTTCTCCACTCATGAATTAATGTCCTACCTGCTCACTCATGAAAATGAATTGTGCATTTAAGTCAGGCCATTGTATGTCCCATATTTGTCTTCATTTAAGATGCATCAGTGGTTTAAATAGATCATTTATCTCAAGACTTTGACTCACACTGACATTGTTTAAATGTGGATATTTCCTACTCTTTTCAAACAGTGCCATTGGATCTTTAATCTCTACCTAGAAAACTATGCAAGAATTGCACAGAAAGTGTTAGTTTTCTCCCTTCTCAACTCGGACCTCAAAATCCTAGCCAAAGTCTTAGCTAATAGACTTTGACTAGTGTGAGATGGTCTGATTAGTCCAACACAGGTGGGGTTTATGGCAGGAAGGTTATCTAGTGAACACCTGCTTAAGCTCCACTATTTAATTTCTGCATCCAGGGAGAGCAGGATTCCCTCTGTTCTATTCTCCCTGGATGCAGAAGAGGCCTTTGATGAGGTGTCTTGGCATTTCTTCTTTAAGGTTTTTGCAGTGGTTTGGTTTTCTCCAGGAGTTCCAAAAATGGATACAGATTTTATATAGTGACCCCTCAGCCCGAATTTTGTGTAATGGAGTACATTCTTCTCCCCTGTACCTGCAACAAGGAACGAGGCAGGGCTGCCCTCTTTCCCCCTTTTTATATTTGGAGCCCCTTATCCAATGCCTTCTATGTAACCAGCAAGTGAGTGGAATACTTATAAGTAAGAGTCAGTATAAACTATTGGCTTGTGTTGATGATTTACTTTGGCATCTTGAGGACCCCTCCAATTCGATTCCAGTGGCTTTAGCTGAAATAAAATTTTTGTCTCCCTTTTGGGTTATAAATTGAATTTAGAAAAATCTAAGGTGCTCCCCCTTAATAATTACGTTGATAAGAAAAATGTCTTGGAATTTGGCCTAGCTTGGGAACTAAAAATTTGTTGTATTTAGGTATCCAACTCACTCACAACTTCTCTTCTTTACTTAAAGCCAATCTTATACCACTTTTGCAGGATCTAAAATTGGATTTACAACACTGGACAGCCCTTCCTCTTTCCCTATGGGGAAGAATTTGCACGATTAAGATTAATATTTTGCCCTGTTTGCTGTACCCTCTTGGTATGCTTGGCCTACATCTCCCTAAGTCCTGTTTTTCTAAATTGCAACAGCTCCTCAATGCCTTCTTAAGGAAAAGTGGAGCTGTGTGATGGGTGTAGTACAAATTGACACGTCCCAGGGACCGGGGTACCTTCATATACCCAACTTTTGTCTATATATTGCACCCTACACACCAGTAAATCCTTCCTATGAGGTCATCCGGACCTCCTTAGAGATGACAATAGATATATTCTCTTGTGGTCGGTCACTGAAAAGGAGCTCTGTCAGGAATTTGGAATTTGTTTAAGTAGTTTGTTATATGTTAAACCATCCCTTTTACCTCCTATTTTAAATGCCACTTCCCTAGTATAGTCCTTGAAAGCACATAAGCAACTATGTAATTATTGGGGTCAGGATTGGCCCAAGTCATTCCACCAACCAGTATTAGTAAAACCAAACATTAAGACTGATCGCTGCCCTATACCCTTGAATTTCTGTCCCCAATTTTGAAAAGTCACTTGTGCTTCCCTGTTACTGAATGGTAATTTTCTTCCCTTTTCTGTCATCAAAGATCACTTTTCACTGCCCTCCCATTTTGAATTTAAGTATCTTCAGATTAAAGGGACATTGTCAACCTGTTTTTCATCATATTATTTCTAGTTGAAACCCCACATTTTATGATTGCTTACCCTCTCTAAAATTCACTGATGTTGCTGTTTGTTTTGTCTGTTTCCTTGCTTAGTAGAACTGAAATGCATGGCAATGTATATTTATAAACAACCTTGTTTTTGTTTACAATCCTGGTTCTGTTCTTACTCCATACTTCCTGAGCATTAGAAACACGCCCAAACAGTGCAGTCACTCAGAAGGCAGTAGCCTCCTAAACTCCCAGTGCATCATGAGGGGTCAGACTGTTTTGTGGATGTTCCCAAGTCCAGGAAAGATGCATTTGGAGTTGACCAAGGATGTTAACAACCCTGTTTTGGTGATAACACCAGTATGTTGGGCAGTCTGTTTTTTACTTTTTTAAAGATAATAAGGGTCAGAATCAAACTACCAGCTACATCAATATTCTTTACAGAATTTTGGCAATCATAAAATATTTTTCTTAAACTAGGGACACTTTGAGACCTAAGGAGGTTGACAGTGTCCCTTTAAGCATGCTATTATGGCCCAGCTTGGTAGGAGTCCCTCACTTTCCCATCAGAATTTCAAAATTCAGGATTGTCTCTCTATTGCTTTGCAACCTCACTCAACATCTAAATTCTATAAATTGTTTCAGGATGTTGATCCAGTGCGCCTTTCTGGTATAAGCTACTACTGGCGGCAAGCCCTATCTGTACCTGATGACCCATGGGTTTGGAGGCGTATTTGGCACTCCATATATAAATATATTAAACAAGATCATTATTGCCTTCTTCAATTCAAAGTTTTACAGAATTTGTATTATATGCCGTTGCGACTGCACCAGATGGGTAGGCACCCTTCTCCTTTATATATCAGATGTGGTAAATCTGATGGCCACCTTAAATATGTTTTATGGGATTGTGAAAAAATTTCCCCTTTTTGGGAGTCTATTAGAGTGTCATTAGATCCCTTCGTTGGCTTGAAGATGTATTTTACTACAGAAATATGCCTTGTGGACCTATTTCCTTCTGAGCTAATTGGCCCACAAAAAGCCCACATGGCTCTGATTTCCATTACTGCCAAGTTGATTACTGCTTGACATTAACTAGATGACGTAGCACCTACATATCATGAATGACATCAAGAAATTCTTCAAGCCTTAGCAATAGAACAGCAAACTGCTTCTCAATCACACTGGCTTGATCTATTTCTGGACAGATGGGAAGCATTGTATGCTTTATTGAACCATCCGGAGCAGTCGCAAAGGATACTGTCGGTTTAAAGATGAACTGTTCCCTGATCATCCTATAACTGAGTGTGTATTGTTCTGTTATATTCCCTTATAAAGGATTAAGTGTGCCCGAGGAGTGGGAGAGTGGGACTATGTTTGATTGTGGGGAGGGGGGGTTATTGTTTGTCATTTTTTTCTTAAAATCTTTTTATTGTTATATTCTCTGTTACTTTTTGTAGATGTAGACCTGGTGTCATTTGCTGTTCATTGTTAAATTTCATGCAGTTCAATAAAATATATTAAATTATACAAAAAGAAAACCTTAGTTTTAATATGTCTACTGAGGGAATGCACCTGTATCATTCTAGCCCCTACCCAGTGATGCACTGCATTTTTACTCACTGGATATCAGTTCATATCTTCCGAGTAGGAAGTGATCCAATGACCTCCTGGGCCTGAAGCAAGGCTGTAGCCACCAAGTCATGCCAGTTTATTTAGCTTTTGTTAACCAGATAAGCACATTCAACAAGAAATTGTCTGTTTTTAACCATGACATGAAAATAGACAAGTCAAGTCAAGCCAAACTTTATTTTTATAGTGCCTTTCCAAACCAAGGCACTGTACATAAAACCAAATACAACAGGTATAAATAGAATTAAAACAAAAACAATAAAACAAACTGGCCTGGTGGCATTGAGGGTTGAGGCACTGGACGCCACACCTTGTGCCATGCCAGCGACCCATGTTCGGGAATGGGCACAGACCACCGGGGGTTGACAGGGGAGGAGAAGTATTGAACATCCAGAGGACAGCTGTCCTTCTCTGGGGAGAGTAAGGGAACCAGTTCTGGCATTGTTTGCCCCCTGGCAGAGGCCAGGAGCATGGTGCCGCACCATAACATGGGGTGGAGCCGGAACAGATGCTGCTGTAAGGTGCCAGCATCATTGCACGTCCCCAGCTCCAAGGAAACTCACTGTAAAAAGTCCCTTGGCCCCCGCATATGAGCCGGGTCTCGGTGTCCGACCCTCCAGCCACCTTCAGTTCCACCTCTGGTGGCCCCACTCGGGGGAGCATCCCCGGGTGAGGGTCTGGGTCGCCGAGCCCAGGGCGAGCCCGCTCGTGGGGTTAGGGGTGCTGGCAGGGAAAAAAGCACAGTAAGTAAAAAAAAAAAGTTATCCATATTTTGGGAAGGCTAAATTAAATAAGTTTTTAACTCCATTTTAAACCTATCGACAGTCAGGCATTCTCTTAACTGATGAGGTAGAGAATTCCACAGGGTTGGAGCCAAGAAAGAAAAAGCTCAAGAACCAGATGTCTTCAGTCATACCCTGGGAATCTCCAGCAATCCCTAGTCAGCGGAACAGAGTACGGATGGGGCAGTAGGGTTCAAGGAGATCTTGCAGGTAGCTGGGTCCCTGATCATGTAGGGCTTTAAAGGCTAGCAAGCCAACCTTAAAGGTGATCCACCACTGAACAGGCAGCCAGTGCAGCTCACGGAGCACAGGCGTAATATGACTGGACCTAGAGGTCCCAGTCAGAAGCCTGGCTGCCGCGTTCTGCACCAGCTGCAAGCAGTGGATATCAAACCCTGGTAGCCCTCGGTAGAGAGAATTGCAGTAATCAAGATGGGCAGTGACAAAGGCATGGACCAATGTTGGAAGATCATCCGGAGGAACCAGGTGTTTCACCCAGGCGATATTCCTAAGATGATAAAAAGATGATTTGATGACTGCTGAAACCTGAGGCTTTAGAGTCAAACCATCATCCAAAATAATGCACAGGTTACACATCTGGTCTGAGATAGTGAGCTGTATACCACCAAGCAACAAACCTGATGGTTGTCCAGCCCCCAAACCCACCCCCGGATGACCTGGGTCCACTACCAACACTTCAGTCTTGTCTGGATACAGTCTCAACCAGCTAGAGCTCATCCAAGTTCAGATCTCAGTAAGGCAATTATTTAGCATGGGGAGTGCATCATTCTGTCTGGGCAGAAAGAACATATACAGCTGAGTGTCATCTGCATAGCAGTGAAAACTCAGACTGTATCGCCTGATGATATCTCCCAATGGCAGCATGTACACTTCAAACAACATGGAGGCCAGAATGGAGCTCTGTGGCACCCCAGAGAGCAGGGAGTGAGCACCAGAGGAATAAATTCCAGTGGCAACTCTCTGAGACCTGCCTGTGAGGAACGAATTGAACCATTTAAGGACTGTATCAGACAGCCCACAAAAAAGCCGCAGGCACTCCAGCAGCACACCATTGTCTACAGTGTCAAATGGAGCAGAGAGATCAAGAAAGACCAGAATGATATGTGCCTTTTGATCTCTAGCCATTAGGAGGTCATTCAATACCTGGACAAGAGTAGTCTCTGTGCTATGCTTCTTCCTGAAACCAGACTGGAGAGAATCATTGACATTGTGAGTTGTAAGATGATCATCCAATTGCAAAGCAACCACCTTTTCAATAACCTTACCAACAAATGGCAGGCTAGAGATAGGCTGGTAGTTAGCTAGACAGTCTGGATCCAAGGACGATTTCTTAAGGAGTGGTCGAACAACCGCCTCCTTGAGTGGGTCAGGAAAGACCCCACTCTCCAAGGACTTCCAGACAATTTCAGCAAGGATCGGGCAGATAACATCTACACATCCCACTAAGAGGGGTGTAGGGCCCAGATCCAAACTATAACTGGTTGGGTGCAGTGTTTGGATGGTCTTTACAATGTCCATGAATTCCATCAGATAGAATTCTGACCAGACAGACTGGGTGCATGCCACCTCCTGTCGATCACTGCAATCCCTCATAGGAGAGGCCGGACTGATGCCAGACCTGATGCTGGCAACTTTATCTGTGAAAAATTGAGCGAACTCCTCACATCTTAGCTGAGAAAAGGCTTCTCTGGGCTGGAGACAGATTGGATTTCACAATCTGTCAACAGCCTAGAAAAGATGAGCCAGTCAATTTCGCACAGCAGAAATCTCCCTGGACAGGAATTCTGCCTTCTTATGGGTGATTTCTGATTGATAGCTATCATAATGTGCCATCAACCTAAGCTTGTCAGCATCATGGCCGACTTCTGCCAGGCTCTCGCCATCCTTCGGCTAACTTGCCTCAACTCCTTCAAGGAGCCATCAAACCAAGGGCTCCTTGGGTGAAGGGTGAGAGGTCGAACATGAACAGGATCAATCTTGTCCAGAGCGTCTCCCACAGCCTTATTATAGGCTAGTTCGAGATCATCTGGACTCGTGCATTCACCTGACAAGCCCGAAAGGTCCAGCGCCTCAGAATCTATTACAAAATCTTCCTCTAAGCTTGACTCTGTAACACCGGCAGAGAAAGTTGCTCTCACATGCGGGAGACCAGGGTTCACACTGACTCTGAACCACAGCAGTCTAGAGTATATAGCAGAAGCAGTGTATTCAGGCTCTGGGTGAGGAAATACTCATCCCACTGCTTGTGCATCTCCTATGGCCAGTGGGGATAATAGCTATCACAAGTTACCACATAACATATGCTCCCTCCCACTGACCAGTGTCAGTGAGCAGGCTCAGCACTTGGGCATGGACAAAATAATGGAAACTATCTCTGGGCTGGAACCAGAATGATGCTAACTCAGTTCTGCACACTCAGCAACCCTGCAAGCAACATAAGAGACCCATGTGGCCCCACCCTCCTTGTATCCATTGGATGCTGGAGGAGACATTTTGATATACTTTTTATACGAAGTACAAATAATGAATAGAATGAGACAGAGAGAGTAAGAATAAGGTCTTTGAAAAAGTGATTCCCCAAAAATTGCTTGTTTAAAGGTAAATATGGAATAGTGGATGGGTGACCATCCACAACAAGGCAACATGGCAGGCAAGGCAACTTTATTTCTATGGCACCCAATCCCTGAGGCTCTGGGTGCCTTGCATAAAACAGGTAGAAAAGAACAGGTAAAAACATATCATATGGAAACATATTCATAGATACACACACCCTAAAATAAACAAAATACAGTAAACACAGGTAAGACTCAAGCTTTACAATTAGCTCTGGTCATTAACAGATATCATCAGGGAAGGCTAATGAAAATAAATGAGCCTTCAGATCCCTCTTTAATATTTCAACCATTGAGGCCTCCCTCATGCCAGCTGGAATGGAGTTCTACAGGGCTGGACCAGTGACTTCAAAAGCCCAGTCACCAGATGTTTTTAATCTGGCCCTGGGAAACACGATGAGGCCCCTGGTCAAGGAACGGAGGGAGTGAGAAGAGGTGGCTGATGTTAGGAGATCAGCCAGACAGCCCAAGCCCAGCCTGTATATAGCCTTATAGGAATAGGGCTGTGTTTCCATCGAGGGTATTGATGACATCATAGAGACCTCAAGAGTGAAGCTCGAGAGGTCTTGCTGATGTAATCAACTTCCCAAGATGGAAACAAAGACGTGTTGTGGATGGTCACCCATCCATTGTTTTATATAGTATATGGTTCCCTTAGGTTTTGAAAAAAATCATTCTACAAGGTTTTATACCTTGTTTTCACTGTCCTGCTTGCTCCCAGTCCTCGCTGGAGACCTGCTTTGCTCCCGACCCCAGAGATCCCAGTCCTCACTTCTGTTCTCTCTGCTCCTGACCATGAACAGCAGCAGTTAATTTAAAAAATAAAACAAAAACTGACATACTGAAAGTTTGGAAACATGGAGCTGACTATGGCTGTCCATGTGCAAACTTTCTATGAAGCGCTCACCTGTCCGCTCGCTAAGTGCGGCCATTTTTTTCTGAATTTTTTGTGAGGAATTCAGTTTCCACGAATCAGATTGCAAGACAAGTCTAAAAAGTTGTTGTACTAGCAATGTTATGTCAGAACAATAGTACAGCAATGATTTTGACCTTTGAACTGTCCTACAACAAGAATTTGAAAGCCACTGGCTTACATCGACAATAAGCACTAACCTTATACTATAAGGTTTTTGTGAAGAATATGCTTAGATCTCAAATATGTGGCAACTAAAACCTTTGAACATCTATTACCTTGAGTTCTAAGATGTTAACAACTGTAAATCCCTGCTTGTATTTGTACATGCTGCTGTAGATAATGTCAGTCAAAACATTTTAGGGTTTTTCATCAAACACAGAAAAGAATACCATTCAGAAATGGAACAGAATGTTCATGCTCAGTCAAGTACATCTGTCTGTCTCAGTTTCCCATCTCCTGTCTAGGCCATTGATTTAGTTTTTGGTTATGAGGACACAGACAAGGTCGTTTCTCCTGTTTGCAGCTTCATCCAGGGGAGGAAGAGGATGATGCTACAGTACAATAAAATAAGCAGTACACAGGGTATTAGAGTAAAAAAAATCATAACCAGGACAACAGTGGGTTCTCAACAGCTGCATGAGTGTCTAGGTCTTTCTTGTTACTGTTTACTAACATAGGACTGCTAACAGAGTTGTTATGGAATCCCATTTGAAACATTCCTGATGGGACAGACCTTCCTGAATAGAGATATCAGCCAGCTCTCTGTACCGATTATGTATTGTTCTTTGAATTGTTTCACTGTCTAGTCCTGTCACTTACAATCTATTATATAAACACAGAATCTGATGGCAGAAGGAGAATAACGGCCCATCAAGTCTGCCAACAGTTATTACTACCTTACCCCTGTAACCTAGTGCAGTGGCGGATTATTCAACCCCTGCCCCCCTCTGCTTCCTCCACCTCCTTGATTTTTACCAAGTGGGTCTATGAGTCTCTTTGCCTTGTCCCATCGATGTCTGAACCCATTAAGGGTCCTGCTTCTATAACCTCAGAATGTAATCTGTTCCACCACAACCCTTTAAGTGAAAAACTTCCTTACATTCTTCTTGAATGTATCTCCCACTAGCTTGCCCCCCTCGTGACTGCATATCTATTTCTAACAAACAGGTATTCACAATTTACCCTATTGATACCCTTTAGGAACTTATAAGTCTCTATCTTGATCCTTCCTCCCATCTGGCCTCCAGTGAGTACACATTTCAGGGCTTTCAACCATTCCTCATAGAATCTGTCGGCTGGCCCTGAATTGTTTTTGTGACCCTTTGCTGCACTGACCCCAACCTATTAATGTCCTGCCTCAGGGGAGGACTCCAAAACTGGACACAGTACTCCAGGTGAGGCATCACCAGCAATCTGTAAAACGGCAGTACCACCTCTCCTTCCTATTGTCAAAGCCCCGCCCCATACACCCCAGCATCTTAGATGCCTTGCTATATGTCTTGTTGCACTGTCTGATTTGCTTGAGTGAGTCACTCATAAGGACTCCCATATCCCTTTCCTCTGCTGTAGTGTCCAGCTTAATCCCTCCCATCTAATACTGCATGTGTGGGTTCTTATTCCCCAAATTCATCACCTTGTACTTCTTGGCATGGAATCTCTACTGTAAGATCTTTGACCATTTCTCAAGCATTTTTAGCTCCCTCTGAAATACTTCCCCCTTCCCCATTGTCCCCTTCTGAAAAGCCTTGTGTCATCAACAAAGATACACATCTTTCCCTGAATACCTTACCATATGTCACTAATGAACATATTAAATAGGACAGATTACAAGACTGACCCCTGTGGCACTCCCTCTATGAGCTCCCATCCCCAGATTTGAGCCCATTTACTACCACCCTCTGCTGCTTTCCCCAGTTTAGGGGGAAGGCCTTTTCTACTCTTTGGCCCATCAGCTTTTTTAGCAGTCTCCAATGTGGCACAGAATGAAAGGCTTTGCTGTAGTCAAAATAGATCAAGTCTACAGCCTGGCTTCTATCTACCACTCTAGTGACCCAGTCGAAAAACACAATCAGGTTGGTCTGGCATGATCTTCCCAAATCAAACCCATGCTACTTGCTGTGCTGCAACCTGTTATTTTCTAAGTAAGCCATTTGGCTTTCCTTAACTATGGTCTCCATCAGTTTACCCACAATGGAGATAAAGGTTACTGGTCTGTAATTGCCTAGTTTCTCCTTGTCCCACACCAAAGGAGTGGGACTACCTCTGCAGTTCTCCAATCCCTTGGTCCCTTACTCCAAAGAGTCATTATATAGCTGGATCAAGGGCTCTGCCAGCTCTGACACCAACTCCTTAAGTCCCTTTAGGTGCACACCATCCTAGCCCAGAGCATTGTCCACTCTAAGGGCTGCTAACCCTTTCTTACTTGTTCAGCAATGATCACCACCCTCCCCATTTCCTGTTCCACCATGTAGCTGCTCTGTTCCCAGTTTCCGGTATGGGTCCATTGTCTTGAACCATGAGCACTGAGCAGAAGTAATTGTTTGGAATATTGTCATCTGCTTATCATCTTCCACCACCCTCCCTCCTCAGTTGTCCTGACAATCCCTCCTCAAGCCTTCCTTTTCCTCTTAAATGTATGTAATGAACTCCTTCTCCCCATAAATTACACCATTAACAATCCACAACTCTGTGTCTGCCTTTGCCCTACTTCCTGTCACCTTTGCCGCTTGTAGTTTGGCTTGATATTTCGCCCATTCCTCCTCCCCTTTGGCCATCTTGTACATTATGAAGGCCTTCCTTTTTTCCTTCACAGATTCCCTGAGAACCAGATCCATCTCTTGTGCTTGTGTTTGGTGAATTTCTTGGCACAAGAGTCAGTTACCTCCAGAATTGCAACCCTGATCATTTCCCATTTTTCATCTGTCCCCTTGATCTGGTTTATCTCCACCAAGTTTCCCCTGACCCTTTTTCTTATCCAGGGGAAATCCACCCATTTGAGATCCAGAGCTACTGACCTCGAGGGGAGACCAGAGTGTCCTACAACCAATTCAAACCACACAGAGTTGTGGTCACTGGATCGTAATGGTTCCCTAACTGTCACCCTGCCTATGTCTTCTGAGTTAGTAAGTGCTAAGTGAAGATGGTGTCCTGCTGTGTGGGTTCCTTAAACAGCTGCACCAGTAGACAATCCTGCATTACATCCAGTAGCACCTGACTCTTGGCAGTCATGGCCACTAGGGTATCTCAGTCAATGTCTGGCAGATTCAGGCCCCTACTAATCACTAGGTCCCCTTTTGCTGCCCCCTCCTAATTTCCTCAACAAAGTCATTATATCTCTCTTCCTTTTGCCTTAGTGGTCTATATATTACTCACATCCTCACTTTTTTACCAGCAGCCATAGTTAACTGTATTCAAATTGACTCTGTTTCCACACCTGCCTTCTTGATGGTACCATCTTCTGCAGCTTCAATATCCTCCCTGATACAGGTGCTACTCCCCCCTTTACCCTGGTCCCTATACCACCTGTACAGGGTATATCCTGAGACTGCCAAATCCCATTGATTGTTTCTGATGGTCCACATCGCCATGAGACTTCTAAATCTAATTTGGTCTCTGCCACCATAGCATGTAACTCATGTTTTATTCAGGCCCTTGGCATTTACAGTAGATAGGCTACCTTCCAACCTACCCCCTTAATCCCCTTACCCTTACCAGCTTTTCAGTCCCTGTCTGCTACAACATCCTCTTTCCTCCATGTTCTCCTCCTGGTAGCTAGATTGATTTGATCCCCAATTTCCCCCACCTTCCCTGAACTTTTTCGGTTCCTGTCCCTGCCACCACTGGCAACACCGTAGACAATTAATTTAAATCAAGCTATTCAGTTTTAAGTATTACATGCACTCATGGTATATGGTGCACCTGGCAATCAAAGTACAGCTCCTAATGCAGCACTTGTGAGAAAAATCGGTGCTGTCAAGTAAATTACCATCACATATCACAGCATCTTTGGCTTGTCTTCAGTACCTCACAGCTTAGCATGACAAGGACACTGCACTGCATGTGGTGGATGGGAGTTATTACAGGAATAAATCCTCAGCTCTGCTTATAATTGAACCCCCAATCAACAGGGCCTGTTTCTCTATTTGTCTTCCTTCATATCAGAAAGATCAACTTCTGTGAAGACCAGGGCCTAAAGTGCATCATACCTTTTCTGTGGGATGCCTTGGTCTTAGGTCAGGGAGTCAGAAGGAGCAAAAAAGTCAAACTGCCAGGAAGAAAGATTGACAGCCGAGAGAGAGGTAAGGAAGTGAGCAGACTGGTGGGGTTATAAACAGTAAACTGAAAAAAAAATTATCAAATTGTAATATGAGTGGAAAGTCAATGTTTTGCTTTATTTTGTTATAACTGGGGAGCAATTTCTCCCATAAGGAACCCTAGTCATAATTTGCCATTAATAACGGCAAACATGTGCCGGGGTTCCTCGCTGTATGCATGCGCCTCCCTCTGCACTCCCCTCACCTAGCACTGTGGTGCCACCATGAAAAAAAAATGAAAACCTTGCCTCACAGCAGTTTCCTTTTCTGCAGCAGGTAATCCTATGTTTAAATGGCTGGGTGGGGTGACGGAGAAACCCTGAAAAAGAAAAGCTTTCTGCAGCTGCTTTGCTGCCGACCACAGACAGGTTTCATCCTGACCGGAACTGCTGGCTGTTTTATTTTATATAATTGCCATGGCAAGACAATGCTCCCAAGCAATTATATAAAATAAAACATGGGGTTGTGTGTTTATCTTGAGTTTTTGCACACACCCCTCGGTACTGGATGCTTAAATAAACCCCGAGAGCGATGTAGCATCCAACACCTCGGGGTGTATGTAAAAATTCGTTAAACACACAACCCCATGCATTATTCAATATTTAATACTCCCCCCGTCAGTTGCATGTTTAGAAGAAAAGCACTAAACAGTATTCAAATTACTAAGCCAGTAACTATTAAAAACTAAATAAATATGGGCAACACTGTGAAGACTTGTGTTTAATTGCTTGTTTATTTGTTTTTTAAATTACATGCCCTTGGAGTGTGTTGTTTTTTTGGATCCACAACTAGTCAGTCATCGACAAAATTTGTGTCAAACAACCACACAGCAAACTCGTCAAGTCAACCGCATTTCGCGGTTAGCAGACAGGTTCCTACGGGGCAACATGTTTTTATAGGGAGGCTTTGCCCCCAAATCCCCCATGAGGGGGACTGTGCTCCCCTCACTCCCCCCACACTAAATATAATTAACTCTGAGTCAGAGCTGATCAGGGCGGTGTAAGACCCCTGAAAGACAGTGACGGGTTTCTGCACCAACACTACAGCAACCTGGCACTGTAGTCACTGTAATGTAGATCACTGTAGATGTGTCGCTGTTAGGTGGGTATACTTTTTTTTTAAACCACTTGAGGTTTATGTAGTAACACGCACCTCAGGTGTGTGGGAAAACAAAACGTGTATCACACAGCTAAACATTATTCTATATTTCACAGCTGTGTATCTTCAGTGTCATAGTTTTGTATTGCTCCTGTCTTCTTTTGTTTTATTCACTGTATTTGAACATGCACTATGAGCACTGGAAAGGTGTATGCATCACAATATAAAAAAAAACTACTACTACACAGGCAGACAAAAAGAAGTTACGTAAAAAGTGCTTTTCTAAATCTGATTCTCTGGAGCGAATACTTGTTCCAGACAACTTTATGGTTTCCTTTTACCTAAATGTCATACCATGCAAAATACCACTGTAGATCTAAGTTTTGTGTGTGTGTTTTTTAAAGGGGGAAGTAAAATGTTCAAAACAGAGGCATGTGATGATGACATTTGTCATCAGTGAGGGAGTAATGGAAGGTCATATGACACACATAAGGATTCAGAGGCTGGTTATAGAACTGACATGCCATATCAAAATATCACAATAAGGAGCTAGAGTTTCACAGCTTTAGATCTAAGGGCTATACATTCTTTTGTGACTGCTCATTTGTTTCATATTTTTAACAGGTTTATAATTTTTTTTTTGCTATGTGTAAGACACAAATTCAGTAAAACTGGAACCCAAACTGTGAAATACTAGTTTTAGTTTGAGCTCATTTTAAAAATGTTGAAACAGTCAGGGGCTCTTGGCCCTTACAAATTAGGGAAGGGAGTATAAAAATGTCTTTGAGAAACAGTTCTTAACGAAAGCAGAAGTTGGACATGGGTAATACATTTTTACTTTTAGTGCCCTTTGGAATCAGGGTGTGCAGTCAATTGAAGGGGATGAGTGGACTAGGGAGTGGGGGTGCTGAACTACAGTCAGGGCCATTGGTAGGCTAGCTCTAGTCCAGCATTAGGCTAGACGTAGATGCAGGTGGGTACTGGGCAGGCTCAATGGGCAACTGAACCTTTTCCTGCTATCAACATCTATGTTTCTGTGTTTCCAAAAGCACCAGAAAATGCTGGCAGAAACAACAAAATATGTCTGAATACAGCCCCTTTTCCACAAGATTCAAACCAAACTCTGCGGTCAAGGCAGTAGTTTGTGGCTGTGCCAGGGCATGGGACATCTTGATTCAGGCCTTGCACTATAATAAAGCAAAGGCATTTATGTAATGTTTTTCATGCAAGGTGTCCTAAAGGCTTTACAATCCCTAAACTGTTGGCAGCAGCCATTAGGACCATACAAAGATGTTGAGTGAGACTAAACAATGCTAACACAATCACACTGAGGTGATGCGAGACTGAGGAATGTTAAGGTAGTAAGCCATCTCACTGTGTCAAACCATCCTAGCAACAGTTAAGGCACAAGGACGTTGTTAGGGCATTCATAGCTTTGCAATCTCATGGAGTTACTACATAGCTCCCTAGGTTGAAATTAGCTTTAGACTATTTTTCATATTTATTAGAAATAAACCACTTTCAGAGTCAGGACCAATGGAATCTCAGCATTTTCAGATGTAGTAATACTGGAATCTGCAAGGATGCATGAGTTTATGTTACTTTATAATTTACTGATTACCGAGACAGAAGCAAATCTCCTGCCAACCCTGGAAAAGCTGGAGGGATAGTACCATCAGCCAAAACTGACATCTTTGACAGAGAACCATGCATTGTTACTGGCAGACAGCTAAATCAAAGTAAAAGATAGTCAAGTTAGGGAAGGACTGGAGTTCTATTCTATGACATCAGTCAGAGCAGAAGAAAGAAGAATGACCAAGACAACTGCTAGCAAATGATTTGCTATCTGATAAATGACTGAAGCCCCTTGGTGTATCTCATTTACTAGTGCAATTATATGAGCTGTGAGTGCACATGGGGTCCCTGGTTTTAAGAAGAGCACCCCTTCCTTTTAAATGTCAGTGGCAATAAGCCATGAAGAGCTGCAGGGTCTTATTTCACTATGGGGACCTAGCCCTGATGACCCCATGTAATTCCAAAACAACCCCCCAAACATGTTGAGATCCAAGAGATCATATTGAATGAAGGGTGTGTTAATGAAGGGTGCTCCTATCTCTCATGTCAGTGGCTCAGTTCAGGCTTAACAATGCACTCATTTTTGGGGCTGCCAAATCTTGCCAGGTGATCTCAGCTTCCAATTTTTTGCTTCCTTTTGTGCTGCAGTAAGGGTCAGAATCGTGGGACATGAATAGTGGCTCTAGCCACCAAGATATGGCAGGAAGCCAGGCTTAACTCCTGCCAGAACTCCTGATTACTGTTGTGCCCACCCCATCCTACTGCTGTGCCTGCCCAGTCCCACTAAACTGTTGCATATAGGGTACCTGGAGGACAGTGGCCTCCAGGATGTGAGGCAGCATGGGTTCATTTCAGGGAAGTCTTGTCAAACCAACCTGATACAATATTATGACTGGGTGACAGGTGAGCTGGATGAGGGTCATGCGGTGGATGTTCTTTACTTGGACTTCAGCAAGGCCTTCGATTCGGTGCCTCATGGGCAGCTTGGGGGGAAGCTAACTGGTGTAGGAGTAGGGGCAAAAATGATGAACTGGATTACAAGCTGGCTGAGTGGGAGGCTGCAAAGGATGGTGGTGAGAGGGGAGCTCTCAACTCCAAGGCTGGTGACGAGTGAGGTGCCACAGGGCTCTGTGTTGGGGCCAGTATTATTTGGGCTCTTCATATCAGACATTGCACATAGGGTGGTGAGCAAGGTAAGTCTGTTCACTGATGACATCAAAATTGGAACAGTGGTGGATGGAGAGGAGGGATAGAAGCAGCAGCAGGGGGACCTAAGCAAGCTAGAGGAGTGGTCAGAGAGGTGGCAGCTGGGGTTCAATGCAAGGAAGTGTAAGGTTATGCACTTTGGGGTGAAGAACCCAAGGAGAGAATACTGGCTGGGGGGGGTTAAGCTGGGGATCACCCAGAAGGAGAAGGACCTAGGGATAATGTTAACAGGGACCATAAACAACACTGTCCAGTGCAGGACAGCAGCTGCAAAAGCAAACAAAATGCTGGGGTGCATAGCAAGGGAGTTTCATCCAGGTGAAGAGAGGTGATCTTGCCCCCCAACAGGTCTCTGGTAAGGCCACACAGAATATTGTGTGCAGTTTTGGAGGCCATACCTAAAGCTTGATATCAGGCTACTGGAGTGGGTGCAGAGGAGGGCAACAAAGATGATCTGTGGAATGGATGGGAGAAACTATAACAGCAGACTGGGAGACCTTCATATGTACACCCCGGAGGATAGAAGGGACAGGGGGGACATGATAGAGACATTCAAGTATCTGAGAGGAATCAATAAGGATGAGGCAGATGGGGTCTTTAAGTTAAGGAGGGGGAGGTTCACCAGGGGGCATGGGCTAAGAATAGAGGGGGGAAGATTTAGGAAGGAAATGAGGAGACACTATTTCACAGACAGGGTGGTAGCAAAATGAAACGCCCTACCAGAATGGGTGATATCATATAAATCTGTGAACAGCTTCAAAAGGGCATGGGACAGGGAACAGGGGAGACTGAGGGTGGAGGAGGTGGAGGGTGACAGTGGGATGACAAAGGGAAGGGGGATGGGGCAGCTGCAAACTAGGGGTGCTAGCTGCACACTCAAGCAGACTTAGATAGACTGGATGGTCTGTTTCTGCTGGCACATTCATATGTTCATATGTTCGTAAGGTTCCATGGTGTTAATCTTCTGGTGGCACTCACTTTAAGATGAGCTGCTGTCTGCATTTTCAAATAAATCAATTGGTACTTGTAGCATGTAAGTAATTACTTTTACAACTTATTTATAAAGGATATAACTGCAAGGATGCAACCACCGTCAATAACATTATTTTGCAACCATATTGGCTTTGATCAGTTTTTGTTTTTTTTACTAAGACTGTGACAGCAGGCTGGGAGACCTGAATATGTATACCCTGGGGGATAGAAGGGACAGAGGGTTCATGATAGAGACATTCAAGTATCTGAGGGACATCAATAAGGATGGGACAGATGGGGTCTTTAAGTTAAAAAGGGGGAGGGTCACCAGGGGGCATGGCCTAAGAATGGGGGGGGGATTTAGGAAAGAAATGAGGAGACACTATTTCACAGAGAGGGTGGTAGCAAAATGGAATGCCCTACCAGAATGGGTGGTATCATGTAAATCTGTGAACAGCTTCAAAAGGGCATGGGACAGGAAACAGGGGAGAGTGAGGGTGGGGAAAGTGAAGGTGGCAGTGGGATGACAAAGGGGAGGGGGACAGCTGCAAACTAGGGGTGCTAGCTGCGCACTCGAGCAGACTTAGACAGACCAGATGGTCTGTTTCTGCTGGCACACTCGTATGTTTGTAAGGTTCCATGGAGCAAATCTTCTGGTGGCACTCACTTTAAGATGAGCTGCTGTCTGTGTTTTCAAATAAATCAATTGGCACTTGTAGCATGTACATGATTTTATTTACAATTTATTTATAAAGGATATAACTGCTAGGATGCAGCCACCATCAATAACATTATTTTGCAACCATATTGGCTCTGACCAGTTTTTGGTTTTTGCTATGACTGCTGGCTTGATTGATTGAACTGCCGCAGCAGCACCTGTAGGCTATACACCCTGCCTGCTACATGGCAGCAAGCTTAGTCAGTCTTGATTTTTCCCTCCCTCACCCTCCTTTTTTGCCTCAGAAAAACTTTTCCTTTTTTATCTAATTTTGCATTTTCTACCTCCAGAGGGAAAAGACAAGTCAGGAGGAGTCAAAAAGGAGTGTTTCTACATTTTTTGTTTTCACCAATTTTCCCTGTCACATGGAGCTGTGGGATGAGCTGTTGCTGGCTCTTGAATGTCTGTATGGTGCACGCGCTGACACATGCAGACTTGCTGTATTGAGCTGTGCCACAAACCAATTAGGTTCCCCTAACAGTGCACAGATCCTGCCGGCCCCCATCTCCAATCACACGGCTTGAGACATGATGTCTCTATTCTCTTGATCTAGTCCCCCTTTTGGTAGTCCCTCCCACAGCTCCTGCTGAGGCTCACATCACTCCCTCCTGTCCTCTCACACCACCGGTGATGTCTTCTTCAGCATCACACAATATCTTTTTCAGCAGCACACTACAGGGCCAAGCACAGCTCAGTTAGAGAAAAACATTGTCTATGCTGACTGTTTGCTTGCACGATGTTGTACTAGGTCCTGTTTGTGCATATTTTTACTATATATTTACCCCAAGATAGACCAGAAAAAATGTAATATGTTATTAATATCTCATTTGCAATGGTTTTGATTTTACACAGTTTTCTACTGCATTTACCCAGGATAGTAGAGGTGAGGTGCACCATCTCGTTTTTAGTATGCGCCTACTTTTATAATGCATTTTCATACACAGAACATCTTAGATGCAAGATCCCCTTTTCAGTGGAGTTCTGCAGTAGGGTACTGTTTTTATACAGTTTTGCAAGATGTTTACTCAGGATAATTCAGGTAAGATGCAGTATCTCATTTCCAAAGGAGTCCTGCTTTGATTCATTTTTGTACTGTATTTATGCAGGAGAAGACATCCCAGATGCGATCTTGTTGTCAGTGGGATCCAGCTTTTCCCAGTTTTTGCACTGTATTTAGCCAGGATAGCACAGCCGAGATGCAATATCTCGTTTCCAATGGGGCCCTACTTTTACTCATTTGTTATAATGTGTTTACTGAGAATAGCCCAGCTGAAAGACAAGTTACAGTTTCAACAAGTCCAGCTTTTACAATGTAGTCTTCCAAGGACAGAGCAGCATAGAAGCACAGTTCAGTGGGGGCTGTGCTGTACTAGGGTACTGCTGTTACACATTTTTGCTATATATTTACCCAGGACAGACCAAATGAGATGTAACATCTCATTTTCAGTGGTGTCCTACTTTTACACAATTTTAGATTGTATTTACCCAGGATAGGCCAGCTGAGAGGCAGTATAGTACAGTTACGTAAGAATTTACCTTAACAGTAGATCTTTGAGATGAGCTCTTGCAGCACACTATAACCATTAGGACTAATGCCGCAGGCCGTAGGACCCACCGGAAAAATTCTTAGCTACCCAGTAGGGACTGCCCCTGACGTTGGCTCCACCCTGACGTCAGTCATGGTACAAAAGGGGATGGACCCAGCTCCATCCCAGTTCTCCTGCTAAGACCTGTGAATGGATCCCAGCAAGAGAACCGAGTGAAGCCTGAAGAAGATGTGCTGAACACCTCACCGGGGGATGGTGGGCGGGAAAGTAGCACCTGCTGCAAGAGCTCCTCTCAAACATCTACTGTTACGGTAAGTTTTTATGTAACTGTACTATCTTACTTTGAGTGGGCGCTCTTGCAGCAGGCTATAACCATTAGGACTGAGTCCCAAGCAGTCCCGCACCAAGGAGGAGCATAACCTCGGGAGGAGGAGGAGGGATGAGAAAAAGAATTCCACTCAAGAGAGAAGCCTCTGAAGGACTGCCAAGCCAAAACCCGCATGGCATCTAGCTGCAATATCCAGGCTGTAGTGCTTCTCAAAAGTGTGCACAGAGTTCCAGGTGGCTGCTGCATAGATGTCTCTTACACAGAAATGTTTTTAAGGCAGCAAAGGAAGCCGAGACTCCCCTGGTGGAGTGACCCCTAACCGGGCCTGGAAGGGGTTTATTGAACTTCTCATAACAAAACATAATACAGTGGACAAGCCACTTAGAAATAGTCTGCTTAGACACTGGTTTGCCCAAGTGTTGTGGCGCAAAGGCCACAAACAGTTGTTCCGATTTACGGTGTGTAGCTGTGCGCTTGAGATAGTACCTCAGCGCCCTGTGAACATTCAGTGTGTGAAGGAGAGCATCTCCCCTATTAGAAACGGAAGAAAAATAAACTGGAAGGTCAACTGACTGGTTGAGGGTCAACTCCGAGACCACTTTAGGAAAGAACTTAAGATTTGTTCGAAGGGAACCCCTTTCCTTGTGAAAAACCAAATAAGGCTCTTTACACATCAGAGCCTGGAGTTCAGAAACTCTTCGAGCTGAGGTAACAGCTACTAAAAAAACAAACCTTCCAGGAAAGGTAACGCAGCTCACAATCAGCCGCTGGCTCAAGGGGGAGGGGTAGATTGAGCTTCTTCAACACAAACAGGAGGTCCCAGGAAGGGATAGGATCCCTAATTGGAGGTCTCATTTGCCGAATACATAGAAACATAGAAGTTGACGGCAGATAAGGACCGCAAGGCCCATCCAGTCTGCCCATTTGTTTTTCTACTTTATAAATGTGCCATCGGCCTTTGCTCTGTCAGTGGCTTATCTATTCATAGTCATTTGTATTGCTCCCTTATGCCTATCCCATGCCTGTTTGAAGCCCTGCACTGTATTCATAGCCACCACTTCTTGTGGTAAGCCATTCCATGCATCCACCACTCTTTCTGTGAAAAATAATTTCCTCACATTCCCCCTTAATCAGCCCCCTCTAATCTCATGCTGTGTCCTCTTGTCCTGCTATTTTTCTTATTTAAACATGTTAGACTCTTTCACCTTGTTAATGCCCTTAAGGTGTTTGAATGCCTTGGTCATATCACCTCTCTCCCTCCTTTGCTCAAGGGTATACATATTGAGCTCTGTTAATCTGTCCTCATATGTCTTCTAATGCAGTCCCTTCACCATTTTGGTTGCCCTTCTCTGGACTGCCTCAATTTGGTTAATGTCCTTGTGGAAGGTGTGGCCTCCAATACTGCACAGTACTCCAGATGGGGCCTAACCAGTGTCTTGTAAAGAGGGATTATTACCTCCCTCTTATGACTTGTGATATCCTTACTAATACACCCTAACACCCCCCTAGCCTTACCTACTGCTTTAGAGGTCTGCTTGGATGATTTCAGGTCATCAGTGATGATGATGCCCAAGTCTCTTTCTTCCTTTGTGACTGCTAGCAACTCTCCTCCCAGCTTATAGGTGGCTTCAGGGTTTCTCTTGCCTATGTGCATGATTTTGCACTTCTTTGCATTAAATCCCAGTTGCCACTCATCTGACCATTTTGCTAGTTTATCCAGATCTCTTCTCATTCTGCCCACCCCATCTGGATCATCTACTCTGTTGCAGATCTTGGTGTCATCTGCAAACAGACAAGCCTTACCCTCTAGTCCATCTGCAAGGTCACTAATGAAGATGTTGAAGAGGACTGGCCCCAGGACTGATCCCTGAGGTACCCCACTTGTGACTTGCATCTCTTCTGACTGTATACCATTTACCATCACTCTCTGTTTTCTGCCCATCAACCAGTTTGCCACCCAGTTGACCAACTTCTGACCCACCCGAGCCTACCCAGCTTATTTATCAATCTTCTATGTGGAACAGTGTCAAAGCTTTGCTGAAGTCAAGGTAGGTGACATCAACTGCTCCCCTTGGTCCACCACTCTGGTTACCCAGTCAAAGAAATCTATGAGATTAGTTTGACAGGACCTTCCTTTTGTAAACCCATGCTGTCTTGGATCCTGTGCCCCTATGGATTCCAGGTGTTGCACTATCCTTTCCTTAAGGAGTGCCTCCGTAATCTTGCCCACTACTGAGGTAAAACTAACTGGTCTGTAGTTTCCCGCCTCCTCCCTGCTGCCACTCTTGTGGAGCGGGATCACATGAGCCCTTCTCCAGTCTTCTGGGACCTCTCCTGTACTCAGAGACTCACTAAACAGTTCTGCTAATGGCTCTGCTAGTTCCACCTTAGCTCCTTAAGTACCCTGGGATGTATGCCATCAGGTCCCATTGCCTTATCCACCCTGAGCTTAGCAAGCTCTTGTAGGACCCTTTCTTTTGTGAAGGGAGTAGTGCTCACCTCCCTCCCCCCTGTGTCCATGATGCTGAGCTGTGGGCCCTGCCCTACCTTCTCTTCAGTAAATACTGAGCAAAAGTATCTATTTAAAATAGATGCCTTTACAGGGTCCTCCTCCTCACATGCTCCCTTTTCTCCATTAAGCTTAGCAATACCCCCTCTGGACTTTCTCCTTTCACTCATGTATCTATAGAAAGTCTTGTCACCTTCTTTAACTGTTCGTGCTAGTGTTTCCTCAGTTTGGGACTTTGCCTGCCTTACTGCCTTCCCTGCTTCCCTTAGGGCAGTTTGGTATGCCTCCCTATCTTCATCCCGCTGTGTTCCCTTATATTTCCTGAAGGCCAGCCTTTTGGCTCTGACCTTTCTGCTCTGTATTTGAGAACCAAAGTGGTTTCCTTCTTCTTTTCTTCTTTTCTGTCTAACACAATGGGATGTTGCTTCAAGTATTGCATCCTTAATGCTTGCCCACTTTGCCTGTACCCTCACCTGTGTTTCTTTTTGCCAGGGTTAGCTTAACTCTGTTGGCCATCTTATCAAAGTCAGCTCCTCTGAAGTCCCATATTTTTGCCTTGGAATGGGATGATTTAGATGTAGTAGCCAAATTGAACCATACCATGTGATGGTCACTGCTCAGGTGACCTTCTACCTGGAGATCTGTGATCCCTTCCTTGTTAGTCAGTACTAGATCTAGGATAGCCCTGTCTCTTGTGGGTTGCTGTACCAGTTGTTTGAGGCCCTCCCCCTGCAGGGAATCCACTATGTGTCTAGTTCTGGCAGATGTTCCTGCTGGTATTGACCAATCTGTATCCAGCATGTTAAAGTCTCCCATTATCAGAACCTCCCCTTTAGCTGTCATGTTTTTATATCTTCTAACAGTAATGTGTCTATGTCCTCCCCCTGGTCTGGGGGCCTGTAGACAACCCCAGTTCTTATGGCTGTCCCATTTCCTGTTTCAGGGTGACCCACAGTTCCTCTGGCTCCTTATGTGTATTCTGAATTTCTGTAGCTTTGATATTTTCATTGACATACAGGGCCCTCCTCCCCCCTTTTGCACCTCGGTCTCTTCTGAACAATACATAGCCAGGTACTGAAGTCTCCCAGTGTGGTTACTGGTAAACCACGTCTCACTAATTGCTACTATGTCCAGTTTAGCCTCTGACATTATTGCCTGCAGGTCTGGGATCTTATTTCCCAGGCTGTGAGCATTGTGTACATGATTTTCCATTGGCCAGATTTTGGTGTGTTAGTTGTTGGGTGAGGTTTGGCATTACCCCTGCGTTATATGGGAGACAAACCTTTTTCTTACCTGGTGATGCAAATGAACTGCAAACATGCTGAATCCTGTTTGACCACTAACTGAGGGGAGGGTGTTCTTCCCATTCGATGTGTGGGGTGCACCCCTCCCATTTGCTAGTTTAAATATTCTGCAAAGATGTCAAACTTCTGCCCCAATGCACTGACTCCCTCCTTAGTCAGATGCAGTCCATTAAATTTAAAGAACTTTCGCTCCCAGAACTGTTGCCAGTTCCCTACAAATCTGTGTCCTTTTCCTGGCACCAGCCCTTGAGTCACGTGTTTAGCTCCCTATCTCCCCTTCTCTGACCTTCTGTCCATCTGCTCCCCTCTCCCAGACTGGCAGGATCTCAGAAGGAGATGCCAGACGAAATAGATGATAGTTTGTCACCCAGCCTGGTCAGGTGTTCCTTGGTCTCCACAACTGACCGGCTGCGAGATCATTAGTCCTATGTGTACTAGGACATCAATGTTTTCTCCTGCTTTGTGAACAATTTTAGCAATGCGGTCAGTGTCTCTCCATGCTGATGTACCTGGGAGACATCTGACCATTACCCCTGGCTGGAGATGGGTATCAACTCCCCGAATCATGGAGTCTCCTATGATCAGAAGTTTTTTGGATTTCCTTTTTGCTTTCTTTGTTTTGGTTCCTGATTTGGGTGAGTTTTGTTGTGCTAGCTCCTGTGCTGCAGTGTCCTGCTCTGCAGTGTCTTCTGCCTCTTTGATTTCAGAGATAGAGGCAGATACCTGTTTGTAGTGTTTATATGGTTTTTGGAGGTAATATGTTGGAGAGCACAGAGTGATCGGGCACTCGATTGGCCCCTCCTAACCACCTGCCAACCTCCTGGACCAACTACCCTCTGCGGTCGAGGTTTTTCTGTTAGATGCTGGGGAAATGGCAGGTGGTTCTTATAATGTATTTCCTCTTGAATATGAAATTTGAGGCGTGCAATCTCTGCCCATGCTGTCTGGAGCTGAGCCCTAAGATCTCCAAAGGCCCAGCATGTAGGACAGTGTCCTAAATCCTGTAAGACTGTCCTTCTGAAAATTGTTCCACAGTACCTGCAGTTAATGATATCCATTCCAGATAAGTTGCTGGGTTTATAACCTAGTCAGAGTAATTAGAAGGAAAAAAATGCGAGTAATGGTTTGATTGGGTTTTGTTTAACTTGTTATAACAAGTTAAATTACTAGTGCCCCTGTAAATGAGCTCACCTTGTGGAGGCCCCACTGATCCACCCCTTCCTGCTCTGCCACAGGAAATGTCACAACTGTGGTACCCTATAAAAGGAGTGTAGTGTGGGGTGATTGGGCCCTTCACCTGCTGAAAAAGAAGAACCACGGACAAAAGAACAAGTAGGTAATAGCAGAAACAATCAGTCAACAACAAATGCAGTAACCCTGAAAGCTTATCCTAATGTTAGATAAAACTGTAAAACCTGTAAAACACCACCTGTAATAATTTCAGAGAAGATATACGCTGTAAGAAACACTTTGCTACAGAGAAAAACAAAACAATGAAATGTTAGCAACAAACAGTAGCAATCCCTGTCAGTGAAAAATAGAAACAACACCACACAGTAAATCTGCTTAGCCAAAAATAGTCTTAATCCTTTTCCCTTGCTCTGGTAAGTTTCTCTACTCTGCCTTTCAAGCAGTCTTAGAAGGAAAGAGCTCAGGTGAAGCTAGGTGCCTTGGCCAGCAAACCAAGTCTTCTACCTCCAAGATATCAACTAACTGACTTTTAACCCTTCTTTCTGTTGGAAATTACTGACAGTTTGCCAGCTCCACCCCCATACACACACCTAATCCTTGGGAAGAGCTGTGGAGAAAGCAATTAGCTCCTTCAATGTGAGAAGGAGACTGAAACACCTCTGAGACAACAAACCTTTTCAACAAAAAAAAAGAAGAATAAAATAAAACATAGTGTCAAACAGTAATTTTGCTTAGCCCAATGATAAAAAAGTCACAAAAATGTAAGCTCCACTTGTAATACAGTAATTTCAGAGAAGATATACCCTGTAAGAAACACTTTGCTACAGAGAAAAATAAAGCAGTAACAGAAGATATACCTTGCAAAAGACAATTTCAATCAGAAGATTACAGCAGTAATCTGTTAGCACACACCTGTAGGCACACCTTGTAATAATGCAGAAGAAGGTATACCAGCAACAACAATTTGAATCAGAGAAAATAAAGCAATGAAATGTTAGCAACAAACAGTAGCAATCCTGTGAGTAAAAATAAAACAACACCACACAGTAAATCTGCTTAGCCAAAATAAGTCTTAATCCTTTTCCCTTGCTCTGGTAAGTTTCTCTACTTTGCCTTTCAAGCAGTCTTAGAAGGAAAGAGCTCAGGCGAAGCTAGGTGCCTTGGCCAGCAAACCAAGTCTTCTACCTCCAAGATATCAACTAACCTGACTTTTAACCCTTCTTTCTGTTGGAAATTATTGACAGTTTGCCAGCTCCACCCCCACATACACACCTAATCCTTTGGAAGAGCTGTGGGAGGAATGCAATTAGCTCCTTCAATGTGAGATGGAGACCGAAACACCTCTGAGACAACAAACCTTTTCAACAAAAAAAAAAAAAACAAGAATAAAATAAAACACAGTGTCAAACAGTAATTTTGCTTAGCCCAATGATAAAAAAGTCACAAAAATGTAAGCTCCACTTGTAATACAGTAATTTCAGAGAAGGTATACCCTGTAAGAAACACTTTGCTACAGAGAAAAATAAAGCAGTAACAGAAGATATACCTTGCAAAAGACAATTTCAATCAGAAGATTACAGCAGTAATCTGTTAGCACACACCTGTAGGCACACCTTGTAATAATGCAGAAGAAGGTACACCAGCAACAACAATTTGAATCAGAGAAAAATAAAGCAATGAAATGTTAGCAACAAACAGTAGCAATCCCTGTGAGTAAAAAAATAAAA
This sequence comes from Neoceratodus forsteri, assembly GCA_016271365.2. Lineage (NCBI taxonomy): Eukaryota > Metazoa > Chordata > Ceratodontiformes > Ceratodontidae > Neoceratodus > Neoceratodus forsteri. The sequence continues at coordinate 35,927,535 of CM057456.1, forward strand.
ACAACACCACACAGTAAATCTGCTTAGCCAAAATAAGTCTTAATCCTTTTCCCCTTGCTCTGGTAAGTTTCTCTACTCTGCCTTTCAAGCAGTCTTAGAAGGAAAGAGCTCAGGTGAAGCTAGGTGCCTTGGCCAGCAAATCAAGTCTTCTACCTCTACCAACAAGGCTTGAGCTACTCTTCGATAAAGGTGCACATGTGGGAATACCCCATAAAAAGGTGCAGGCCACGTCCAGTTGGGCTAAGGTTCTATCCCCCCAAGAGTACATGATATGCAGAGATTGCCCACATGTGCACCTTTATCGAAGAGTAGCTCAAGCCTTGTTGGTATAAGGAGAGGAGATACTGTGATGCTGAGTTCACCGGACAGGTAAGGGGCTCCAGATGGTAAGGCAATGCCCATAAGCAAAATTGCTTAAAATTCATTGCATAAGTGGAGCAAGTAGAGGGCTTCCTCGCCAAGACAAGGATGTCCGCCACCTCCTGGGAGACCCCATACCTGGATTTTGCTACGTCTGCAGGAGCCAAGCATGAAGGTGCAAAGACCTGAGATCTGGATGGACCAGTGTGCCCCAATCCTGGGACAACAAATGCGAGCATACTGGCAGCGGGATTGGAGGTTCCGAGGACAACCACTGAAGTAGTGGGTACCAAATCTGCCGAGGCTGCAATGGGGCGATTAGAATCATCTGAGCCCCCTTGGCCTGTATCTTCAACAGTACTCTCTGAATGAGAGGGAAAGGAGGGAAGACATAAAGAAACCTCCCTGCCCAACAAAGGGACAATGCATCTGGCCAGAAAACACCAGGTGAGAGCTCTCACGAGCAGAAAGTTGGCAGTTTGGCATTGCATGGAGATGCAAAGAGGTCCAGCTCTGGACGACTCCAAGTGTCGAAGAGCTGGTCCGCTACTGATTGTAGTAACTCCCATTCATGTGCCTTGCACTGTGACCTGCTTAGGCTGTCTGCCAAGCCATTTAGGATGCCTGGAACGTGCACTGTGAACAGAAAGATGTGACGCTCCAGTGCCCAGTACCAGACTCTCATTGCCTCCCTGCATAGCGGGTAGGAGTGAGTTCTCCCTTGCTTGTTGATGTAGAAGATGACTGCCATGTTGTCTGTCTGAACTAGGAGAGAGCCTGGGACAAGGTCCTCTTGGAAGGCATGCAGCACATTGAGGACCGCTTGCATCTCCAGGACATTGATGTCGAGGTTGCGCTCTACTGGGGTCCAGACCCCTTGTGTTTGGCGGGCCCCTACATGCACCCCCCATCCCAAATCTGACACATCCATCATTAGGGTCTGATTTGGGGGCTCCTGATGGAAAGGGGCCCTTTCTCTAGATTGAGAGGGCCCAGCCACCAAAGTAGGGTCCTCTTGGCTGGCTCTGTGACTTTGACCATGTGATCTAAGTCATCTGAGCATTGGTCCCACTGCACCCTGAGCATCCACTGTGGGACTCTCATGTGGAGGCGGGCCAAAGGAGTGACAGGGATGGCCACTTCCATGTGCCCCAGAAGTCTTAGGATGGTCCTGGCCTGGACCTGAGGGGTTACTAGGACTGATCCAGCTATCTCCCGCAGGTGATCGCCCCTCTCTGGAGGTAGAAAAGTCATGCCCTGGATTAAGTCCAGGACCGCCCCTATGAAGACAAGTCTTAGACTGAGCTCCAGGGAAGACTTCGGAAGGTTCAGGGTGATCCCCACCTCTCAGAACAGAGTATAGGTGTCTCTGAGAGCCTGAAGGAGGTGTGTCTTTGATGGGGCCGCAAGCAGCCAATTGTCGAGGTAAGGGAAGACATAATGTCCCTGACACCTTAGAGCCACAGCTACCACTGCCAAGCATTTGGCGAAGACTCAAGGAGCGGAGCAGAGGCCGAACAGAAGAACCTGAAACTGATAATGTTCTCCCTGGAAGTGGAACCTCAGGTACTTATTGTGAGGGGGAAGACCCCGATGTGCATGTATGCATCTTGCATGTCTAGGGAGCAGAGCCAGTCTCCCTGGTGCAGCAGAGGAATAAGACCTGGAAGAGTCACTATCCTGAACCTTTGGTACTCTATATAGTTGCTTAAGGAGCTAAGGTCCAAGTTGGGCTGAAGATCTTGTGTCTTTTTTGGAACTAGGAAAAAGTGGGGGTAATATCCATTTCCCCACTGCTGCAAAGGAACTGGTTCTATCTCTCTTTTTCGCAAGAGGGCCTGAATCTCTCCTTCTATGAGAGGCATGTGAGGAGAATATCTTGAGGACCTTGGTAGAGTATCTGGGGGAATATCGGTGAACTCCAGCGTATGTCCCCTCCTTATAATGTCTAGGACCCACTGGTCCACTGTAATAGAGCTCCAACCCTTCAGGTGAAGGGAGAAGCAACCCCCTACTGCCTCCCCTGGTACCTCCTCTTGAGAAGGGGGTGTCGAGAGGGAGTCATTGGGTGGAGCTAGGAGTGGGCAGAGAGGCTTGGGAGGACTTGGGGCCTCAAAAAGGAGTGCCTCCAGGTTGCTGGTTGCCAGCTTTCCTTTTGAAGCCACCTCTCTGGCCCTGTTGGTTACCACAGGCTTGAGCACCTGAGACCTTCCGAAATGGCCAACGTCTCGTTGTTTTCTGGTCCCCTCCATACATTTGCCTGATGGACCAGATGGATTTGCCTGACTCCTGGAAATGAGAGATGAGGGACTCTGTCTCCTGCCCAAATAAAACGGAATTCTGTAATGGGAGGTCCCGGATTCTGAATTGCAAATCCTGGTGAAAGCCAGAGACTCTCAACCAGGCATGGTGCCAGTGGCAGACACCTGATGCTGCCACTCTGGCCGCCCTATCTGCAGTATCGTATGAGGCACGGAGAACATGCGTGACAATGTCTGAGCCCGACTTTAGAATATCCAGAAGCTCCGTCTTTTGTGTGGAGTCTGTCAAGGCACTGGCTAGCTCCTGTCACCTCTCCCACAAAGCATTCTGGTACTGGACAATATGCATTAGGAAGTTAAGAGACCTAGTGGAGCAGGTGGAGGCAGAATACCCTTCTTGCCCACCTGGTCCAAATAGTGAGATTCTGGGTCAGGAGGCTGGGAGCTAAGGTGTTTGGACTTGTCGTGGGCAGCCATAATAACTGATAAGTCCACCTGAGGGTGTTCCACCAGAAAAGGCTCATCCCTTAGGGCTCTGTACAACATATCTGACTTTTTCAGAACAGCCGGAACTGAAATCAGATGCTTCCAAGTTATCCTGGTAAGGTCTTTGAAGGTGTCCACCAAAGGAGGTACCACCAGGGGCTTGGGCTCCTTCTGCCTCAGGTAATGGGCTAGTCTGTGGCATTCTGGATCCAGGTCCTCTGTATCCCATTCATTGGAGGCCTGGATATGCCTCATGACATCCATGTAAGATGAATCATCAGGAGGAGAGCGGGGTTGGTCCTTTTCCCCCAAGGAACCCCCAATCCCCAAAAGGGATGAGGGAGAAGCAGAAGATGAAGAGGACAATCTGCTACTGTGCCTAGATCAACTAGAGCTACACCTAGGACTTCTCCCGCTCAAGCATCGGTGGCTGCCCAACCGACAAGGACTGGCACCGGTAATGGGACAGACGATGGAGCAGTGACCGACGCCGGCACGGAGAGCATCATCTCGAGTAGGAGCGGGAGCACTTGGAAGAGTGGGAACAGCTCCTGGGAAATGACCGGGATTGATGATGGCTTCATGATTGGGAAGGGCGCTGATGATGATCTGGAGACTGGGTCAGGGAATGAGCCCATGAGGGTCAGCGTGGCAGCGGCCACTCAGGGGTCTTGTCAGGCGGAGTGGGGAGGCCTTGGGGTCACGTTCGTCTGGTCGGTTGGTACCCGGTGTCGAGTCTGGCTTCGGCGGAGACTGCTCTTTTTTCACCTGACTCACCAGCAGGTGAAAAGCTCCTGCAGTTCCTCTTTGTTGAAAACCGTGGCTGCAGAACTCGGAAAGGGAGCCAGGGAAGCTGGAGGGTCAGGCAGAGCATGGGAGTGAGAACCTCCCACAGAGCCCTGTGAAGTGGAAGATCTGGGAGTCACTGAGGTCGCCCCTGCCACGGTGGTGCCTTCCACCAGATTAGCCTCTACCAGTGTCGGTACAGCATCTGACAGCAGCTTAGCAGGAGGTGGTGCCAGGGTGACTTTATCGCCCGGCGGCTTGCCCACATCGAGCAAGGCGGAGACCTTCTTAGGCAGGGCCGTAGCTTGTGCCAAAGAGGCCTGGGGGGTAACCCGTAGCGGAGTCACCTTTGGTTTTGCCAGTTTCTCTCCCGACATTCCCGCCTTGGCCGGCGGCGGTTTCTTGGCAGGAGGGCCCAGCACTTTAGAGCTTTCTGGGTGCTTGTGATGGTCCACCAAGCCCAAGGAGGAAGAGGCCTTCTTGGTGGAGGAGTGAGAGCAGGACCGAGAAAGGGAGCGGTGATGAGACCAGCTATGGTCCTTGTCATGGAAGCGCTTGCGAGCCTTGTCCCAGTGCTTGCCCTTTTTCCCCTGAGGTGTGCAGGACATCCATTTTCTGCTCCAAGAGATGGGCTTTCAGGGCCTTCAGGCATCTAATCCTTATCCTGCTCGTGAAGCCCTTGCAGATTTTGCAGGCCACGCTGTCACATCTGGTCTGGGCCCAGGCAAAAAACGCATTTGGTGTGGCCATCCTTTGAAGGTATCTGGTGTCCACAGTCACACTTATCCCTCTTGGGGCCGGAGGAAGAGACCGATGATGGCGACGACATACGCCGGACTGAAGTCGGAGGAGAAAAAAAAGATGAAAAATCGTTGAATACCTAACAAAGAAGGAACAATTTCTTCTTTATTTTCTTTTTGCTGGTTTGTTGAATAGCCAGGAACTTCCCCAATGTGAGCGGGTTGCAGTGGGAAAAGAACTGGAGTGGAGCTGGGTCCGCCCCTTTTGTACCGTGACCGACATCGGGGTGGCACTGACGTCAGGGGGTAGTCCCTGCTGGGTACTGCTAGCTAAGAATTTTTCCGGTGGGTCCTAAGGCCTGTGGCATTTGTCCTAATGGTTATAGCCTGCTGCAAGAGCTCTCACTTGAAGTAAGATCTAATTTTCAGTGGACTTCCACATTTTGACCCCAAATTTCCAACGTAGTCGTTTTGTGACTTGATGTTATGATTAAGAGAGGTGCAATTTTTTTAAATCCAATCTGAAAGGTTGTTTTGCAGTGACTGTGAATATATGTTTTAGAAGAGATTTGAAAAATTGCACCACTCACCTTCATGAAGTGGAGTAACACAAGGGATATGCCGAACATTAGAAGACAAAATCTGTAAAATTAAGTTATGAGTAAATGTTGGAACAATTCAATGTTTCTTCATAACTGACTTGTTTTTTCACATTTTGACACCAAATTTTCAACATAGTTTTTTATGACCCATAGAACATAGAAACATAGACTTTGACGGCAGATAAGTACCACTTGGCCCACCTAGTCTGTCAATTTCCCTACCTAGAGGATAAGCTGCAGATCCTAGTTAACCAACAGCCTATTTCTTCCTACACCCCACAAAAATTGCCTTATGTCTGTCTCATGCATTCTTGAATTCTCCCATAGTTTTAGATCCCACAACCTCCTCAGAAAGGCTGTTCCATGCATCCACCACCCTCTCTGTGAAAAATATTTCACATTGCCCCTGGAGCTGCCCCCTCTATCTTCAGATTGTGTCCCTTGTTCTTGCACATCTCTTTTCTGAAAGATGCTACCCTCTTGGACTTTGTTAATTCCACTGAGGTACTTAAACGTTTCTTTCATGTCCCCCCTCTCCCTCCTTTCCTCAAGGGTATACATATTAAGCTCCTTTAGTCTCTCCTTGTATGGCTTCTCTTGCAGACCCTGCACCATTTTAGTTGCCCTCCTCTGAACTGCCTCCACCCTCTCTATGTCCTTGTGGAGATGGGGTCTCTAGAACTGGTCACAGTACTCCAGATGGGGTCTCACCAACTGTCTGTACAGGGGGATAACAACTTCCTGTTTTCTGCTGGTGATACCTCTCCCTATACATCCCAGTATCCCCCCAGCCCTCCCTACCACCTTCTCACATTGCTTGCCAGCTTTAAGGTCATCTGATATGATTACCCCCAGTCCCTTTCCATTCTTGTTGTTGTTACTACCTTGAAGATTGTGTAATCTTCCCCTGGGTTTTGTTTCCTAGGTACATTATTTTGCACTTCTTTGCATTGAATCCAAGCTGCCATGCTTCTGACCTGCCTCCAACCTTGCCAAGTCCCTTCTCATCCTTTCTACGCCTCAATGTGTATCAACCCTGTTGCAGATCTTTGTGTCATCTGCAAAGAGGCATACTTTTCCTTCCAGTCCCTCTGCAATGTCACTTATAAAGACATTAAAAAGGACTGGACCCAATACTGAACCCTGTGGTACCCCACTATTAACCCCTCTTTCTTCAGAGTGGACTCCATTTACAATTACCTTCTGTGTCCTGTTGTCCAGCCAATGTTTTACCCAGGCTACCACCCTGGGACCCACTCCCAGGCTGGTTAATTTGACTATTAATCTTTTGTGTGGGACTGTGTCAAATGCCTTGCTAAAGTTCAGGTAGGCCATGTCCACAGCCCCTCCCTGGTCTACTACTTTGGTCACCCAGTCAAAGAAATCAATTATTCGTCTGACATGACCTCCCACTGTGAACCCATGCTGCCTTGGGTCCTGTGCCCCACTGGCCTCTAGGTACTCAACAATTTTTTCCTTCAGAAGTGATTCCATCACTTTCCCTACCACAGAGGTCAAACTGACAGGTCTGTAGTTTCCTGCCTCTGTCCTGGTCCCACTTTTGTGAAGGGGAATCACATCTGCCTTCCTCCAGTCCTCAGGTACCACACCATCCTCCCATGATTTGTTAAAAAGGGTAGTCAGTGGTGTCACTAGTTCTCTGCTTAATTCTTTTAGAATTCTGGGGTGAATTCCATCTGGCCCCATTGCTTTGTCCACCTTCAGTTTTAGGAGTTCTTTTAGAACCCTTTCTTCTGTGAAAGGACTGGGATCAACCCCCCTATCCAGAGTGCTTCTGTTAATTGGATTAGGCACCTCTCCCACCTCCTCTTTTGTGAATACTGAACAGAAGTATTCATTCAGTATCCCTGCTTTTCACTGTCCCTCTCTGCCCACCCACCATCCATTCTATTCAGCCTCACTATCCCTCCCTTTGTCTTTCTACGCTCCCTGGTATACCTATAAAAGGTTTTATCCCCCTTCTTAACTGAGTTGGCTATCTTTTCCTCAGTTTGGGCCTTTGTTATTCTGACTACCCTCCCTGCTTCCTTCTACCTTAACAGGTATGTTCTCTGTCATGCTCCTTCTATATTTCCTTATACTTTCTAAATGCTATCTTTTTCTCCCTGACCTTCACCACCACCTCTTTTGAGAACCATAATGGCTTTTTCTTTCATCTTGATTTGTTTATTTGCTTCATACAAAGGCTTGTTGCCTCTGTGATGGCAGTTTTGATATTTCCCCATTGTTGCTCCAGCCCTCCTTCTAGCCTGTTAGCTAGTGCTTTTCTAAGGCACGCTCCCATCTTGCCAAAGTCAGCCATCCTGAAGTCCAGAACCCTTACTTTTGTATGGCTTGACTCTGTAGCTGAGTTTATCGTGAACCACACTGTTTGGTGGTCACTTGTTCCCAAATGGTTACTCACTTATAGATCTGAGATCCTCTCACTGTCCCCATTTGAGAGTATGAAGTCTAAGATTGCTCCTGCATGAGTAGGTTCCAAAACTAGCTGTCTGAGGCATGCCACCTGAAGGGCATCGAGAATGGCCCTGCTTTTGGATGTGGCTGCAGCAAAGGTGCTCCAGTTAACATCTGGCATATTAAGGTCCCCCATCAACAGTATCTCCCCTTTCTCTGCCATCCTAAGTATGCCTTCTATCATATCTTTGTCCATTTTCTCCCCCTGACATGGGGGTCTGTATACAACACCTGTACAGATTGTGGTGCCATTTCCAGTCTCTAAGGTGACCCACAGTGCCTCCACTCCCCCGTTTTCTCTTTTGTTCAGTTGCTTTTATCCCTTCCCTTACATAGAGAGCTACTCTGCCCCCTCTTCTCCCCTCCCTGTCTCTCCTGTAGGTTGTGTACCCTGGTATGTTAACATCCCAGTCATGGTTATCTGTGTACCATGTTTCTGTGATTGCTATGATATCAAGGCATCCCTCTTCCATCAAGGCCACCAGTTCAGGAAGCTTGTTGCCCAGACTACGGGCATTGATACTCATTACCCCCTATTTCTTGATGGCCTTACCCCTTTTTTGCCCCATCCCTGTCCTTATTGCATTTGTCACTTTCTCCATTTACCCCTGCACTTCTCCCTATCAACATCTCTTTGTTGGTGTCCACCTCACTTAGTACCCTGATTTGTTTTGGGGGGGGCTAGGATTTCCCTGCTTCTCTCCAGTGCCTCCCCCCTTGGCTAGTTTAAATGCTTGCCAATGAAGCATTTAAGCCTATCACCTAGGATCCTGGTTCCCCTCCTGGACAGATGCAGACCATCACACCAGTAGAGGCCCACATCCCTCCACGTGGACCCCCAGTCCCCAGTGAAGCCAAATCCCCTGAGCTCTGCACCAGTTTTTCAACCACTGATTGAATCCCATTGTGTGGAGTGCCCTAGCCTCACCCATGCCATAGACAGGCAGCACCTCAGAGAAGGTTACAGTGCATGCTGTTTGACTAAGGCCCCTCCTCATCTCCACAAAGATGTTATGATCAAGACAGGTGGATTTTTTTAGATTCTGCCTGAAAGGTGGTTTCATAGAGGGACTGAGATGAGAAGATGCATTTCAAAGGGGATCTGAAAAATTACATCTGTCATGTTCATCAAGGTGGGTAACAAAAGGGCTATATGCAAACTTGGGGCCAAAATTTACAAAACTCACAAAGCTATGAGTAAACTGAAAAAAACAATGTTTTCTCATACAGTAACTGTTGTTTTCGACATTTTGACTCCAAATGTTCTATGAACCCACCTTATGATCACGGAAGGTTAAATTTTTTAAATCCCCTTTGAGAGGTGACTTCATGGAGCACGTGAAAATATTTATAGTCTATGATGAAACATTGTTGTTGACTAAATTCAGTAGAAAGACACAGATGTTGTACCATCGTGGAGACGTCATGCTGGTGTTGTACCTGCTTGAGGACGTCATCACAATGGTACAACTGATTAGCATGACATCACGTGCAGCCAGGCATCAGAATGCTGCAGCCAATGGTTGATCTCTTCAAACATCACTTTAAAATACCCAGTCAGTTGTATGAGAGCATAAACAATCGTTCTCAATGTCAGGTCTGCTATCTAAATTCAAGTCATTAACAGACTGGAAAATGTTTGTGCTGAGTCTGCCCCCCCCCCCCCACATTTACCTTTCAGCTAGCATCATCCAATCATCCAGCACTGACTCTGTTCACTGAACTTGTAAAAGAAGATGAAGCGGTAGAAAACTTTGACCTTTGACGTCGAGCAACGTCACGCACCATGATTGTCCAATGCCTCGTACTTACATATAAAAATTTGTCAGTTTTTATCATGCTTCTATGTCTGATGTGTTTGAAAATAAATGCAAGCTACTTTCAACACCCAAGTGTTTTTTTCATGGCCAAGGTACTGTGTTTTTGTGTGTGTGTGTGTGTGTGACTGTGCGTATGTGCGTGTGTCAGTGAGGCTGTGTGTCTGGGGACAAACAAAGCCTAATTTCTGTGACAAAACCTGCCTAAGTCGCACCATACACTATAGAAGATAAAGTATGTGAGGACAGTTAACAACAGCTGTGAATATTTCTTGATGTTGCCACGGCAACTGAAGACCTCTCAAGCTGCGCTCTCGAGGTCTATCAGGTTGCCGTGGCAATGTCTTGAAGCATACACAGCGCTGTTAACTGCTGCCCATACTTTATCCTCTATTTAGGAGAAGATTTGAAAGATGATACCTGTCATGTTCATGAGGTGGGGTAACAAGAGGCTATGTTGAACATTGGGTGCCAGAATCTGCACACATTACAATGTTATGAGTAAACATTGAAAAAGAAAATCATTGATTCAACAACTTTGTTGTTTTATGATATTTTGACCCCAAATTTCAGCATCTTCTTTTTATAACCCCTTCTTCTGAATATCACAGGTGTCATTTATAAAATAGTGGCCTATACATCATTTTGCACCACAAGAGAGAAAACACATTTTTGACCATGATTTGAAAAATGACACCTGTCATGTTCAACTTCCCTTCATACTGTAATACTGTTTTTTTATATGTTGCCCCAAATTTTCAACATAGTCTTCTTATGACCCCACCTGATGAAGCCAGTAATTAAAAAATATTAAATCCCACTGAAAAGGTGATTTTACAGAGCAACTGTAAAAATATCCTTTTGGGACAGATTTGAAAACTTTCACCTACATTGTTCATAAAGTGGGGTTCCAAAATGGCCATGCTGAAAAACTGGGGGGAAATATTAAAACATTACCAAGTTATGAATACATGTTCAAAACACATTGAAATATATTGACCACGCCTACCTGATTTCCTCAGTTCCCAGTCACAAAGTTGGACCCCAGTAGGTAAGTAAGGAGTGGAGGTACTGAGTGGGGAGTTGGGTGTGAGGAGGGTAACAGCAGCAAGGTGCAGTGGCAGCAACAAACATCATTGGACAGTTTTCTTTTTTACAGAGTGTAAAAAAAACACCAATGGATGGTTTTCTTTATTTCAGGTACTGTACCAAAACCGGGGATTGGGCTCCCCAGTGTTGGGTTTTTATTTACGGGGGCACTGGAAGTGATGGGGAGGTGGGAGTGATACTTGACAGAGATGAGATCTTTTTGCAAGGTTTTAAGCAAAAGTAAATGTAAGAAAAATACAGACACACTAATTTTAGTAACAAAGTATTGGTTGCATTGCGAAGGGGAGGGCACAGCGTAGCTGATCATGATGCTGATCAGCTGCTTGCTGGGTAGCATCATGCAGATGAAAGGAAACAGCCACCCTGTGATACAGGTGGCTCTTTTCTTTGAACTTCATGAAGTTTCCACCCAGCAAGTACAGAAGTGTGTCATAATCAGCCTGGCTGATGACTGGTCTGACACTGCACCACTGCAGACTGCCTGCATGGACTGACAGTGACACACCTCTCAAATCCACTATCATAGCAATATGTTTACTTTGTGCAAGTGCAAGAAAACATAAAAAAATTAATCTGAACTGATCTGAACAGTAAACACAGTTTGCAAGTGACTCCAGTGTCACTTATGATATTGGTTCAGGAGACTTCCGGTGACGTCAACTCTGTAATGGCCACTTGAGTTTGGGGCTCCATCAGCATCCTGACTGTAAAAGCCTCTGTTTCTTACTACTCCTACAAAACTGAAGAATAAACACATATCTTGATTGCTGTCTGCTGTCATGAAGAGGACCGACAAGCAAAAACAGCAACCGGACTGCACTGATGGCACTAGATAGTGGTTCAAATCAGATGACTTGGATGGCTCTGCAGCCTCTGGGTCCTTTCCCTGTCAGGAAACGGATTAGTTTACACACAAAAAAAATCCAAAAAACTAGATTTAATCTTAAGTGAGCTCTGGGACTTTCATTCTGTCATTACCACTAAATTGGACACTATGGGTTTGGAGCTCACTGCCCTTCAGAAACATGCCAATGAAACAGAGGTTCAACGTACCACCATGGATTACAGAGTTGATTGCCTGGAAGAGGCCATCTTGCAGTTTCCAGAAATGCAGCTCTCAATCATGGATCGACAGGGTGATGCTGAGACCCGGGGCGGGGGGGCTCAGGAAGAACATTAGATTATATGGCATCCCTGAAAGTGCAGAAGGGCCAGATATAAAGGGCTTTCTACAATGTTTCTTCAGGGAAGCTCTGCAGCTTGACCGTGAGCTACCTTTAAAATCTGAGTGTGCACACCATGTGTTGGGCCCAAAGCCTACTAATGGTAAAGCCCTGCCCCTCTTGATAATAGTGTGCTTTCATTGATATAAAACTAAACAAGACATCCTCCTGAGAGCATGGAGGTTTAAACTTATCCAGTTTGAGAACTTTAGGGTGCTCTTCGATAATGACTACCCCACCAATATACAGAAGTAAAGGTGTGCCTACGCACTTCTTCTACAGGCAATGAGACAAATTCAAATCAAGTTCCAAACACCATACAATGCAAAACTGATGGTGTTTCTACCTGATGGCCACTACACCTATGATTCTGCAGAGGCAGCGGGAAAAGATCTTTCCAGCTGAGGCCTAATCTCAGATGACCACCCTCCTATGGCTCTGATGGGCGAAATCAAGTAGGATGCCTGGAATCAAGTCAGTTCAACAAGAACAAGTCATGCTGCAGCAGCTAAGAAAGACATTATCTCCCAGCTGAAATCCTTTCAAAAAGTTCCACCAGTGGAGACATTGGGTCATAGTAGTACCATTTGAATTGACATTCACCCATGGAGATATGCTTACTCTATTTAGGATGTGAGGTGAATGCCTGCTGGGGTGGGGGGGTTCCTCTAGTTTACAGTACAGAGCGCCTTGCAGATACCCAGGATCTCCCCCTTTCCCCCTTTTTTATCTCCCCCCCCTTTTTTTTCTAATCATTTGGTTGATGTGGCTCCTCTTTATTACAGGAAAAACTACTTACTTCCTCCTTTAGCCTCTGGTATGCTGTGTAAGCGTTGGGTCGAGAGGGATATTTCTTTTTTGGAGGTTTGGGAGGCAGCTGACTTAGGCCTGGAGGACAGCAATCTCCGTGAGTGGTCTCAGTTTAGGTTTTGAGGTGAACTGCCATCTGCTGGTGCAGACCTGCCACATGAAGCTTATTACAATCCTTCTAAGCTCTTGTTCTCCTGCCAGCACACAGCCCTTTCATTTTCCAGCCTTCCAGTCTACTTCTGTGCTGAAGTCAAGGAAGTCCACCCACAATTCCGGACTTGAATATACACTGCAGCTGGCTCAGTCGCTGGCCCACCCGCTACTTTCACATAAGCGCTACAATTAGGACACGTTCATGCTGCAGTGGCAGACCATCCTGACGGCACGCTGCAGTTACTATCCAGAGAATTCCCTCCACTAACACACTTTGGAACCTCAGCTGTGGCAGCCCAATTGGTTTTTGTACATTCCCCCTGGTATATGAGAAGAAGCCATTCTGCCGAATAGGTGCTTGTCCCCCTTGACTTCCTCCTCATGGTTCTCTCAGTTGCAGTCCTTCCTCTCAACAGAAGTAAACATTATCTGCCTGGGTGGTCTGTGCTGGTGCCTTCTGGAAGGCTTTCAAGCCCTGCAGTGCCTCACATGTCCTGGTGAATTATTATTATTCTGCTGCAACGGTTCTCTTTTGGTTTACTAGGAAGCCATGCTTAAGCTGCGCGATTCACTGTGCAACATGGTACATTATACCTAAGCATCCTCAGCTGTATTTTAATGCTGTTTGCTAAAACTGAGGAAATGTCACTGTTGTACAATTTCTAAATTGCTCCTCAATGCAGCTTTGTTTTGCTGCACTTTGCTGGTTTCTATCCCAAGGGAACAGGTTTAGCAGAAGGCTGTCTTCATCTGTTTTCTCTCTTCCTTTCTTAAAGGTTTTTACCCTCTATTGTTCATTAATGTTATTAAGAAGCGGTGCTCAAGCTGCACATCGAACTGCTTGACATGTGAACTTTACACCTGTGTGCCTCAGTGATACTCTCATACTGGCTGCTAAGATTGGAGTAATGACACTGTTGTCCAATTCTTAAATTGCCCCTCAAAGTAGCCTTGCTTTACTGCACTTCGCTAGTTTCTCCCCCTAGGGAACAAACTTAGCAGGTTGTCTTCATCTGTCCCCCCCCCCTTTTCTAAGAGGTTTTACCCTTTATTATTCATTAATGTTACTAAGAAACAGTGCTCAAGCTGTGTGTTGCACTGCTCGATATGTTGACCTTGTACTTATATGACCACAGTGATATTTTATGCTGATTGCTACAACTGGGGTACTGATAATTGTACAAGTCTTAAATTGCTCTTCAAAGCTGCTTTATTTTACTATACTTTGTTGATTTCTTCCCAGGAACAGGCTTGACAGAAGGTTGTCTTCTTCTGCCCCCGCCATTTGAGAGGTTTCACCCTCTATTGTTCATCAATAATACTGTGGCTCAGGGATAGACCGGGTACAGGAGACACAGGGTCCCTAACACAGATGGAGGCTTCCTCTGTGGGTTAATCTGGGACTCCCTTTTAGTTTACCCAAATGGGCTCTAAGACCCATCCTCCAGCCCCTTATTCCCTATCTTTTGGAGGTTTCTGTGCCTCCATACCCTTAAATGTTTTACATTAAGCAGGGTGCGGATGAATGGCTCCACTGTAGTCGACCGTCATTATGTCTCCATCACCACATCAGGGACCGGACTACTTGCAAGATCTCCTATGGCCTTACTGCCCTCTTCGCTCGCACCGCTCTGCCAACAAGGGATTGTTAGAGGTTCCTAGGGTTCGTCTGCAATCATCAGGGGCCAGAGCTTTTTCTTTTGTGGCCCCAACCCTGTGGAATTTTATACCTCGTCGGATTCGAGAGTGCCAGTCCACAGAGCAATTCAAGGCTTCTTTAAAAAGTTATTTATTTGAGAAAGCCTTTGATTAGGCCAACCTATTGTTTTTTAATTGTTTTTAATGTTTATTTATTGTTGGTTATTTTATCTGTATTGTATTTGTGCTTTGATAATTTTGAAAAGCGCTTTATAAATAAAATTTGATTTGATTTGATTTTGACTTTCTCAGACAGAGATGTCCCACCTCTTCACCTACCCCACAACTTGGATTTTCTACTGAGCTAAACCTACTGCTACCTCCCCCTCCCCACTCACACCTAGGATTAGCTGCTCCTTGGAGGTCAAAGTTTTACTTCACTACATCCCTGCTGCAGAAGGTGATGGCATTCCCCTCCCTTCTGCGGTGCAGAGTTCTTATATGATTAGAACTCCTATCTTGGAAGTACAGGGCACTTCCAGCTCTTTGTATATAGTTACAGTTGCGGTTTGTTCTGTTTCTATTCTGTCTTGTTTGTACCTGCTCAAGGTTTGTCAGCAGTTGGAGGCAGGTGCAGTGTCCGAGCCTGAGGGAGGGAGGCTGGCTACAGGGGCTGTCATCAAGTGAGATGCCAGAGGGGTCTTTTTTGTTGAAAAAAATGTTTATTGTTTTCAAAATATAAATGCAATACAGAAGAACAGACATATGTTGATGATACATATACCACATAAATATACAACTAATCAAAAGAATGCCAAGGTTATTCTCCAGCATAACTATTATATGTTGCAAGTTAGCACCAACTGGAACCAAAATACCAGACAGGGTACTACTGTAAAGCTGCTCCTTATTCCTTCAAGAGGTGCTGTCACGACTTGAGTATGCTGCTTACTGGGGACATTCTATTCTCCTGTTTTGAAAGGGAATTATGGAACCACACGCTATACATAATCTTGTGATGCCTGCATAGTTACTGGGTGCATTTGCCTTAGCCTGGGTGTTTAGGTACTGGTGCTCTGCCTAAAGAACTAAACAGTCAGATGTGTGATGCACGGGAGGGGAACAAAGGAATCAACCTATACTTTTCTTGGGGTCCATATATGCCATAAAGGGGGGCCAGCATTTGTAATAACCAGCAATATTGGTTAATCTGTGATGATAGCGATAATAAATGAGTAACTGTAGAAATAGCAACCCATTTATATCGCTATCATGAACGGCTACCTTGCTAGGATAGCGACCCTATAGTGAGCAGAGCGACCAGAAGGGGAGGGATAGGAAAGAGGGTTTGTGTGGGTGGTGGGATACTATTACAGCTAATCCAGTCCTGTGGTGTGGTGGTGAGGGTGGCTGGCTACGGTATAGCAGGAACGGGGTTCAGGACCTGCTGGAGACTGTTGTTTTGCCGCTGCTTGCAGCTGTGGTTTTTTTTTTCTGTGTTTCACCGCCTTCTCAACATGCACCCCCCTGGAGTTGACAGTCTTTAGTCAGGGGGTGCGGGGGGTGTTTTCCAGAAGTCGGGTCACTGCTACTTGTATGTCGCCGAAATGCTTTTCGGCGACATACATTCGCAATGATAGCGATCACTGTTTTTCGATCGCTTTCATCACATGGAACCGCAAAATTGTCCCCCACATTCTGGGAGATTCTGTCTAAGGAGGCTATGACTGTAAGGGAGTTAAGTAATTCCGATACTGTAGGGATATTTGTAGTTCACCACCTGCAGAGTATGAGCCTTTTGGCCTGCATCCCCAACAGGGCCAGCCATCTTTTCTCAGTGGTTGGGAAATGGGGCATATCAGGGTGAATCTCTAGTGTCTAGAATTCTGCCGTGGATGGGGTACACTTATGTATGACTTCAGCTGCTAGCTCTTGAACCTGGGTCCAAAAGGGTTGTATGTCAGGACACACATGACCAAAGTATAGGTTGGAGATCCGCTGGCCCGAATGTGCATCTCCAGCAACAGTCATCAGGGAAGAGTTTGGCTTTGTGCAACACCTTAGGAGTCATGTACCAGGAATGTAAAATTTTGTTCTGTATGAGCTGCCTCCTGGGATCGGGACATGATTTGTGTGCAGCAGTCCAACAGGCCTGAAACTGTTGGTCAGTGATCAAGATGCCCAGAGCTTTCTCCCACTTTCCCTTGGGGTCTTCTGATTGATGGGGACGCTGATCCTGATATCGGAGTATACTCAACTAGCCATCCCTTTTTTGATAGATAGACACCCTTGAAGGCTACTGGGTGTATGAGTACTGGGATATTTGTAGAGGTAGGCCTGAACTGCACTCCTTATCTGCAAATATCTCCAGAAGTCCAACTGTGGAATATGGCATAGTGTCTTGAGGTTCTGGAATATGGCAACTTGGCCATGCACTGAGTCTGTTGGATATGAAAGATAGCTTTCTCAGTCCACTGATACTATATTATAGACTTATTCCCAACTTGGATGTGGTTGTTCCCCTATAGTGGGTCATATTTCAGAGGGGCAGGGTTTGTTTTGAGCCTGTTATGGGCTTTTGCCCAGTATCTAATAGAGGCACCTATGGTCAGATGAGTTTAAAGGGGGCTCGGGGGGCTGCCATAAAGCAGAAAGGATAGTACAGATAGCCAGGCCTGCTCCTCTTCCATCGGAAGCCATTGTGGGGAAGAGTGGGAGTGGAGACTGAACCATTGAATAGTCTGTGCCATACAGTAGGCCATGGTATACCCCTCAAACCAGGGGAGGTTCCACCCCATCCCATTTCCAATGTACCCGTAACTTATTACGGCTATACCTGGGCTTCTTCCCCTCCCAAAGAAAATTGCCAATCATTTTGTCAATTTGGGTCTACCAACAAGGAGAGAGAAAGATTGCCAGGTGAGAAATAATATACAGGACTTTCAGGGAGGTCACCATCTTAATGGCAGCTATCTTACCTGCCATTGTAAGATGAAGTAGCTTCCACCTTGCAAGTTCGGTACTTACCCCAGCAGGTAGTGGTTTGTGATTTAATTTGCATAGTCGGGAGACGTCACCGACTATATATATATATACCTAAGTATGTGATCCCATCTGGAGCCCATCTCAGGTTGTAGGGGGTGACCATCGCCTCCTTGCAAAGCTTATTTAAGGAGATTGCCTCAATCTTGTTCTGGTTGATTTTAAGGCCTGACAGGCATGCAAACTAGTCAGGTAGGTCCAGTAGGGGGAGCAGACATTTGGATGTCTGCTAGGGGAACCAGATGGTCATCTGCATACATCAATGTGGTATAGCTACTGCCCCCTATAGTGACACCTTGAATCTGTGAGTGCTGCCTAATAGCTGCAGCTAGAGGCTCTACTGCAAGCACAAAAAGGAGCTGGAATAGGGGGCACCCTTATCTGATTCCTCTGCCCAAGGGGAAGGGGTCAGAAATAAGGAAGTTGCGGTGGGAGATGTGTATAGGGCATGGATCCAGGTTAGAAACCCTCTTCCCGAATCCCATATACACAAGCACTGACTGAAGACAATCCCATTCTAGAGAATCAAATGCTTTCTCAAAATCTACCGCCAGCACTGCTGCTGGGGAGGGGAGGGATTTGGCTACCGTGACAATATTAAGCAGTGACCTGATGTGATCGGCACTGAATCGCCCAGGTACGAATCTTACTTGTGAGGAGTGTATCAACTGTAGTAGCAGGGGGCTGAGTAGGAGGGCAAGTATTTTGGTGAATACTTTGCTGTCTACATTAATTAGGGATATGGGCATATAACTGGTTGGAAGAGTGGCTTCTTTCCCTTTCTTAGGCAGGATAGTTATCACTGCTTCCCTGAGTGTGGGAGGGAATTGCCCAGCCTCTATGGCTTCGGTGTACACTGTGCTCAGCAGAGAGGCAATTACCAAGGACAGCTGCTTCCACAGCTTCACTGGTAATCCCCACCCGGGAGCTTTACTGGTCTTGAGCGTACTTTTAGCTCCAACTACCTCTTGCTCTGTTATAGGAGCATACAGCTGGGCCACCTGTTGTGCAGAAAGGTGAGGGATATCTAAAGGGGCTAAGAAGTCTTCCAACCCTGGGGGGTTTGGAACTCTGGATGAGGAGTATGGGGTACCATAAAATTACTTCATTATTGCATTAATCTCCTGGGTTTGGGTTTGGATATGTCTGCTGGAGTCCTGTAGGCTTGCTATGAACCTCTTGGCCTGTTGCCTCCTCAGTCTATAAGCCAGGACTTTCCCACCCTTTTCTCCTGCCTCCCAGAACTTATGCCTTAATCTCAGGATGGAACTCTCTGCCTTTCGGGTGAGTATGTCATTGATGTGCATCCTCAGCCCAAGTATCTTATGGCCCAAGAAGGAGCGGCGATGGACGTGTGTAGTTGCTTTAAAAGTGAGTTCAGTAGCCCTGAGTTCCCCTTCTGGGTCTAACAGCTGCTTCTGTCTTGCATGCCATCTGGCCACTGCGTACCCCATTTATCTCACCTCTGAGGGTGACCTTAAATGCTTCCCAGGTGTTCCCAACCGTGGTGTGGGGTTTTCTTTGAGGAAGAGGGTAGTTGCCTTCTTTGCCCACACCACCAAACTGGGGTCTCTAAGGAGGAGTGGGTCTAATCACCAGGCAGGGGAGATTTGTGGAGGGGACCCTACAGGAGGTGTAGTTGCACTGGAGCATGATCATTTATCACCACGGGGGCTATTTCAGATCCCAGTGAGGCTTGGGTCACTGCAGAAGAGGTCAGCCAATAGTCTAAGCAGCTGTGGGATCCATGCACTGGGAGAACAGAAGGAATAGTCCCAGTCTCGAGGGTGGAAGACCTGCCAAACATTCACTAACCTTGCATCCTTCATCAGCTGTTGCAGGGCAGCTGCACCTCTACTATGTGGTTCTGCCCGACTGGTGCTCCTATTCTGTAGGGGGTCCAAGGTGAGGTTAAAATCTCCCTCCCCCTATAATTATCGGGGTCAGAGCAGGGGAAAGAGAGTCTATTTTCTGAGTAATGCCATGGAAAAAGCCTGGGTCATCTATGTTAGGGCCGTAGACATTCCCCAGCAGTGTAGTACCTTGCGGGGTGTCCATCAGGGCCAGAGCCCAGCGACCCAGTAGGTCACACTCTGTGGTTGTGGGGGCCCACATTAGCTTCTTATGAACTAAAATGGCTACCCCTCTTTTTACAGGTTGGGGCCGAGGAGTGGAACACCTGTCCCACCCATTCCCTTGCCAGTCATGCACGGTCTATCTGAGTTAACTTGGTTTCCTGTAGGAAGCCGAGATCTGACTTCAGTTTCCTAAGGTGAGAGAGCACCTGTTTTCTCTTGATCAGGGTGTTAAGCCCTCTTACGTTCCAAGTAGTGCAGGAGATCTCATACATCTCCAATCCTAGGAAACTTATACATATAGGGTGTGAGTAAGAAAGAGGGGCCTGACGTCAGATCTCATCCTTCTGTTTCAGCCAGTGACATATCCATACCCATTGCCATTCCCATTGTCCTTTGCAAGAGCACACCAACATATAACATTTTCAGCATGTACTTCCACAATATGAACCTACTGCGCAGCATCACTATAACCATAACTTGAACAACACTGCCATCTACAGAACTAAAACTATGTACATAGGCCAAAGCCTGAGACATTGAGGGGTACAGGGACTCATAGCCCGGTATCCTAGGTCACCCAGAGCTCATCATCTCATCTCTCTCTAGAGGGGGTGGAGAATAACTACCCCTTCCTCCTTCACAGGTACAGGGGCTATCCTGAGTCAGTTGAGGGTAGCTAGTTGAAAGTTGTGAGGAGGGGTTGTGGGCTAGAATCCACACCCACTTTAATGGCAGCTGATTACAAGGAGTTTGACTGCCACATTGTCAGGGGAAGAGCACTCTACCCCTATGATTTATGGCCTTAACTCTTAAGGGATGGGGCCATACCTAAAGAAAGAGAGGGGGGAAGAGAGATGGGGAAGGGGGGTGCCTTCTAGTTGATGGAGGGCCATCGTTCATTGTCTGCCAAATGTTTCTTCATGTGCAAGGATGGTGAGAAGGGGGAGAGGTTGCCTGCAGGGAGGGAGTGGTGAGGGGGGTAACACCAGGGTGGTAGGTGTCCAAGAGGGGTCCTTAAGGAATTGAGGCATGCCGGGTGGGGGGGTCCTCTCCAGCAATTCCACCATAATTAGAACCATAATGGGAGTCATAGAAACTTGGGGATTGACTTATGGTACCCCATGTTCTCCTGCAAGTATGCTATGTGTAAGGGACCAATGCTTGAGGCTGCACAGGATAACTGAGGAGAGAAGATCACATTAGGCAGTGGACATTAACTACATTAATTAATTACATTAATTATGAATCCGCAACCCTTCATATCAGACCACCCATTGATTACAGGCCAGGAACCCCTCACTTCAGCTGCGATAAGATAATATGCTTAGCGGGGGGTACCTTCTGAGCCTTGATTATGCCCTGAGGTACTGCAGTCCATTGAGTTCGGTTGTTCATAACATTTATGTGCACATTGTAGGTGAAGTGGGGTGCCTATCGCCTCTCTCTAAGCCTAGTGTTGAGTAAGTTACTTTTTCTATTACTTTTCTATTATGTTTGGAAACTTGTTCCACTTCTGTAAACATTAGCAAGTGATGGAAAATGTAGTGTAAGTAATACACCTTACAATTATAGTTACTTACTTCTTTTTATACAAAAACAGTACAAAAATAACAAATAACTATAACAGATTACATTTTTTTAAAGTAATAGGTTAGTTACTAGTTACTTTCAAATAAATGTAATCAGTTACAGTTACGTATTTCTTTTGTATAAAAAGACGTAAGTAATTGTAACTGTAAGGTGTATTACTTTTCTAGTACTTCTCCATCCTTGCTAGTGACTGCACAGAGCTTTCTGGAACAAGTTTCCAAAAGTAATAGAATATAATAGAAAAAGTAACTTACCCAACACTGTCTAAGCCTGCTTACTTCATTAATTAACACAATCATACATTCTTAACTGCATCATGGTGACACTCAAAACACATATGTACATACAGTGGCTCTGTAGTCCTTACGCACATAACTTGTGTTGTGTGCCTGGTTAGGCATTGGGAGGCGGGATGGAGTGAAGAGAGGGAGGGGACGCAGCCTACCATCACCCCAAAGCCAGACTCATGAAGTAAGCCCTTGCAGCTCTAGGAAAGTTAGTCCCACACACTACATGAAACCTATGCCCTCCCTCCCAATCCAAGACAAAAAATAACCCCATCCAGGCACTTATCTGACATTTGTCTTCTCAGTCATCGGTCCTCTCCGTGATAGTCCTTGTGCAGTGTCTGCTGCAGCCATCGGAGTTGGAGGAGGGGAGGACATCAACTCGGGTCCATAGGTATCAGCTGCCACAATCTCAGGAGTTGAAGAGTCCTCAGTCAGCAAGGCCACTGTAGTGCTGTCTCCTCAGTCAATAGATGACTGCCCAGAGAGTTTGTTGGAGGAAGTCGTTGTGACCATTGAGCCCAAGTCCATGTCTCATGAGTCTGGAGATGGGGAATGGAGCACTGCATATCCATTGTTCCCCAGCAGCCCCTCCTCTTCATCCTCTGTTTGCCAGCAGGAGTACCCTTTTCCAGGGCTGCAGGATCCAAATCTGGTGGTCAAGTGATTTCCTCGTTGAAGTTGACTGGGGGGTGCACGTGTTGTGTACAACTCCTTGGAGGAAGGGACCAGGCTCCGTCTGGGTTGACCAAGTGCTGCACCTCTCTCTCCTTCACTCTGCAATTGTAGGAATGCTGGTGCTGGGTCCTCAATGGTCGCATCTTCCAGGGTACGGTGATCCGGAGCACCTCATCTCCTGTGGCCAAGTTTTATGTAGAAAGTCCATGAGGTGCTCCAGGGATTCTAAATTCAGCGGGGTACCATTATGTATCATCCGCATGGTTGCTGGGTACTTCATGGAGAATGTTACTCCCAGGCGATGAAGATGCTTAAGGGCCTCCATGTAGGCCTTTTGCCAATCAGCTAGGTTCTTAGAATAATCTTGGAAGATCAAAATTATGTTGTTCTGCCAGTACAAGGGACCAATGGATTGGGCTGTGGTGAGGACAGCATCCTTTTGACGATAATCTAGAAACCTGGTGAGTAGAGGCCTGGGCCTTTTCCCCCCATCTTAGGCCTTGGTGCTAAAGTATGATGGGCCCGCTCTAGCTGCAGTGGAGGTTGGCCATGCAAATGGAGTATCTCGGGCAAAATGGACTGTAGGAAGCCAGCTGCATCATTTTTTTCAGCACCTTCGGGAAAACCTAGGAACCAGAGATTGTTCTGTCTGCTCCAGTTCTCTAGGGTCATCCACTTTATTCAATAACAGTTGTATAATCCTGTGGTGCTCCCTCGCTCCCATGTGTATCTCCTGGATGGCAGTCTTGTGCGCTTGCATCTTCCATTCGGTCTGGAATAGTCAGAATTCTGTATTATGTATGGCCGCTATTGTTAGATCAAATGCAGCCGTTACCTGGTCCATCTTAATCACTAGCTGCGCAAACATGGATTGTATGCTATCGGGGTCCATGCTACAAGAAGCCTCCATCACCATGCTGTGCAGGGAGCAGGCAAGAAAGCCTAGGGGCCTCAATGTTCTGCGGTGGGTACTTGAATATGGCAAACAGGTAGATAATATTGTTCCTTGTTGCTGCTTTTATCGTTCTGTCACTATTATTCATAAAAAAATGCTGCCGTTGCTGAATAAATAAGGATAATGTCCCTAGTGAACATTAGAGCTCTGAGACTATGCGTCCATCTTAGTTCAGAACTAAGCGGCGAGAGGGGTCTTTTGAGATTCTCCAGAGCAACCACTCATTTCAGTTGAACCCTTTTTTATATACACACCAAGATGGATAACCCAAAATTAAAATCTGCTCTGTTAATGTAAATGGCCTTAATAACCCTGTTAAAAGGGCAAAAATATTTTCCATAATCAAAAAGGAAAATCCTGCAATTGTGTCTTCAAGAGACCCACTTAACACAACCAGAAAGCACAAAATCCTCAAGTCTGGCTATTCTGCTGTGTACTTCTCAACATATGGGAAAGGTAAATGGAGAGAAGTTGCCATACTGATACCCAAATATCTGGCTTTTTAAGAACACAAAGTGATAAAGGAATAAAGAGGGCTGTTGTATAATTGTGCAGGGACAGATTGAGGGCTCTCAGGTCTCTTTAGTACTGGTACCTACCTCCTGGCTCAGATACTCATTTTCTTCGATGCATTATGATTTGGTCCTTGATCATCAGTTAGGAACTGTATTCATTGCAGGAGACTGTAAGCTGTTGCTGGACTTCCACAGGGACACCACAACATCTTGGTCTACTTGCTCCCCAGCTGCCCACAAACACTTTTGTAAATTACTAGCTACATTGGGTTGGATAGATGTCTTGAGAGCCTGCTCCCTGTCACAAGGAGCCTATACACATTTCTCTCACTCCCCCATCAAACTTATAATCAGATTGGTTATGTTTTTTCCCCTCAGCAGGACTTACATAGGATCTCATCTTGCCGAATAGGCCCCATCTCCTACTCAGATCATGTCCCTATTCTTACTATTCTTACTGAACTCAATGTAGGCCTTTCCGGAAAATCACTACACGGTGCTTTGATACCTTTTTTCTTATAGATCATCAGCTCATACAGCAAGTCAAAAGGCTTCTTAGGAAGCTGCCCTTGAGTGGGCACTCTGCTGTCAGAGGCCTCGGCCCTGAACCGAATCAGCCACGTTGACTCTCCAGCCCACCCGCCCAGACTCAGGAAGCTGCCCTTGAATGGGCATTCTGTTGCCAGTGGCCCTGGCCCTGAACCGAGCCAGCTGCATTCACTCTCCAGCCAACCCACTCAGACTCAGGTATGGACAAAGACTCTTTGGGAAGCCCGGCTTTCTTGCCTGCAACTCAATTGGGTGCCCAAGCCAGGACGCAGCTCCTCATTGGCTGGCTCCTTTCCTCTGTCACTCCTATTTGACTCGGTTTTCTCCCTTGATTTTCTGCTCTCTGTTTAAATTTGCAGCTGCATTTAACTTATTTTTATATTGGTCTGTAAATACTGAAATGTTTCTGTTGTATTTTCTGAGTGCATTTGATTAGAACTTTAGCCAGCATAAGCCTACCTTAGAGCCTTAAGTCATTAATTCTCGATTGTTCTTGTTGAAATCTGCCTTAGAGTTTATTTTGTTAATGTGTTAATCATTAAGTTGTTCTCCTGCTAACTCCTCTATTCCGCACCTTTTCTGCCCCTCTGATAGCCGCAGCTCTCGACTCGGAGAGCGCCCTGGCTCACCCTTGATCTCGCTTCTTTTCTCTTTATCTCTACCTGTCTTCCTTTCCCTTCTACCCCACTCACTTTACTCTGTCTCAGCTCTTTTGTCTCACCTCTGAATTCTGGTGCCTTAGCACATGGGTGACCCCCCCCCCAGCTGCTCTCCCTGCTAGCCTTACCCCTCTCCCTCCTACTTTTCTCACTCACTCCTGTTTTCCATTGTTCTTGCTTAGTCTGTCCCCCAGTTTAGCTTCTCCCTGCTTTGCCTCCCTTTAATTACTGACCCTCGATCTCTCTTCTCTCTCCTTAGGAACCTGCCCTTGAAGGGGCGCTCTGCTGCCAGTGGCCCCGGCCCTGAACCGAGTCATCCAAGTTCGCTCTCCAGCCTGCCCACCCAGACTCAGGTATGGCCAAAGACTCTCCGGGAAGCCCAGCTCTTTTGCCTGCAACTCGACTGGCTGCCCAAGCCAGGACACAGCTCCTCATTGGCTGGCTCCTTTCCTCACTCACTCCTGATTGGCTCACATTTCTCCCTTGATTTTCTGCACTCTGTTTAAACTTGCGGCTACATTTAAATTCTTTTTATACTGTTCTGTAAATACTGAAATTTTTTTGCCACCCACCCACCCCATCCCTGACCTCTATTAAATACACTTTCTCCCCCTCCAGGCATTGCTCCTTAGCTCCTTTCATTCTTTGTGTGCTCACTGCCTACAGTCCTCCCCTTAAAGTGACCTGTCCTAAGCACACTCCTTCACCTACTGCCTCACTGCTCTCATCTCTACATTCCTGCTCTGCCCAGCCATCTATTCCTGCACTGTTTACCCATCCTCCTAACCTATAACTTCTACTTCTCTACTGATCACCCCCTCCGCTCTTTGTCCTCCTTATTCCCATGCTCCCTTCCTCCCTACAGGCATACATGATGAATCACTTCACCCTGACTTTGTATCCTATTTAACCTGGTCCCCCACAATTGCACCACTCCTACCCAGCAGCACGCCTACTGCACCACATATAGAGACTTACCCTCCAGTACCCTACCTTCTAATTTATCTTTTATCTGGACAGGTACCTACACCCCCCCCCCAGCAATAGGCTGCATACACACCACCCTCTCCTAGTGTATCCTCATCTCTTAACATTATTTTCCCCAATCAGCAATATCCCTCATAATAAACCCTCCAAACAGCAACAGCATAAAATATCTAAGCTCCTCACCCTCTATCTGTTAAGGATTGCCTTGCTCCTCTTCCTTCTCCTCTCCGGTAATGTACACCCAAACCCAGGTCCCCCCAGAACATCTAACACCCAAATAAGCAAGCCAGGGTACCTCACTTTAGCCTAAATTAATATTTGAAGCCTGCTACCCAAAACTGATGATCTCCAAGTTTGGGTACACAGCATAAACCTGATATGTTAGCCCTGAACGAAACCTGGTTCTCACCGAAGGTCCTGGACAGTGCTATCCCCATCCCCAGCTGTGTCCTCTTTAGACTTGATCACATCGGCAAGTGGGGTGGAGGCTGCACCATTTACCTGAAAGATTCCCACTAGTGCCAGGTCCTCCCTCTACCACCCCCTACCAATAACTCACAAATGCTTGTGATCAAAATACTCCTTGGCCGACATGGAAAATCCTTTACCATCTTATCCGTTTACATCCCCCCTCGTGACCAGGCCTCAGGCTTCCAATCACAGATTACCTCAAAAACCTCCTTTACTGTACCAAAACCATGGTTATGGGTGACTTTATTGTGAACTGGTTGGCCCCTGAAACTGACCCATATAAAGATGCTGTTGCAGCTATTGATGTTACCCAGATGGTATCTGCTCCAACATGTATCAATTATAGAACTGGGTGCAGCTCACTCCTGGACTTCATTCTCACCACTCACCCTAGCAGAATCTCCAACACTCCATTCCTACCCGACTCCTTGAGTGACCATTCCCCAGTCATCTGCCAGTGGACCAATAGGATGCCCAAATTGAAGGCCAAATTCTCATACCAGCAAAAGTTAAATAAAGGCAAGCTCCCACAATTCCTGACCTCACTCTCACAAATTGACTGGTCCTACTAAACTCAATGTCCTGTATTGACTCGGCCCTTAAGTACTTCGTCATGTGATTTAATGAAGTGTGCGACAAGTATACCCCCCTAAAGAAGAAAAAACTCAGGGGATCCTTTAACCCCTGGATCACCCCTGCTCTCTTAACCATGATGAAAGAAAGGGGCAATCTGTGGCACCGTGCGCAGGCCACTGGTCTCCTGACTGATTCACAACACAACCGAGCTGCAAGAAACCGGTACACCCAGGCGGTACGAAGAGCCAAACAAGATTACTACAAAAATGAGCTCACAAACTCCTGGGAAAATAGCAAACTTTGGGGGGAAAATATCAAAACCCTGACTGAGAAACCCAATAAATCCCCCCATCTATGCTCTTGGTGAACAACACTGTAATACAGGACCGTAAACCCCTTACTGACATTTTTAATGTCACTTTTATTGATCTTTCTGGAGCACTCCCCCTGACCTTTTCAACAAATCCACCCTGCCTGCTAACTCGGCTAAACCTGATCCTCCCTCCAGTACCCCTCCTTTCTACTTCAGGAGAGTGTCCCTTTCGGAATCTAGAAAATACCTCCTAAAGGTGCTAGGGAAATCAAGATGCAGCAGCAACACGCTGGATCCAAAACTTCTCTCCCTCTCACTTGAAGTCATCCTACCCCCTCTCACCAAAATCCTAAATCTCTCGCTTTCCCTGTAACAGTTCCCCCAGCTTTGGAAATCTGCTATCATCACACCTGACCACAAAAGTGGGGCTAGGTCCCTTCACATCAATTACTGCCCCATTTCAATCCTCCCCCCACTCTCTAAAGCTCTACAGCTTATTGTCGCTGACCAAGTGTCAGAATAACTAGACAAATATAACATCCAGTGTCCGCAACAACATGGCTTTAGAAAAGCACATAGTACGACAACTGGCTGTACTTGAATTCACCACCAACATTCAAAAGACCTTGGACTCCGGTCACATTTTAGGTGCAGTGTATGTAGATCTGACCAAGGCCTTTGACACCGCTAACCATCAGCTCCCATTGAACTCCCTCCCAGCCCTTGGCCTCTCAAAAGTTGTCACCAACTGGTTTGAAAGCTACCTCCAGGGAAGGTGTCAACAAGTCAAGATTGGGGATTCTCATTCTGACTGCCTCCCTGTGCGGTCAGGGGTTCCCCAAGGTTCTATCCTTGGTCCGCCACTCTTTAGCCTTTTCATCAACACTCCCAGCAGCCTGCAACAATAATGTGATCCTATATGCAGACAACACCGTCCTGTTCTCAACCCACACTGAGCCAGTCCTCCTGTCCCATGACCTTCAGACAAATTTTACACTTGCTGAATCATGGTTTGATAAGCATAAACTGCTTATGAACTTCAAAAAACCAAAGCAATGCTGTTCTCTAGTGCACACAGTAAGCACAGAACAGCAAGCTTAACCATCCTGAACAAACACCACCTACCACTTGATCAAGTACATGAATTCAAATACCTTCGGATTACACTTGACAGCCCACTCACCTATAATACACATGTTCAACTCATCTCCAAAGCCATAAATTCAAGGATAGGCATTCTCTACCGCCATCTCCACTGTCTTAGCGATGAGGCCATGCGCTTGGCAGTGACCAGTTCAGTTCTGTCTACAACTGATTATGGGCTAATTTTCTATGGGGCTGCCATTGACACTACTTCAAAATGTATAAAAACAACTCTAAATAAGTGCTGCCATCTTGTGACAGGTGCCGAGAAATGAATGCACACCTATGAGCTATAAAACAATCCAACTGGCTCTATCTTCAAGGGAGGATAGCCTACCAAACCTGCCTCCTTGCTAAGAAAATCTGCCTCTGCCTGACCCCTCCATAAAACATGCTCTTGTGCTACCCACCTCCCACACACGTTGCACACACAGCGCTAGCAAATCTACTCTCCTGGTTCAATACTGCTGCACCTCTCAAGCCCAACACTCTTTCTATATCAGGGCCCCAACCCTGATGAATGGGCTTCCTCCTGAGGTCTCTAGTGGGAAAAAGATTGGCCCTTTCAAATGCAATCTATGCCAATTCCTCGCTAATCTCAGCAGTTGTGACTGTACCCACTAGGTTATTGTGGCTCTTCTACCCCGTTATACCCCCCTACCATCTCTCCTTCCACTTTACAGCCCTTTCTCCCCCTCTACTCTTCTCCTCTGCAACTGCGGCTCCCCTCTTCTGCCCTTCTTGTCACCTCCTCCCCTTGCCCCTCCTCCTCCTTACTTCCCTTCTCTGCTTCCCCCTCCCACCTCTTTCCACCATCCTGCACCCCGCTCCCTCCTCCTTTGTTTCCCTTCCCTTGTCCACCACTTCTTTCCCCATCTTCCACCCCGCTGTCTTCACTTTTATCCCCCCACCCTTGCCTTTCCTCTACCCTTGCACTCACTCTTAGCTTCCTACCTCCTCTTCTTGTCCCCTCCCCTTATCTCTCCTTGTCTTCCCCTACCCTATTTCCCATGCCCATCCTCCCCTCTGCCTGTGGCCTTTCTTAGCACTTCTTACTTCCACTAGCACTTGATGACAAAGTCACACTTATGACTGCCTCCTCCATCTTCACCGTTCCCTCCCTACCCCCACTCGTTAGTTTTGGCATTAGCCTCAAACTCACCCCGTTTGCATCACTCCTATTTGTAACCCACCTCGCTTGTTTCTGCTACATTGCTATGTTTCGGTCTCTCATTGTATTCTGACACTGAACCTTTAAATGAACCTTTGGTTCTCGTCCCCTGCTTGTGTCAATCCTATTTTGTAATTTACAAAGCTTGTTTTCTGCTACATTGCTGTGTTTAGTTCCATTCACTGTATTCTGACAAACCTTTGTAAATGTACCTTTGGTTCAAAGGTATTTGTAATCCTAGAATTCAATAAATAAATAAATAAATAAACTTTAGCACACACCAACACCTCGGCTATAAGATCTGCCATGGTGTGGGATACATTTAAGGCTGTTGTGCAGGGCCAGTTAAGTAGTTATGCAGCTCAAAAAACTAAAGAACGTAAAGCACCCAGAGATGACCTCCTTGGTACTTTGCAATTTCTTCAACTGCAGCACCAGCAGAGTACTCTGGCAGACCCTGCACTTATTGATTAAAAAAGCAATGGGATGACCTTGCGTTACAACAGACTGATCGGGTGATGCATTATCTTTGACAAAAATATCACAGGCGGGGCCTCAAGCAGCTAGATTATTGGCACGCAGACTTAGAGGTTACCAGTAAAGAGCTACCATTAAAAAAAATCAAACACCCAAACACGAATTTACTCCACTGGGGTCTCCAGCACATCTCGGAAGCCTTCTCTTCTTATCACGCCACACTCTATGCAGCAAACCCAGACCTGGATCCTTCAGAATTGGTGCAGTTCTTCATTGATTTGAGGCTTCCCAGTCTCTCCAAACAGGCTGTACCGGGGCTGATGGCACCAGTCTCAGGCTGAGCTTGCTTCTGCGTTGGGAAGGTTAAAACCAGAGAAATGTCCAGGGCTGGATGAATACCCTGTGGAGTTTCTCCAGAAATTCACACATAAGCTCTCTCACCTGTTCCTGAGAGTTGACGTGACCTACTGTACGGAGCATCTACCCTGCCTGCCTCATGGAGCTATACTATTATTTCAGTTATCCCCAAACTTGGTAAGCCACTGCAACGCTATGAGTCCTATAGACTGATATCAGTTTTGAACACTGATTATAAACTTTTTATGTCTATACTGGATCCGCGACTCCCTAACCTGGTTCACCCAGACCAGATGGGGTATGTGCGCACCCAACAGACAACGCATAGAATTTGCAGAGCCCTCTCAAGCATCCATCATGCAAATATCACCAGTCAGTCCTTTTTGGATCTCAGTCTTGATGCAGAAAAAGCACTTGACTGGGTATCTTGGACCTTTCTGCACATCATACTACAGCAGTTTGGTTTCCCTCTTGCTTTTTTGAATCTACTATGCTCCTTGTATTCTTCCCCACAGGCACAGATTTGAGCAAATGGGCATTTGTCCTTCCACATATGACTACAATGTGGAACCAGACAGGGATGCCCCCTCTCCCCTCTTCTTTTCATACTATATATTGAGCCCTTGGTGCAGGCTATCTATCAACATCCCTCCACCAGAGGATATTCAGGCCCTAATGGAGGTGAACACCGCCTTGCTCTTTATGCAGATGATGTGCTGGTATTTCTAATGGCACCAGACACCGACCTTGCAGAGCTCTGGACTGTTTTGCACACATTCAGATCCAGCTCCAGTTATAAATTAAATGAGTCCAAAATTGAGGCCCTTTTGATTAATTTATCCCCTACAACACAATTGAAATCCCAATTACCATTCTGCTTAGACCTCCATCATATGAGATATTTGGGAGTGACTTTAGCAAACTCCACATCTGCACTTTTTCAGACCAATTTTACCCCACTCACCACTCAGCTACAATAAGAACTGGACAAATGGTTGGTACTTCCCATGGCCCTAGAACATCATGTTGCTATGATTAAAATGGTAATATTACCCAAGTTCCTTGATTTATTTCAGTCACTGTCCATTTGGATAGATAAGGTGTACTGAGAGGAATGGCATAAAAAGATAAGTAGATTTGTGTGGAATGACCAGCAACCACAATTTGGATACTCTCACCTTTATTGCCCTAAATCAGAGAGGGGGGGCTTAGCACTCCTGGACCTTTCCCTCTATTATGAAGCCACCCAGTTATAGCCTGTGATTCACTGACTTTGTAACGACCTCTCACAACAGTGGGTGCAACTTGAACATGCAGTGCTCCATGCCGAACCACCGGAACTTGATGATTTAGCCTCCTACCGGACCACCTCTTTGTTAGATTGTAACTCCCCTTTTGTCATTACTTCTCTTCGGGTCTGGACAAGATGGCTCCGAAAGGCAGGACTTAAAGAGCAGACGTATTGACTGCTTCCATTGCATCTACACCACAATTTTTTACTGGCCAGGCAGGACTCCAGTTTTAAAGACTGGCACAGAATGGGTCTGTGCTATCCATTTCATCTGTTGGAGGATGACCACATTAAATACTTTCAGTCCCTTCAACAAACCCTAGGACTACAGCAAAAATATATGTTTAGCTATTTTCAGGTAAGGGCATTCCTTTCCTCTTGGCTCCTACATGGCCCTAGATTAGACCCGCAAAATCCATTAGGAGGTATCACTATCTCTGCCATTTGAGGAGATTCTTCACAACACTTGGTCTCCCATTTGTACTCCGTGCTCATCCATCTCCAGAACCTTTCCCTGCTTCCAGTATTTGATAAATGGAATAGAGAGCTGACAATCCCCATCTTCCCAGAACAGTGGTTATTAGCCTGTACCAATTCTCATCGAGTCACCTCCTCAGTACAATGCTGGGAATTTAGTTGGAAGTGCCTGGTCTAATTTTTCCTCACCCCTGTGCGACCGGTGCAATGCAATATGGCCTCAAATGCACACTGTTAGAGACAATACAGGGAGGAGCAGGTGAAACACTACCACATTTTCTGGTCATGCTCCCATTTAACACCCTTTTAAGACTCGTTTGGGTCTGCTTTGCAGCATGTCTTTGACCCACAAATGCAGGTAACTGAACATTTATATTTATTTGTGTTATTCCCAAAAGGGATGAAAGATGCAGCTGTCAGATACCTTTTGGGTATTTCTTCTCTTAATTGTAAAGAAATGTATCACTAAAAGATGGACTCACCGGGGTTATCCCTGCTGTTGATGAATGGATAAAATTGGTGAACTCGATGTATACAATGTACGTAGGGTTTCCACTACTTAAATAAATACATTATTTTCCCAAGACTCTGACCCAAGTGAAAGATAAACAATGTTATTCACCCAATGAGTAAATAACACTGTTTATTTTTTACTTGCCTACATCACAATCAACTTGATTGACAGCCCATTCTGCCAATCCCACAATGAATCTGCCCTTAATTATCACACAGAACACAGACATTGTATACACAGAACATAGAATGGACTGTGTTCAAACATGCCATTAATTTCCATTCATGAGGTGGCAGGAGTTTCATAACTGGCTCGTGGCTTTGCTGCTCATGAGTTATGGTCCGGCCCCTCACTCATGGAAATAAATTCCATATTTGAGCACAGGCCATTGTATATCCTCTATTTACAATATGGAAATGCTGACTTACTGTATACCTGTAGACAGCAATAGGAGAAGGGGCACAACAAGTGGTCTAGATGGTTGCAATTTGTCATGGCCAGGGATCCCACCTGTGTCTCATGACCTGGTTGAGCCTTTGTCCCCTTTTTTGCCTCCAAGGGTTCAGGCCTGTACACTGCCTCCTCATTGCACCTTATCTGGACAGTCCTACATAGTATACAACCTTCTTCTGAATATGTCTATGATTTATATTACTACCCTCGATTCATGCAATGTACTGTTGTGTAATGCTATTTTTTATTTTTGTGGAAAACTCAATAAAATATGATTATTAAAAAAAAGATGCCAGTTTGGGGTAGGTTCAGATTTTGTCCAAATCGGTTTGCCCACCTCTACCTTGAAATACTGACACCAGTGGCTTCCCCACTTAAAGTGATAGTGGTCCTGACTGGGTATATCCTGTTTTCATCTTCATGTGACAGCCAGGCTCCCCTGGATTACTAGGACCCTGGTGGATTAGGTTAGTTAGTCTGGGTTGCTAGGTAGGTTTGCTGGGCAGCTCAGGTTTTAAAACTGCTGTTGTTCCCATGGCAACTTCTGTCAGTCAGCCAGGCAGAGGCTCCAAGAGGATGAAACTCTCACAGCAGCATAGGCCACATTGGAATGTTGGCATGGAATGCAGCTATGGAGAGTTTTCTGCCCGAGTGCGGAGTTTTGGGGAGTTGCCTTTTTCCTGCTGGCAGAGGAGAAGTGTGGAGCTGGCTGGAGGGAGGTCACTCCTTCCCCTGGCCCTGCCAGCTCTGATTTCAATCAATGTTAGCAGTGTCAAGCAGTTACGATGGCCATCTACAGTTCCATGCCCTTGTGAAGGGTGAATATTCCTTCATGGAGCTGAAGTCTGCAATCTCAAGTAATGTTCTGTGGGAACATGGAAAGTAAAGTGCTGCCCAGTGTTGGGAAAGTCAGGATTTGCCCTATGAGTTCAGGGAAATGCCTGTAATGTTTTAAAAGTTGGACTTCAGACACTGTGGGAGGGTTATTTCAGACCCAAATAGTGAATACACAGTATGGATCTGAAATGATTATGGAAAAAGATGCCTCTCCTCTCTGCAGAGTTAGACTGAGAAGTAGTGCCTGTCTGACAAGGGAGGATAAAGATTTTTGTGGCTGGGATACTCTACTGAAACTGCTTTATGCAGTCTAGAAAGATAATCACTGTCCAGTGGGAAGATCCTGTGTGGAAACCTTGGATTAGGGGGAGATTGAAGTGTTTTCCCCTGGGATGGGAAATCCCAAATTTGTTTAGAGTCCATAGCCCAAAAGAGAGATGGACCAAAAAGTAATTTGTGCCCCTACTGACGGGATGGGTTTCAAACCTGTAATTGTGGCAAATTACTGTGGAAAAGTTGGACTGTATGTACTTGTACTTTCTGCACCTGCAGCCTCAGTGGGCAAAAGCTGTGTTTCTGTCAAGATTCTTTGTGTCAGAATAAAACCTACCACTTGACTCTGTTTCCGTTTGTGGACAGCTTGTGTGTTTGGGCTGTCAGTTTCCGGTGCCCCCAGTGCCATGGCCTCCCCTGGAAACTGAAACAAATATAAATGTTGCTTGGGTGCCTTACTTCTTCCCAAGATCGAGCCAGGGAAATAATTATCAATGGAGTGAGTGAAACTGTTTGCTACACATGCCATCTATGGTGCCAAATGCCAGCTGTGTTTACCTGAGGGAAGGGGAGGTTACATTCATAAATGAAACAGTGTTTACTAATGCTACAATATTTATGACATTTTTGGAGCTATCACAACAAATGCAATAGTTTAGCACCTCGGGTTGCATAGTGAAAAAAACATGAGGGCAGAAATAAGAGATGGACTGAGAGATGATCATCTTTTGGCATGAGGCAAAGGAGTAAGCAACTAACTCCAAGATGCAGTCTAAGTGGATCCATGACACCACAGTGACACCTTTTTCCCTACATGATACTACAGCGATGGATTTATGTCACCCGCAAGATGCAACCAGCGTAAATCCATCAGGGAAACTGTTTGCTCCCCAAACCCACCTGAACCCCCTGTAACTTAGGATTGTCAACTCCGAGTCAGAGCTGATTTGAGAAGGGGGCAAAACCCAGAGGAAGCAGTGCCGGGGTCCTGCAGGTACATTACAGTGGCAACAGCCACTTTAGGCCACAGCAACAATTAACAGCTGCTTTGCTTTCCCATTAAGGATGCAGTTGCTGCTCTAGATCTTACCCAACTAGTATCTATCCCAATTGGAACCAACTATAGAACTAGGAAAAGCTCATTTCTTGACCTTATTTTTACCAACCACCCAGACAGGCTCACGGGCACTAAGGTTCTATCCAACTCTCTCAGTGACCACTCACCTGTCACCTGCTGCTGGTCTAATAGGTCCACCAGACACCCCTCAACGCCATCCTACTACTGCTCCCTTAGACGTGGGCAGCTTAAAAATTCTAGGACTACCTCTCTCAGTGTGACTGGTCTTCAATAGACACTGCAAATAGTGTTGACCAAGCGCTGCTCCACTTTACTACTCTCTTCAACAAGGCTTGCGACATTTTTGCCACACTTAGGAAATGGGACATCCAAAGGAGTCAGCAGTCCATGGATTATCCTCGCCCTCCTAAACCAAATGGCCTCTCCAGATCACCTATGGCATGTTGCTAGGGCAACAAATAAACCACTTGCTTGGCTTTAGTGCAAGATCACTGGGAACGCGTGTACTCTCAAGATTCACCTTGCCAAGGCTGCCTACTTTCAAGGCATGTTCACAAACTCCTGGGGCGATAGTAGAAAGTAGAAAGTTTTGGGAGAATATTACAAATCTCACTGACAAATCAATCAAGCTCCCTCCCAATGCTAACTGTAAATGGGGTAACCACCCAGGACCCTAAGGAAATTGTTGACATCTTCAATACAGCCTTTACAGATCTGAGTGATGTCCTTCCCCTCGACTTCTTTGACCCTCCTGGTCCAGATGTTCCTCTCAACTCTGCCAATAAAGTCAACCCCCCTTTCTACTTCAGAATAGTAACACCAAAGGAGGAAAAAAAATACTTTCTACATGTCTTTGGGAAAGGGCGCTCCAGTAATGACTCCCTCAACCTGAAGTTGCTCCACCTGGCCCTTGCTGCTGTCTGAACCCCCCTAACCAAGATACTTAACCTGTCCCTCTACCTAGGCCAATTCCCCCAACTTTGGAAAGTGGCCATGGTCACACCTGTGCACAAAAGTGGTGATAGGGCCCTATGTTTGAACTACCGCCCCATCTCTATCCTTCCTCCCCTCTCCAAAGCACTTAAAAAAATCATCTCTGACCAGCTATCCCGAGTATCTGACCTCACAACCGCATACTATGTCCGGAGCAGCATGGGTTTAGGAAGGGGCCTAGCACCACCTCTGCACTCGTTGCATATATGGATTACATCCATAAAGCTCTTGACCGTGGACATATTGTGGGATCAATATACATTGATCTCACAAAAGCATTCAATACTGTTAACCACTCCCTCCTGCTTATGTCTCTACCTCCCTGGGACTTTCACAAGAAGTTACTACCTGGGTTAGGAGCTACTTAGAGGGCCGAACACAGCAGGTAAAAATCCTAGATGCTGTCTCTATCAATCTTCCCATATGCTCTGGAGTCCCTCAGGGATCAATCCTGGGCCCCCTTTCTATTTAGGCTTTTACTGAACACCCTCCCATGAGCATGTCCTGTCAACCTGCTCCTATATGCAGATGACGCTGTGATATTTACTAGTCAGCTGGATCCACTACTACTCAACAGTAACTTACAACACAGTTTCACTGCGGTTGAGGCCTGATTTGCTTGACACAAGTTGATCATGAATTAAAAAACAAGAAAGTAATGCTTTTCACCAGTCCCCACAACAAACACAAGAATGCCCATCTATCCATCACTAATAGCCTCCCCTCACCCCTGGAACAAGTCCACAACTTCAAATACCTGGGGATAATGCTAGACAGCACCCTATCCTACAACGAACATGTTGACATAATTTTTAAATCTATTGATGCTAGGATAGAGCTCCTATATCGGCATAGGCTTAGCATGACTCCAGATGCCCTCAGGCTTGCAGTCACAAGTTCGATATTCTCTATCATAGACTTTGGTCTCATTATCTTTTTTTTTTTTTTTTTTCCATTAACATTTTATTTATTTTAAGCAGAGATTAATCCAAAGAGAACAAATGATGAGTAAACATGCATACAGATTATAAGGTTGACTTTGGTCTCATTATCTATGGCACTGCTATGGCCACAACCCTCCATAGAATCAGTGCTGCACTCAACAAAGCATTTTGCCTTGTTACCGGTGTGAACAAATACACCCACACCTGTGACTTATACGCCCAAACCAACTGGATGAACCTGAAAGGGAGAATTTCCTATCAGACCTGTTTGCTAGCTAAACAGATCATCCTTGGGCATACTCCTCCCTCTACACAACAGATTCTCCCTCCAGCACCACATCCTTAAGGCACGTGAAGTGCTGCCAAACTCACCTACCGAGTCCCATTCTGTCGTACTACCCAAGCGCAGTGGGTTTTCATGTATAGAGTCCCCAGTTGGCTAAATGAACTTCCCACACCTGTCTTAGGGAACCGTTGTTAGGGCCTTTCAAAAAGAAATGTCACCAGCACCTCTCTCTGCTCAGCAGCTGCAACTGCCCCACT
Organism: Neoceratodus forsteri; assembly: GCA_016271365.2. Classification (NCBI taxonomy): domain Eukaryota; kingdom Metazoa; phylum Chordata; order Ceratodontiformes; family Ceratodontidae; genus Neoceratodus; species Neoceratodus forsteri. Next base: position 35,965,250 of record CM057456.1, read on the forward strand.
TAGCACTGGTGATCCCCTCCCAAGTCCCGCCACTTCCAATCCATAGTCGCTCTCTCTGGAACTTAGCTGGTACTTTTAATTCCCTTTCCTCCTACTCCGCCCTTTATCTTGTTTATGACGGCATCATCTTTATTTGACTGCATCTTCAACATGTACCTGCAATCTCTTAATTTCCATCTTCATACCTATGTCCCTTAATTTGTTTGATAACATCCTTTTGACTGCACTTGTAGCATCCTGTACTTGATGCCTTTACCAATTGCAACATTTTATTTTGTACTTCTCTGTATTTGCTGTGTAACCGTATCATCCAGTTTGTATGTACTGTACCATGCTATGCCTGTTAGCATTTTTATTTTGTTCTGATGTGGAACCTTTGTAAAGAAGCCTCTGGCTCAAAGGTATTGTAATTCTGAGATATAAATAAATAAATAAAATAATTAAAAAACAGCGACTTGCCGCTGTAATGTACTTTGGTGTTGAAATGTCGCTGCTCTGTTGGCATATGAGTCTAAGCCACTAGTTCAAAGGTTTAAAGGTTTAATATTCAGAAGACATGTTGTTACTAGATAAATAACTGTTTAAAATGCTGAGATTTTCAGGGATTCGAGGTGTAATCAGCATGGGACCCTGTGATACTGAAGGAAACCCAACAGCTATGACTGACTGCCCCCTTAGCAAATGGTTTATGTACAATCGAAGCCACACTAACTGGGCATGTCACATATTACAAACTTCCCAACAAAAGCAACACCTTTTGATTTATGGCATCCTGAAATCAGCCATGTCAACCCTGGGCAAGGGAGTGATCTAAGGTCTAGCACAGATGTCTAAAGGGCTGTCATCCACATTAAGTACAAGTAGGGCTCCTAACCAGTGGGGCTCCTCTGAGTGCAGTCACCCCCCCCACACACATACACATGGAGGGGTACCATGAAGCCACATTGGAGATATTATTGTTTGAACACTGTTATCACCACAATTTGTTGAAATGTATGTTAACTTTGTGCTTCTGTGTTATAACTGTTTCAGTCAGGACAGTCTAGGCAGAATTATATGTTGTAATAAAAAGGACTAATTTGTACTGATTCCCTTGAGAATAGAGTTGCAGAGAAGTTTTACTCAGCTGGAGAAGTTGCCATGAAGTGGCCAAAATTTGCATTTGTGGAGTTTTGCAAAGTTTTCCCTACACTCTGCAACTTCAACTTCATCCAAAATCGTGAAGTTTAGAATTCCATCCACGAAGCGTGGAATTTCACCTGCAAATGATGGAATTTCTCCCTCGAATGACAAAATTCCACTATTCGCGGGTGAAATTCCAACATTTTGGGGTGAAATTCTGCACTTCACAGGCAGAATTCTGCCATTCGCGATTAAATTTTGCACTTCATGGATCGATCAGCACTTCGCGAATTGCACTTAATTCAGGGATTAATTTGGGGAGCGAATTTAGCTAACTTCACCCATCTCTACTTGAGAAGAGCCAACGTGACCTATTAGTCAAAACTGTCTAGTACAGGGGACCTAGATATTGTATCATATAATGTTAAAGAAGCAAGCAATACTACTAAAAGAATACAGCTGCTCTCTTAACTTTGCAACCTGCAGTGTGAAGCAGTTATGCTGTGGGAGGAAACCTCCCTCTCACCTGTAGAACTCCAGTCTTACATCCAGGAGGCAAAAAATGCTGGCTAGCTAGCTGTTCTTATTAGTAAACAAGTACAAATCCAAATCACCTTGTATTACTGCAGTACTGAAGTGAAGTATGTGCTAGTCAGTGCCAACTATAGGAACACCCCCATTATGTTTCCTCAATGTATTGTATATGCCCCTAATAACGATTTCAGATTTTATGTCAAAAATATACAGAAAAATACTAGAGAACATAATCATTGTGCAGTGTCAGGGCACTTTACCTGTGCACTAAGCCCAAAACTGGACAGATCAGTTAACATGAGAAAGGGCACCTCATTGATGGCAAATATTCTAAACCAAGTGAACCTACTAGCAGGCTTACAGAATGTTTGACATTTTTACAACTTTAATAAGAGAGACTACATATTTTGTATTAATCTGCATGGATCCTACTCTCAGATAGATTGTTTCTTCCTAGTGAAAGCTTGGATACATGCAGTGTCTATCTGTAAGATAAATACTATCACCCTATTGGACCGTGCACCTGTGCCCTTATCTTTGAATATACTGTAGATCCACAATCCCAGCATAAATGCTAACAGTTGAATGAAGGCATTGGGATGGTATCTAGACAGGGTACTTTTCCTCAGTGAGCAGAAGGTGGGGTGGTCCACTGAAAGAAGTCATGAATCTGGCCAAAAAAAGTAGAAAAACTGTGTGGGGGATAACAAAATGGAATAGGACCTGCTGCCCCCCCCACCCCCCAATCATAACTAATTTATCAGTATGTAAAACAAACAAAAAGAGCCACATATTTATCTGCAATTATCTAGTTTAAGGGAAAAAAAACTCTGGATGAAAAAATATTTCTGGAAAATTCTTAGGACCAAAGTAATTTTGTATCAATTTCAAATTCATTAGTAATGTATTCAGGAGGTCTTGTGCAAAGTAAGAGAATCCTCTTTTTGCCAACATTTGTTTTATTCTGAGGACACAAAATAGTACTGTGGCTGCAGACATTTAAATTCCATAAGTAAAGGCATTTTCTTTTCATAAAGAGCAATCGGGTTACCAGACATTTGAAGTAAAAAGCATGAGTACCAATTAAATAAACATCTAAGACCAAATACAACATGAAGCATTAGTGCAGGTGCAGACAGGTTAATACACATATAATATTAAAGGCTACGGAATGAGTTCCGATCTCACCTCTCCACAATATGGTGGATGAGCGTTGGGCTAAAATTTGAGCAGACTGTCAATATTTAATGCTAGTTTAACTTTTCTAGTATTTTTTTTTGGGGATTAGTTATAACTTCAAACTATTATTGTAATTCTAAAAAGTGAGTGTGGGGGAAAGCCCCTAATGATAGCATAATAAATGGTTTAATCAAAACCAAGAATGAAAAGGCCAGTCCATTGGCATGGTCGTACCGCTACTGACCACCATGCCAGTGACCCAGGATTGGGAGCAATCTCAGGTTGCTGGGGACCAGCTGGGGGGTTGAGAGAGGATAGAGCATCTGATGGACTGCTCCTCTTCCGGGGAGCGAGGGTTGCCAGCTTAGCCATGTGACTGCCACCAGGAGGAGACCTGGTGATAGGATGGGTTTAAGAATCATAAAGGAAAGGGAGATAGCTGCAAAACTTATGCAGAGCATGCATTCCTCCCCATACATGCACAGATGTGCATGCCCCAGCTACAGGGATGGAGGGGCCAGAACACTAGGGGAAAAATCAAGGGGGATGGGCTAAGTAAAGCCTTGCATGTGGTTCCATGGCCCACTCAACAGCTCTGGTGTGGGGGCATTCTTGATATGCTGTCCGGGTGAGGACGCAAGCCGGGGGAATATAGAACCCTTGACTGGAGGAGGTGAGAGGCAGTCACAGATCATGGGGACAGGGCTGAAAAGCTGCCGAGTCTGCCTGGGAGGATAAAAAACTTTATGGAAAATAAAAAGAATGACAATTTGCTACAAATCATGTCCACCATGTTGTGGAGAGAGCTGATCTTCGTAAGCAATAAGACGCAATGGGGTGTGCATTAGACAGTTCTAACACATGGCCAGGGGCATAGTAAGGCATAAGGCTGCAGCATGAGTGCCTTCAGCCTTTGCGCGTGCATTACAGTTGTCTAATGCACATCCCAGGAGTGTCTTATTGCACTTATAAAATTGGTTTCCTTTTTTTAAAATATTCTTCTGATCATAAATAAACATGTTTAGATATGTAAAAACAGATATACTTATTTTAATTTATGGTAAAATAGTCCTTCTGCCTGCTACAGAATGTTGTTCTTTTTTTGCATGCTTTATGACATTTGTCCTTTTGTGGCATCTGTAGTGGCAGTGAAGCATGAGCGAAAGGCAGCCCACCACACAGTATATAATTCAACACCCAACTTGTATTATGGCTCAGTATGCTGGTACCTGTATTTTATGAGAGACAGTATTGTTGGGAGGCAGAAAGCAGAGTGTATGGAAAGGCTGGGTGGGAGAGGGAACTTAAAGCATGAGCACGGCAGTACGATCATCAAATGTAGAAGTCATTTCATGTTTGAAGAAGACAAATTTGGGATTTGTGTCTTATTTATTTTTTTATGTGCTATGCCACCATGATCTGATGAAGGAGTGACCTGACTGTCAGAGCGGGTGAGCCAGCAAGTGGGAGGCATCCATGGAGGTGCAAGTATGCAGTTCATACTGGGAAAAGCATGAACATAGAAACATAGAATTTGATGGCAGATAAGGACCACTTGGCCCACCTAGTCTGCCCATTTACCTACCTAATAGATAAGCTGCAGATCCTAATTAACCAACAGCTTACTTCCTCCTACCCCTCACTAGGACTGCCTTATGTCTGTCCCATGCATTCTTGAATTCCCCCACTGTTCTTGACTCCACGACCTCCTCAGGAAGGCTGTTCCATGCATCCACAACCCTCTCTGTGAAAAAATACTCTCACATTACCTCTGAGCCGCCCCTCTATCTTCAAATTGCTCCTTGTTCTTGCACATCTCTTTCTGAAAGATGCCACCTCTTGACTTTGTTGATTCCCTGAGGTACTTGAAAGTTTCTATCATGTCCCTCTCTCCTCCTTTCCTCAATGGTATACATATTAAGCTCCTTTAGTCTTTCTTCAGATGTCTTCTGGTGCAGATCCTGCACCATTTTGGTTGCCTCCTCTGGACAGCCTCCACTCTGTCTATGTCTTTGTAGAGATGGGGTCTCCAGAACTGCACACAGTACTCCAGATGGGGTCTCACCAACTGTCTGTACAGAGGGATAACAACTTCCTGTTTTCTACTATTGATGCCTCTCCCTATGCATCCCAGTATCCCCCAGCCTTCCTTACTGCCTTCTCACATTGCTTGCCCACCTTTAGATCATCTGATATAATTACCCCCAGGTCCCTTTCCATTTTTACTGTTGTCAGTATCTCACCCACCATTGTGTGCTCTTGCCCTGGGTGTTTTTGTTTCCCAGGTGCATTACCTTGCACTTCTTTGCATTGAATCTGAGCTGCCATACATTTGACCATTCCTCCAACCTTGCCAAGTCTCTTCTCATCCTTTCCACTCCATCTGGTGTATCAACCCTGTTGCAGATCTTTGTGTCATCTGCAGAGAGACATACTTTTCCTTCCAGTTCCTCTGCAATGTCACTTATAAAGACATTAAAAAAGACCGGTCCTACTACTGAACCCTGCGGTACCCCACTAGTGACCCTCCTTTCTTCACTGTGGACTCCATTTACTACTACCCTTTGCGTCCTGTTGTCTAGCCAATTTTTTATCCAGGCTACCACATTGGGACCCACTCCAAGGCTGGCTAACTTGTGTATTAATCTTTTGTGTGGGACTGTATCAAATGCCTGAAACTGTTGAAAAAAACAACCATACAGGCAGTAGGAAGAATTCTGGTAATTTTAATTCATTATTGTTCAGTTTGTAGTTTACTACTGTGTGTTATGGCGGGACCAAGGGGTTGAAAATCTCAGTATGCTGAAAAAAAATGGTGGCAATTGTGCTCTTCAAAATTCTATACAAGGGATCAAGGATGTATTTAATGTACTGCATCCTGTTTGAAAGAACGTGTTAACCCATTAATTTTGACAGATCTAATGCATGGGTATCAACCAATCAGGACGCAGGATTTTCCCTTCCCGTTTTATAATCTGCACACATTCTAAGACTACAGGTGTAAACCTGTTTTGATTAGATAGGCACTTTTGAACAATAATTGAGTAGCACATATAAGAGAACGCAGCTTGCTCAGCGTCAGCTTGCCTGGCTACTTAGTCAATTACTTTTGTCTTTAGAGGCCATCTAATTTGTTATAGCCATTTTCCTATATTTCATTTACTGTATGCTTCGATTATCAAGCTCATGGCTCTTATTCAGCCATTTGTTAGCTCTGGAGCCTCTTCCACAGGAGGGACAGTCAGTAGGTATGGCATCCCCACAGAAGTTGATTCCCTGAACACTAGGCTGCTCAGCTTAGAAGGGTGGGGCAGAGGGGCATTCTCCTTTGAGCTCTTACTGCTCTTTCCATGTTCTCCCAATCCCTCCGGGCCCCCTGAAGAAGCTCCACTGAGCAAAGCACCAGTGCTCCTACAGTTGCAGCCATAGATACAGACAGATATTTCACAATATTTCTAATGAGATTCTCTCTGGTGGCTCACAGAGGTACTGAAGGCAGGCTGGGAATTTCTCTAGTGGGATCACAGAAATTTCAGTAACTATCTGGCCATGTCTTTTGCTACAACTGTAGCAGGCTGCTGGTACAACTTCTGCACATGTCACCTGCTTCTCAATAAACTATAAGAGAATACAGAGGGAAAACAGAAGGCTCCCTCAGGGAGTGAATGTGGCCAGAGCTGCCCATGGGAGCATAAGGAGAACAAGGAGAAAGTGGGCATGGTCAGCAGTGGTGGTGCCACACTGAAGGACAAAACAGGGAACAAAGGATAGGAAAAGGACCACCACCCCACACACACATACACTCAAAAAGGAAGGTACAGAAACAAATCAGTAACTAGGCAGACGAGTTACAGCACAAAGAAACACAGATAGCCAAAATGAAGGAAGGAGAGAGAGAGAGAGAGAGAGAGAGAGAGAGAGAAGGGCAAACAGAAAAAGGAGGAACAATGCAGCAACAAATCACCCCCAGAAAAAGATCAAAAACTTAGCCAGGCAGCAAACGCATAGCAGAACCAGATGTGAAGCAACAAAAACAGGGAGGTCTGGAAGGGATTAACTTTTACAGAGCTGGTGGCAGAGTTAGCCAGCTGCCCCACTGAAACACAGGAAAGCCTTTCAATATCAAACATTAAGCAAATGGTGAGTAATAGTTATACAATTTAAAAGATGATATGCTCAAATCCAGATTTCTTTATTTCATTTAATTAAATTGCTTCATTTTAATTCTTATATTGTACAAGGGTGCTGCTAGTAAGATCAAGCATGTTATTTACGTATTTATTTGAAAATTGGTAGTTGAGAGAGGCACACCGAGCCAAGGCTTATCTCCCAGTGAGACCCAGGGGAGGGGACCAATGGAAGAACAGCAGCTCAATACATAACAACAACACAGTCCAGCAATATTTGGTAACAAGTCTGTACAAAATTATCCTAGAAACATAGAGGTTGATGGCAGATAAGGACCGCAAGGCCCATCCAGTCTGCCCATTTCTTTTTCTACCTTATAAATGAGCCATCAGCCTTTGCTCTGTCAGTGACCCATCTATTCATACTCATCTGTATTGCTCCCTTATGCCTATCCCATGCCTGTTTGAAGCCCTGCACTATATTCATAACCACCACTTCCTGACGTAGGCTGTTCCATGCATCCACCACTCTTTCTGTGAAAAAGAATTTCCTCACATTCCCCCTTAATCAACCTCCCTCTAATCTCATGCTGTGTCCTCTTGTCCTGCTGTTTTTCTTATATTTAAACATGTTAGACTCTTTCACCTTGTTAATGTCCTTAAGGTGTTTGAATGTTTTGATCGTACCACCTCTCTTCCTCCTTTGCTCAAGGGTATACATATTGAGCTCTGTTAATCTGTCCTCATATGTCTTCTGATGCAGTCCCTGCACCATTTTGGTTGCCCTTCTCTGGACTGCCTCAGTTTGGTTAATGTCCTTGTGATGGTGTGGCCTCCAGTACTGCATGCAGTACTCAAGATGGGGCCTAACCAGTGTCTTGTAAAGAGGGATTATTACCCCCTCTTTTGACTTGTGATACCCCTACTAATACACCCTAACATCCCCCTAGCCTTACCTACTGCTTTAGAGGTCTGCTTGAATGATTTCAGGTCATCGGTGATGATGATGCCCAAGTCTCTTTCTTCCTTTGCGACTGCCAGCAACTCCCCTCCCAGCCTATGGATGGCTTCAGGGTTTCTCTTCCCTATGTGCATGATCTTGCACTTCTTTGCATTAAATCCCAGTTGCCACTCTTCTGACCATTTTGCTAGTTTATCCAGATCTCTTCTCATTCTGTCCACCCCATCTGGATCATCTACTCTGTTGCAGATCTTGGTGTCATCTGCAAACAGATAAGCATTACCTTCTAGTCCATCTGCAATGTCACTAATGAAGATATTGAAGAGGACTGGCCCCGGGACTGATCCCTGAGGTACCCCACTTGTGACTTGCATCTCTTCTGACTGTATACCATTTACCACCACTCTCCTGCCCGTCAATCAGTTTGCCACCCAGTTGACTAACTTCTGACCCACCCTGAGCCTACCCAGCTTATTTATCAATCTTCTATGTGGAACAGTGTCGAAAACTTTGCTGAAGTCAAGGTAGGTGGCATCAACTGCTCCCCCTTGGTCCACCACTCTGGTTACCCAGTCAAAGAAATCTATGAGATTAGTTTGACAGGACCTTCCTTTTGTAAACCAATGCTGTCTTGGATCCTGTGCCCATATGGATTCCTGGTGTTGCACTATCTTTTCCTTTAGGAGTGCCTCCATAATCTTGCCCACTACTGAGGCAAGACTGACTGGTCTGTAGTTCCCTGCCTCCTCCCTCCTACCACTCTTGTACAGCGGGATCACATGAGCCCTTCTCCAGTCTTCTGGGACCTCTCTTGTGCTCAGAGACTCACTGAACAGTTCGGCTAATGGCTCTGCTAGTTCCACCCTTAGCTCCTTAAGTACCCTGGGATGTATGCTATCAGGTCCCATTGCCTTGTCCACCCTGAGCTTAGTGAGCTCTTGTAGAACCTTGTAGCCTATAATTGACTATTGTTCTGCGGTTTTTAGTCCATATCTTGTAAAGGATATAAGGGTGATGGAGAGGCCACAGAGAGTTTATACAAAGATGATAAAAGGGGAGAGGGAGAGATCTTATGATGAGAGGTTGAAAAGATTGAATTTATGGATATTAGAAAGTAGAAGAAGGAGTGTCGATTTACTATTATTGTTTAAAATTCTGAGGGATCAAGTTTTAAACCTTGCTTTGGGTTTGGAGATGGTAGAAAAACCATACTATCTAAGGTGTCACAATAAACAATTAAGGGAAGAAAGGGTAAAAACTGAGAAGAAGAAGAAATGGATTTAAGAGTAGGGCAGTTAGATGGTGGAACGGGTTGCCACAGGAGGTGGTTGATGCTGAAAATATAAGTATTTTTAAAGGAAAGATGTGCAATGGACCCGAGATTATTAATTTAGTTTCCTGATGGCCTGAATAGCTGAACCCTATCAGTGTCACATTTATGTGACTTACCTTTTTTTGGTGTTTTTTGTTGTATTCTGTGCACTGCAGCACAACGTTGCCTATGTGTGAACCGCCATCTCGCATGTTGCGCCGCACCGGAAGATACTGCAGAGCGTGTTCACATGCGCCTTGGTTGGTCATGCTGTGTTGTTGTTTCCGTGCGTGTCCATTGCTTGGTTCCTCCTTCAATGTCACCCTCACCCTCCCCATCCTCTTTCACTGAAGTTCCTGCCCCTGGCATCAGCACGCTGATTAATTTAATGATGACAGTTTTAATTTTTCCTAAGTTGCCCTTTGAAGTCTAATCACTTAATTTTTTCTGATTTACCTTCTGTTTGCATTCCAGTTATAGGCTAAAGACAAATGCTATCACTAACTGTGTTTGAATACTGATAGTGATAACAGTATTTTGTCACTGTCTGTGTGTGTGTGTGTGTGTGTGTGTGTGTGTAATGCATCCAGTGGGTCTTTCTGTCATTTCATGTAACCTCTGCCATATTTTCTGAATGGGCTTTGTTATGTACCAGTTACTCCCAAAATATCAACATATGGGCAGAGCAGTTCGAGTGACAGGAGGACCGGATAGTTATTTGTTGTCCACCTTTATAACTGTTTTCGACTGAGCTTTGTGTGTGGTGGTGGTGTGGTGATGTTTTTGTTTGCTGTTCTGTTTCCGGCAGCATCTATGTTTTTTCTGCATCCCGAGCATGTCATGTGACATTTTCCTTGTCCCGCCAAGTGCAATACTGCACTGACACTCCACATGGAACTGTCTGCACTCGTTGTTCATCCATTCTCGCTTTACCTGTTATCTTAGCTAACTTGCTCTCTTGTATGTTGTCATGCCGACCTGTATGGCCACTGGTGTGCCAACACATCTGCAAAACAAAATGTGGCCACCCAGTCAGCTTCCATCAATTGCCAATTGATCATGAACTAAAAAGAAAGTGGTTATTGGCACTGCAGCGTGTAGATATTGATGTTGACCACTTTGAGGCCAGAAAGCATAACGTGATTTGCTCTGATCATTTTACAGAGGCTGACTACTTCTGGAAAGGTACTTCTTTTTCACTTGTATGACGTATATTTCTATCTTGTTTGTGGCAATCTTTGTTTTCTGCTGTGCACTTGTTGGTTGGAGGACAACATGTCGAGCCCCCTTACCCTGTTCTAGGAACAAACCTCCTTTGCCACCACCTCATGCTGCAGGATACATCTCCACCTCCCCCCTACCCTACCCAGGATCCCAAGTCCTCTGCTTCTCCACATGCAGGAGGAGACATCTGTAGACCCCCCCTTCTGCCCAGATCCATAGTCTTCTGGACCCTGAATGACAGATGTATAGACCCCATCCCCATGCCAGAATTCCAAGTCCCGTGCACCCCCAATGGTGGAGTAAACAAAGTGAACTTTATCTCTCCATGCTGGAAAGAACATGTTCAGAGACCCCTCACCATGCCCGGAGGCATAGTCCTATGCCCCCCTCCAAGTGTAGGAAACCTCTCCATCCACCCTCACCATGCCCGGAGGCAGAGTCCTATGCCCCCCCAAGTGTAGAAAACCTCTCCATCCACTCTCATATCAAGTTTTGTCACAGCCCATCTCAAGTCAGTTCAGAGCATGTTACTTGTTGCTCCACTGTCTCCTGCAGAGTTTCTCTGATAGTTATTGTCAGTGCTCCCACATGCTCCATACTATTTCAGTTTCATACGCCCCATGTCAGGTTGTTCTGTAACACATCTTGTTTTTCAGCCACAGTTTTTCCTGAGCATCTAACAGCACATCCTTCTGAACATATTATTTTGTTCCATATCATCTTCCATGCACAGAGCATCTACTTGCTCCAGAATTTGGAGCATTTTACAAATGTTAATGAAGGTGTCGAAATGACCCCTTATGCCAGGTAGGACATTGTGACATATGGCCATGGTCATGGCTCGGTGCTTATTATAAAATTACCACATGCCAGTTTGTGCACATGACATTTGCTGTCAATTTGTCATTGGCTTATTGCAAGTTCCAAAGTGCACATCACCTACCATGGTGTTTTTGTTTGTTCCAGCAACTCAATGTGCATTTTTATACATTCCTCGTGTGGTGGGAGGATGACCAATACAATGTGGTCCACCATCTGTGTGTGTGCATATACCTCTGCAGACTCCATGGTACTGTGACACAGTATTACAAGTGTCATGAAACAACAGACTATTGTCTGTGGAAAAGCCAGGCACAGTAGCATATGTGGTGAGCGACATGTACAGCGTGTAAGAACTGTCACCCGCAATGCCCTCTGCTATGTGCAGATACTGACATGATGTGGTGAACAATGATATGGCTTAATGACTGTGTTGATACCTGCCTCAGGGAATCACAACCATGTTCTGTACATCCTTACGTTGTATTATATGGTACTGGATAGAAAGTCCAGGGAACAGTGTGGTGCTGCTCTGGGAATTTGTGTGCTAAAACATGTGTAAGTCATTGTTACTACTGTGAGGCGGTGTTAAGTGATAATGATGTTACTTCATGCCACTGTATCTTAACCCTTTCAGGTGATAACAAGGACATAAAAAAAACTGAGGCCTGATTCCGTTCCATTCATCTTCAAGAGAAAGTGTTTGCAGAATTCTTCTGTAAACTGGGAAAAAAGGCCAAAGGTAATGGTTTTCCATTCTGTGTAATGGTCAATCATGAAGCTTTTATAGGCATAACGCCAGAAGGGCATGTGCGTACAATGCCGAAAGATAGCATGCTCCAGCATTACTGAGTTGACGATTTCTGTTTTACTAATAATATGACCATATGGGCATAAAACTGGCTGAGGGACAGAGTGTATTGGGCCGTGGTGTGTGACGACATTTCAGGTACACGGTGGTAGTCACTGGGGTACAGCTGAGCTCAGAGATGTGGACAGTGTTGCTATAAAGTCTTCATCATTGACATAACGAGTGTCATTGATGAAGACGTGCATATCCTGCTGGAGCAGTTCTTATCAGTAATATTACTGAAGGTAGAACAACATAGGACAACTATCTGATTTCAAATAATGTACTGGGGTAGTAGGGGGATGGCACGTACCTGGGAGTGATGGTCACTACTGACCAGAAGCACTACAGCCAGTGTAACAAAACCCAAGCAAAGTGAAAGAAGAAACTGTGATGCATATGTAGGGGATATCAGAAGTAGCGTGCCATAGGTTATGTGCGACATGTACAGGTCCACGGTACTGCCACATGTACACTATGGACTTCATCAGTGATGCACCCACTAAGGAACATAGAACTAACCAGCTTGAGAAGACCCAAAGGAGGGTAACACTCATGATAGCAGATCAGTGTGGCAAGGCATATGAGTACAGGTTCAGGTCACTGAAGTGGTACTACATGGCAGAAAAGACACAGTGGACATGACTGCTACAGTCAACTAATTGCAATGTATAAATGCATTTGATTTGACAATCCATGATCAAGTAGAGTGGCAGACACAACTCTAGTGTGTAATCCACAGCTGAAGGGGGATGTTTCGGAGGGAGCTCATGAAGAAGTTCTTCAAGACAGGGTTGTGCACAGTTGTAACAATGTGCTGCAAGAGGTTGTCATAACAGTTACTGGTCAGCTGAAAGAAAGGCACGGATATGCCTGGGGGTAATGATCACTGATATTACAGACAAGCGCTTTATGCATGGTGTGTGTGGGAACAGTACCACAAGCTACTGGCCCAGCCGTAAAACCAGACTACATGGACGAAACAGTCTTCTTCTGATAATGTGCTGTTATGTACATCTAAGCATGTGTCAGTGACATACATATGAACATACAAAGAAGACATGCGAAGAAGGCCATTTGGTCCAACAAGTCTACTCGTATTGCAGGGTCTACAGCTTCAGATACTGTCCTTGCCCTCCATCCACACTCCTCCCATCCTCCATCCCCATGACCCTTACCTTCCCCCTATGCCGATCCCAGCCTCTCTGAAAGCAAGTGTCCACCACCCTCTGTGAAGAAGTGCTTCGACCCCTCCTAAACCTTCCACCTCCAGCTTAAGACTGTGCCCTGTGTCGTGAAATGGTTGCCACTCGGCTTAAAGAGACTGTCCTTATCATTATGCCTTTCAAGTACTTGAAGGCCCCAATCATGTCCCCTCTGTCTTTCCTGTTTTCCACGGAGTACATGTTCAGTGCCCTCAATGTCTATTTGTATGCCTTTCCCTGCTTACCGGCTATCATTTTTATAGCCCTCCCATGGACCTTTTCCTGCAGGTTACTGTCCTTTTTGAGGTGTAGGCACCAGTAATTAACTACATACGGTACATGCGGCCTTACCAGTGACCCGTACGGGGGCAGTATAACCTCAGTTCTCCCACTAGTGACTCCCCTAGCTATGCATCACATCATCTTGTTTGCCTTTGCTGCTGCTTTCTTGCACTGCGTGGAGTGCTTCAGGTAACCAGTCATCATCAGTTCCATGTTCTTCTCCTCCTCCTCCTCCTCCTCCTCCGATGCGTTTACTCGGACTGCACCTAGGTAATACTCTGTCCTTTCATTCTTGGCTCCAATATGCATGACACAGCATTACTTTGTATTGAAGCTAAGCTGCCACATCCTGGACCACCACCCCAGCTTTTCCATATCTTCCTGTAGGTCCTGTTTCCCTTCAGCTGTGTACAGTCTCCCACAGAGCTCGGTGCCATATGTGAATAGGCACATCTTGCCTTTAATGCCATCCACAATGTCATTAATGAAGATACTGAACATCACCGGCCACAGCACAGAGCACTGTGGGACAACACTGTTTACCTCTCTGGTGCCAGATAACTGTTTCCACACCACCACCCTCTGGGTTATGTACCTCAGTAAATTTTCCACACATGTGGCCATTTTTTCCACAACTGAAAGATCCAGCAATTTCCTGATCCACCTTTTGTAGGGCACAGAGTCAAAGGCCTTGCTTAAGTCAACATAGAGGATGTGTACCTCTTGGCCCCGGTCTACAGTGTTACTGACAGAGTCAAAGAAGTCAATCACAGTTCTTTGACATGATTTCCCTCCCATGAACCCATGCAGCCTCTCATCGTGTAGACCATGCTCCTCTAGATGTTCCACCAACCTGTCCGTTAGTATGGTCTCCATGAGCTCAGCAACAATGGAGGTCAGACTGAGTGGTCTGTAAGTCCCTGTATCATCCCTGGGAACACTTTTGTGAACGGGCACATGTCCTGTTGTCCAGTATTGCTGCACCACGCATGACTGTAGTGAACTATTGAACAGGTCTGCCAGTGGCCATGCCAGTTCCTAAACCAGTTCCTTTAGTACCCTTGCATGTACTCTGTCCGTGCAAGGTGATTTGTTCACTGTCAATGACCACAGACCTTCCCTCACTCTATCCTCCTCTGTCACTACATCTGTGTTCCCCTCCACCTCTGCTCCTCTTTCCTCAAGAGGGCACTGTTCCATCCTTCTCCACGTTGAAGACAGACCGTAAGTATTCATTTAGTATCTCTGCTTTCCTCCATTATCCTCCACCCACTGCACCCCTTTCTTAAGCCTAACAATCCCTTACTTGTTGTCCCTTTTCTCACTTATATAGTGAAATAAAGCCTTCCATCCATTCTTAATTCCTTCAGCTATCTGCAGCTCCTTCTGTGCCTTTTCTCCCTGACCTCCTTACTTTCTTCACTAGCCAACCTTAGGTCATTTTGTCTATCTGTCTTGAACCTTCCATGCCATGCTGTATGTAGCATACCTGACTGTCACGGCACACAGTGTCCCATGACTTAGGGAAGGACATAGTCGTACCGTACATACTTGCACATGCCTGACCACATCTACTAAAAATGTAACGTTGTCACAGTGCGTAATGACAAAGGCAATTCTACTCTTATTTGCA
The DNA here is from genome assembly GCA_016271365.2 of Neoceratodus forsteri. Lineage (NCBI taxonomy): Eukaryota > Metazoa > Chordata > Ceratodontiformes > Ceratodontidae > Neoceratodus > Neoceratodus forsteri. Next base: position 35,980,498 of record CM057456.1, read on the forward strand.
GATCAGTTGTACAGGCGCACCAAATAAAGATGGCTACATGGAAGAACGTCACATTTACAGCGGACCAACAGTGTCATCCAGTGACTTCACCATGTCCACCTTTGAATTCCCAGTGACTTTGTGCTCAGTGGACACGTCTTGTTCAACATCAGGCTTAACGACAGTACTGCAGCTAGCATCTGTTGCTATACAGTGTGTAGTTGAGACTCAAGACTTTGCATGTCAATGGCCTGAAACCCCTGAGAATGTATTCAAGGACCATAGGTATGCAAGGCCTTGGTCAGCGACACTTGAAACCACAGAATCCTCAGAACAAGTACAGCAAGGTCAGGGAACCAAATGTGCACATCTAAGTGAAATGACGTTCGCCAACAAGCCCATGCTGACATCAACACCTGTGAAGGGTGACAGACAGATGGACAACTCAGACAGTCATACTTTCTCCATCTTATCCACCGAGACAAGGGAGGGCACCGAGATAGATGCCTCCATGTTCACCCTGGATTCAGACCAAAGCAGCCAGTCAGACTACACTGCTGAAGATGATGAGGGCAGCCTCAGTGTTAGTAGCACAGTAGCCACCGAGCAGAAATTTTTGGTGTTCAAAACACAATTGTTCTTGCTCTTTCAAATGCTGTTATGTCAGCTTTGTAAGTTTCCACTATTGCGGACAAATACAAGCATTAGAGGCACAATGTTTGTTGCAGAATTCTGTTGCGCCCGATCACATACTTTCACATGGCACTCCCAGCCAATGAGTGGAAAAATGGCATTGGGTAATCTGGTACTGAGTGTGGCTATACTATTCACAGGCAACACTTACAATCGCATCTGTGAATACATGCGCTGTCTGCATATTCCATTTCTATCAGAGACATACTTCCATCAACTTCAAAGGAGGTATTTATTCCCTATCGTTCAGTTACATTGGCTTAGGCAGCAGAAGACAAACATCAATTTGCTGCCCAAGCAACAAATCACAGTAACTGGTGATGGGTGGTGTGACTCACCAGGACACAGAGCCAAGTACTGTACCTACACCATCTTGGAAATGACAACAAACCATATCGTCAACTCAGAATTGGTACAGGTCATGGAGGTCTCCAATTCCAACTGCGTGGAGAAGGAGGGCTCTGTAAGAGCTATTGGAAAGCTAATCAATGATGGAGTACAGATTGATACTATAGCCACGGACCGGCACCCACAGATTTCAGCACTGATGAACAGAGGTGGCATGTTTGCAGGGATTTCACATCAACTTGATGTGTGGCACGTTGCTAAATCGATCATCAAAAAGCTTGTTGCAAAAGGAAAGCAGAGGCACTGTGTAGAATTGATGACGTGGACACGATCCATTATCAATCATTTCTGGGGGTCTGCGTCCACCTGCAACGGCAATGCTGTTGTTATGAGAGAAAAGTGGGTTTCTGTGTTAGAACACACAGCCAACTGCCACTCCTGGGCTGTTGGATTGATTTTCCGATCTTGTGAACATGAAGAAATAGACGAGGTAGATGAACGGGAGATATGCTGGTTGGAAAAGGGCAGTGCAGCACATGACGCACTCAAGGCAGTCGTCATGGACAGCAAACTTTTGAAAGATCTTGGTAAGGTGACAGAATTCTGTCACACTGGTAAATTGGAGGTATTCCACTCCTTATTAAACAAATACTGTCCCAAGAGGCAGCATTTTTCATACCAGGGAATGGTAGCGAGAACACAAGTGGCTGTTCTTGATTATTCTGAGAACTGCGACCATCCAAGGGCCATATGCACTTCTGGGAAGAACAAAGGTAATGCGATGCACTGTTTTGCCTTCTTGAAGCAAATCAAAAGGTGGGTCACAAAACCTGTGTATGCAAAGAGAACCTCTCAATTTCTGGATGAGATGATGGATGATGTTGTTAGAATGAAAACTGGAGAGTTAACCGATGTTCCAGATATTGCAAGACCACAGCTTCCACCAAACATTGCGCCCATACCTTGGCCAGAGAAAAGTGAATTAATTCAGAATCATTACTCCCGTTTTGGAAAGAAGTGATGTGATCCCCCCTGATTAACCAAAAAACAATAAGACGCAGGGCTCTGCCAATGCAAGTCACAATAGCACTCATTATAAAAAATATGATACACAGAGTCGATGGACCACCACACTCCTGTCACATTCCAGGCTCATAAAGTAATGGCCATGTAGGGCCTTCAGCCCTACACCCCCCAGCACCGCAGGGATACTGCCCTCAACCCCCAATACCCCATCACTGAACCGCAACTGTAGGCATAATGCAAACTGTCATGATAATCCCAAACACAGGCACAGAATTGATTGTAATGTTGTGGACTGCCACTCATCACCTGGTAGTGCTTGAACATCCTGCTCCTCCTGGCGTCACTCACAGGCTGTTGATGGTGGGTGGGGAATGTGTTGCTCTTTCACTGCAGGATGTTAGTAGACTACAAAAGATAGCCGTGCTGCGTTTGGCATTATTATCATAACAGTTTGCTTTGCATTACCAACCACAGTTGTGCTTCAGGCACTGGGGACTGTGACTGGTGGGGCTATGGTGACACTGCCGGACTATTTCAGTATGCGACCACAAGCAGGACTGTAGGGCGGGGGTTACGATGGCCCTGCATGGCTACCTCTTCATGTTCTTAATGTCCTGAGTGAATGGTGGCCAAGCCACCAGCCATTAATGCCTCCTTGTTCTATATCAGTGTTGGTGATTGGGGTGCTGCTTGCTCACTGCAACATGGCAATGTGCATTTTGCACATACACGCTCAGATATGCCTTCCCTTTGGCGTACAGTTGTGGTTCACACAAGTCAATAGACTTGTACTTGTGGTCAGTAGCATACACAGGATGACGACTTGGGTCCCTGGTGCAAATGGTTTTGGTGATAATGGCATCTGGCACAACTTGCACCAACGCTTGTAGAACTGCATTTCCAAACATGTGTTTGTCAACAAGACACTCAGCAGCACTTCAGGTGGGGATTGGGTGTCCCCAGCACACCTGAGGAAGACCATGATTGAGTGAAATCTCCAATGCCTGTAGCATGTATTGTGGAGGGAAAAAAGTCTGTATTACAAACTTTAAGAATTCATACTTGAATGATATCAGTTTCATTTTCGTGTCACAGTGCAGATCTACTTTTAGGAAGACTTGTACAATTGGGACACTTTTATTGATGCAGAGTAAAGATATATATAGTTTCTGAAACTAATTTTCCTATGTGAACAGAGCACTGTGTCTGTGTTTCCTGCCTATGGTTGTGTTGAAAGGCAACAGTGAGAGAACGCTAATGGAATATTTCATCAAACTTTGTAGAAATAAGAACAGACAAAAGTCTTGAAATGGTTAATCGTTTTGTCATAGTTGAAAAGAAAGTTCTTGTCACAATGTTCGGTACTGTTTCATTTACAATGATACTTCTCAAAGTAAGTTAAACTGTGAAAGTTGTGAAATCACAGCATGTTTCATAACAGTTGCATTTCCATTGTCAACGGCAAGTAATACGACTGTCGCGGAATTTCTCCTGCCATGTAATTTTTTTTGTGTGTGAAAACAAATACTAAACTTTGTTAATGAAAGTTTCATTACTTCACTGACCTTGTCAGTTACTGACCATCAAACCAGTGAGAAATCAGTTACTAGTGAAACTGCAACATAATTGTAGGCCCATTAGCCTGATGTAGCTATGGAGCACCGTGATGGAGAGCGTCATGAAGGAAAGGATAGAAGGGGTGATGAGATCATGGGGTGACATACACATTCACCAGCATGTCCTTGTTAATGGAAAACAAATCTGGTGGAGTTGTGTGAAGGGGTGACAAGGGCGCTGGATCAGGGCAGGCACCTGGATGTCCTCTTTCTGGAGTTGAGCATGGCTTTTGACTCTGTGCCCCATCGTGGGCTACTGGTGAAGCTGGAGAGTATGAGGGTGGGGGGCGGATGGGCAGGTGGAAAGGAAACTGGGTGGCGGAGTGGGTACAGAGGGTCAGGGTGGGGGGAGGTCTCATTCTCAACATTGGTCACAAGCAGGGTACCACAGGGATCGGTGCAGAGTCCACTCCTATTTAATGCTTATGTCATGGACATCACAAGTGGTATCAGGAGCGGGATGAGCATCTTTGCGGATGACTGTAAGCTGTGGGAAGTGGTGAATGGGGAGGAGTGAAAGTTTGATCTCCAGGAGGACATGGACACTCTAGGGAGGTGGTCACCAATCTGAAAACTAAAATGTAATGATGCAAAATGCAGGGTTATACACCAGGGATACAAGAACCCAAGTCATAAATACACCTGGGGGGGAGGAGATACTGCAGGTTTTGAGGGTGGAGGAAAACATCAGGGTGGTGGGGGATGCAAAAATGAACAACTAGGAGCAGTGTAGAAGGGTGGTAGCACAAGCAAATGAAATGCTGCAGTGCATAGGCGGAGGGGTAACCTCAAGGAGTACTGAGGTACTCCTTCCACTGTTCAGTGCCCTGGTTAGAACACAACTTATATACTGCATGCAATTTTGTCGTCACTTCTTAAAGAAGGACATTGCATTACTGGATAGGGTACAGAGGAGAGCGAACAGGATGGAACTGGGGCTAGGGGAAATGCCCTATGTGGAGCGACTGGGGGAGCTCAACCTATACTCATTGGAGGAGAGAAGAGAAAGGGGTGATATAATAAAGGGGATCAATAGGGTAAGCCTTGAGGGTGGCCTTCAGGTGAGTGAACCAGGGAACACCAGAAGAAGCGGGCTGAGGGGGAGGCAGAGGGGGGAAACAAGGAGACACTACTTCACTTGGAGAGTGGTGGAACACCGGAAAATGTGCTGCCCACAAAACTGGTGGCTGCTCCTACTCTGGAGGAGTTCAAGAAGGGTTGGGGATAGGTACAGGGGGAGGGTACATCCAGAAGCTGTGCTGTGAAGTAGGGATCTTTGTTGGGAGGGAAGGAGGGAGGGCTAAGATCGGTGCCCTGCATAGGCAGTGACCATCGAGCATACTCAATAGACCTTAAGAACTATTCTGCTGTCTTAAAGGTATGTTACTATAACCATCAATCGGACAGTAAAACTCTGAGTATATCAACACAAGGCAGAAATGTAACAACCTTGCCCCCCTTTCGCTCGTGTCACACTGTGTACAAGAACACCTACACCACTCTTTCCTCGTATGTCTTTTCCTGAAGCACTTGCAACACTTTGGTCTCCATTCTCTGTACCCTATCTCATCAGTTTGTAAGTAAGGCCTCCAGATATTGAACATTTTCCAGTTTGTTATCTTGCCATTGTGTCTCACAGTTACATGATGACATACCTAGCTGTACTTCAAGGCCCCCTCATCTGCATGACAACATTGTTTGTATGTTCTCAGCGTAACTGGCCACAGTGACTGACAAGCTTCTGTTTGCTGAATTACTGATCCCAGTAATCTATACTCATCTATTTATTTATTTATTTTTATTTTAGTCTTTGGTAAATGGGTAGGCTCACTAGGCACAAGTGCCTGTTTTCAGGGAGACCTGGGAACACTGGGTGGTTAAGTGAGTTGCTCAAAATCACACAGTATACAAGTGGAGGTTGTGAGAATCAAACTCAGGTCTGGTCTGCTGGATATATCAAGCTTGTTCACACCTCATTCATCTAACCTCTAGGCTATACTGCCAGCCCACACTTCACCACACCCCCAGCTCTCATTTTCCTTAGTTTGCAAGATCCACATGCATAATTTTGCTTTGTTTTGCCATTTCAGAGTACATGCTACCCTGATGACCACACCTCCAGCATCCTTGGAAGAGACAGAATCCTACTTTTCACACAACTCACCACCACCGTAATACTGATGATTATAAATATCTGCATGTCATGTGCAGACACTCCTTCCCATGTACACTCTTGTTAATGTCCACAATGTATATCTGTACAGTATTGGTCACAGCACAGTCCCCAACAGAAGAACAATCGGCAACCTTTCTTCATGTCAGTCAACACCATTAACCTGAAACATGTGTGTCCTCACCTATGAGTAATGTTATATCCAGTTTCAAAGCATACTGCACACTCCAGAGATGCCCAAATTGCCTAACACACTCCTGTTGTATGAGGTGTACATTTGCTTCCAGAAGTCTAGGTATTGCATGTTAACCGGCATAACAAGTTATAACAAGTTAAATTACTAGTGCCCCTGTAAATGAGCTCACCTTGTGGATGCCCCACTGATCCACCCCTTCCTGCTCTGCCACAGGAAATGTCACAACTGTGGTACCCTATAAAAGGAGTGTAGTGTGGGGTGGTTGGGGAAGAGGGTGGGTGGCTGGGCCCTTCCCCTGCCAAAAAAGAAGAACCATAGATGAAAGAACAAAGAGGTAAGAGCAGAAACAATCAGTCAACAACAAATGCAGTAACCCTGAAAGCTTATCCTAATGTTAGATAAAACTGTAAAACCTGTAAAGCACCACCTGTAATAATTTCAGAGAAGATATACCCTGTAAGAAACCTGCAAAAGACAATTTGAATCAGAAGATTACAGCAGTAATCTGTTAGCACACACCTGTAGGCACACCTTGTAATAATGTGGAAGAAGGTATAACAGCAACAACAATTTGAATCAGAGGAACATAAAGCAATGAAATGTTAGCAACAAACAGTAGCAATCACTGTGAGTACAAAATAAAAGTTACAACACACAGTTGCGCAGAGAATGAAGTGCAGTATGCTTCAATAATAACTTCTAACAAGTGCATATTCAGACATGGCAGCAATACACAGTGAACAAGAAACATATTGGCAACAGGAGATAGATCTGAAGGGTGAGTTATTGCCTGACCTCATAGTGGGGAGAAAACTGCAGTGGTGTGGAAGTGAAACCAGGGCTGGAAAGGGGACCCAGTCGGCTGAGGCTCGGCTGGGGAGGTGTCAGGAGGAAGGGTAACAGAAATGCGGGGAGTGGTTGGAGTTTAAACTGGTGTCTGAGGGAGCCTGGGGATTGGGAGAGGCAGAAGGAGGAGGGAGGAGGGGAGTTGGTTCCAGAGTGAAGGAAGTCAATAAGAGAAGGCAGATTGCCCAGCAGAGAAGCGGTGGTGAGGAGTGGCAAAAGTGCAATGGTGCCTGGAATGGAGGGAATAGGAAGAAGGGGAGAGTTGGGAAATGAGGGAAGAGAGGAAAGAGGGAAGGGAACCAAACTAGTATTTGGCTAAGAAGGAGGTATAGTGAGTCTGGTGACATGACGGCAGAGGGAGGATGGATAGGGATGAATACAGTGAACAATGGTGGGTGTAAGGGGGGGAGTTTGTAGCAAAGTGGCAGAAGGAGTAGAACAGGGTGTCCAGTCTGCTGAGAGAAGTGGAAAGAGAGGTGCCATAGACCATATCTGTGTACTGGATAACAGGGAGCACCATTTTGTTAACGAGCTCCTTGCAGATATGCAGAGATAAGCAATCTTTGCTGTGGTACAGGGCACCGAGCTTGGGATGGAGTTTTGCATGGATAGCATTGATGTTGACTGAGAAATCAAGCTTACTGTCTAGTCACACTCCAAGGTACTTGACGGATTGAACTGCTTCAAGATGCAGAGCTGGGGGGGGGGCAGGTGAAGGTGCCCACCCTGGCACCTGTCTGGCTGTGCAGTGGCACCCCTATAAGAGAGTGTATGAGAAACTGGAGGAGCCATGGTGCCCTCTCACTGTTTTTTGGTTAAGATGAGGTTCTAAACAGGGGAGGCATGCCTCCCAGTGAAGGCCCTATGTTCTCTAAGGGGAGGCACAGAGGTGCAAACAGATTCCCCAGCTACAAAGCTAAACAGTACAGCACTGCTGTGGGGATGTGTATTGCACAGTCTGTGCAGTCTAAGCCAGTGGCTATCTGCTTCCTCACTCCCCCTCCAAATGGTAAATGTGTGGTGTCACCAGACATTGAGGAACAATGGCAGTCCAGGAAGAAAACTGGCCAGTCAATGGCTGCTCTTGTTAGTCAATCAAATGCCAGGAAATCTGGCATGTTTCCAGAAATAAGAAAGGCGGCTTACTGCTGCTCACCCTCTCTAGGATGCTGTACTGACCCAAATGAGCATGACAAACCAAGAGCATCACACTAAGCTGACTGTAAGGCCATGTCAAAGCGATTGCCCCTCCAAGCTCTTCTTGCACTGTTTGCCACGGTGTACCTACCGGACCCTAGCTAACCATGTTTTTTGCCACAGCTTAACAGCCTGAGGAACCTCCACTGACTAACCTTTACCTGTCATCTCCCTCATTGACATGGGGCTGGACCCTTGCTGACATGCCTCATCATACCAGAGGTGTGTTGTCATCACCAGCGCAGCTGCAATAAAGGACCCACCCCACCAACACTGCTAACAAGAGAAAAAAAATTAACAGCCAACTGATAAGGCTTCAAAACAAAATTAATAATAGGAATGCAGCTTTAATCACAGCCTCCTAACTGTAGGTTTGCAGTGCATATGGCGTGTGTGTGTGGGGGGATTTAAGCCAAAATGTGCCATTGCCATTTAAAAAGTGTATGTTTGTTGGTGGGGTATTGCAACTATCAGACAGCAAAGTTGAGAGCGGAGTGCAAACATTTTAAACTGGCAACAGAAAATGCACATTGTCTTGAATCCCCCCCCCTCCTCACCACCACCACCTAGTCACACAGGAGGAGATGTTCTGGTCTGGCTTGGGGAGTATGGAGTCCAGCTGGTGTGACTTTGGGGTAATTTGGAGTGAAGGGCCTGCTGGTCTGGCCTGAAGAGTGTCCAAGCCAGACTGGCAGGCTGTTCAGTGCATGTCCCCTGTCTCCCAAAGCCCATCACTTCAAATGTCAGTGAGGCTGAAATGGAAGTTGTGTGGGGGGAGATCAAGATTTAAAGATGATGTTTGTGGGGGTAAAATATCTGTAGCCCTTGTGTATTTTTGAGGTGGGGAAGGTTAAGAGTTGAGTGTGTGTGTTGGTGGGGTATTGCAGCCATCAGATGAGGGGTGGGAGTAGGGAGAGCAAAAACTGAAAGCAGAGTGTAAACTTTTTGACAGGCAAAAAGAAACTGCACATTTTGTCTTGAACCCCTCCCCCAGTCATGTGGGAGGATTCTAGTCTGTCTTGGGGGGAGCTGGCTGTGTTGGAAGGGGGAGTGGCCATCTGTGTAGCAATGTGAGCAGGCCGTGTAGGTAGGGGGAGCTGACTGTGTGTGTGTGTGGGGGGGGGAGCTGGCTGTATGTGTAGGGGGCTTTTTGGGGGGAGCTGGTAATGTATGTGGGTAGGGGAAGGGGCATTGTCCATGTGTGTGGGGTGGGTGGAGGGAGCTGGCTGTGTCCAGAGGTTGAGCTGGCTCTGTGTGTAGGAAACAGCTGGCTGTGTATGTGTGTGACCATGTGTGTGTGGGGGCTGACTGTGGCTGTGCAAGTAGCTGGCCATGTGAAAAGGAAGCTCACAATCTGGGTGGGGGCACCTGGTAGGGAACCTAGCCCTTTGCGTGGCTTTGCTGAGCTGAAGGTTAAAAAGGGGAACTCACTGAATAGGAAGCTGGGATTGTCTTTGAAGGGGTGGGCATGAGGAAGGGTAGCACTTTGTTGTTGTTGCTGAACAGGGTGGGGTGTGTGTGTGTGTGTGTGTGTGCGTGCATATGTGTGCATATGTGTGTGTGTGTGCACGCGTGTGAGCGCATATGTGTGTGTGTGTTTATCCTTCTGGCCATACCACATTTCCATACTGTCACTAGCGCTTACTGCCATTTGGAGTCCCAAGCTGACTGACTTACTCTCCCCCAACACCAAAACCTGGCTCTGCCACTGCGTGCCTACCCAGTGGAAAACACAGGGGAAGCTGTGAGTATGGTCAGTTTCTGACTGGTGCTAAAGGTAATGGACACCATTTTTTTCTGTTGACTCTGAGTTGCTTGGATTGGAATCCGTGCAGAATGCTGCTGAAGTCCCAGTGGAGCAGGACTTCCACAGCTGTGGTGGAGGGACTAGAGGTGAAGATGACTACCTGTGGATATGCGAGTTAGCACAGACAGGAGGAGGTCATTCACTGAAGTCGAGAAAAGGAAGGGACCCAGAATGGAGCTCTGTGGAACCCCAGCATTGGTAGGAAGGGAAGGGGAGGTTACAGGGCACCATCAACCTGTACTGATTGTTGTTGGTCCATTAGGTGGGAACCAGGCAACAGCAGGAGCTGAGAGGACAGCAGAGCTCAGCTTGTCCAGAAGGAGTGGAAGGGAGACCGAATCGAAGGCTTTGGCAAGATCAATGAATATAGTGGCTGTAATGTGTCTTTGATTCATCATGGAGAGGAAGAAGAATAATTAGCATTTGTATAGTGCTTTTCATACACAGTGTATCCCAAAGTGCTTTACAAGCAATGCTAGACTGGTAGTGAAGTGACTGAATGTGTAGTGGTGGCCATATCGCACATCACCACCCACACACAGCCTGCATAATTGCATGAACCGGTTTATGGGAAGGGGAATGTTGGCCAAGACACCGGGGGAAGATTGAATCAGTGACACACAGTAGGGAAGAGACAGTGGAATGTTGTTTCTGGAAACCATTCTAGAAGGGTGAGAGGAAGTTGGAGGTGAAAGGAAATTGAGGAATCTAGAATGGACCAGTTTCTCTTGCAGCATAGAGAAAGAGGGAAGGAGGGAGATGGGCCAGAAGTTGCCAGGGAAGGAGGGGATCACCCCTTTACGAAGTGGAATAACGTTGGTCACCTGCCAGGACTGAGGAACAGCACTGAGGGGTAAAGAAAGGATGCATAAGCAAATAAGAGGAGCTGCAATAGTAGGAGCTGAGAGGTGGAGGATCTTGGGGTCCAGACCATTGAGGCTGGGCCTTGACGGGTTGAGGGAGGAAAGAGCAAGCAGAGTTTCCTGGATGGTGACAAGGGGAAGTAGAAACTAGTGAATGGGTGAGGGGCACTTGAGGGGAAGGAAAGGATCCAGGAGAGTTAGAAGAAGGGAGAGAGCTGGTAGTGAAGAACTAATTTAAATGAGCAGTAACAGAGGCAGTGTCAGACACAGATGAATCATGAACCACGAGGATTGGGTAAGCAGATTGGGCAGTGGGTCAAAAAGGGAGTGAATAACCTTCAAGAGTTTAGCTGGAGAGTTAAGGGTTTTCTGGAGGTTGGCCTTGATATAGTGCAATTTCACGGTAGTAGCCACGTACGGTGACACCAACACAGCGAAATACACTCCTTTCAGCAAAATCAACACTTTGCTGACAGGTCGCTGTATTGGAGTGCCTGAGACAGGGACACACTGTCTCCTGGTCCTGCACCCCTGCCCCGAATCAACTCCGACTGGAGTTGAGAATCCTAAAGACAGAGGAGGGTGGGGGCAGAGCCTCCTACATGGGGGTTTCAGGGGGCAAAGCCCCCAATAAGAAAAAGGACCAGGAGACACAGGAATCATGTAAACTGCAACTTGCAGTCAACATGATTCCTGTCAGCGAGATGCCAGTCAACAAAAGGGTTGTTGAACCAGCATCATAGAACCCAATTTCACAGCCTGGAAAGCCTTCATATAGTTGTTCCTCAGAGCCCTGTAAGAGATGAGGTCAGGAGAGGAGTGGGATAATTTGTAGTGGACTGGTGTTAGGTTGTGTGACTGTTCAGATCGATGATTTTGATCGTAATTCAGGGGTGGTGGGAAGTTTATACTCTGGATTTCCTGAGGGGAGCATGCTTGTCCCAGATGGAGGAGAATTTGGATTGGAATAGTGAGCGGTCCAAGTCAATATCAGAGGCAGCGAGGATGGCTGACCAGTCTGTTGCAGAGAGGTCACTCAGTTAAGCACTGATGTTTAGCAACTAGACAGACCTGGACCAGATATATTTTGGTGAAGGGTGGGTCACCATTTTTTTTCTGATGCAGAACGTCATGCAGTGGTCGCTAAATGAATCTGGGAAAATACCTGCTGCAACATGTGGCCCTCTCTAAATGATATGCTTTCTAACTGGCAACCAGGTGCTCCATGATGAACCAAGCTATTTAAGTTAACAAAAATTAAGCTCTGAGAGTTGTGTAGATTGTTTAGCAAGGGATCTGTTCATGAAAAGGGGTTACCAAAGTGTGACATGAGGGTAAAATTTACAAATTATTCCTAGATTACATTTGTGATGCATTTCAAGATATTATTTAAAAAGACAAAGAACCTCTGTGCACAAACACTGAGGCAAGGGTTACCCCAAAGGGCATTTGGCTGGGAAGCCAAGTTTCAAGAAAATATACAAAATCACACATGCCCACACAATGCAAAGCATCATGGGCTGCATATGCAAATCACCACAGAATGCTATGCTGGTTCAAATTTAAGCAGAACTGCATGGTGATTTTGCTTAAAGTTGAACCAGCATAACATTCTATGGTGATTTGCATATGCGGCCCATGATGCTTTGCATTGTGTGGGCATGTGTGATTTTTTATTTTCAAGATATTATGACCTAAGTATGAAAAAATAAACATATTGGGAGATAAAAGCCCAACAGGTTCCTGAGATAAAAGAACTGAACTGTGATGACAAGGCACACCACACACCGTGGTGAATGCAGCACCTGACACAAAACATTTGTTTTAGTAGTAAAAACTTTAATAAACATGTAATGAGTTGTATTAAAACATGAGAAACAAATATTTATAAGAATTACATTACATTAATTGCAAATGTGATGTTTTGCACCACGTACCATGGTGAATGTAACAAGTGACACCACATTTATGTTTCACTTACTAAAACTATACTAAACATGCCTAACAACTAACACACTACTGCTACTCACTGACATACTACTATAGAACATGAAAAAATTTGACAATTACATTACTGGCAAGTGTGATGCTTAACACCACATACCGTGGTGAGTGTAACGAGTGACACCACACATTTGTTTCAGTTTTACAAAGTTTAGTGAACATGCCTAATGGATAACATGCTACTAATAATAACTGACACAGTGCTACAAAACCTGGAGAAATCTGACAATAATAACAGTAGTGACAGGTGTGATGTTTGATACCACATGCCGTGGTGAATGTAACAAGTGACACCACACTTATGTTTGACTTACTAAAACTGTACTAAACTTGCCTAACAACTAACATACTACTATTACTGACTGACATACTGCTATAAAACATGAAAAAAATAAACAATTACATTACTGGCAAGTGTGATGCTTAACACCATATAACGTGGTGAATGTAACAAGTGACACCACACATTTGTTTCATGTTTAAAAAAAATTACTGAACATGCCTCATGGCAATCATACCACCACTACTAATAACTGACATAGTGTTACAAAACCTGAAGCAATTTGACAATAGTAACAGTACTGGCAGGTATGATGGTTGACACCACATATCGTGGTGAATGTGATGAGTGACACCACAAAGAAAATCCATTTTAACTCTCCACCCCATGTACACCGAATAATCCCTATTACAATTTATGCCCAGCACTTTCCTTAGACATGCAGTTGTCACTGAAATATGCTCTCTGAAAATTTGTCCAACAATCAGTGAATGATGGTAACCAAAGTCTACCTGTGGTGAATGTAACTGTAGCCCTCGTTGTTGCATGCAGTGCTCATCTTCATGGAATGTAGCAGTACAAAATGGAGGAGCCACATGCAAATAATTGGTTTTAAACCACAACTCAGCTCCTCCCTCTATGGTTGCTCCTTGGTTCTGATGGGCAGGTTATGACTTTGCAACTGTCACAGACTGATGGGTAAACATTGGGCTTAATGTGACCCCAAGTAGAGTGAGAGTCACAGGTTGCTGTCCCTTCTGTGGGAAAGATAGATCAGGCAGTAACACAGTCAGTTATCACAAGAAGGCAAACTAGGAGAGAAGCCAGAAAATCTGTTAAAGTGCTAATAGCACAGTTACAGATTTGGGGGCCATGTGGGTGAATGTAACGTGCTGTGACACCAACTGTTACATTCACCACGCTAAATACAAAGCTGCATAACTTAAAAATGGAGCATTACAATGGGCTAAAGAGTACAGATAATAAAAAACACAACTCCAGATTAGTAAGTGGACTTACTTTAATAATGGAAAACAGTAAATAAAGCTTGCAAAAACAATTATTAAAACGTGTTTTTGCATGTCACACTTTTTCAGGTAAAAAAAGGCAGCAAAATGGAGCAGGATACCCCATCAAAAAAAATATGCATACCCTAGAATTCTATAGTTATGCTATTTATCTGCCCATATAGCCAGCATTCAGATTTAGTCAAAAACATGTGCCTGACAGTTCTTGATTTTTAAAAATGTGGTAGGCACTGTATGGTGGGCATTGGTAACCCCTTTTCATGAACAGACCCCAAGACAACAGAAAGTCTGTTTTTAGCTCCATGTTGACAAGTTATAAATTAGGAGATAACAGCATGAGCTCCCTTGACTGGGCTCGGGCTGGAGGCAGAAATGTGAAGTCAGCTCCTGAGCTTTCCTTTTCACTGATGTCATGTGCAGAGATATATGTCAGAAACACCATTACCAGGTGGAAAGTAGAAGTGGCTGACAACAGGGCGATTTTGCCTTCATGCAGAGGTATAGGACTTGAAGAATGAGGTGTAGCCAAGGGAGCGGCAGCTCCAAGGACAAAAGGGGAAAACTCTATATAAAGAGTTAAAAAAAACAAACAAAAAAAAAAAATAGGAAAAGTTTTGTTCACTAGAAAACAAATTCCAGTACCTCAGAATGACTTGCTTAACATGGGAAGCCCCACAAGACTATGCTATACAAAAAAAACAAAGGGGATTCCTTCTATTCTGTTTCCCTTTTTTCAGTGCAAAATAACTGTGCTCTGCTGTTTCTTCTGTGCATTCCCATAGCTATTGTAACAGATACATGTTCATTTCTAACCCCTAGTAACATCCATCAGTGGCTTTAGCCATGTGTACAGTATGACTTTAATCAATCACTCAGTGTTTTGTTTATGGTAACTAAATAAACCAGGATGTTCTTTACAACAAATTGAACATTGATGCTTGTGATATCAAGTGATGAGTTACCCATACAGCTCAATATACAGAGAGGCCTAAGTGTGGACTTTAATGGCTCAGTTGAAGCCGAGAGTCCGCCATATTAGTGGAGGGTTGAAGTGCCGGCAGATAGCAGGAACCCTTCTTATATCATAACATATCAGAGGGTGGTGGAGAATTTTCTGAGCATATGGCAGGCCCAGGAGTGGCAGAATTCATGACCCATCCCCATGGGCCAGCTATGCCTATATACAGCTATATATTCTGTACATGAAATGGGAAGATTTGATCCCAGAAGGAGTGGGTCAGCATCTGACAGCCATTTCATGGTTTTTCAATGTCACTGGCTTAGAAGATAATAGGTGGGCATTTCACCTCCACAAAATGCTGGTGGTATGGGCTCACAGAACTCCCAAATGGCCAGACCGGCATTGACCAATTACTCCGGCACTGCTGGAGCAGGTTTGAGGTGAACTACCAAAGATGTACTCATCACCATTAGAAGTAATTTTGTTCCACATGGTGTTTCTGGGGTTGTTTTGCAGGGCCTTTTGGGTATCTGACTTGGTCCAGCCAAGTAAGGGTCTGGGACTGCCGATGGCCTTGGGTGATGATGATGTGGCAGTGACCCAGGAGGGGGTGCTTGTCTATCTGTGCAGGAGCAAGACAGATAGGTCAGCTTGGAGTTGCCAGTGCAGCCTGAGGTCACCTGCCATAGTCCAGTTGGATGTCCACACCTGGGTGCAGGAATATGTAACCCACAGGGCAAGGGGGGGATCACATTCTTTTGGCATGACGATGGGACCCCCACTGACAGTGTTCTAGTTTCACCAGGTCCTATAGAAGGCCATGGCATGAGTGGGGCTGGACTAGATGAAGTTCAACAACCATTCTTTCCACATTGGGGGTGCTACCTATGCTAGAGCAGAAGGTCTGACAGATGGCCAGAGTCAGGAACTTGGCTGATGGAAGCCATAGACCTTTGAATGATATGTGCAGTCACATTTGCTTTAAGCTCTTGTTTTTGTTTTCCAGCAGGTGTCATTTCCCAGGAAAACCAAGTGTGCATCTGTTGGTATTCCTTTATCCACTGCACAGCCAGTAGAGTGAGGCAGTGTCTCAGGAACAAGAGTCTTTTTACTGGACCCCATGTCGGGTGTACTGGATGGGACATTGGCAGATGAGATAGGGTAACCTGCTCCCTTACAGCATGGTCTAAGTTTGATGGCAGAGACCTCCCAGTGTTTTGGTCATACATTTGGGAGGAAATGGCCTGGGGGTTGTAAAATATCTTGAGCTGTTGCACCAGATGATGGAGGACATGGTTTCACTTGGGAAGCCTAGCCTGAGGTGCACATAATCTGGTCACACATCATCCAATGGAGGTATTGGCACCATGTGAGGCACACCATTACAACTGAGAGATTCAGCAAGTTGACCAACATGGCTATGCAGAGTTTTATGGACTCAGTTTTTTTATGGGGGGGGGGGTCTGTCCTTAGACATGATGAAATCATCATTAAGATACCTCAGTTTTTTGCCCATAATGGTGTGCACTTTTAAGACATAGGATATGATAGGTTTCTAGCTTAAGGTGCTGCTTAGAAATCATTAGCATGAAGGGAAGGGGGGATAAGCATCAGGAGCAATGCTCATCTGGTAGCATCATGGTAGTCTCGCAAGAACTGTACAGAAGCATCATGGTAGTCTCACAAGGACTGTACGGGGGGGGGTAACTGGGAGTCATGCATCTTTGCTGGTGGATCGCTCTGAAGCTGACAAGAGGTGAGGGCCCAGATGGCTGGAGTTTCCCCTACTTGGTGCAGTTGGAGTGATTGCCTCTTTGAGCATGATACGCCAGTACAGTGCCCTCTGACAGGGGTGGGCACATCAGCACATGGCCCAGAGCCATCCCTTCTATCTCAGAGGCTGGTGAACCTCGAAAACCTTGAGGTAAGCAGATGGCCAGTTTATTATGATTTGATATATAGAATGCCTTACTGCAACTTCCTTGCTGTGCATGTCACACTGATTTGATTGTAACTTGAGTTTACATGTTGGTTTAATAAACACATGGCTATGGCCAATTTTCTCTGAAGCACAGTGTATGTTTCAGTCTGTTATGTGGCCTAATAAGACAATAAGCCAGTTCTGGAGCCATGCAGTCTTACACGTGCAGTTCAGTGTGATTTATATCGACTGTATGACAGGCACAATGTGAAAATCATCAGTTTTTCTTGAAATCCATTGTGCTGCCTGATTAAATCATCCATGGCACAGCAAAGTGTGGCTGTGTTGACAAGAAGCTGGTAAAGTATTCAAAAGTAATTAAAACAGCAAAGGTCATATAATGGAAGTTTAAGGTACTCCATTTAAAACTGACATACAGTAGACCCATAAATAACATAAACCTGACCTCTATCTTCTGGTAAGGTAATTCAAAACCTATGCCTGCAGTTCAGGGAGTGGCAGCAACCAGCCATGCCTTTTGCCTGAGATATTTAAGCTTGCTTCCTCCAGACTCACTCAGAAGCATTGTTTCTTTGCTGCAGCTGGAGGCTCTGTGCCTCCCCCCACCCCCCACCCCAGTGTTTGTCTCCCACTTCTCTTTGTGCTTTGGGCTTTCTGTTTGGCTTGTGCCTCCACCAGCTTTCTAGGTCAGTATTTTGCTTCTATCTACCTTCCTGGCTACAGCTTGTGCTTCTCTCAGTCAGCTATTCCTGCTGCACTCTTGTTCCATTTAACTTTGTTTTTCTTTCTGTTTTGTTTTTTTGTGTGCTTCTAGTTTTCCCAATATCCTGCCTTTGTTGTTTTTTTGTTTGACTTGAGTTATTTCAAATTCCCATGTGTGTTATTTTTTCATTACTATTTGCAGTCTCCCATTTCAACTGCAATCCTTAAATGTTTATATCTAGCTCCTAGTTAGGCAGCTGCTCCCTTTTCACGATTGCAGTTGGGAGAAGCCTGCAGCAGTCTTGCAGTGGCTCTAAAAATGAGCTACCAGATTGACACCAGGAAACGCTTCCATTTTTGAGTTTCGGAACGATCCTTCTGCAACTCCAAAACAGTGTGCCCTCCCTTCCCCCAGTGGTACATAGCACAGTCCCCCATGTCCAAGATCACTGCTGGAGCCCAGTATGCATGCGCGATGACTCATGCATGTGCACTGAACTCTGGTGGCCATCTTGGATACAGAAGACTGTTCCACTGTGACTTCAGTCAGCTCAGCTTCAGCCGTATTGGCTCTAGCCAGAATTTGTTTGTTTTGGTGGTTTAATTAGGTGCTCAGTTCAGCAACATGCTGCTTCCTAGTTTTCAGTTCTCATATGCTCCTGTTTTTCCCTAGCAGTTTCATTTGCTGTTTTCTACTGCCTCAGTCTACCTAGCCTGCAGTGCATCAGCAACGAACACTGACCTTCCTTATGGAACTGGTTGGCATGCATTCACCATTCAGTCCACTCATGTACCATTCAGTCTCATACAGTTGTCATTTGCTGTCTCACTCAGTCGTTCAGCTTTGCCTACATTTTACATTGTTCTCATGGCCATCAGGCTTCACCATTGACCTCCCACTACTCCTGCACTCAGACGCATGCCAACCACTACCATATCATGACTTCCAGGGCCCCCTGCCCTTTATACTGATCATCTCTCTCTGCTTCCTTAAAGTCTGCGTCTTGAGGATGGGTTCCTCAAGGCGAGGTCCTTTTCTTTCTGCCTTCAGGTGAGAATGTCCTATGCTCTGGGGAAGCTTTTGCTATGCAGATCAACTCAGTGGACCATCTTGATGGACTATTTAAGACTTCAGCTGCTAGAGCATGGGGCCTCTAAGCCCATGGGGGCTCCTCTAGCTGTGCAGATCTTGTTAACAGCACCTTCAAAAGCTATTCCACCTTATGGCCACCTAAAGTTCACATTGTCTCCACCTGCTTCCCTTTCCTCTGAACCTCAAGAGAAAGGATCATAGGAACATAAGAATGTGTCGGCAGAAGGGGACCGTATGATCCATCTAGTCTGCCCAGATTGCCTATCTCCCTATTCTGTTCTTCTTCTGAGATTATCGCAGTACTTGTCCCATGCTACTTTAAAAGCAGTGACTGTTTTGGCTTCCACAACCTCTGATGTTAAGCTATTCCAAGGGTCCAACACCCTCTCTGTGAAGTAGAACTTAAGAATGTTGGTTTTAAACTTACCCACTGTTAGTCTCAAACTGTGTCCCCTCGTTCACGTGGTCTTGTTTTTGTGAAAGGTTTTCTGCTTGTACCTTATTTATGCCCTTTATGTATTTGAAGGTTTCTATCATATCCCCCCGTTTGTCCTTTGCTCAAGGGAGTACATTTTCAGTTGCTGTATTCTAGATTCATATTGCTCCTGGTGCAGTTTCTGTACCATTTTAGAAGCTCTCCTCTGTACAGCCTCCAAGTGGTCTATGTCCTTTTTTAGGTATGGCCTCCAGAACTGCATGTAGTACTCGAGATGTGGCCTCACCAAGGACCTGTACTGAGGGAGTATGACCTCTCTCTTCCTACTTGTAATGCCCCTATCAGTACATCCGAGGATGCTACTAGCTTTCTGCGCCACCTTTTCACATTGTCTACCCACCTTTAAATCATTGGAAATAAGCACTCTGAGGTCTAGTTCAAGTTTTGTTTCTGTTAACAGTTCACCATTGAGTGTGTATGTTTTCCTTGGGTTTCCTTTACCTAGGTGCGTGACCTTGCACTTTTTGGCATTGGATTTCAACTGCCAGTCCCTAGACCATGCTTCTAGGCTCTTTAGATCTGCTTCCATTGCTGCCATTCCTTCAGTTGTATCTACCCTGTTGCAGAGCTTTGTGTCATCTGCGAACAGGCATACCTTACCCTGCAGACCATCAGCACTGTCGCTGATGAATATATTGAAGAGGACTGGGCCAGAGGACTGATCCTTGAGGCATACCACTGATCACCCTTCCCTCACTAGACAGTGTTCCATTGACTATGGCACTCAGCGTTCTATTGCGGAGCCAGTTTTGAACCCACTTGACTATTTGTGCCCTAACCCAAAGTGCTTTAGCTTATTGACCAATCTTCTATGGGGACAGGGTCAAAAGCCTTGCTGAAATCTAGATAAACTATGTCTGCAGCCCCTCCCTGGGCCACTATTTTGGAGACCCAGTCAAAGAATTCAATCATATTCATTTGACATGACCATCCTGCTGTAAATCCATGCTGTTTAGTATCTAGCTGCCCTGTTTCAGTATGGAACTTCATTATTCTTTCCTTGGGTAGGGACTCCATAAGCTTCCCAACTACCAAAGTCAAGCTCACTGGCCAGTAGTTTCTGGCCTCCTCCCTGCTTCCACTTTTGTGCGATGGTACCATTGTGGCCCTTCTCCAGTCTTGAGGTATTTCCCTGCTCTCTAGAGACTGTGTGAATAATTCCGCCAGTGGGCCTGCAATTTCCTGTGCCAGCTCTTCAGAATTCTAGGGTAGATTTCATCTGGGCCCATTGCTTTATTTGCTTTTAATTTGAGAAGTTCTTTTAGGACACTGTCTCTTGTAAATGGTCTAACATCAGCTTCTAAGGTGACTTCACCTGTGTTCTGCATTTTGAGTCTATTGCCATTGTCTTCTTTTGTGAAGACTGAGCAAAAGAAACTGTTGAGAATCTCCACTTTTTCGTTATCATTTTCTGTCTGTTTGCCATCCTTGGTTGCTATTCTTATAATGCCTTCTTTTGTTTTCCTTTTTTCTCTGATGTATCTATAAAAAGTTTTGTCGCCCTTCTTCACTCCTCGTGTGAGTCTCTCTTTTGTCTGGGCTTTTTCAGCACTTACTGCCTTCCCTGTTTCTTTTAGCTTGGTTTTGTAGACTTCCATATCTGCCTCATTGTTAGTATCCTTGAATCTCTTGAACACTTTTCTTTTATCCTTTATTTTTGTTGCTACATCTTTGGTATACCGTAGTGGTTTCCTCCTTTTTCTTGGCTTAGAGATCTTCTTCATGTACTGGGCAGTTACAGTGAGTAATGCTTCCTTCTGGGCTTTTCACTTTTTTTTTTTTTTTATCATATCACATTTTTCTCCTGCTGCGGCACACTCCAGCTTGGAGCATCCAACTGCCGGCTCTGCCCGCCCAGAGAGCTGGGTAGCTCGAACTGCACCCAGGAGGATCTGGGACGGCCATCATGCCATCCTGCTGGAGGGCTCCCTTTGCCTCTACCAGCCAGGACAGCCCCAGATCCTCCCTGACAGGACTCCACCAAAGTCCTCCGGGCAGCTCGGAGCGTGGTCATCAAGCTGCATGGTCGCGCCCAGCCATTTTCCTCCGATTGGCCCCTGGAGCACGGGCATGCAATGACATGTAGGCATGACATGCCAACATCAGCTGTGCTCCCCCGCCACCAGTGTCACCGATGCTAGTAGTGCACCCAGGTGTTCCCAGGGGACACTTCAGAGTGGTGAAACTTCCCAGCCCACCCCAGGACCAGGAGAGCAGTCCATGGACACTCGATCCCAGTCCTCGCCTGCCAATTCACAATGGCCTGGGCTCGTTCCCGAACCCAGGTTGCTGGCATGGCATGAGGTGTGGTATCCAGTGCCTCAACCCTCAGTGTCACTGGGCCAGCTGAGCTTTTTACCTCTGTCCTACTGTGCCCCCTGTGTCCTTGCTAAGTATTTGTTTTATGGAAGCCTTCATTTGAGTAAAGTCGGCCTTCTTGAAATCCAGCACCCTGAGTTTGCTGTGGCTGATTTCCTCATTACTGTTGATGGTGAACCAGATGGTCACTGGTACCCAGATTGCTGCCCACCATTGTGTCAGAGATCCTGTCACGGTTTGAGAGCACAAGGTCCCGGATGGCTTCCTCTCATGTTGGTGAGGTCACCAACTGTTTTAGTCCTGCTCCTTTTAGTGCTAGGATGAATTCTCTGCTCCTTTCCATAGAGGCTGTTTGTGAGAGCCAATCCATATCCAGTAGATTGAAATCAATGACAGCAGCAGTTCTCCTTTGTCTGTCATCTGTAGGATGGCCTCCAGGAGTTCCCTGTCCAAGTCTTTATCCTGGGCTGGGAGTCTGTATATAACCCCAACTTGGATGGGGTGCATAGATACATAGACACTGTCAACAGATAATGGCGTATGGCCCATCCAGTCAGCCCATTTGAGCTTGTAAGTTCCCTTTACAGTTTTCTAGAAGTCTGTTGCCCCTTACCCCTGTTGTCCAGAATTCCCTTATGTGTAATCCATGCATTCTTAAATTCCATGACTGTTTCAGCCCCTGCCACTTCCTCTGGCAGGGTGTTCCACTTGTTCACCACCCTTTCTGTGAAGAAATTCTTCCTCACATTTCTTCTGAATCACCCTCCCTCCAACTTCATCCCATGCCTTCTAGACTGGAACATCATTTTTGTTGGAAAATAGTGTATTCCTGCACCCTGTTCCTTCCTGTAAGGTATTTGTATGACCACTGGGACAGGCACTTAATAACACAGGGGTGCAGTTTTTCTATTTGCCATTTTAGCAAAAGTGTGGTCTTTGGGTTGTGGAATTAAAATTGAGCACATTGCTCACCTAAAATCAAAGTACATTACCACTAGCCACCCCACAACAACATCAATGGTCCTGCAACAATCCACCTTGGGTGCCCAGGAACTGTGATGAGGGGTGCTCCCATAAGGTTTAAGGGAAACTCATGGTAGGAGGTGGGAGAGGGTAATGACCTCCAGTACAGGAGGACCACCTAATAACTGTGCTGTAATAAGCAGTGTGGGGGACTTAACCATGTGCAATGGCTGTACCTACTTTGGCTTGAATAACAGCAGCCAGGAAAGCTGCCAGAGGAGGGCACCCAGGAGAATTACCAATCAGACCAGCAACAAAGTAATACACCAAGACTGGGGATCAGTTGCAATAACCTTTTCAGGGTGCCTCTTGAAGTAAAGTTTTGTTTTTTGCTAAGCCATATTTTCTAATTAACACACCTGTTATAGTGCATGCTGTTTGGAGTGGGGGGGGCTGTTGCATTTGTTTAGCGTCTACAGGAGGGGTGACCTCAAGGGAAGGTAGGCAGGTGTAATAACCCAGGGGTTTGCACTCACAAGTCACCAAGCTCACTTCTTTCTTTCTCTGGGTGGAGGCACATCAGTATTCTTTCTTTCTATACACAAACCCCCATCACTAGTGATCAAGAAATGAACCTAGGACCCACCCCAGATATCTACAAGAGCCCAGTAGCAGTCAAAAGTGGGCCACCCTCTACCCAATGGTCTCAAAACTAATATCCACTGGCATAACATTCCACATCTTGTACCCAGCTTGACAAGGCCTCTAAACAAGTCAAGGGCCATGGTTCCACTCCCTGTCGCACCAATACCTGTACGTCGGAGCCTACCCCTTTCTCGGAGGAGACATTTCTGTCAGAGCTCCAGCCACTAAAGGATTCCCTTGAAGTGCTTACCTCTGAGCTCAGATCTCTTCAGCAAGATCTAGGAGAGATGGGCAGAAGGGTTGGAAACATGGAAGCCCGTTCATTCTCGCCAGGGAAGTGCTGGGACTGGATCAACCCGGAGCTAATGTCCTTGCAACAAAAACTTAGTAAAATGGATCTTAAGCTTGAAGATCTAGAGGGATGTAGTAGAAGAAACAATCTGGTGATCTTTGGGTTACCTGAGGATGTGGAAGGGGCCACCCCAGTCTCCTTCACTCAGAAATTTCTAGAAAAAGTGTCTGGGTCATCTCCAAATGATCCCATATATATAGTAGAGCACACCCATTGATCCCTGTGACCTAGGCCCCCCCTCAGGTTCTCCAGCTCATCCCTTCATTTTAAAACTCCTGAAGTATCTAGATAAACAGCATATTTTGATGAAGCTTCGGGATCTGCAAGCGATCACCTGGGATGGCACACGGCTTCGCATTACCCAGGATCTACCGGTCTCCAGCCGTTAAAAGTGGGCCACCCTTTACCCAATGGTCTCAAAACTAATACCCACTGGCATAACGTTCTGCATCTTGTACCCAGCTTGACTTCAGGTTCCCTTCAAGACTCCTGGCACTCCTATGACTCAGGAGAACAAGCGGCCAAGGACCTGAAACAGCTTCTTCCGGATCTATTTAAATCTGGCTGATTTTTCCCAAGTATTTCGGCAACACATCAGTTTTCCCAGAGTTTGCATTATATTTTGCTACCATTTGCCGCTTGCCTTCTGTTTGGACTATAACCTGATTTGGAGAACGAATCATATTCCTTGAGGGTGATCTTGCATTACTGACCGGTAATGCCCAGCTCATTTTTTCTCATTTTTTGGCTGGTGCACATTAGTTTAGAACTACCTGAATCTCCTGAGCCACCTAAGCTGCATTGTTTTTCTTCTAGGATTGGGCACAATTTATATTGACTGTTCTGGAGATATTTGGGCAGGTGCCAGGCTCGTATCATTCTAGACCCCTGCATGGCACTTTTGTTCTGGTTTTGCTTTCTCATCGATCTAGGATCCTACCCCACTCCGGTTTTCCAACCAACAACTTTTATACCACACCAAGTAGCTGCTCTGCATTTCATCTTCAATCTTTGAACCTGCACCAAGCTAGGAGATAACACAGAGACCCTTTTGTGGCCTGCAGTCCTACGCCACATCTGGTTTCTGAGCTAGTCTCCCTTCTACACCACAATCCTGATCTGCACTGGGACTTCTTTCTGACTGGTTTCTTCGGAGGTGGAAGATCCTTATGATATTCCCTGGATGGTTCTCATCTAACAACTACTTTGATGCAGTCTGTCTGAAAGTACTGATTGACCAGCCAATTTTTTATATATTTTATATCTTTTCATTCCTCAGACTTGTCATGTTACCTTAGATCAGATCTCACTGATGTTATTAGACAGGATCAATGGTTCTGAATTCTTATAGTTCTACATAGTTACTGTTTGATTAATATCATGTTTAGGTGGTTGGTTTTATTGAATTGTGACTTTATTTTGCCATGTTCTATAGCATTTAGATAGTGTTATATGTATGCATAGGTGAGTGGGGGGTGGATAGAGTGGAATGCTGATGAGAAACAAAGGCCTCACGAGCCAACAAGGTGGTTGGGTGTATGGCATTCTTTATTTATTGGGGGTATTCCTTCTTTCGGGGATTACAGTGTTGTAACACTTTGCCCCTTTGTGCTCCTTGCCAGTTAGCCAAATTGGTCTACGGAGGGTAATTGATCCACATTTTATCTTCCTGGTTCACCAAACCCATCAGGGAAGATATACACCGGGTCCTGGAGTTTAGGTACACACAATCCCCATATTCTTTCTGTCAAGTTGTTCGAGGGTTATGTTTCTAGAAATAGAAGAGAAAGGAAACTTATTGTATTCTACATGTAGGGGGTGGGGATGGGGTTCCTGTGGTTATGGTTTATGTTGGGTAAATTAGATAGGAGGGTGGATAGGTGGGAATATGGAAGGGATTGGTTGGGGCTTTTTGCTCTTTCATTCAATCTATTGGAGACTTTTGGGAGAGGGGTCAGGTTGGGGGCCCACCACCAGAGATTGGGTATCATCTGTATGGGATTTACATACTTCACTTATCTAGGTACTGGTTTGTGTCCTTTTTATCAGCTTGTGTATTATGGCGATCACCTATAATTTTTGTTCATGGAATGTAAAGGGTGCTCAATCCCCTACAAAACAGGCTAAGATTCTGCTTCATTTATGTAAGCTACAAGTAGATGTTGCTTTTTTACATGAAACCCACCTGCTCCCATCTCATGTTCTCTTTTTTAGATGTCCCTGGGTGGGGCAGACTTTCAGGGCCAGTTTGGATTCCTGTAAATGAGGTGTTGCTATTTTGGTGTCTAGGAAGGTGTCATTTCATCTGCTTCAGGAAATGGCGGACCCACAAGATTGGTTTCTCATCCTGTGGCCTTGCTTGGTCATCTGGAGATCATTTTGGGAGCCATCTAAGGGCCCACCAAGGATGGTCCTAATGTTTTCACAGACTTAATGTTCTTACTGGCTCCCTGGATCTCTTTCCCCATGCTTCTAGCAGGGACTGGACCCTTGTTTGTCTACTGCAATGACCTGGATAGGTCCATTAGATGCCATCAAGTCCTATCATCAGGTCAATTGGTTCTTTATGAGCTCCTGGATACCCTGGGCCTTGTAGACCCTTGGAGGTTATTGCACCTGGGTCAGCTAGATTATTCTTTTCACTCCCTCTCTCATGATTCCCATTCCAGAATTGATTACTTTTTGCTGACGGCTGAGCATCTTTCCAGCATTCATTTCTGTCACTACACTGCTAAGGTCATCTCCAATCATTACCCCACTCTCCTTCAACTGTGTCTCTCCCCATCCTTAGAATGTGATAAGGTATGGAGTCTCAACAATTAACTGCTTAAATATAAAACTTTGGCCTATCACATTCAAAGCTTTGTTACCTCATTCTTGGAGTTCAGCTCTCGCTCCATGGTCAAATTTGATTTGCTGTGGGGGGCACTAAAATGTGCCCTCTGGGGAGAGCTGATCTGTTTGGCCTCCAAACAAAAAAAGGTGGCTTCTAAGGAACTGGCTTCCCTACTGACCCAAATTTGGTTCCTGGAGGAGCATATTTCCTTGAATTCCTCCCAGTCAGAGTGGGAACGTTTGGAAGATCTCAGGTCTAAATATAACACTTTAATGGGGGAGAAGGAAGGCACCTGTTGCTGCAGTCCAAAGTAAAATATTTTGATCAAGGTGAGAAAGCAGGAAAACTCCTGGCTTTATGTCTTTGTTCCCAAGCCATGGACAGGATAGTACCTTCCATTTGCACAGATTCTGATCAGCTTCTCACTTACCCTTGTGATATTGTGGCCCATTTTCAGGCATATTACCAAGATTTATATGCTCCACCTTCTTCCCCCTTCTCCTCTACCCAGTTTGAGACCTTCTTTTAAGATATAGATTTACCCAACTTGGTTGACCCATATCCAGATATAGCACAAGCTCCTCTGACCATAGAAGACTATGCTATCGACTCCCTGGCAGTGGATAAATCCCTGGGCCCAGATGGCTACACTGCTAACTTTTATAAAACCTTTAAAATCCTGTTGGCCCCATACTCTTAAACACTTTCAACTATATATTTCAGGAAGGTCTCTCAGAATCCTCACTCATCAAAACCATTATTGTGGTACTCACCAAGCTTGGTAGGGATCCCTTACTGGTCTCAAACTATTGGCCAATATCTCTCTTTAATGTTGATCTCAAAATCCTCACAAAAGTATTGGCTGGTAGGTTGGGCCAGGTTTGGGGTTCCCTTATCAGCAGGGAACAAGTGGGATTTGTGCCGGGTAGGCTTTCAGCAGACCACCTTTGTAAATTGTCCTCCCATATTTCTGTGTCCAGGGACTCCTGTACTCCAGCAGTGTTGGCATCCCTGGAAGCAGAAAAGGCATTCAATAGGGTCTTGTGGGATTATCTGTTTAATCTGTTACCCAAATACCGAATCCCCTCGCCATTTAAACTATGTGTCAATGTGCTCTGCTTTCGCCCATCGGCTCATATACTGTGTAATAGAGTTCTGTCAAAATCTTTCTCCTTATGGCAAGGCACCAGGCAAGGATGGCTGCTCTCACCTTTCTTGTTTAATTTGTTTTTGGAACCCTTGATTAGGAAACGTAATGCCTCGCCGCAGATACTCGGCATACCAATAGGACCACATCAATATAAACTGTCAGTTTATGCGGAAGACATCCTGTTACATGTTTCCTCCCCTGCAACATCCTTGCCTGCTGCCTTGGATGTTATTACTCAATTCAGCCTCATCTCAAATTACAAATTGAATTAACTAAAACCAAAGTTACGCCACATAATGGTGCAACCTTACAGGCTGATGTGGAGTGTCTCGGTCTGGTATGGGTTTGAAATAAATGGAAATATCTAGGTACCTATCTAAGTATCTCACGCACCAAAATGAAACAGTATAACCCTGACTCAGTGGCTACCATAATAAAAACAGATTTAGAGCGTTGGTCCCTGTTACCTATTTCTATGTGGGGCACTTGAATGTAATAAAAATGAACATCCTTCTCCGCCTCTTATACCCACTATAGATGATTAATTACACTCTACTACAGTCTTGGTTTTCTTAAGTGAATAAAATAATTACCTCCTTTCTGTGGCGGGACAAAAACCCCACTGAGCACTATCCAAATTGAGGCGTTCTAAAGAAAGGGGTGGCCTACAAGTCCCCAATTTGTTTTTATTAGAGGTGGTCGGATCTCTATTTTTGGGTGGATTTTGGATTTGGATATTAGTAGTGCAATATCCGACTGGATCAGGATGCTTATTGTGTTGGATACAGTAAGCTTGGAGCGACCGCTGAAGCTATAGTTATAATAGCACACAGCCAGCAGGGATGCACACAATCATACGAGCATGTGAACTGATGTTAAGCAGATGTTTCTGCAGTGCAGTTTAATTTAAACTGCACTGCAGAAACTAGTTAGGAAAGGAGTCTCAATTTAATCACTAAAATAAAAAAAATTAATATCGCCAAGTTGCAGCTGATATACAAGTTGTATGTTTCAGCTTGGATGAATGATCAAATAAAGCATCTGTCCCTCTCTGTCCCTCTCTGTCCCTCTCTGTCCCTCTCTCCCCTCTCTCTCTCTCTCTCTCACATAGTGTGGCACCGCTAAGCTCTTTAATGTCTGGCAAACTTTCTCACACTTTCTGGCCTCTCTCTCTCAGCTCAGACAGATGATGTACCGCAGTTCTCTGATCCTCTCTGTCCTCTGACTACTTAACTGGTGGCGCTTAGCAACCCAATTCACAGGTGATCAATTAGTTAACCTTGATGAGGCATTTAAACTGACTCGCATAACTGTTAATGGCTAATGGTTATATTAGCTAGCAAATGGTTATATTATCTGGCTAATCCGACTACTGCAGACATAAATATCCAATTGGAATGGTTCAGCTTAAAATGGTGATTATCCAACCAGATCGTTTTATCGGGTTGGATATCCACCCACCCGTAGTTTTTATATTACTTGTCAGCGTGGCTCAGTTGGTAGCATATTCACCTCTGGACCAAAGGGTTGTGGGATCTCATCCCACACTGGGATTGAACTTGCACCTAAAATGCTGGCATCTGAATGCAGTAGTAGGAGGTGCTGTACTGCTGGGGTGTGCCTTCCTTCGGATGAGATATTAAACCGAGATCCTTTCTACCCAACCTGGTGGGTGTCCAGGTGGAAGTAAAAGAACCCAGGGCATTCTTCACAAAGAGTAGAGGACATTTCTGGTGTCATGGCTAACATTCCCCTTCCCATAAACTGGTTCATGCAATTGTCCAGGCTGTGTGTGGTTGTTGATGTACGATATGGCCACCACCACACATTCAGTCACTTCACTACTAGTCTAGCATTGCTTGTAAAGTGCCTTGGGATATATTGTGTATGAAAAGCGTTATATAAATGCTGATTCTTCTTCTTCTTCTTCTATTCATTGTACTAGATTCTTTCAGTGGCTCAGATCACATTTGGAGGCTCACATCAGGTTCTATGTTCTGTAGTGGTTGGATATAAAGTATTTTCTATTCTCTTATCTGTGCCTTGATACCCAAGCTCTTTTCTACATTCTCCATAAGAAACTCCCCCAGCCATTGTGGTGCACTCCTCTAGAGGCCTCCTTAAAAGTTCACTTGCAAATTATGTTCTCTAATTAAAGTCCAGCTGTATAGATACTACCCAACCCCTGTTTGGGAATCCAAATTTCAACATAGCCAGGAAGATGCTCACTAAGAAGTTTTGGCCCCATATTATTGTGGATACAGTGGATGGTCTCGTCCGAGGCCAGAAATTGCACATCTTTCAAGAGGCTTGAGAAATATACAACTGGCCTACTTCATTATGTTTCAAATATTTTCAGTTGACGCATATGCTCCTGCATCAATCTGGTACCAGCCCATGGGACAGCCCTTATAGGGCTCTGATTCTTCCTTTGACTTTCAACGCTGCACGAGGGAGGGAGCTGGATGTCATTGTCCACCTAGGGACAAATGACCTGGCTAGGAATGGAATCAGAGCAGTGCAAGAGGAGTTTGTAGAGTTAGGAAGGGGCCTTAGACAAGTAGCACATATGGTAACCTTCTCGGAGGTGCTGCCTGTTTATGGCAAGGGAGATGCTAGGGCACTTCTCACCAGGGAATTCAATGAGTGATTGAAAAACTGGTGTGGAGCTCAGGGCTTTGGCTTCATTGGAGACTGGGGAGCCACCTGGAGGGATGCAGACCTATACTGGTGCGATGGTCTGCATCTGTCCGGGGGACCAGGATCCTAGGTGAGAGGTTTAAATGCTTCATTGGCAAGCATTTAAACTAGCCAAGGGGGGAGGCACTGAAAAGGAGCAGGGAAATCCGAGCCTCCTCCCACAAAACATGGTGATTAGTGAGGTAAACACCAAGGTACAGAAGTTATTAGGGAGCAGAACAGATTTAAATATAAAAAGGCAAAGGCAGTAAGGACAGAAATGGGGCTAAAAGGGGTAAG
Source organism: Neoceratodus forsteri (assembly GCA_016271365.2). Lineage (NCBI taxonomy): Eukaryota > Metazoa > Chordata > Ceratodontiformes > Ceratodontidae > Neoceratodus > Neoceratodus forsteri. The sequence continues at coordinate 36,010,992 of CM057456.1, forward strand.
GCTATCAAAAAGTGGAGGATGATGAGTACCAATGCCCGTAGTCCGTGTAACAAGCTCCCTGAACTAGTGGCCTTGATGGAAGAGGGTTGCCTGGATATTGTGGCAGTCACAGAAACATGGTACACAGAGAACCATGACTGGGATGTCAACATACCAGGATACACAATCTACAGGAGGGACAGGGAGGGTAAAAGAGGAGGAGGAGAAGCTCTCTATGTAAAGGAAAGGATCAAAGCAACAGAACTAAAGAGTAAACAGGGAGCAGATGAGGCACTTTGGGTCACCCTGGAGACAGGAAATGGCACCACAATCCGCATGGGGGTTGTATACAGACCCCCATCTCAGGGGGAGGGAATGGACAAGGAAATGATAGAAGGCTTTCTTAGAATGGCAAAAAAGGGAAGATATTGTTGATGGGGGACCTGAATATGCCAGATGTTAACTGGAGCACCTTTGCTGCAGGCACATCCAAGAGCAGGGTCATTCTTGATGCCCTACAGGAGGCATGCCTCAAACAGCTAGTATTGGAACCCACTGGAGGGAGCAATCAGACCTGGTACTCTCAAATGGGGATGGAGAAAGAATCTCAGATTTAGAAGTGGGTAGCCATCTGGGAACAAGCGACCACCAAACAGTGTGGTTCTCGATAAACACAGCCATACAAAAGCAAGAGTACTGGACTTTAGGAGGGCTGACTTTGGGAAAATGAGAGAGTGCCTCAGAAAAGCACTAGCAAACAGGCAAGAAGGAGGGATGGAGGAACAATGGGGAGTGATCAAAACAGCCATCACAGAGGCAACAAGCCTTTGTGTAAAGCAAATCAATAAAACACAATGAAGGAAAAAAACGCTATGGTTCTCAAAAGAAGTGGCAGGGAAGGTTAAGGAGAAAAGGACAGCATTCAGGAAATATAAGGAAACACAGAAGGAGCAGGACAGAGAACTTTATCAGTTAAAGCAGAAAGAGGCTGGGAAGGCAGTCAGAATAGCAAAGGCCCAAACCGAGGAAAGGATTGCCAATTCTGTTAAGAAGGGGGATAAGATCTTTTATAGGTACATTAGGGAGTAAGAAAGACCAAAGGAGAGATACTGAAGCTTAATAAAGGGAGGAATCTGGGTAGAGGGTGACAGTGAAAAGCAGGGATACTGAATGAATATTTCTGCTCAGTATTCACAAAGGAAGAGGAGGGAGTTACCTAAACCAAACAAGAAAAACACTCTGAAGACGATCGATACCAGTCCATTTACAGAAGAAAGGGTTCTGAAAGAACTAATAAAATTGAAAGTGGACAAAGCAATGGGGCCTGATGGGATTCACCCAAGAATTCTAAAAGAACTAAGGGTAGAACTAGTGACACCGCTGACTACTCTTTAACAAATCATGGGAGGATGGGGTGGTACCCGAGGACTGGAGGAGGGCAGATGTGATTTCTCTTCACAAAAGTGGGAGCAGAACAGAGGCAGGAAACTACAGGCCAGTTAGTTTGACCTCAGTGGTAAGAAAAATGATGGAATCACTTCTGAAGGAAAGAATCGTTGAGTACCTAGAGGCCAGTGGGGCACAGGACCCAAGGCAGCATGGATTCATGATGGGAAGGTCATGTCAGACGAATCTAATAGATTTCTTTGACTGGGTGACCAAAGTAGTAGACCAGGGAGGGGCAGTGGATATGGCCTACCTAGACTTTAGCAAGGCATTTGATACAGTCCCACACAAGAGATTAATACACAAGATAGCCAGCCTTGGAGTGGGTCCCAAGGTGGTAGCTTGGATAAAAAATTGGCTAGACAACAGGACGCAAAGGGTAGTAGTAAATGGAGTACACAGTGAAGAAAGGAGGGTTACTAGTGGGGTACAGCAGGGTTCAGTACTAGGACCGTCCTTTTAATGTCTTTATTAGTGACATTGCAGAGGAACTGGAAGGAAAATATGTCTCTTTGCAGATGACACAAAGATCTGCAACAGGGTTGATACACAAGATGGAGTGGAAAGGATGAGAAGGACTTGGCAAGGTTGGAGGAATGGTCAAATGTATGGCAGCTCAGATTCAATGCAAAGAAGTGCAAGGTAATGCACATGGGAAACAAAACCCAGGGAAGCGTGACACAATGGGGGTGAGATACTGACAACAGTAAAATGGAAAGGGACCTGGGGGTAATTATATCAGATGACCTAAAGGTGGGCAAGCAATGTGAGAAGGCAGTAAGGAAGGTTGGGGATACTGGGATGCATAGGAAGAGGCATCAATAGTAGAAAACAGGAAGTTGTTATCCCTCTGTACAGACAGTTGGCGAGCCCCATCTGAGTACTGTGTGCAGTTCTGGAGACCCCATCTCCGCAAAGACATAGACAGAGTGGAGGCTGTCCAGAGAGGGCAATCAAATGGTGCAGGATCTGCACCAGAAGACATAATAAGAAAGACTAAAGGAGCTTAATATGTATACCCTGAGGAAAGAAGGAAAGAGGGGACATGATAGAAACTTTCAAGTACCTCAAGGGAATTAACAAAGTCCAAGAGGGTAGCATCTTCCAGAAAAAGAGATGTGCAAGAACAAGGGGGCACAATTTGAAGATAGAGGGGGGACAGCTCAGAGGTAATGTGAGGAAGTATTTTTTCACTGAGAGGGTTGTGGATGCATGGAACAGCCTCCCTGAGGAGGTCGTGGAGTCAAGAACAGTGGGGGACTTCAAGAATGCATGGGACAGGCATAAGGCAGTCCTAGTGGGGGTAGGTGGAAGTAAGCTGTTGGTTAACTAGGATCTGCAGCTTATCTGTTAGGTAGTAAAATGGGCAGACTAGGTGGGCCAAGCGGTCCTTATCTGCCATCAAATTCTATGTTTCTATGTTTCTATGTTCCCATTTCCCATATTATCTCTCATTATCATCACGGTCTACAAAACCTATTAGCTAGTAAAGAAGGCCCGATGTTCTATTATTGGGATCAGGTTCTACCCAAGAACAGTTCGTTCCAAAACTGGCATCGCATTTGGAAATGTTTACAATATATAAATATATAAAATGGGACAGATACCGCTTTATGCAATTTCAAATTTTACACAGTCTTTTTTTTACATATCTGTAAAATTGCATAGAATGGGCAAACTTCCTCAGATAACTGTTCCAGATGCAATAAAGAACCTGGTACCCTGTTACATATTCTCTGGTCACGCGAAAAAGTAATCCCATTTTGGAAAACTATACAATCACACCTGGACCCCATGCTTGGGCTGTCTGATGCATTTCTCCCTGAAATGTGTTTGTTGGAGGACTATGAGAATAAGCTGATTGGCAACCAGAAATGGTATATGGCCTTGATTTCAGCATGTGCTAAGAAAGTTATTCTCCGACACTGGCTTCACCAGTATATCCCTCAATATATTGAATGGTACAGAGAGATACATTTTGCTTTACAATCTGAACGGCTTATAGCTAGTATGTCAGATAGACTCAATAGGTTTAAAACATCTGGGAACCATTATTGGCTCTATTAATTACTTGAGTATTGTTAATTGACTGCTCTTTGTGGCTTAGTCTTCATAGGGAGGTACCCTGTCTTAATTTCTAATCTTTCTTTGGTCTGATGTAGTGAATACCCAACATACCATAGTGTACTCCCTTATCTGGCACTGAAATAATCATACTTATTCTTAAGCTCCCATATCCAATTCCTATCAACTTTGTATTTTCCGGTGGTGGGAAGGGAGGGTTGGGTGGGTGGGGAATATTATTTTCCCTTTGGTTAGTATAAAATGTACCAAATCATTTGACTGAGTTTGTTGGTTAATTCTACATTTATTTTCAAGAACATTTCTGATATGATGTTCCTCTGTTTTTGATGATTTACTATTGAATTATGTACTTTCACTGTTCATGATAAAGTTTCTTCAATTTAGAATAGGAGTGGGAGATCACATACAAAACCAGGGACACAAAGGAACGAAAAAATTACATAAATATTTAGAAACTCAAAAAATGGAATCTGTTGTCAAAAAAGGGCCCACTGGCCCCTTTGTGTCAAAGGGTATGGGGGTATTCTACAGTTGGCTAGCAAATTCTCAAGGCATCAGCTAACTCTGAAAAATGCTGAGGGTGGAGTGTCTGACACTATCTGTGATGAGATGTATTATTTCTACACCTGTCTCACACACACACACACACACACACACACACACACACACACCACCACCACCACCACCACCACAATTGTCCTGGTGGTGACAATAAGACCCAACTGTTTAGGGATTGGGTCCTTTAAGAAAGCTTACAGGGCATGTACTGGATACTGGATGTCCTTGCTAGAATTTGAAAATTCCAAACAGCTGTAATCCTTGCAGATTGCTGCTACAATAATTAGGACTGCTACGACCCCCAGTGCATCCCTGCATATTTAATCATGGAACAGGACAAAAGGGCTCTGGACACAAAGGCTCCCAACAGAAAGTCACCAGAAGAAACAGCACAAGGACAATACAGCAGCTGGACAGGACAGCACAGGGATGAAATGGCTCCAGGTATCAACAGATTTGTGGTTCAATGTTTAGGTAATTAGAGTATTGCTTGTGTATACTTAAAGGTTAAACTTTGGCCTTTCTCTATTCCCACACTTGGTAGGTAAACCGGGTAGCAAGTAGGGAATAGAAGACCCAGCACCAAGGGTGAGTAGAGTGTCGGAGGAGAAGGAGGAGGAGGCAGGGGAGGATGGTGGGTTGTTCACAATGCACTAAGCAGGGAACTGCTGAGGGAGGCTGGCCTTTGTAGGGAATGTGGGAGGAGCTGTTCCCCCACATTGAACCTTGGGCTTTAGCCCTCCCAGTGTTGTGATTTGTGGGGTTTTGAGGCATGTTTATATATATTCCGGGGGTGCGTGGGGCAGAGCCCCCCACAAACATTTTAGCACAAATTTATTTGTTAAACTATACTTTTATAGAAGGATAATGTGTTTACTGGTATTAAGTAGTGCAGATGACTTTTTGCCCTGTGCCTTTTTGTCTGGCTAACGTTTTCTCCGTGTGCCTTTTGGTCCGGGCCGTTTTGTCCAGAGCATTTCTGTCTGGAGCCATTTTATCCTAGAACCTTTAATAAGGGGGCCTGCTACAGAGGGAAGAAGCTAATTCTGTAGAGGGAGAGCTGCAGTGTGACTGTGGAAGCTGCAGTTCTGAAAGAATGGAAAAGAAGAAAAAAAAAACCTGTAGGATGGAGAGCTAGGTCATTGACCGGGAAAAGACATTCAAAGTTGACTAGTTATTTATTTATTGACTGATTGATTGATTTATTGATTTATGTAATTAGTTACACTGAAGAAAGCTTCTTTTGTTTGTTGTATGTTTAAACTGATGAGAAAAAAAGTCATTTTTCTGTTATTTGCTGAATAAAGTCAGTTTTGTTTGGAAGCTTGAAACCTGTCCAACAATCCTTCTTTGACAGTTTCCAGTCATACTAGGCTCCAGCTCAACTCATACTGCTACAGTGTCTCATTAAAATATATGACAAGAAAAAAAAAACCTGATAGTATCTTATTACATTGAAACCAGCAATGCTGGTCAATTAGCATGGGGTGAATGTGCCAAATATGTCTGCAATCACAGTGATTAACAGCCTAACAAACCAATGGGCATGCTACACCTCAAACAAGAAGCCTTCTTATTGGATTGAAACAGCTGTTGGGCTATGCATTTACAGTGACTGACAGCCTGATAAACCAATGGGTATGCTGTAGTAGGGGCAGCAAGCCCTCTCACTAGCTTAAAGTAGCAGAAAGGCAGATTGTCATTTTTTTGCACTCTGACTGGCTGCTAATGTAAAGGATGAAAGTGTCAGTTCTGTTGGCACTGCAATCACAGGGACTGAGCCTAGCAAATAAGTAAGTATGCTGCCTCACAGGCAGCAAGCCCTCACTCTGACTCAAGGCAGCTGTTGGGCTTTTCAGTTACCATGATTGGCAGCCTGATGGACCAATGGGTATGCTGCAGTATGGGCAGCAAGCCTTTTCACTGACTTGAAGCTGTAGAAAGGCAGATTGTTATTTTCCCTGCAGTTTGGGTGCTAATGTAAACAACCCCCCCCCCAAATAAAAACACAATTTATATACATATTAGCAGCTATAAGCAATGATAATTTTCCACCTGCAGAGCACACAGGCAAGAATTAAAGATGAAAAATGCTACCTAACGTATCTGTTTGAAAAAAGGCAATAATTGACATTCCAGGACATATATTGCTTACACTTTACGTGAAATGCACAAGGAAATATTTGCTCTGTTATGCAGCACAGGCTGACCAGCAGAGATAAAATAGCACATTTGACTATCCTCAAGCTGACTTGCTGAGAATGACCAAGCCCCTCCAAATGTTGCTCCCTGGATGCCTAGCACAGTCAAGCCCCCATTTCCTCTAAAACTGATACAGTAGCAATATGTTTGACTTGCCTTGGGCAAGCAAACATAAAAGGGGGTGCATCCGGAGCCAAGGTCATAATTCTCTTACTAGCTCCATTACATTTTAGGACTACCTCCTTGTTAAGAAGTTTAGCTGTTAGAGAAATCAGAAAACATTATGTTAAAATGTCCCTAATGTGCTCTGGATCACTTTTAGTTTCTTCCATTGTCAGCACAATTACTATGTTTTGCTTCCACCCAGGATTAATCACAGAATTAATTGCTTACCCAAATTTCTTGGCTTACCAAGACTATTTTTTACTGCGTCTTGAAATAACTAATTTCCCATTTCCTAATCTGGTTCTTACAACAGTTTCTTTGTTGCCTATATTTAAGCCAATCCTCATGCAAATATGCATGTTTAAAGTAGAGATGCATGGATATCATTTTTACGCCGGATATCGGATCCGGATATTCTGCATCTACTATCCAACCAGATTGGTTCAACATCGGGTCGGATAGTAGTTAGTGTGACATTGGAAAAAACAAACTGTCTGCAGCTCTTTTGTTTGTTCCGCACTTGCTGAGGACTGTGGTGAGTGAGGTAGCATTACTGGGGTGTTGGCAATGCAATGCACGACCGTCCAGGTTTTGTCCAAGAGAAGGGGAGACATGCTTGTGCTCAGGTGCTGTCACTGGAGGTCAGTGTGGAATGGAGGAGGATAGCAGATATGTGGAGCAGCCTACGGTGAACTCTAGCTCAAGTCTCAGTCAGATCTTTAACAGCCGGCAGCCAGCCTAGAAAGCAGGAGGAACAGGTGCTGATGCCTGCTACAGACCATATCTTAGTAAACAGAAGGAAAGCCACACCGAGAATAAGACTGGTGCTATAACCATACAAGTCACCAACATCAAAAAGAGTTAGCACCCAGTCCAGGACCTATTTAGAATAAACTTTTATTTAAAATACAAAGTGCTGTGTGCAAAAAATCTCGCTCTTAAACCATAATGGTTATAGGCTGGCAAGTTACAGCATACGTTTCGCCTGGTTACCCACCAGGCTTCATCAGACATATTTTATATCCCCGCTACCACTTTCAGCATTAAACTAGAAACCTAAACATTTTTGGTTTCTGTCGCCAGCTGTCAAAAACACTCAGAAACTGTTTAACATGGTAGGCAGCTGGAAACAAGCCTGTGCCTGCAGTTTTAGATTTATGATTCCCTCCTACTATGGCATAATCAAAAAAACACAATTTTTTAGGTTGGTTAAGTCAGCTGTCCAATCAAACGGCTGTCTTCTATAGAGTTTTTTAACTGTACTAGGACTTCAAGGACAAACCCAGCCAAGCTAAACCTAGACCTCAGCAACCACCTACCTCCCTCCCCTTCTCTTTCTTGCTTCTCCGAAAAGGAAAAGTCAATGGATGTTTTAAACTATTGTAAAATAAAAACGCTACATCTTCAAGTGCCCCCCCTCCCCAATCTGCCCCACACTGTGCACATTATGATTATTATTACTACGGTGTAATCCCAGACCTAACTGGAGTCAAGTGAATGATATCGTTTCTGCTTGCAGAGTCGCTGGCCTGCGTTGGGCTGGGAAGTTGGAACACAGTCCCTGCAGTGGCATTCCAGAACAAGGTAATGTCATTGGACAGTGCAATTTACAACTGTGAATATGAGTCGCGTAACTCCAGAATGCAATATAGTTTCTGTGTTTCTTAAAGTGTCGTGCTATTTACCCACAAAGCGGACGTTGCAATAGAACAAACTGTTACTACTGTGTGTGTGGGGGGGGGGGCAATGTTGTCCTATCCTCTGACTGCCAGCATTGCAGTATTTTTGCCATCCAAGCTCCTACTAAACATACATATTCACTGAAAGAACAGCTAAATAATTGCTTATAATTACAGATAAACCTGGTAGGCTGCGCATATTCACGCCACATTGATGCTGAGATACTACTTTAATTTTTGGCTTTCTTGGGCAGATGCATTTTCCCCATATCCGACCCGACCTGATTTAAATTTAACAAGCATTTGCCAATGCCGAATGTTGTCGCGCTGGCATTGGCAGTGGGGGTGGCATAGCTAGAGATGCATAGTGCTGTGATTTTGTGAATGTGTGTCAAAAGGTGGTTTTGCACAGCGAGCACGCCATTGTGCGCCACAGCTGTGGAAACATGTTTTGGGCAGGCTGTGAAAAATGGCAGCTGGACTGTTGATAAGGAGATGTGCACAAATGCCAGTGGTGAAAATGTGGCATGAAAATATTGCAGATTGACGAAGTGACAAGGGTGAGTGGAAACTGCGCAATGCACGCTTGCAACACAGTCATTGTATGGAGTTTCGGCACCAAATTTTCAACATAGGCATTTTAGGACCTCTGCTCATGAATAGTGTCACTGTCATTTCCTCAAACTGTCCCAAAAACCGATTTCGCACAGCGGCCATGCAATTCTGTGCCGGACGTGCGAAAACACATTTCAGGCAGCTGTAGTGTTCATAAGGAGGTATGAAAAAATGACAATGATGAACAGCTGGAGTGAAAGTATTACAGATCCACAGAGTCACAAGCATGCATGCAAACTGTGCGACACACACCATAAAACACTCATTTTATTGACTTTTGTTCCCAAATTTTCAACATAGGCATTTTAGGGCATCTGCTAATCAACAGTGTCACTGTCATTTTCATCATGTGTCTAAAATACGGACTTTCCACAGCGACCATTCTATTCTGCGCCGGAACTGCGAAAACAGATTTTGGTCAGGATGTGAAAAATGACAGCTGTACTGTTCATTAGGAGGTGCAGAACAATGGCACTGTAGAAAATCTGGAGTGAGAATATTAGGAGTTTGCGAACGTACGAGCGTGTGTGCAAACTGTGCAACACATACTCATAACACGGTCATTTGATGGAGTATTGTCACCAAATTTTCAACACAGGCATTTTAGGACCTCTGCTCATGAACAGTGTCACTGTTATTTTCGTAATGTGTCCAGAACACTGATTTCTCACAGCGAATGTGCTATTCTGCGCTGAAAGTGTGAAAACACATTTCAGCAAAGATGTGAAAAATGACAGCTATACAGTTCATGAGAAGGTGTAATAAAAAGCCAAATTTGAGAATGTGGTGTGAAAATATTGCGAATGCGCTAAGTTACGAGCATGCATTGCGCAGTTGCTATGCACCTCGTAAAACAGTCAATGTATGGAGTATTGTCACCAAATTTTCAAGGAAGACATTTTAGGACCTCTGCTCATGAATATTATCACTGTCATTTTTGTAAAGTCTCCCAAACACTGATTTCGCACAGCGATCACGCTGTTCTGCGCTGGAAGTGTGAAAACACATTTTGGCAAGGATGTGAAAAATGACAGCTATACAGTTCACAAGTAGGTGTGGTAAAATGCCAATGTTGAGAATCTGGCATGAAAATATTGCGAATTCGCTAACTTACAAGTGTGCGTTGCACAGTTGCTACGTGCGCTCGTAAAACAGTCATTTTATAGAGTATTATCACCAAATTTTCAACACAGGTATTTTAGGACCTCTGCTCATGAACAGTGTCACTGTCATTTTTGTAATGTGTCCCAAACACTGATTTTGCACAGTGACCACGCTATTCTGTGCTGGAAGTGCAAAACACATTTGGGCAGGATGTGAAAAATGACAGCTGTACGGTTCACAAGAAGGTGTGGTAAAATGCCAATGTTGAGAATCTGGCATGAAAATGTTAATGGTCGCTAACTACGAGTGTGCGTTAGCAGTTACCTCTGGCACAAATAAAACAGTTATGGTTAGTTTTCCTCGAATTTGCAACATAGGGTTTTGAGATCCCCCTCATGAACAGTGGCACTGTCATTTCCTTACACGGTCCTGAAAAGTGATTCCACGCAGTGACTATGAAATCACCTATCGGGACTGAATAACGCCATGACAGTGCAAGAATTCATGAGAAGGGGTCCCAAAAACCCCATGTTGAAAATTTTGGCCCAAAATTCACAAAAATGCCTGAGATATGCACTAAAGTTGAAAAAACCCTATCTATCCCATTATACAGCTTACAGGCATTTCCTCAGTTCGCGGTCAGCTTTGAAGAGTGCAGACGTGTTCCCGGGCCACTGATGATCATTGCACCGAGCTCTGGAGGTAGGTATGGGGTGTGGGGAGGCAGGGTGCGCAGTAAGTGGGTGCAGGTGGGGGAAGGGGGCATGGAGACTATGAGGGACCGTATTCCTTTTACAGGGTGAAAACCAAAAAAGAGAACATTGTGGGACAGTTTTTTTTCCAGGGGATTTGGCATGCTGGGGTGGGCTCCCAGTGTGCCACCTAACTGTTTGGGCGGGTGTCTGTAGCCGACGGGAGATTGGGCACCCTCATTGGCAAACAACACGAGGGGGGCCGAATTTATGCCGACGGGGATTGGGCACCCCCATCGGCACACAAAGAAGGGGGAGCGCAGAGCCAAGCAGGGATTGGGCATCCCCCTCAGCATTAAACAATTGGGGTTATTTCTGCCGACAGGAGTGGAATCCTCGTCAGCACACAAGGAAAGGGGGTGGGGTAAGAGCCGAGGGGATCGGCACCCTTGGCATTAAACAATTGGGTGTTGATGCCGACGGGAGCGGGCCCCCATCGGCACATTCACAGGGGCAGGGGCAGCCGACAGGGGGATTGGGCACTTCAAGTCAGCAGTTCTACCGCCAGGTCCCACCGTACATAATGGCAGTGAGCATGGCAAGAGAAAGACAGCTGCATCTGATGAGCTTTGCTAGGATTGCAGTGGACCTTTTCTTAGATGTGCTTGCCCCATTATGTATGCATGGTATGGCGCCGGCATGCAGGCTGATTGGGGAATGCGGGACACACCTACTAGTGTGTGCCCTGCATTCGCCTAACAGTGACCATGCCTCTAAAGCTGCACTGTCCCACTATGTTGGCTGCACAAGCACGCCAACATAAAAACCGATTGGGTCGGATACGGGGAAAAAGCTTTTATTTCTCAGAGTATGTTCTTGGTTAACAGTTTCCTACAGTGTCCCCTAATCTGCCTTCGAGTCAAGGGAAAAGTTTTGTTTCATTTTATTTTATACTGAAAAGCATGTGAGCAAAGTTATCCTTTTTCACAAGCATCCACTTAAAAAACAGTTGAGGGCAGAATCAGCATCAGGAATTGCTTCTAAATAGACTTAATGTATTCATATCAAATAAGAGATTATTAAAGAGCTAGTGGACTGCTTGCAATTAATAGTAATTTTCAGATGCAGTCAGCTATCACTTCCAGTATGTGAAGTATTTTTTTTTTATTTTCTGCTTGCTACTTAGAAGATTTTCCACCTGGCAGTACTGGGGTGATGTGTTGAGCAGAACTCTCTCTGGAGGGGGGAAAAAGTCAGTTCTGTACCTCCCACTTCATCATCAGAAATGAGACCAAACACTTTGAGACACTACAATCCTTGCAGCCTGAGCAGTGACCACACCTCTCAACCTCCTGCCTCACAAATCAGGGAAGTGGCTTAAAAAAATCAGGGACAAAGGACCAAAATCAGGGACACATCTTCAAAATTAGAGATATCCACTTAGAAAGCTGGGAGGCAGTGTAGTTAAGTGGTTTAAGGCTCTGAGCTGCAAATCTGGTGATATCCAGCAGACCAGATCTGGGTTTGAATCCCACAGCTTCTACTTACATACTGTGTGACCCTAAGCAAATCACTTAACTTCCTTGTGCTCCCAGGATGCACCTGTAAAAAAAGCTTTTGGCTTAGTATGCTACTCCTGGTTAAACAACTTAAAAAAAAAAAAAGCTGGTAGAATATGGGGCTTAGTGCAGAATGCATGTTCTAAAGAAGAACAGATATTATTTTGTGCTTATAATTTCCACTGTTTAGCCATGGAAACACAAATTTTAGGACAGAGTAAAATTTTGAGGCAAAATCAGGGACGTCCCTGAAAATCAAGGACAGTTGAGAGGTGTGGCAGTGACTTTCACAAGCTACCAATCAAAATACAGGAAATTGTGACACCCCGCAACATGCACACCACATGGGGCCACTGCAGCATGGCTCCTCATGCCACCTGCAAAGCAGACACTGACACAGTAAGTCAAAAAATATATTATGTAGCAAGGGGGTGGGACAGGGTAGGAAAGTAAGGGAAGGGGACAGGGAACAGGGACTGTACAGTGGGATGGGGGGCTGTAGGGGGAGGTACAGCTGGGGTAACAGGGGACTGCTGGGGCTCGACTACCAGCAGCCAGCGCCTTCAGTTGGCCAGCATCATCATCCTCCTCCTCATCTGCAGGACTGCCTCCATCTTCGTGGACATTATGAGGATGAGTTGGCAGAGCAGCTGGCAATACAGTGGCATCCTACGCCTCTTCTGGACACCTGTGACCAGGGACAGGACAGATGATCAGTGCAATGTCCCAAGGAACCATGCCCACCCACAGCACGCAATGGACAGTGGGAACACACACCCCTGGAGGACCTTTACCGGCCACCTGCAGGGGGGCTGGGCTAACGCCTGCCAGCAACATGGCACACCATGACAGTGCACAGAGGTGGGCCCTGCTGCACAATGGCCACCCGACTGCGCAAAGACAGTCACATGGCACAGTGCATCGGCAGCATCACAGCAACATCAGTGGCAGCCGGGTGCACTCCCATCCCACAAACAGCTGCCACACATGTGCAATGGATGCACCACAGTGGTGAGCACCAGGCACAGTGCAACACACACAGCTGCCACGGTACACAGCACAGGCAGCCATGCCAACACCCAGGCCCTGCCACTCCCCATGTACAGTGTGAAGGACCATGACAGTGCCTACCTGCCCCCTTGGCCCTGCTAGTGCCGGAGCCGCTCCTGCGCCACCTACCTGGCCCACTGCAGCCTGCTGTCCTGCCATCACCACCACTGCTGCCATCCTGCAATTTTCAGGCCCTGGGAATGGAACATAGACAGGTACACATCAGTAAACATCCACAGCAGCTGCCCACCACCCCACCCCTATGCACAACGTGAGCCCCTGCCCGACACGTCATGCACAGCTGCATCAAAAAACAAGCGGCAGCTGGAAATGCCACCCCACAATGCACATGATGGCAGTGCACCACTCTGCAGGGCATGCCAGGCAGCCCAGCCAACACCACAGTACAGCACCAGGGCACACATGCAATATGGGCCTACTCACCTGGCTGTGGCACAACCCCATGCCTAACTCGCACCTCCAGCCTCCTCAGGTGCTCTGGGTCCCTCCTGACCAGGTCACCATACCTGTGGCGGCACTGCTTCACTGTCCTGTCCACCCCGGTATGCCACTGCAGTGTGGCAGCAATCCCTGCCACAATGCCTCCCTGGGCTGCTGCAGGAGCACCTGGGCGAACAGTTGGAGTGTGTGGGGCTGAACACAGATGACCAGGTTCACCAACTCCATCTGTATCCAGTTCCATGAACGGGGTGCTCTCCATTGTGCAATGGTACGCTATGAGGCCAGTGAGCAAAATGGCGGCAGTAGGCGCACGTGGCCATGACATGCGCCAGATGCAGAAAATGTGCTGTGTCCACCCATCGCGCAGTATCAGATGTGCAGCATGGGTGTGGCTAGGCGTGGTCATGGGTGCAGGGGTGACCCAGGGGCAGGGGTCACAGCAGGGGTCATGGGTCACCCACCTCTGCGCAATGCGCATGTGCACAATAGCAGGCCTGGCGCACCATGCACCATGGCCCCCATCATTTAGTCAGTGCACAGTGCATGACTGACAGCATGATACCATTCTGCACATGTGCACTGCGGGCCTGCACACTGCGTATGCGTGCGCATTGCGCCACGACTTGCTCTGGAGCAATCACATTACTCATGGAGCAAAATCAAGATATTCAGACGCCACATGCAAATGAGCTCATCAGCCAATATGTGGTGCACTGGAGGAATTAGCATGTCATTACCGTTGCACCAAAGCTCATTTGCATACGATGCGCTATACAAGCGCCACGGAACAGCACCGGCCATGGACCGGTATTGCATCCTTTGAGGTGGGTTGTGCATGCCAGTGCAGTTCCCTGGGAGCAGATGGCACAGCAGGGTAGGATGCTACAGGGGGATGCTGCCACTAACACACTGTGCTGTCTATGTCCACAGGAAGCGACATGTCCGGATGTGAGGAGGGTGAGGATCTTGAGGAGCGTGGGCCTGCTCCCTAGCACAGGCCCAATTTCACAAAGGATGAAACGGAGGTCCTGTTTGATGACTACCTTGACAGGGAGCCACTGTTGAGTGGTGCCACGGGCACACCATAGGCCAGGGCTGGGGCCTGGGAGGAGGAGGTGGCAGGCTATGTTAACCAGCATGGCATCCACCAGCGGTCGGCACAGAAGTGCAGTAAAAAGGTGGGCACAGACAGGAGGTTCATAAAGGAGATGGTGGCAGCCAGTCATGCCTCCCGGAATGCTACCGGATGGGGGCCGCCTGATTCGCCACTGCTTACGTTGCAGGAGGAGTTGGTGGCAGCCAACCTGTGCTGCAGCATGGTGGAGGGTGTGCCTGAAGGAGGATTCCAGATGGGTGGCAGCCCATCACTGCATGGTAAGTATGTCAGCCATGCCCAGCTGGTGGCACAGAGGGTGTGTGCACGGGCATGCTGGCGTGCATTCTGCTGGCATGCATGCCCTGTGCATGTGTGCACACCAATGTGCATGCCATGCTGCCGGACACATGCAGTGGCAGTTGGGGGGGCACATGTGGGCATTGCATCACTGACACACCTTTCTTCTCTTTCAGCACCAGCATGCCTCCGTGTGGAGGATGGGATGCCGGCAGCGGCCATGGATGCAGGACCAGCCCCAGAGGACCAGCCTTCCACCTCCAGTGGCATCCAGGGGTCTGATAGGCTGCAGCATACCACCACAGTCCAGGTAGATGTCCTGGACCTGGGGTCAGACAAGGCCCTGGATGTGTTCCTGTGGGATGCCAGTCTTGGTGTCCTTTGCATGGAGACACAGATCAGGGTGGGGTCCGACGCCAATGACGACATCACCATCATCCTGAACAGCATGGACGATGTTGTGGGGGAGACGCCCATGCCAGCCACCAACACAGGCAGCATGCCCAGTGCCATGCCAGTGGGAGAACAGCTGCCTGCTGCCACTGTGGGTGCAGCTGTGTGCATTGCCATGGCTGTGTCTTGTGGTTGTGGTGGCACAGCCGTGCAGGCGCTGGGCAACGTTCAGTGGCCAGACGGGCAATGGCAGCAGTCTGCAGGTGCCACAGGGCAGCCAAATGCTGGGTCCACCACTGGAGCGCCAGCTATGGACATTCCCCATGAGGACCACACTGTGCAGTGTCCACCAGAGAGGGGGTCTGCACAGCGTGGCTGGTCACCACAGGAGGATCGGCATCCTGCCCGGGTTCCCCAGGATGCCGATCTGCTGGCTGAGCACACCCATTTGCTGCTGGCCTCGGTAGGGCAAAAGGTGCTGCTTGCAGCTGGGTGCATGCACTGCACATGGAGGTGCACCAGTTGGCCAAGCAGCACGAGAGGGGCACTCTGCAGCGCATGAAGGAGTCCACGCCTGCATCCCTGGATCACATTGCCAATGCGATCATGGATGGCTTTGCAAAGCTGGTTGCCATAGAGCGTGGCCATGCACTGCTGACCCCATGCAGTGCAATGTCCACCCCACAAACCTGACATCAGGCAACACCCACACTTTCGACACCGGGCTCTGATGTTGGCATCCCAGGAATGGCTGGGGCTGGCCTGTTTGGGTACCTACACACTCCTGTGTGGTCCCAGTCATGGTCCTGTGGGACAACCCCTGGGGGGGCTGTTGCAAACACCCCCTGTGGCTGATATGCAGCCTGTGGCTGCTGATCAGCCCCAGTGCAGCTGCCCCCATGACCGAGGTGGCCATGGTTCCGTGCAGCAGACCCAATGTGCATGCCACCCTGACCGCAGTCCACAGCTGCTGCCCTGTGCATGCATGGGCAGTGTGTGTGTGTGTGTGCATACCACTGGTGTGGCACCTGTGTGTCACACTGCACGCTGCCTGTATGCATGCTTACCCAGCCACTGGACCATGTGGTGTGGGTGTGATGAGGATAGTTCAGCACCGGTTGCACCTGTGCACTGGTGCAATGCATCTGATCCATGCCACATGCCAATGCCTGGGTGTGTGAGTGCATGGGTACATGTGTGTGTTGCTGTGTGTGGTTGTGTGTGGTTGTGAGCCACTGACTCCCCTACCCCAGCACCATGCCTCTATGTGTGCATGCCTATTGCCAGCATGCCCCTGCATGTGTGCTGTACCTGTGTGTGTGGCCCATGCATGTGTATCGTGCCACCTACCTGCGTGCACCATAGTTCTCCTGTGCAATGGTGTCCCTGTGTTGGCGCACCTGCCATTGTAGCCAGAGATCCCTCTGCCCGGGGGGGGGGCTGTCCACCACCCTCCGGCCCATTGCCTCCATTGTCCCCAGTACTGTCACCCTCATCTTCAACAGCTATCCCATGGTCAATGGCCATGTTGTGCAGTATGCAGCAGGCCAGGAATAGGCCACAGGCTTTCAAGGGGCTGTACTGTAGGGCACCGCCAGACCTGTCTAGGCAATGGAACCGTGCCTTCAGCATGCCAAATACACACTCAATGATGCTGCACGTGCTGGTGTGTGCCTCATTGTAGCATTCCTCTTCTGGGGATGACGGACGTGGGTAGGGTAGTGAGCAGCCAGGGCCTCATTAGATAGGCGCTGTCTCCTGTTTTTAAAAATTGACATGGTTAGCCCTCTTTCATCCTATGCTGTGCCCCTTGCCTGTCTCTGGTGCCCACGCCTTCATGCCCACCCTGCCCCTCCCGCATCCCATGGCCTGCTCTGCCCATCACCCCTTGCCCATGCCATACTCACCCACTAGGTGGCTCATGGGGATGTCTCCACATTTGAACCTGAGGCACAGCACAGAGCTGTGCCAGATGAATGCATCATGTGCACTCCCAGGGTGTGTGGTGCAGACATTGGTGCATGCCCCGTGGCATCATACACCACCTGGCAGTTAACACTCGGACTCCCCTTCCTTTTAATGTACACCACACTCTCAGGGCCAGGTGGCATGCAGATGGGCATGTGGGTGCAGTCAATGGCCCCAATCATGCCAGGCATGCATGCTACCCTGTGGAAGGCCTGCATGGTTGCTGTACACTCTGACTGTGTGCTGGGGAAACAGATGTATTCCAAAGCATGTGGCAGCAAAGCATTGAGGAACTGTGTGAGGAGGCGGGATGTGGCCGAGTGGGTTATGCCTGTGGTGTTCCCTGTTGGTCTCTGGAAGGTGCCCGTGGTGAGCAGGCACATGACAGCTGTCACCTTCGTCTCTGCGGACATGGCGTGGCTCCATCTGGTGGGTGCCTGCATCTCCTCACTGCACAACTCACAGAGCTGCCTCAGAATGGCCCTGTTCAGGTGGTACTGGCCCACAATCTCCATGTCACTGTAGTTCTCAAAGGTGATGCGGGCATGGTACCACCTGTGTTGGTCATACCACCGATGGGCCCTTCCTTGGCCACGTTGGTGTTCCTCCTGCCCCCTCACACCCCTCATTATGGTCTCCATCATGAAGGGTGCACTTTCCATGGCCCTTGCTGTCCAATATCCCACTGGGCGGTTGGCTGCTGCTGGCTGTGTCCCACCCTGGTGCATTGCCTGGCAGTGTGTCATCCTGGCTCTCACACTCTCTTTGCCCCATCTCCCTCTTCACTGCCACCTCTGTCTCTTTCCCTCTGTGTCTGCCTCAGTCTGTCTCTCTTTCTTTCTTTCTCTTTCTTTCTCTTTCTCTCTCTCTCTCACTCCCTCTCACTCCCTCTCACCTGGCACAAGTGTTTTCTGCATGCTTGCACCCTGTATTTATAGGAACAAGTCTGCTCGGTGCATCTCTGATTTGCTCGCACTTGCGCCATGGTTTCACGGTTGAATGTCACACTGTGCTGGATATTCATGGGCACGCCCCCTGCACTTGCGGCTGCATTCATTATACAATAGTTGCACATTGGCGCAATGGGGTTTGCACTGCGCACTGGCTCATGCTGAATACCGCTCCTTGGAGCAAGTCCGGACTAGCGCTGGTGCAACTCAGTTGCACCATGCACAACTGCTTTGAATAGCTGGGTCTAGCTCTTTAATATTTAACTTAGAAAAATCCCTGAATGTTAACTACTTAGGAGAGGTTTAGGGGCTTTATAGTTCCAGAAAACAATAGGGGAGTAATTACTGACAGACAGTTTAAGTACCAGCTGCCACAATGCCATAATCCTATCATCTCTCTGTCAAAATCTCTGCCACATGAAGCATACATACAATCAGGAGATAATGGAACAGTATTGTAAACTAATCCATAGCAGACACAGTATAGTGATTTACCACGTCCAGCTGCACAATGTCCACTTCCCTGCATATTGATGGTCAGCTGCTTTGAAAAGACTAATGATTGACTGCTGACCAAATCATACCTTAATGTTGTACTAGAAGTAAAGATTTTGAATAATGAGTTCCTAAGCAACTACTGTTAAACAGATTTGCAACTTTTGTTTCCTGCTGGAGCCAAATGCCTTCTCCATATTTTCCCCGATTCCCCTCTGCCTCCACCCCCAATTGCTCTGAGAGCACACTGCAACAATAATTTTGGCTGTGATGGACGTTGGGGGTTTCTTCCAGTTTACAGAAAAGCTGCACATATTTCACTGAGCTCCTAGAGTTTGTGTCTAGAGTGGCTTAAGAATATGCATTTTGAATTCCTCTTTTTGACTGATATTTGCAGGAATCCCTCTTATGGAGGTTTTGGATCACAACTTATATGGCAGAAAGTGGAACCTGAAGCCTGAACAAACCAATACTGCAAGTTTTCTTCAGCCAATAATGGAGGATAATGTAACCCCAGGCCAGGCTTAACTAGGAGCTGTGGCTACAAGGACACCCCAAAACAATACTCCAGAGCAGATAGCACAGCGAAGCAGAAAGAGTTGAAAGAACAGAAAGTTACACTGACCTCACTTTACAATCTTATTATCAATTTTAGGGTGAGACATGCACAGCAATAACAAACTTAAAAGAACAAATATTGGAGTTTTCAACTTGAGCGACTTCAATTGAAATTAAACAGGAAGCCTTAGAACAAGAACGGAAGTGGCAGAGCCTGCCAGTGCAGCTGTACATCAGAGCGTTCTAACTACTGAAGCTACAAGCACAGCTGTGCTGCACGATCAGTAGGTATTAATTCTAAGATTGAAAAGCTTGGGAATACCATTCTTTCCAAAAATCTCTGGCTAATTGGGGTTTCTCCTGATATTACTGATAACCAAGAACTTAATCTTTTGAAGGTCCTTTTTGTCTTAACAACAGCAGTTGCAAGTATATATGCTGCAGTTATCATCTTGACCTTTAGTTCTTTACTTGAGTGGAATAACATTTGACAGATGGTAAGGAACCTAAAACAAATGTTTTCTGTAAATAAAAGACTTACGCTGTATCATGATGTCAGTTTGGTTTCACAAAAAAGGAGGAAGAGACTTTTGACTATGAAGTTGGAATTTACAGAGGCTGGTGTCTCTGTCTCTGTTCTCTTTCCAGCAACTTTTAGATTATCTTTTCAAGGAAAGTTGTAATAAAGGGGAGGGAGGGTGGGCAGAGGGTGACTGTGAAAAGGCAGAGATACTAAACAAATATTTTTGCTCAGTATTTACAAATGAAGAGGGGGAGGTACCTAAAACAAACAGAAACACTCTGGATACAGAAGTTGATACCAGCCCATTTACAGAAGAAAGGGTTCTGAAAGAACTCTTAAAACTGAAGGTGGACAAAGCAATGGGGCCTGATGGGATTCATCCCAGAATTCTAAAAGAACTAAGGGTAGAACTAGTGACACCACTGACTACCCTCTTTAACAAATCATGGGAGGATGGGGTGGTACCTGAGGACTGGAGGAGGGCAGATGTGATTCCCCTTCACAAAAGTGGGAGCAGGGCAGAAGTGGGAAACTACAGACCAGTTAGTTTAACCTTAGTGATAGGGAAAATGATGGAATCACTTCTGAAGGAAAGAATTGTCTTGTACCTAGAGGCCAGAGGGGCACAGGACCCAAGGAAGCATGGATTCACAGCAGAAAGGTCATGCCAGACGAATCTAATGGATTTCTTTGACTGGGTGACCAAAGTAGTAGATCAGGGAGGGGCTGTGGACATGGCCTTCCTAGACTTTAGCAAGGCATTTAACTCTGTCCCACACAAAAGATTAATATACAAGTTAGCCAGCCTGGGAGTGGGTCCCAAGATGATAGCCTGGGTAAAGAATTGGCTGGAGAATAGGACACAGAGGGTAATAGTAAATGGAGTCCACTTTGAAGAAAGGGCGGCTACTAGTGGGGTACTGCAGGGTTCAGTATTAGGACCGGTCCTCTTCAATGTCTTTGTAAGTGACATTGCAGAGAGACTGGAAGGAAAAGTATGTCTCTTTGCAGATGACACAAAGATCTGCAACAGAGTTGATGCACAAGGTGGGGTGGAAAGGATGAGAAGGGACTTGGCAAGGTTAGAGGAATTGTCAAATGTATGGCAGCTTAGATTTAATGCTAAGAAGTGCAAGGTAATGCACCTGGGAAACAAAAACCCAGGGGAAGAGTACACAATGGGGGGTGAGATACTAACAACAACAAAAATGGAAAGGGACCTGGGGGTAGTCATATCAGATGACCTAAAGGTGGGCAAGCAATGTGAGAGAGCAGTAAGGAGGACTGGGGGGATACTGGGATGCATAGGGAGAGGCATCACCAGTAGAAAACAGGAAGTTGTTATCCCTCTGTACAGACAGCTGGTGAGACCTCATCTGGAGTACTGTGTGCAGTTCTGGAGACCAAATCTCCGCAAGGACATAGACAGGATGGAAGCTGTCCAGAGGAGGGCAACTAAAATGGTGCAGGGTCTGCACCAGAAGACATATGAAGAGAGACTAAAGGAGCTTAATATGTATAGCCTCGAGGAAAGGAGGGAGAGGGGGGACATGATGGAAACGTTCAAGTACCTCAAGGGAATCAACAAAGTCCAAGAGGGTAGCATCTTTCAAAAAAAGAGGTGTGCAAGAACAAGGAGGCACAATTTGAAGATGGGGGGGCAGCTAAGAGGTAATGTAAGGAGTATTTTTTCACAGAGGGTTGTGGATGCATGGAATGGCCTTCGGAGGAGGTTCTGGAGTCAAAACAGTGATTGAATTCAAGCATGCATGGGACAGCCATAAGGCAATTCTGGGGGGGGGGTAGAAAGAAGTAGGCTGCTGGTTAACTAGGATCTGCAGCTTATCCATTAGGTAGGAAAATAGGCAGACTGGGTGGGCCAAGCGGTCCTTATCTGCCATCAAATTCTATGTTTCTATATGTTTGTATTACTTTGATGACCCTGAAAAGGTCAGGGCTTTCTTTGATAAGAATGTCTGATTGCCTTTGCAATGTAACTCCAAAGATCAGCATGAAGAAGTGGAGCTCACAGAATATATTCCCGTGAATACTAATGTATAAGTACTTAAATGTCCCTGCTTATATTCAGCTATATTATTCTTATACTCTGGGACACTTCTGATAGTAGCATAGATGATAAATTGATTTCTAAGTATGCTAAATTTATTGAATACTATTAATGGAGGCCAAAGTTCTTTCATAATATTTTACATTTCTGGGAATGCTTTTTTCTATTTTCTTTTTCTCTTTCTTTCACTTCTTACATAGATACTTTTCTCTAGGCCATGAATACATTGGAGTGAGTGACTGTTTGGTTTATTTCTTACCTGCTCCAAGACCATGCTGATTGCTGTCTTTTCCTTAGTTTTTACTTTATCCTTAAAAAATATTAAAAAATCTTTGTGATTGTAAATACCAGTTTTTGATTATTTTCTTTATGCATATTCTTTTTTAATTCTGCAATCAATAAAAATGATAAGCAAAAAAAACAAACTGTGATGGATATTCTTGGTGCTCTTGCCAAGACCCAACTCAACTGCGACCCTCTGGGCAAAATGGTTACTCCCAGTGGACATTTTGAGTTCTGCACCCAGAAGTGATGCAGTAAGTGGATAACCATCATTATAAACCACAAGGGTCTGCATTTTCATATGTGATGATATAAATGGAACCTATGAATTTGTGTAAAAACTGCATCCTCCAAAATGCATCAAAGCATCATTTTCCTATTTTCAGGCCTTTCCGGTAGTTTACCTGCATTATGGTTTCTTGTGCCAACAAAATGATGCATGCATCTTTTAATTGGTGCATGTTCCTATTGTTACATGCAGCATTATTTCTGCACCCAATTTCATGTAATTGCACCAAAAGTTAAAGAACAGCTTTTATGTGGTCTAGGCGAGATATTACTTTTGTTGCAGTTGCATGCAATTGCATTTAAAATGTGCTGCATTTTGTTGAAAATCCAGCTCAAGGTTTTTGTTGATTTGATTCTGCAATTCTCATATCCAACGAATATGCATGAGATCACTCTTACAACAGTTAGAGTGGTCTCAGTGGTGGTTTTAGCATACATCATAACCTACTCTACCACTTTCTGGCATTCGCCAACCTCCTTCCACCTCCACTCACCCCCAGAAATGATACTGTTCCATCCCTTGGTAGACAACCAGTATAGTCCTCCCTCTACCTTGACCAGTCACTGTTTACTGGATGGAACTGGATGCACTGCTATAGCAATTACTATAGGAGTGTACCTGGTTCTGTTCAGTAAATGGCAACTGGCTGAGTTGGAGTTGTGCCTGTCACCTACTGAGGGATGGAACAACATCACTTATTGGGATGAGCGGGTGTCGGATGAGGGTTGTGGGTTCCAGAGAGTGAGAGTGGTGGGGTAGCGTATGATGAATTTCATCGGGTTGGGTATGAGGTGGGCAGATTGGAGGAGACATAAGGATATCATGTTTAGGGACATGATTTCTACTACCATGATTTGTTATTACTTTTGTCTACTACTCATTAAATTTTGCTGAGATTGGGGGCATGGCTACAGGGATGCTACAGAGAGTAGGGACTGAGATAGGGATTGTTTCTCATGGTAAGGGTAGGTTGAGGGTGATTGGCACCATTACTTTGTGTGTGGAGAGTTATGTCTTTTAAAGACTTTTTTTTTTGGGGGGGGTAAGAATTATGCTTAGTGGCATTTCACCAGCCTATGTTGTATCCTCTTGACTGCTTCTATATCTGTTTTGTTTGAGGAGACCAGACTTAAATATAGTATGTCAGAAATATGCACTATAGTGACCAGGGTCTTGTAACGGAAAATGAAAATATAATTGAAGCTTCGCTGTTCATAGAATAACTGCCATTCGCAGGCAAAGTACACAGAAATGTATTCTGTAAGTAATGTAGCCTCTTGGTGGTCTCTGCTAAGTGGGAGTAGAAGGGTCAATGTGATGTTTGCTGTAGCAATCCACACACACACACACACACACACACACACACACACACTCTCTCTCGCTTTCTTTCATGTGACCATCCAATGCCCCCCCATTTCTAAGATTTTTCTGAGAATGTGGTCACGTGATACAAACATACAAATTTCTTGGTTCATCAATAAATCCCACCATTCACTGTTGAATTCCATGGAAAACTAAAAGATTATTCTGTTAGTAGTGCAGTCACATGGTAGTCTTTGTCTAGGTGCTGGAACTGAAGGAACAAGGGTTAACTGCTATAGTAACCCCTCTCCCACTTTCTTATTGTTTCTCAAGTGACTGCACAGCCTACCCTGTTGAGCAGTTCTACAGCATTTGATGAAGAAGATTGATCTGCTGCTCTGTCTAGCTTGCTTTTGGAGTTAGAAAGCGGACACTTTGCATGACACAGTGTTGAGGAATTGTGCAAAGTATTTTGCATAGCATATTTTTCAAACATCACACAACACTATTCCAGTTAAAATAAGGTCTTCTCAGTTTCAATTGTGTCTCCCCAGTTACAGCAGTGTCTACTCCAAGTTATAGCAATGTGTCTCCAGTAGTAACAGTTTCTCTTCCCACATGTGTCAGTTTATTCTCCTGTTGTCACAGTTATTCGTGTGTCACCATAGCCATTATGTGATTGTCTCATCCCATTTACACCAGTATCTACTAAAGGAATAATGCATGATAGGGTGTGTGTCGTGCTGGGATAACATCATGCCTGAGGGGGTTGGACATGAGGCCACAGGCCGAGTGCAGCCAATGCCCCAGGCGTGGCGTTACCCTAGCATGATACACATCCTGGAGTGCATTATTCCTATTATACAATGGCTTATTGTTTTATATAGAATAAAAAAATAATTTTAAAGAATGTTTTTATTAGTGTGGTAAAATATTTTTGTTTCTTAAGAGAAGATGCAAAAAAAGCAAATGTGGCAACAAACAATCAATGAAGAGATTCACAGTGCTGAGACTATACCTGTGGTGTTATGCTGGGATAATGCCATGGGTCCAGCCCCAGACTGACCAATCACAGTACAAGATTCTTTCTTGCCATTGTATAATTTCAATTATACCAGTGTCAGTTGCAGCAGTGTCAGTTCCCAGTTACACAATTGCTCCTCCTATAATGGTGATTAAAATAATACAAAATTCTGTTTTGAAGACTTTAAATTTTGGGAACTGCAATAGTGACTGTTAGTCTAATTTACAGATTTTACTGGGATTTTATTGTCATTCTTTCAATAAACATATACATAATCAGAATAAAAGAAGGCTTAATATACAGAGCATTAAATGAACCAAACTGAAAATAGGATTACACTATTTTAAGTGTCTGTTTCAATGTAACTGATCATTAATTACATGCAAGAGGGTAATTACACTGTAGTTATATGTTTGTTGCATGCAACTACATTGCCGTTGCAGTACAGGAAGCAATTATAAGAAAAAAAAAGTTCTGTAGATTTACAGATCTGGTCTAAAATGCCAAATTCCATTAAACTCTTTGTTTTTACTGCTGTCCAGGCAGTCCACATTCAGAAATTTTACCAGGTTTTCCAGTAAAATACAAAAAAAACAGTGGCCTTGCTTATTAGATAAAGAAAAATGTTCAGACATTTCTAATTACACGCCAATGTCCATATTCACCCCCCTGTATAAAGCCTTTGAGAGAATAGTGCCCGATCAACTTTCTTCACATCTTGAACAATATGAAATACAGTGCCCCCGACAGCATTGATTTCAGAAAAATCATAGCAGCAATACAGCACTAATTGAGTATTACAATTTGTTCCTTGAGGCCCTAGATAAGGGAGACAAGGCTGGCAACATCTATATCGACTTGACAAAAGCCTTTGACTTGGTCAATCATAAGCTCCTTCTCTACAAACTCTATGGCCTAGGCCTGTCACAGGACACAGTTAAATGGTTTCAGAGTTATCTAATCACATGCAACTCGTTAAGATAGATGGCTCCTTGTTAGGTGTTAGGAATCTATCCATTGATGTTCCCCAGTGCTTCATTCTGGGCCCCTGACTATTCGATTTATTCATAAACCACATGCTCCCACCACTCCCGCTCCTGTAAACCTTACCCTCCAGTTTGGGGTCAATGAAAAAAGCAGCTTTTTCCTTGTGCCGCAAAGTTGTTAAATTTAATTCTCAAAAGTGTGCTTCAATACAAATGCATTGAAGCATACGGTTCAGCGCTGCACCTTTACAGTAAATGGAGCCACCCAAGCATCCACCATACTTCCGGGTAGCGGACTTATGAGAATTAAACAACTTTGCGGCGTGATGAAAAAGCTGCTTTTCAGTAAACCTAAAATGGAGGGTAAGGTTTGCAGGGGCAGGAACCCCTGCAAATGCAAGCTTTCCTTTAAATCTTTCTGAAACTCTTATCACTTAAATCAGCAATAACATCTAACTGTTTCTCTCATACTACATAAATTGTAGTGAGAAAGAAAAAAATATTGTTCACTGGTGACTTAACTCATGCTCTCTTCAAGTACTGATTTGGTGCACTAACACTGTGTGCTACCATTCCAAATGGTGAAACAGAAGGTTTATTGACAAGATACCCATCTAATGAGAATGCACACTCTGCACTGAATGCAGCCCCCCAACACACATAGCTGTAGTCAAATTTAGTAATGAACTTTTTACTAACTTGAAGTAATGCTTCCCATGAAGTTGCATGCAAACCTGAACAAGCATCAAAGCAGGGCTGTGTGAACCACCCAAGGTTCAACCATGTGAACATTGGCTGTTGAACCAGGTGAAGTTTGCCAAAGTTCTCTTACTGGTGGACTAGTTTGCAATGGTTTAACCATTCAAAAGCATTAGGAAATGGGATACATGAAATAACATAATGCACTGAGATGATGAAGCACCCAAAGCAGCAGGATGATGCAGTGGGCCACATTGAGGGTACTGCTTCCAAATATTGTGTCCATTCAGTCAGTGCCAAACATGGCAAAGAAAAAAAAAAACAAATATATTACAGGTGATACCCTTTATTGGACTAACAAAATTATTTCTGAGACTAGCTTTCGAGAGATAATACTCTCATCTTCTGGTCAGGTCAGTGAAAAAACAGTTTTGCCAAAAAATGGACAATGCTAGTAGTGAACAAGTGTACATGGCTAACAAAGCTCAAAAGAGTTTGAAATTGTAAGGCCTATGAATACCCATAAAATATCTGTACAGAATCCCATAGCATAGGCTACTGGTTCCAAAAATTGTTTGTCCATTGGGACAGAATCACACGTGGGAGGCAGTATAGCGCAGTGGTTTAAGGCTCTGAGCTGCGAATCTGGTAACATCCAGCAGGCCAGAGTTGGGTTTGAATCCCACAGCTTCCACTTGCATACTGTGTGACCCTGAACAAGTCATTTAACTTCCCTATGCTTCCCAGGTCGTACCTGTAAAAAAAGCTTTTAGCTTAGTGTGCTACTCCTGGTTAAACAACTAAATAAAAAAAAAATGGACATGATATAGGTAAGTATTGTACAACAGATATATCATGAAAGACCGAGACTTGATATCCCGAGTTGCAGTAGCCCAAAACCAACAGTCTGTAACCACTCGCAGCAGAGTTTTTTTCCATGTTTCAGGGGGCTTCACCCCCTGCACCCCCCCCTTACTTTATATAACAAACTCTGCCACGGGCAATTGCCAACTGTTGGGATATCGAGTTTGGGCAATCAGTTTCAGGCTACTGAAACTCAGGATATTGAGTTTTGGTCTTTCTGGTTTAATGGGCAACTTTACCCCAACAGTCCTTATTTGGCTTGCGAAGGCCTGTCAAAAATTCACAAAAAATTAATCTGAAAAAGTCAGAGTGAAGACAATAGTGCAGTATCCCATGGGGTGGGCTACTGGTTCCAAAACTGGTGTGCCCATTAATTTGGGCCAGTGTCACATGTGGCCAAGGCATCCCATTATGCCATGGGTAAGTGCTGTACACACTGGTTTCATGGGCAGTGTTGCCCCAAAAATGTTATTCGGTCGGTATAGGCTTGGCAAAAATTCACAAAACATTAGTCTGAAGAAGACTGAGTGAAGGAAACAGTGTGGCATCCCACAGTGTGGACTACTGATTCCAAAAACTGTGTGCCAATTGAGACAGGGCCACACATGGACAAGGATTCCCCTAATGTCATGGATAAGTGTTATACACATTGTTTTCATGGGCAACTTTGCCCCCAAAATTATTTTTTGACCTGTGTGGATCTGCCAAAAAATTCACAAAATATAAATCTGAAGATGACTGAGTGAACACAGCAGTGCAGCATCCCACAATGTGTGTATATGCTACTGATTCTAAAAAAACTAATGGGCACAGACTCCCTCCCTTTCCACCTCATCCTCCTTCTCTGTCTTTAGCCTAGCTGGAAGTGTAGGAAAGTAATCATCCATAAACCATGGCAAAAAGGGTTTTGGAAAAAGGGGCAGGTTCATTTAAAAAAACAAGCAGTTGTCAATGCCTAATGTTGGCTTGCTGGCATTGGCATTGGTAGTGCAGGAGTTAGACAGATGCATCATAGGAATGGCAGTGAAGTATTGAACTGATGCCAACCCACCCCCACCCTGCAGAGAGTGACATTAAGGTGTCCCTTTGGGTGTTTGGTAGTGTAGTGCAGTGCGGGAAAACATGTTAGGCAGGATGTGAAAAATGACAGCTGTACAGTTCATAAGGAGGTGTAAAAAATGCCAGTGTTGAAAATGTGGCATGTAAATATACCAAATTTGTGAAGTTACTAGGGTGCGTGGGAAATATGCAATGCACGCCTTAACATCTCATTTTATAGGTGTTTCGCACCAAATTTTCAACATAGGCATTTTAGCACCTCTGCTCATGTACAGTGTCACTGTTATTTCCTCAAAGTGTCCCAAGAAGTGATTTCGCACAGCTACTTACGCTATTCTGGCGCGGAAGCGAAACACATTTGGGCAGGATATGTGAAATGACAGCTGTACTGTTCATCAAGAGGTATGGAAAAATGGCAATGGTGAAAATCCAGACTGAAAATATCGCAAATGCATGACGGTACGAACGTGCGTGCAATCTGTCAACGCACGCTAGTAACACCGTTATTTTATGGAGTATCATCACCAAATTTTCAACATAGGCATTTTAGGTCCTCTGTTCATGAACTGTGTCACTGTCATTTTCATAATCTGGCCCAAACAC
This sequence comes from Neoceratodus forsteri, assembly GCA_016271365.2. NCBI lineage: Eukaryota > Metazoa > Chordata > Ceratodontiformes > Ceratodontidae > Neoceratodus > Neoceratodus forsteri. Next base: position 36,040,044 of record CM057456.1, read on the forward strand.
TGATTTCCCACAGCGACTGCGCTATTGTGCTGGAAGTGCGGAACACATTTCGGCAGGATGTGGAAAATGACAGCTGTACTGTTCACAAGGAGGTGTATAAAAATGACAATGCTGAAAATCCAGCAGTAAAATATTGTGAATGCGAGATTCACGAGCCTGTGTAACCAACTGCATGGCATGGCTAAATAAAACAGGCATTTGTTGGATTTTTTTCCTGGAATTTGGAACTTAGGCTTTTTAAGAGGCACCTCATGAACACTGCCACTGTCATTTTGACATGGGCCCGAAAGGTGATTTCACGCAGTGACTGCAAAATCACCTTTCGAGGCCGATTAATGCCATGACAGTGACAGAATTCATGAGGAGGGGCCTCAAAAAAACCCATGTTGAAAATTTGGTGCCAAAATTCCAAGAAATGTCTGAGATATGCAGCAAAGTTGAAAAAACCCTATTCACTCCATTATACAGCTTACCGGCATTTCCTCAGTTTGCGGTCGGCTTTGAAGAGTGCAGACGTGTTCCCAGTCCATTGAAGATCGTCCACGCTGGACTCCGGAGGTAAGTATGGGAGGTGAGGGAGGTAGGGTGCACAGTGGGTGGAGTGCGGGTGGGGGATGGGGCATCGAGACTACGAGGGCGGTTTTAGTTTTACAGGCAAAAAAAAACACAAAGAAACCATCGTCGGACAGTTTTCTTGTTGTAGGGCATTGGCACGCTGGGGTGGACTCTCCACATGCACCCAACTGATTATTTTTTGGTGCAGTAGCCAGCGAGGGATTGGGCACCTCATTGGCTCACTACAGGAGAATAATGCCAGCGGGGTTGGGCACCCCGTTGGCAAACAAAAGACAGCGTGTGAGCCAAAGGGTGGGCACCTCGGCATTGAACAATTGGGGGAGAGGTGATGCAGATGGGAGTGGGCCCCGTCGGCATATCAAACACAGTGGGGGCACCAACTGAGGGGATTGGGCACCCCTCGCATTCCAGACTGGGGGGGTATGCTGACAGGGAGTGGGCTCCCCCATTGGCACAGTAAAATGTGGGGGGTTAAGCCGCTCGCCGACCATGCTGATAATGGCAGCGAGCACGCAAGCAAAGGGTCCACTGCATATGACGAGCTTTGCTCGGATTGCAGCGGACCTTTGCTTAGATGTGCTCACACCATTATGTATGCATGGTGTGGCGCCAGCATGCAGGCTGATTGGGGAATGAGGGACGCACCTACTGATGTGTGCCCTGCATTCACCCAACAGCGGCCGGGCCCCCAAATCTGCACTCTTCCTAAATGTTGGCTTGTGCCTGCAGCAAGCCAACATAAAAAGGGAAGCATTTATTTTGGGTCGAAAGGCATATTCTCCTGTTGTTAACAATAATACATGCAGCATTGCAAATTCTCTCTGAGCATATACTTTTAGGTGGGAAACGGAGGTGTTTAGCAGTTACCTGTGTTAAAAGGGGCCAAATGGTCTTTTTTTTTTTTTTTTTTTGGTGCCAGTACAGTAGAGGCTCAGCTCCTGCTAGCAGCATGTTCTCATCCAGATACTCCAGCACCATTTTGTTTATTGGCATCTCAGGACCCACTATGTCAGAAAGTGGCTTGCCATGCTTTTTAATCAAGCCGTAGTCAGACAGTTGTTCCTATAGTGGTTTGTCAGCAGTCGCTATCTTTCTGGGGGGTGCAGCAGCAGCAACAGCCACAGTAGTAGTAGGCTGACAAGAATACAAAAATGAGTGACTGCTGTGATGTTCAATAGTAGCAGTGGAAACATACTGGGATCCTGCTTCTCCCCTCTCCTCCTCCTCCGGGCCTGTTAGTGTGATTACAAGGGATGATGATTGTTGTTCTTCTCTGTTTGTGTTCCTGTTCTTGTTTTGTGGCATACATACAAAGATCAGATAGATAAGCCAGGCTTTATAGGTCTGCTGATTCTTATTGCATTCTTGTGCATCAAAGAATGTCTCAGATGTATTTTTGAACTGGAGGTCCAAGAGAGTGCTGCAATGTAGCGGTCATCTGTATGCATTTTTGAAATGCATGTACCAATACTGAAATGTGAACTTATCCTTTCTATTAGATTGACAGCAGTGGTATCCTCCTTTCCTCATACTGAGTTTTCATACAAGAAGGCACAGGTTATTGAGGACAATGAGGGGCAGTACCTGGCTTGGACCAGCTGCATCAGCACCTACCACACTTGTGGTCTTTTCAAAGGGCTTTAGCACAGTGTAGAGGATCTCCATCAGGTGTCACTGATTTGGGTTGATGTTTACCTCTTCCTTAGCCAATACGAAAAAATTACTCACCTTAGTAATTATATTTCTTCTAATGGAGGCTTGCTGTATTCTGACTCTTGCAGTTAGCCCCAGGACTCAAATTGCCCCAGAGAGTAGAGAGTTAATTTCTATGCAGAGTATAGAATGTTGAGCTCGAGCTCGGTTCAGACCTCTGTCTGCTGCACTTTGAAGCACAACTGTCAGATTCTTACGAGCTAATACTAACTAATGTGGAAATTGTAAAATCTTTACTAGCCAAATGGCAACCAAATATTTTGGATCCCCAAAATACTCAAGTCAAGAAATCCAAAATCAAAAACCAGGTAGTGAACAACTTAAGACTGTTAAATAAATAATATAACCCACTCCCCCTCTCTAAAATAAGAGAGTACCCAAATGCACCCCTAGGGTGCAACACTGCACCTGCCAGCCCACTTCCCAAAAACAGGTTCTTTGAGGGGAGGTAGGGAGGGAGGTCAGAATACAGCAAGACTCCATTAGAAGAAACATAATTACTAAGGCGAGTAATTTTTTCTTCAAACAACGTGAAGTCTTGCTGTATTCTGACTGTTGCAGACTACCAAGCAGTACCTCCATGGAGGAGGGCATCGAACCTACCTTGGGAATAGGCTCTGCAGTACTGCTGTACCAAACCGAGCATCACTCCTAACCTGGATGTCCAGGGAGTAATGCTTGGTAAATGTATGGAATGTTTTCCAGGTGGCTGCTTTACATATCTCTAGCAAAGGAATATTCCTGGCAGCAGCCTGGGAAGCAGCTGTACCTCTAGTCGAATGAGCCCGCAGGCCTGAGGGAGGTACTTTGCCTAGCTTCTCATAGCAGAATTGAATACAAGAGACAATCCACCTGGCAATAGTTCTCTTAGTGGCAGGTTTGCCCTTACCCACTTCCCCATAAGTGAGAAACAACTGAAGGGAGTCAAAGCTGTGAGCCTTAGTACGCTCAGTGTAGTAACTAAGGGCTCTTTTAACATCCAAACTGTGTAAACTTCTTTCTCCTGAAGAAGAATGATCAGTGAAGAACACAGGGAGAGACATAGTGGTTCAGATGAAAATCTGAAACCACTTTAGGTAAAAACCTCCTGTTAGTTCAAAAGGAACACCTTATCTCTATGGAATGAGAAAAAATCAGGTTCCACTGACAGAGCTTGCAATTCACTGATACACCTGGCAGAGGTAATAGCTACCAGGAACACAGTTTTCCAAGTTAAGTACTTAAGCTCTGCTGAAGACAAAGGCTCAAAAGGGGGTTGCATAAGCTGAGCAATGGAAACATTAAGATCCCAAGCAGGGGTAGGATCCCTAAAGTGGGGATTGGTATGAAACAATCCCTTGAAAAATTTACAGACTACAGGGTGAGATGACAGTGAGGAAGGCATTCCCGCTGACAGAAAAGCAGAAACAGCTGACAAATGTACTTTGAGCGTAGCTGGTCTGAGGCCTAGGCCATTAAGATGAACCTTATAATCCAGAACTGTAGACAATTTAGCAGTGTCTGGGGATATATGCATCCTGGAACACTAAATGCTGAATCTTTTCCATTTGGAGTTGTAAGTTTTTCTGGTGGAAGGCTTTCGAGAGGCTCTGAGAATATCCAGAACCCCTTGGGACAGATGCAAATCTGCATACTCTAACTCTTCAAGAGCCATGCCTTGAGATTTAGAGACTGAAGATTGGGGTACCAAATCCTCCCCTGAGAGGAGGTTAACAGGTTGTAATTCTTGGGAAGAGACAGGGGAAGATGGACTGCTAGGGACAGCAACAGGGGGTACCAAGGCTGCCTGGTCCAGTCTGGAGCAATCAGAATCACTTTGCAAGGTTGTGACCTTAGCTTGACCAGAACCTTTAACAGTAGAGGAAAGGGAGGGAAGGCATACAGAAATTCCCCTTCCCAGTTCAAAATCAGAGCATCCAGAGGGACTGAGCCCAAGACTGGGGGTGTGCAACAAAACAGAGGAAGTTGGTGATTGTCTGGGGCTGCAAAGAGATCTATCTCTGGAGTGCCCCACCTTGAAAAAATCAGTTTCAACACCAGAGGGACCAGGGACCATTCGTGATGGCCCTGGGAGATCCTGCTCAATGCATCTGCTAGCACATTGTCCTTCCCTGGAGGTGGACTGCTGTCAGAGAGGTCTGCAGAGAATAAGCTAGGGACCACAATTGCATGGCTTCTGTGCACAAGGCCGTGGACCGAGTGCCTCCCTGCTTGTTGATGTACCACATGGTGGTGGTGTTGTCTGTCCTGACCTGAACCACTTTGTTCTGCACTGACTAAGAAAAAGCTTGCAGGGCCAGAAAAAATGCCATGAGTTCCAAGAGATTGATATGAAGAAGGGATTCCTGAGGGGACCACAGTCTCTGGGCTGTAAGAGCCCCCATATGGGCTCCCCACCCCAACAGAGAAACATCTGTGTTTAGGACCACAAAGTGAGACTGAGTGATGAATGGGACTCCTTGCCTGAGGTTGCCCTGATCCTGCCACCATTGGAGAGCCTAGGTCAGAGTTTGAGTCACTGGAACTAGTTTGGTTAGAGAATCTTTCTTCTGAGACCAAAAGGCCCTCAGGTGAAACTGAATGTCCCTCATCTGAAATCTGGCCCCTTGGACCACTGCTATAGAAGCTGCCATGTGGCCCAGAAGTTGAAGAAAGTGCCTTGCTGGCCGAGAGACCAAAAGGTGGAATGAAGACGGCAGCTCTACAATAGTCCTTGCCCTTTCCAGGGGAAGAAAAGCTCTCGCTTTGACTGTATCCAACTCTGCCCCTGTGAAGGTGAGGAGCTGTACAGGCTCAAGAACTAACTTGGGAAGACTGAGAAGGAATCCTAGGGAAGTGAGCACTTGCTGAGTCACTTGAAGGTCTGACTTGACTTGGTCTGGGGACTGACCCACAATGAGCCAGTTGTCCAGGTATGGAAATATGGAAATATTTTTCCTTCTTAAAAAGGCCACTACTACTGCTAGGCATTTTGTGAATTCCCTTGGAGCTGATGTCAGGCTGAAGGGCATAGCTTTGAACTGATAATGGCCTGAAGGCAACTCGAACCTGATTTACTTTCTGTGGGAGCACCTGATGGGAATGTGAAAGTAGGCATCTTTTAAGTCCAGGGAGGCTAGCCAGTCTCCTGGCCTTAGAGAGGGAAGGATTATTCCCAGAGTCACCATTTTGAAATTTGGTTTTAAAAGATGTTTGTTCAGGTATCTTAAGTCTAGGATGGGTCGCCACTCGCCTGTCTTTTTTGGGGTAAGGAAGTACCTGGAGTACAGACCTTTGCCCCTGTGCAATGTAGGAACTCTCTCTACAGCCATTAGAGCCACTAGAGATGAATCCTCTGTCTCTAGGGCAATGGTTTTGGGGATGCTTGCAGGTGGAAAAGATCTGGCCCTCAGCTTTGGAAATTTCTTGAAGCTGAGAACCAGCCCCTGGCTTACCACCTCCAGGACCCACTTGTCTGAGGTAACAGACATCCAGTCCTGGACGAAGTAAGCCAGCCTGCCTCCTACAGGAATGGGGGAGTCGACCAGGGCTGACACATCAGGGTGTCTGCTTGGCAGGAGCCTTAGGTTGAGGGATGGATGCAGCCCTGCTCATCCCCCTTCTGCCTCTCCCTCTGAAGAACCCCCTCTGAGGAAAGGGAGAAGAGTCCTGTGCTTGGTAGAAAGGCCTATGAAAAGGCCTGCCCCTGCCCCTAGCCTGCTGCTTTTGAGGAGTTGCCTGCCTTTCCTTGGCCTGTGCACTCCTATAGGTGGTTCTATACATACATATTTTTTCATGTAATTCTCTGTCTGCTCCCCAAACAGAGAATTACCCACCACAGGGAAATCCATGGCCTTAGCCTGGATGTCCTGTGAGAGATTAGTACATCTGAGCCAAGCCATTCTCCGAAGAGCCACAGATGTAGCCATGACTCTAGATAACACATCATTGGAGTCCACAGCAGCATGGAACTGTACCTTAGATGCCTCAATCCCAACAGCAGCCACCCCCTCCAGCTCTGAGGCTAGCTAGGGGGGAGGTCTGCTTAGCCAGTGCCAGTACAGTGTCCCACCTGGACTTCTGGTACATGGCTGCATAGGCCATATAATTATCCTGCCTAATTTCCAAGGCGGATGCCATGTACTGTTTCTTTGCCATGGCATCCAGCTTCCTAGAATCTTTATCTGGGGGTGTGAAGCCAAGGGTATATTAGCCTTATCACAGGCTGCAGCCTGCATAACCCCAACATGGCTATATTGTTGATACAAGTACTCTGTACCTGAACCTAATAGGTGTACCTTTTGTTCATCCTTCTGTCGACAGGAGGTACAGAATTTGGAGTTTTTAAAATCTTTTGTGTCTGTTTCCCAAAAGACTTATGAAGGGGAATAGACAGTCTTGTGGACTCTGGGATGTCCATCATCTCCACATAATCAGGTTCCTCTTGTTCCTCTACAGCTTGTTCCACAGGGAGCTGGAGGGTTTCTGCCACTTTCCTGTAAAACATGTAGCGGTAAGGGGACTCAGAAAGCCTAGGAGGGGAAACACCAGAAGGCCTGTCTGGGGAGATGTCCGGTTCAATGGGCTCAACCAGGCCTCCCACACTATCGTCATCATCATCATCATCATCATCATCATAATCTTCATCCCCCTCCAAATCTGGTTTATAGAAATCTCCAGGGGCATAATCATGAACCGGAGGAACCGACCGAACCAAGCTCCTGCCAGAAGGCACCGGATCAGACGGAACCAGGCAAAGCAATTCTACAATCCTTATCACATTGGCAATCTCTTTGGTGGCTGGAAAATGGGTCTCAGGATCCGAACTGGCTGATTTTTCTTTTCTTTTTCTAGGAACCAGTCCCTCAGGATTGGCTTTCCTCTTGCCCGAAGAAGTATCGCCCTGGTCAGAGGGCACTCCCTCGGGTTCGGTCGGAACTGAATCAGGCTGGCCATCCAGGTCAGCGGATTTCATGGCTTCCTTATTTTTTCACAGAGAGGGTTGTGGATGCATGGAACAGCCTCCCTGAGGAGGTTGTGGAGTCAAGAACAGTGGGGGAATTCAAGAATGCATGGGACAGGCATAAGGTTGTCCTAGTGGGGGGTAGGAGGAAGTAAGCTGTTGGTTAACTAGGATCTGCAGCTTATCTGTTAGGTAGGAAAATGGGCAGACTAGGTGGGCCAAGCGGTCCTTATCTGCCATCAAATTCTATGTTTCTTTGTTTCTTATCCCTGAGCCAACCTAATCTTTTTTCCAGGGTAGACTTAGGGACATTTTTACAGATTTGGCAGTCTGAATCGAGGCTGGTCTAACCCCAGACAATAAACACAGGTAGTGTGGGGATTAGCCTTAGCAAAGACCTCCCCACACACACTGCAGTGTTGAAACCCAGTGGGCCTGGTTTTTCTTTCGGATTTCTCAGACGTAGTCATCCTAACCACAAACTTACCCTTTTTATGGCAAACAACCAGGCAAGACACCCTGATTGATTTCTAACCATGTCACGGGTATTGGAAAAAAACACAAGAAAATGCAGTTTTTTTAAAAACGATAAGGACTGGTAACCACACTCTAAGTTTAAAAACAAAGACAGAATAAATCACTAAACGGCCGGTTCAGTTGAACCGGTCAAAAAATCAATTTTTACAATTTCCACAAGTTTGCTATGTCTAGTTCACTACCTAGTACTTACTGTACCACAGACAGAGATCTGAACCGAAACTTGAAAAAAAAAAAAAATCAGTAAAACCAAGGACTTTAACCGATTTCGAACCGTGAGCAAAGGAGAACTCTCCAGAGCGGCCGTTCAGTTAGGCGGAGTAAAGAATCTGACAGTTGCGCTTCAAAGTGCAGCAGACAGAGGTTTGAATAGAGCTTGAGCTCAACGTTCTATGCTTGGCATAGAAATTAACCCTCTACTCTCCAGGGCAGTTTGAGTGCTGGGGCTAACTGCAATAGTCAGAATACAGCAAGACTTCATGTTTGAAGTTGCTCAACAACATACTGGTGGATAGCCTTCTGTTGTTCTAGTAGCCATTCCATCATGTAATAGGTAGAATTACATCTTATTGCCACATCTTGTTTCAGGTAGAGGAGGGGGAAGGTGGCTCCACTGCTGAATGTTTCATAACAGCTTCAGTGCCTTTACGGAATCATTAAAATGACCACAAACATTTTTGATAAGATGTACACATTTCTGTACAGTGGTACCTTCCTCAACTAGGAATCCCTGGACTACCAGATTTATACAGTGAGTATAACATGGAACATATGTATAATCACCATCGTCAACTGTCTTTCCAGTGTTCTTTGCTTTATTTGATACTATAAAACCTGATGTTAATGTGTGTCATGTCAGCCACACATCAAACTTCTGTTAAATGAAGTGTAACAAGTTTTCTGCACATTGGTCATTGTCAGAGCCAGCAACACATAAAGCTGTCTGCTTGTGGGACTTGGGGGCCCAGTGACTTGCAGGTACTGCTACTGTTGCTGCTGGTATGTAACCCAGAGGAGGAAGAGGAAGAAAAGGAGGGGAACAAAGAGGGGAAACTGGCCCAGTGGGCAGTCACTGCCATGTGATCAGTAGTCGGACCACTGGTCCACGCTTTATGTGATGTGGAATGGCTGGAACAAATGATCCTTTCAGGACATGTGACACAGTCTTGAAGACACTCTGATGCATGTAAGGAAGAGCCAATGTGGAAAAGTAGGTATGGCTGGGCACTTGATACCTTGGCTCTGCAACATACATTAACAATAGAAAACCTGTATTGCTCCCAAAGGTGAATGGCAGCAAGTTGGTGGCTAGTTTTTGTTCACAATTGCTCCTACCATCATTTTTTGCCTCTAGTCTGTTTGCTTTATATTTCTGGTCCATTTCCAGGGACTTGACCAGTGAGAATTGAGTGCCTTTTTTCCCCTGGATGTGACAGTTGGCTTCTATTTTTGCCACCCTAGGGAATGGAAGTAGGTGGGGATTTGCGGCCCCTCAGAGGTGTAGGGGTCAATGGGCTTAAGAACTGATTAAGGGAAGATGTTGGAATTGTGCATTGGCTACCACTTGAAAGACTTTCTTCCTCATCCTGTCTACCTGGTCTCCTAATATTCTCCTTAACCTGGCCATCATCATCATCATCAGCTTCACTGCTTGGTGATGCTGCTGCTGACTCCATGCATTAGCATGCCTTACCATATTGAGATCTGTGGGACTTCAGGAAATGCCTTTTCATGGTAGATGTCCCTAGCCTTGTTCCTTCTTACCCTGGACTCAGTCTGTCTTTACTTAAAAGACACATTACGTGTGTCCATGATTCTTTGTCCACTCAAAAGAAATCCCACACCACCGATGTCACCGACTTGGTCTTTCCTCATGGCATCCTCAACTGTTGCCTAATGGGTGGGCTACTGTGGGCTTCTTTCACATCATCACCCTCCTTTTCCTCCACCAGTTCTTCAGGGTCAGGGAATAGTTTTTCTTCTTCTATCATGTGTCCCGGGCTACCAGCTTTGCTCGTGTCTTCTTTATCTGCTATCATTTTAGTTGCTTCTTGTTGTGGTTCTCCTTATTGTTTTGTGGTCTTTTTTTTACCACCACTATTAATCTTTTTTCATCTTTTATGTGCACCTCTCCCAAGTTGAACTTCCACTTCCTCCTCCTCCTCCCCAAAACTGCTGCTGCTATCACTTTTATCAGGCATATAATCACAATCTGTTTCTCTGTCCCCAAGTTGCATTAAATCACTTTGCCCCTCTTCCTCTGCCTGTGTCCATACCTGATGCACTCTTTTCTTATTCCTTTTTTTTCTACGATTGCTTGTGTTGCAACCCTTGCAGTGCCACTGTGAGTGGTTCCTACAGTGTATGACACTTTATGAAATGTTCACCCACTACTTGTGTAGCCCACTCCCCCAATTTGGGGGCCGTCCTTAAGTGTCTTCCTGGGCTCCATCTATGCCCACTGCCAGGCAGACATCCTGCAGAGGTAGCAAATTCATTGTTATTTGTTGTTATCCTGTTGATTCCTGTGAGAGTGCCATGATGTGCCTCCACGCCTGCCCCTTTAAGACATTATCCAGTGTGCTTACAGTAAATGATCTGGGCTGGGTCCGAGTGTTTCAAAGCTCACGACCGACCGGGCACTGCTTTAATTTGTTCCACTCTGCTGTCGATAGTAAGGCAGAAGGAGCTTTAGTTAGTACTGTAAATATTTACTTCCAGCTTGTTATATTTAAATTAGTGTTTATTTTAACCTGCTTTTGTTGCAGCTTATGCATTCAAATGGGAGCCACCATGGTTGATCCGGGACTTCCAGGAATTTGGACCAATTGGGACACAGAGGACCTTGAGGGGTACTTAGTTCAAGTGCCTCGTTGGAAAACTGTAGTTTTTGTAGTTTAAAAGGTTGGCACTTAAACTGACAAATGGGAGCACCATCACTGTGATTGACAGCTCCCCTAGCTAACCGGGGTGCTAGAGAACTGGACTAGTTCAGAAACTGGCAGGAGACTGGGGAAGTTGCTGGGAGAGTGAGCAGCTTGAGCCAGCAAGTGTGAGTTCCTGGAAAGTAGTTGTGGAGAATTGGCAGGGAAAGGCCTGACTTGCCTTTCTGCTCCCGTTTCCGGGCAGTGGACTGCCTCATTGCAGTAATCTGACTAATCCGAAAATAACTTTAAACTGTGGCAGAAAGCTTCAAGATTCTGAGGCATACAGTTCGAGATAGTGGACCAAAAGGAGCTCGTGTGAAGCGCTCGGCCCTAGGAACTGTGTGAGAGACTGTTTCTATAGACTAAGGTTTGCTCAGTAAATCGGCTGCAATTATGAACCAGCCTAAAACCGTCCTGAAGGTAGAGAAGGGAATGTTGTTTTCTTTAAATGTGCTGAATGTTTATCAAGGGTCGAGGCCTATCTTTGCCAGTAACCAAACTGTTTGCCAGCTAGAGGTTTTCACCAGCAACCAAACTGAACTGTGACAAAAGTGTTTCTCCAGCCTTGGGCCTATGCCAAACCCAGCCCAAACCAACTGTTCTTGCACCAGTGGCTGCTTTCTTGGCAAGAGACCAGCTTGGGGATTCAGCCCCTGTGCAGCAAATAATCACAGGTTGCTGCCACCTGGAGGAAAAGGCCATGAAATGGAGGTGAGCCATGCAGGCCCAGCTTCCCCATGCTCTACAGTCTTCAGCAGCAGGTCTTCATATCGCCAGGTAAATTCCTACTAACTGGTGTGAGTAAACTCAGGGTAGCTCCCTGCAACTTTTCTTTAAATCATTCTGCGGTACCATCTGATTGCTTCAGTGTTTTACAGAGTTATAAAGGACTGGGCCAACCGCCATGGACACAAATAGCAAAGTCTTGTTTATGCATGTTAACTGCCTTTTCTTTCCATCAAGGGCCCCAATAACAGCTGCAATGGTGGCCACCCCGGGGCACCAATTCTGGCCAACTAGCATAATATTCTGGGTACCCAGTGTTGTCAGACTGTTTACTGAGGGACTAAAGTGCATGCATGCATAGTAACCTGAATCAAATCAGTATAGTAATCATTCTTCTAGATTTATGCCCCAATTTGTTCAAATTCCCCTTAATAAATCGATTAAGTTGTTTCACTGTTACATTACATATTGAATAGCTCATTGTCTGGGTAAAAGTTAATGTGTTTGGGGGAAATGTGTTTAAAGGTGCATGCCTGTACTGAATATTGTTTTACAAGGGGATCCAGGGAATTTTTCTGAAGGTCAGACCCTGGTGGTTAGTGCAAAGGGTGGGTACATATTAGTAATGTTTATTGCTGAATGTGTGTTAACTGCTGCAAAGGGTTATTCCCCCTTAGAAGGTTCAAGATCACTAGGTGGGTCTGCGGGTGGTTATAGCTTCCCAGAGGGCTATACCAGGGTCGGTAGATACCCCCACTTATATTACTCAGGGTGGAGACACCAGTTTGAACCCATGCCCCTCAACCTGTTAGGAGAAATATAGGCAGGGGTAGTAACCCTAGAGATAGAGTCACCTAGGGGTTACACTTATATGGAATGATCACCCACTACTGTCATCTTTTTCTACACTTGTAGTTCCCACTGAGGCAGAGGGTCTTTGACTAACCCACTCTGCTTTGGTTTCTCTTTGATGTGACTGGATGATTCCATGCCACCATCTCCTTGGCCTTTCTGTTGCTCCATTTCCTAATGCTTACTACAGGACTCAGCCACTTACTGTAGGTGCTGAATGATGAAGAGTAAGACTTTATTAAATTTTTTTTATTTATTTTTATTTTATCAGGGGGATGTCACCAAGAACTACCAGAACCCAGGCACTAACTCATTACCAGCTGGCATACACTTGTTGCCCACTGCCCAGGTCACATTGCAGTAGCACTGCTCAGGACCACGCGTATACACACACACACATATACATACACACGTTGCTTAAGCACTTAGGAGGAAAAGGGGGAAAGCACTTCAGAAACTTGAGGGAATGTGGAGAATGTTTGTTCATTTTAGTTATTTTTTACTTTTTTTATGGGATATCACCAAAGTGCCAGCTACCAGGGGCCAGGCACTGGCACACTGACAGCTGGCACACAGTCGTGGCCCTGCCCACTGCCCAGATCACACTGCAACAACACCATTCAGGATGACATATACACACACTCTTGGGCTGCTTCAGGACTCATGAGGAGGAGGAGGAGAAAGCACTTCAGCAACTTGAGGGATTAATGTGGAGAATTGTTTTAATTTATTTTTTACTTTTTAATGGGATGCCACCAATATGTCAACTACCAGAGACCAGGCACTGGCATGCTGCTAGCTGGCACACACTTGCTGCCTGCTGCCCAAATCACACTGCAGCAGCTCAGCCAGGACCACACACACACACATACTACTTCAGGACTCAGGAGGAAGGTACTGCTGCAGCTTGGGGGAACTTGAAGAGTTTAATTTTGAAAACTGCCACAAAAAGAAAAAAAAAATGTTTTCAATTTTTTTATGGGATGCCTCCAAGGTGCCAACTACCAGGGTACAGGCACCACAACATTGCCAGGTAGCACACACTTGCTGAACATTGTACTGATCACACTGCAAAACGCTGCTTCAGGACTCAGGAGGAGGAGGTAGTAACCACTGCAAGCAAGCCTGCAATTTGGGTGAATGTAAACAGTTTGCAACTGCCACAAATAGAAACCTGAATGTGAATGATGAATTACTTACATTTTTTATGGGATGCCACAAAGGTGCCAGCTACCAGTGGCCAGGCACTGTCCTGCTGCCAGCTGGTACACACTTGCTGCCCAGTAAAATTAGTAAATAAAAGTACCCCCCCCCAAAAAAAAACAAGCATTTGTCAATGCTGAAAGTTCACTGCATTACTTAAGGAACAGCACGTGGAGGTGATCCATAGAGTTTAATGGCAGCAATTTGTAAAAAGGTTGTTTTTATACTTTCCAGTAACGAGTTTGTCAAAGAAAGGCAGTCGCTTAACTAAACAAAGACCTTCTTAGGTATGCAAATGCATTTCTTTGACAAAATCATCACTGGAAAGTATAACAAGCATTTGTCAATGCCGAATGTTGTCTTGCTGGCATCGGCACTGATAGTGCAGGAGTTAGAGAGATGCATAGTAGGAATGGCAGTGGAGTTTTGAACTGACGCCAACCCCACCCCTACCCTGCAGAGACTGACAGGTGTTGGGGGGTGCTTTTGGATCATTGGCCATAACACTCATGCCATTTCACCTCACCCTACCCTGCAGGCACCAACAGGTGTTGCAGTGTGCCTTGGGGTCTTTGGGCATTACACTCACCCCATTTCACAAGAAAATATGCTGAGATGGGTGCAGTATAGGAGAATGGGGTGAACACTGGGGCCGAAGACCCAAGGCACACCTTGATGCCTGTCACTGGCTGCAGAGTGGGCATGGAATGGTGTGAGTATTATGGCCAATGATCCCGAGTCACCCCCCCCGATGCTCCAGATTTTCAATGTGGGCTTTTTGAGACCCCCACCTCATGAAAAGTGGCACGATTATTTTGTTAATCCCGAAAGGTGATTTTGCACAGCTACTGTTCCATTTGGCACCACAGGTGCGAAAACACATTTGAGGCAGGATGTGAAAAGTGACAGCTGTACTAATCATGAGGTGGTGTTAAAAAATGGTGCTGTTGAAACTATGTAGAGAAAATATGAAAACTTGGCAAAGTTACAAGCCTGCATAGAAACTGTGCAATGCATGCCTGTAACACAATCATTTTCTGGAATTTTGTCACCAAATTTTCAACATGGTAATTTTTGAATCTCTCCTCATGAGCAGTGGCACTGTGATTTTATTAATCTGTCCCAAAAGCTGATTTCCCATAGCGACCGTGCCATTCTGCTCCACAGGTGTGAAAACACATTTCAGGCAGGATGTGAGAAATGACAGCTGTACTGTTCATAAGGAGGTGTAAAAAATGGCAATGTTGAAAATCCGGAGTGAAAATATTAAAAATTGGCGAAGTTACGAGCATGCATAGAAACTACGCAACGCACGCTCATAATGCAGTCATTTTTTGGGAATTTTTTCACCAAATTGGCAACATGGATTTTAGACCTCCCTCATGAACTGTGGCACTGTGGTTTAGTTAATCAGTCCAAATAGGGGATTCCGCACAGCGACCGCGAAATCACCTTTCGGGACTGAGAAACTAAATGACAGTGCCAGTGTGTTCATGAGGTGAGGCACAAGAACCCCATGTTAAAAATTTGGGGCCAAAAGTCCTAAAAATGGCTGAGATAGTAACTTAAGTCGAAACCCCTCTCCCTCCATTGACTCCCGTTATAGGGCTTACCGTGATTTTCTTCAGTTTACAATCTGCTTTTGAAGAGTGAAGACATGTTCTGGTCCATAGAAGATCGCTGCTCCTGACCTCCAGAGGTAAGTATGGGGTGAGGGGTGTTCAGGAGGTGGGTAGGGGAGAGGGTCAGGATGAGCGAAACGATGAAGGACAGTCTTCTTTTTTGCAGGTTAAAAAAAAGACTGGGGGACTGTTTTCTTTACTTACAGGTAAACAAATAGCTTTGGCACACTGGCATGAGCTCCCAGTGTGCCACATGAGTTTGAAGGGGGACCTGATGCTGACAAGGATTGGGCACCACCGTCAGCAAAGAAATTGAGCTTGGGGATGGGGACACACTGGGGTGGGCTCCCAGTGTGCCACGTGAGTTTGTGGGGTCTGATGCTGATGGGGATTGGGCACCCCCATCACAAAGAAATTGAGCTTGGGGGTGGGGGCATCCGACACCAGAAGTTGGCATCCCAGTGTTGGGAAAATACGAAAACTGTCTCAGCACACAGGGGTGGGCTCCCAGTGTACCACAATGTTGGGGGGAGGGGGATACATGCTGACACTGAGATTGGGTACCCCGATGTTGGCTTTCTCAGGGAGTGTGTGGTTTCCACACATGCCCAGAATCGGCTGCATTCCACATATATTTGTTCCATGACCAAATGGCGATCAGCTGTTCGGCAGCTCCTTCTTCTGAAGTTTTTGCACACACTAGTCATAGCAATAAGTTGGCAGCACGAAGGTGTGATGAACTTAAAAACCACATCTCAGGCTTCTTCCAGGGACCTCAGTCATTTCTGCTTGTATTTGTATATCCTGCTAAAATACTAGTTCTTCAGTAAATAAAATATGCGCTACATTGCTAAGATTAGGCAGCAAGTGGGTATTAGCAGACTGCCACCTCATGTCCCATCAGACCCCTGTCCAGCCCCAAGCACACTCCTCCAGAGTCCAGTGTCTCCCTTCTCAGCTGTCTCAGGCAACCCTCCGGTCCCAGAGGCCTGCTGCACACTGCTCAGCCCAACTTTTCATTGGTTTCCTTCTTCCTCTTGAATATCCCCCTTCAGCAGCCCTGCTGTTGCAGGACTAGTGTATGTTGATATTTTGAAGATTTTCTTTTGGTTTTTGAAGAATTTCCTAGCTAATGTAACTAGATGTGACACACAGCCCTGCCTAAGCTACCTAAAAGCCCAGTGATGAGTGTGCAAGTGAGTTTTCTTACTGGTTCACGTCATCGAGCTGAGTCTAGCTCCAAAACAAAGCTGTGACTCACACTATATCCTATTGAACTGTTTCAGGTGCAAACTGCGGTTCACGGTTCAGCTGGTTCACCTGATCCACACCATTCAGACCAGGGCAAACCAGTCAAAACAAAAGTGCACCTATTTCTTTTAAAAGTTCACCACAGTCAAAAGAATCAAACTCCTGAAGTTTAAGGTGTTCATTTCTTTCATAGAACCAAACTTGCAGCCCTACCTTAAAGTATCAGCCTGAACTAAGTTGCCTGGATAAAATTAACAGTTCAATGTTCTGAAAATCTGCCTCAAACCTTGCTGAAACGTATCACTGATATCATCAACTACAGCTAAAAATCTCTCTCATACAACAAACTGTAGTGAGAAAGAGAAAAAATATTGTTCACTGGGGATTGAAACCATGCTGTTTTCAACTACAGATTTGGTACTCTACCACTGTGTGCTATCATTACAGATGGAGAAACAGAAGGTTTTGTCACAAGAATCCCATGCCATGAGAATGCTCATCCCGCACTGAGTGCGGACCCCCCCACACACACACACACCCCTGCAGTGGAGTTTAGTAATGAGTGTTTTGCTAGCTTGAAGTAATGTTTCCTACTGAGTTACATTCAGACCTAGACAAACATCAGAGTATCATTCTGAACTAATTGAATTGAGTGCAACAAATAAACAGTTAATGTTCTGAAAGTCTGCTTCATACCTTACTGAAACTCGTATCACTGGCATCAGCAATGGCATCTAACAATTTCTCTCATACAACATAAATTGTAGTGAGAAAGAAAAAAATGTTCTTATCTGGGGATTGAACCCAGGCCCCCTTTATCTACTGTCTTGGTGCTCTAGAACTGTGTGCTATCAAAGTGTATGGTGGGACGTTGTTCCAATCAGATTTTTATCTCACCTGAAATGCTATTGTACATGGTTCAAAGGTCTTGAAACACTGTTCAGCCCTTCTGTGGAACAACAGTGTTCCAGCTGAATTAAGAAATATACACGCCACACTAAATGAAACTGCAGGATCAACCAGATTAAAAGAAGTGGCGATGGCACAAACACTCACATAATCCTACATATGCAGGATCAGCCAGTTATTATGATTAAGAATATGCAGGATCAACTAGATACTATATATACACCTATGCAAAAAAATAAATGCAGGATCAACCAGATATTTAAAATAACTTACCAAAAAAGACTCTGTTCCACTGTGTCCTCTCGCTAAGCGGGAAACATAGCCACCATTTTTTTCCCAACTTGATTCTCAATCAATGAGAGTGCGCAATACAAATGTAGGGACATCTGGTCCCTAACAACCATGCAATTGTGTCTAGCAACCAGCTGTAACTCTAGGAATAATAAGACACGGGTGGCAAACACTTCTATTAAAACAAAAATAAAATAAAAACTGCACATACTATATAGAAATTGATTTTGTGGACACCATACACTATAAAAAGTAGTGGATGACCAACTTTATGCAGAACCAGTGTGTTCTGCCACCTCGGGGTTCTGAGTCCCATGGACCTCTCAAGCTTCACTCTCGATGTCACTGGGAATCAGAACCCATCTGTGGCAGAACACACTGGTTCTGCATAGTTGCCCATACAGTATTCTCCATGGTCCACAAAGTGAAACAGAAGGTTTCTTAACAAGAAACCCATGCAATGAAACTGCACATCCTGCACTGAGTGCTGATCCCCCTCCCCCCTCACCGCTGGAGTGGAGTTTAGTAATTAACTTTTTACTAGCTTGACGTATTGCTTCCCACTAAGTTGCATTCAAACCTAGACATGTCTCAGAGTATCAGCCAGAACTAATTAAGCTGACTGCAACTATGTAACAGTTTAATCTTCTGAAAGTGTGCTTTAGACCTTGATTCAACTCTAATGACTGACATCAGCAATAACACCTAACAATGTCTCTCATACTACATACACTGGTGCCGTCTAGGATGGAATGCTGTAGTATCACAAAAATACTACAGTATACTGCAGGAAAGAGTGTAATTCAATGGCAATTAAGCCATTTTGTCATGCAGTATTTTGTGACACGTCAGCTACTGCAAGTTATTGTGTTGCCTCATGGCTGGTTCACCCTGTACATTGTTGTGAGGAAGGGAAGGAGGGAGAAAGGAAGGAAATGTTTCACACTGGGAATCAAATCCAGCTGGTTCTACCACTGTGCAATGTCGGGGATGTCCTTGACATCCCAGACAGTGATAGGAACAATGCTGACTGTTGGCATTGTTCCTGACAGGAGAAAGTGTTTTTCTGTGGAGGCTTTGCCCCACGCACCCCCATGAAGGGTGCCGTGCCCCTGCACCCTCCATCTTTACATAACCAACTCGAGTTGCAGGTTGGTTTTGGATGTATGCTGTAAATACTAGGAACTCCCATCATCAAGTCACAGCAGACCACCACAGCGAAAGATTTTGACCTAGCGAGACTCCATCACTGTGGTGTTATTTTGCCGTAATGGTGTCACTGTCCTGACGTGCTACCAACCCAGCCTTGTGTAGGTCTGAAACTTTATACCAAGACTTAAAATCCCTATCACTGACACCATCAGTGACATCATGCAGCCGAATCCCTCAGACTGAATGCAACCCTAAACTTGACTAAATGCAGAAAAGAATGTGCATGATCAGAAGGGGCTCTAGCAAGCTTCATTTGCTGGCATCTATAAAGCAGTCAGGAAATATTTTCCACAATTCACCACATTATTCAGTAATACATGACAAAATTACACAGTTTAAAGGGGACAGGAATTGATTAGCAGTGTCAGTGGCTCAGTAGGTAGCACACTTGCCTCTGAGGCCGGGAGATCAGAGGGCTGTGGGTTCAGTTCCCACATCTGGCACTTGGGTTAATATCCCAGTACTAACACTGTAGTGCAGCATGAGAGGGGTGCTGCACTTCTGAGGTGCCGTCTTTCGGATGAGACATTAAACCGAGGTCCTATCTGCCTGGATTGGTGGTAGTTCAGGTGGATGTTAAAGATCCCATGGCACTTATTGAAAAGAGTAGGGGAATTTCCCTGGTGTCCTGGCCAAATTTCCCTCATTCACTAAAAATACCACCAACAGCTCAATCTGGTTCAAGGTCAGTTAGCATTCATCTGTATTCCCTTCCCCGGGTAGTGCCTGAAAATAGGCAGGATTTGTCTAGTGCACTTACCTGGTCAACAAAAACTAAATAAATTACTTATGTGCAGCTCTTTGAAATGTCTCTATTTTCATAAATGATATTCATACCTGTAAAGGATTCCTATTTAACTGTGTCTGAAGTAAAGCTGAAGCTGTCAGCTATGTTTTGTATTGTTTTCTTTGTATGGACAACATTCTGTACAGTTCCTTTCATGGAACCAAGAATTTAGAGTTTTAACTATGTCACTTCATGGTTTTGAAACCGTGGGCAATGTATTGATAAGTTCATGCTCACATTTCTGAAACAATGAAGTGACAGTCAAAACTCCAAATTTTTGGTTCCATGAAAGGAGCTGCACAGAATGTTGTCTATACAAAGAAAACAATACAAAACACAACTGACAGCTTCAGCTTTTATTCAGGCACAGTTAAATAGGGATCTTTTACAGGTATGAATATCAATTATGAAAATAGAGACATTTCGAACAGCTGCACATATGTAATCAATTCCTGTCCCCTTTAAAGCAGCAGTGCAACGAACAGTCTTCAGAAATACAGGTTTTATGTTTACCTGTGTATATGATTTTTTGAGCCTTCCAATTGCTGTTAATTGTAGTAATATGCCAGATAAAGCACTTGATAAAACAACTATTTGCTGAAATAGTATATTAATTTGCTCTAAATAAATCTCTGCCTGACATGTTTGTTTTATACTCTTACTTCCCATGATGCATTTTTTTTGCATGCAATGCTGTTTTGCATGCGCATTCATGTCTAGCAGGTGGAGAAATCAAAATTTTGATAGTCGGCAGATACTGTAATTCAAAGGAATAAATCCCCTATCCACTCTGTACATTAGTGGTGTTACATTCTCTGGCAAAGAAGCAAGGGTAGCAGGTTGCTTCTGAAGCAGACAGTCCATTTAATGTGATGTAAAACCATGCATCTGACCTGCTCATTTTCCTCAACTGCTACTATCCTGTTCTGTTTATAATATGAAACAACACCGTGGAACAACTTGATTACAGTTCTAAAAATCATTGTTCATTCAGTCACCATGCCATCGGCCTACTCACTCTACCAACTGTAGTGTAATCAATCTGTCTGGAAGGATTCACTCAGGTAGCATGTAGAGAGCAGTTTATCATATCACCCCCACACCAGCCATAGTAAAGGACAGTCAAAACTTATGATTAATTCCGGAGCAATCTACAAGTTGCTGATGTTAGCTTGTGCTCGAGTATGCAACTGCATAAGCCATCAACTCCTTTACTATGTCTAGTGTGGGGGCTAGTTGACAAACTGCTCTACACATGGACAACATTTTGAAAAAGTGTCTGCCCTGTGTCAAGCCCTCCCGTCTGCTCGATATCCCAAACTGTTGCTCACAGACAGTACAATCATAACTGCCCTGCCAGATAAATTAGAAAAAGTGAAAGCACTGTACGACTCAGATAATGGGCACACACCAGTCAACTGTTAACATAGATACATGATCTCTTTCGGGCATAATACGAGTAGCTGAAGCCAAAGATGCTGATCTTTTTTAAAAGGGTTTCCACTATAGCAGCAAAGTATTTCATTAATTTTCTCAGCTCATTTTTTTTTTCATTCAGAACATAGTATGCCTTGGTATGATCCATGTGCTGCAATCTGGTGCCTGAACATCAAACTGTCAGCACTTGTACAGTTGGTTCAGATTTAATCTTCTGGGATCGACATAACAAAACAATAAAAAATAGATAGCCCTATTGTCTCAGACTATAGAGACCTGCAATTTTACAGCAGCAAACATCACAGGCACTTAGCCCTTTAAAAGATGTAGCCAAAAGCTGGACAGGGACCATTTTCATGTCAACGCTCTACAGATCAGCTTCACTATGCACAGGGGTAAGGGGGATGGTGGACTACTTATGCTGTTTAAATGTCAAGTTTTACCTCAGTGCACTACTATCGATGGGATGGCTCAGTCAAATAGATAATAGCAATTACTTTCCAAAACCACCATCATGGCAACTGAGTGAGGCAAGGTTGAGGTATTCATTTTAGCATCAGCCCCAGACAGATCCAGCAGGTCCGATCATAATGGCATGGGTATATACTGTAGCAGTTGAAACTTTTGAGTAGAGTGGATGAAAAATTATCCAAACCGCAGTTCTTTATGTTGTTTAGACTGAAATGACTCTAAGGGTCTCTTCAAAAGACACAGCTCCACTCTGCATGGGAAGGGGATGGTAAAGGGTGTTCACATAGGGAAAGAAAGAAATGCACAGGTAAGTAAACACTACAGTACAATACAATACACTGTATTTAACTCATAAAAATATTCGAAGTGCCAACTAAGCATAAGTTCATTATATGCAAGACATCATTCTAGAGGAGCTGTTACTTGTCAGTCAAACTTCAGCTGTCATATTTTCATTAATTACAATGTCCGTGAACACGCACAGCTTCAAAACATAAACAACCCAGAGGGTTATGGCAAAACAAAGATGCATCATGGTTATAGAGTTCACTCATAAAATAACCATGATTCACTCTGTTTGCAAATGGCGAGCCTGGCAAGGATCTATGCTGGTTGGCATTGGCAGGTGAGTAAAGCCTAGAAAAGTGGAAAAAATTATGCTAACCAAAACAACTGTAACTGGTTCTAAAAGAACTAGTAATATTTAGATTATTTTAATTGGAAATTGGAAAAACACTTCATTGCACTGCAGTATTAAGGTGGCATTTCATGAAATTTCCCTCCATTTTTCATGTAACTTCACAGA
The DNA here is from genome assembly GCA_016271365.2 of Neoceratodus forsteri. Classification (NCBI taxonomy): domain Eukaryota; kingdom Metazoa; phylum Chordata; order Ceratodontiformes; family Ceratodontidae; genus Neoceratodus; species Neoceratodus forsteri. The sequence continues at coordinate 36,062,305 of CM057456.1, forward strand.
AGTAAATTTCACATTTTGCAAGAAATTTGCTGGCAGAATTTCACTCAGTCCTACTTGTAAATGCTGCAAAAACTAAAATAATGCTCTTTGCCCCAAAGAAGTGACACCCTTCTGACACATCTATGATTGAAACTACAGCAATGCTGTTTGATAGACTGGCACTACATTCTTGTAAACAATTAGGCTTTTGGGACTGATAATAAGCTGTCATACTCTAAACTTATACTGTAGTGTATGGTGCTTGCTTCTTTTGCATAGAGATCCATCCCAGCTGAAATGTTGTTGTACCACAGTTCAAAGGTCATAGGACGCAACAATATCCTACTGTGGTACAACAACATTTCAGCCAGTTTGGAAAGCGCACGAGCTACACAGTTCAAAAAAAAAAAAGCTGTGGCAACAGAAACTGCTGGATCAATCAGCTAGAAATTCATAGCTGTGGCACAATCACTCAAACCAGCTGTGACTCAAACAAATCCCACAGATGCAGGATCAACCAGATACCAAAATAAACATGCAGGAGCAGCCAGATATTTTCACTTATACTAAAAAAATACAATGCAGGATCAACTAGATATTTAAATTACTCATAACAGCAAACACTATTCCTTACAGTAATTCTCTCACTTAGTGAGAAAAATGGCCACCATGTTTTTTTTCGTTTGTTTTTTTTTAAACCCTCTTACTCATAACTGAACCAATAGAAGCCCGTGCTATAGATGTAGGGACATCTTGACCCTAACGACTATACCACTGACCCTAGCAACCAGCCTTAAATCCTGGAATAAGACGCAGCAGCAAAAATTTGTTTTACTATTTAAAAAAGATCAAACTTTTTATATCACTTTGAGGGGCACCATACACTGTAAAAAATATTGGATGTGTAACTATATGCACAGCCAGTGTGTTCTGCCACCTCAGGGTTCTGATTCCCAGGGACCTCTCAAGCTTCGCTCTCGAGGTCAGAGGGCATCAGAACTCCTCTATGGCAGAATACACTGATTGCGTATAGTTGCCCATCCAGTATTCTCTATATTGCAGAGCTGTGCAGGAAGCTCAGGATGAGGCTAGGGTTCCTCTACAAAAAATATAAATTGATTCACTCTAGATGCTAGGAAAAGTCTGGTCCATGCAGATCCAGGCAACATCCTTTTCCTGCTGAAGTGTGCTGATTTCATGCATGTGAATAGTGCATTATCGCACCTATCCAAATTTAGATGTAGTACATCACAAAACAATTTGCACGTTACTGGTCAGCATTCTAGAATGCACCATTCTGCACTATATTCTGCCTTAACTCAGTTCTTCTGAGATGACCAATCGGTATCAAAAGCAATGAAATGTTGGACTTCTAAAAGCATCATTGTGAAAATATGTTTTAAATTGGCCATCATTGCCCTACAGAAGATTACAAAACCTGCACTTCTGGATATATAAAGCTATTCTGGGTATGTTTGTGCAATATATCATTAGCTCATTCAAGAAAGTGAGTAATTCTTATGGCCTATGAAGTTGTTCTTTTGTGCTTCAGAATCCCCAGATTATGCTCATACTTCAGAAATACAGTCTTTGGTCACAATTCCACCTTGCTATAGAGCAAACTGCAATACACCCAAAAGCTGGGCACCAAAGTAAGCTCTAGAGTCTTCAGAGCACTGACTGAATATAAGCACTGACAGAACAACAGTTTACTGCCACTTGTAAATATACATAATCAGTATGTCTGTACTCTGAATACAGAGTTTTACTTTTTGCCATTAGTGTTTTTGACACTGCCTATTGTAAGTTCTCAGTGCCTTGTAAACAGGTGTAGTCCCATGTAATTATACATTGTTCAATATCAGGATGTCCTTGAAAATGCACCTGGCTCAATGGAGTCCTCCTGCTAAAACAAATACAGAAATGCAAATAGAAATGCAGTTTCCCTTAGCCTAAGGAAGCGATGTAGAGCCAGGAGCAGCAGCTTGCCCTCTTCCGAGGCTGAGCACATGAGCTCTCAGATGTGCCCACCCTGCACCAGACCTTTGAGCTGAACCAAAGATTAGAAGTCTTGCCCAAACTTGGGTCTACAGTACAATGTGGTCAAGAGATTTTCTGATGCTGGGCTACTGAGCTGACACATGGCCAGCATTTTAATTAACAAGTACCACAAAGACGCATTTCTGCTTTTCAAACACTGGTTATTGTTTCTAGATTTGGGGCTGGTTAGCACATGTAGAATAAATAGTGGAGTTGACAGGAGATGTATTTTTCAATTTATTACACAATCATCTTCTGATCACACTTGAAGACAGTGGGTGTGTCAATGGTTTGGAATCCCTAGGACATATAGTGTTGCAGTCAAACAATTTGGCAACTGCAGTGGGTGAGAAATGTTTACATGCTGTAATAATTGCAGTTCTGAGTTAATACATTTCAGTTATACTAACAGTTAACTTATTTCATTGAAAGTATATTTTTTCACATGGCGAGAGCCTATAGCCCTGAAGTGAATATGCATTTTGGCTCTTACTTGTACGTACAGCAGCAAGACTTGCTAGTAGGCAAAAATTGTCATTATTTAGTTTTTCAGCAGACATGGACTTCTGACACCCTCAGATTTATTCATTGTGCATCTTTAATTTTCTCAGATAACTAAGAAAGCAACCTTTATAGCTAATTCTGTATTTAATGACTCATATCATTAAAGATAGCCACCACTCACAAGTTTGAAATGTTTTTTTCTGTTGAGGTTACCTGTTAAATGTACACACTAGATTCTTATTGTGGCATATTAGGATGGTGTTACCACATATTTCTGATGACAAACAGCACAGCAATGTACCAACATATTTTATTTTTTCATGGCAGACATGTCCTGAGAGTGGGCATTTTTAAAACATCAAAATCCTGTATCTTAATTCAGGATTGAGAGAAAGCTTAAAGGAAAATGGGTATATTGATGTTTTTGCCAGAAAATCATTATTTGCTGAAAAATTACATGGTAACTAACAAAAGTATTGCTTTAAATTAGAACATTTTATTTTTTCTAGACTGTGCAGACTATATTCTCTATGTATATATGTATTTACTTATTTGAAAATTGGTAACCAGGAAAGGCACACTGAATCGATGCTTGATTTCAGGTGTGACCTGGGGGCAGGGTTACTGAAGCAAACAGTGAAACAGTACAGCACATCACACGATGCAGATAAAGTGCAGACACTTGGCAGCAAGAATACTTAACTGGTATAAACGTGGAACAGGATAACATGAAAAGTATGTTGTACAAGCACAAGTGCAAGCTGAAAACTGAGACTGGCATCAGAGCAATACAGTCAGTCAAAACAGTGCACTAGGGAACAGCTGTGTAGAGGGGAATCAAAAACCTAAAAATACCAAAATCAGTGAAAGGAACTCCTGTGGGGAACAAGTGAAGATGGGTGGATTAAGGAGTCTCAGCTGATGCCTGAGGGACCCTAAGGAGCTGGAATGACAAATGGAATGAGGGAGCTGCTTCCAGAGTTACGGCAAATGATAGCAGAAGGCAGATTGCCCAGCAGAAGAATGGGGGGAGATGTGGAGAAGGTTTACTGGTCCTTTGAGAGGAGGGAGCATGGAGCAGGGAGGACAGGAGAGACAACTGAGATGAAATAGGATGACAGGGAGCCAAGCCAGTACTTGCAGATGAAAAAAGTGCTGTGTAACTGGCTACACGAGTGTAGGGGAAGGATGGACCGGGAGGAGTGGAGGGAGCAGTGGTGTGCACATAGAGGGGAGTTATTCACAAAGTGACAAAAGCACTGCATAGGGTGTCCAGTCTGGCTGGTGAAGTGGAGCTGGCTGTACCATAGACCACGTCAGCATAGTCAAAGACCAGCAGTACCATTTTGGTGACCAGCTCATGGCAGACTGGCAGGGACAGACAGTCTTTGCTACAGTACAAAGCCCCAAGCTTAGTGCAGAGTTTCACATGGATAACATCGATGTGGGCAAAGAAGCCAAGCTTGCTACCAAGCCACATATTTTCATAGGTGTAAGCCATTTCATGTGCAATGCATTAAAATGTCAAAGGAAAAGAAAAAACAGGAATATTAGGAAGTTGAACGTCTTATTATACTGCACATTACTGACAGTATAACAGTGACACTGATTTCTCACGTACCATTCACATTTCTTATTTACCATCAACTCTTCTTTCCTCTACTTTCATTCCCACCTCCTCTTTTGTTTGTGTTTTCTATTTACTGTCATTACCCTTTCTCACCTTCTTGCCATAAATGGAGGTGGTGTGGTGTGGTGTGGTCTAGGGTTTAAAGCACCAGCTTGAGGACTAGGCGATCACAGGTTCAAACCACACCAGAGCCATATATTCACTGTACTATCTTGGGTATGTCACTTAACCTCCCAGTGCTCCAGTGCACCAGCTGTGGAAATGGACAAAATAGGACCTCACTGCAAATGAGATGTTCCATCTCCGGTAGTCCATCCTGAGTAAATAAGTTGTGGGGAAAAAAAACATTTCCATAGTTTTTTCTCATGTTAACACTTTGATGCAGCAAGTAACCTCACCTGCAGTCAGGGCCCCTGGAATCCTATATTTCCACAGCCACAGAATTTAATGCAGAATGTACAGCGTGCTGTAGAATACAAGGTATGTAGTGCTGCAGAATTAATTACTCCTCATTCAAATATACATTTTTTCCATAGTACCTGGCTCAATTCCTCTCATTCTTTATCTTGATACCCTTTCTCTATGCTCAGCATGTGATGTCATTGATGACATCATGTCATATCATATTTTCTAGCAAAAGGCGGGACAACATTCGGCTACAGAAGTGGATAATTCATGCTGCAGGAATATACAAATGCTGACACAGAAGCCTAGATGCCCTGCTGCAGGAATCAGGACTTAAGTGCTGCTGAGAACTGGGCGCCTTGCCTACAGTATGCTGCCTGTCTCATGCAAATTTATTAGCCCTTGTCTAGAAGGCATTCCTTCTACTGCAAAAGGCTTGTTCCCATGCTATTATCCACTCTCATAACAAGCACTTCTCACCTTAGCTAAACAAACCTGTCATAAACTGTGTTAAAACAATGTAATGGGAGGGCAAAAAGCCCGAGGTTCAATGGGGGGAATAGCTCCTCCCACTTCCCCTACTTAACTGCAGCATTTCCATTGCTCAGCTTCGAGCATTTTGGAATCGCACTGCTGTCACCCATCCATGCTGCTGACCCCTCCACTCATTTGGCCTTCCCTGCAGCTCAGATGGCTGCTACTTGCCTCCTCCTGCTGTTCCTGTGACAGCACACAGGTCTCCTTGCTGTGCCCAGGCCTGTGCTCCATTGACTCATTCATTCCTACCCACCTGGAGCCCTTGTTTGTGCTATTCTCCATGTGTGGGGGCCTGATGGAGGCAGCTGGAGCTCTGCTTCTTGGTGGGCTAGGTTGGTTTCTCTCTCTCTCTTTCTGTCCTTCCCCCTTTCTGTCCCCCTCCTGCTCCACTCCATCCCATTACCTTCTTTTGTTTTGTTCCTCTGGTGTTGCTCTTCCTCCAGTGCTTTCCTTTGGGTCCTCCTTCCCGGCCACCATTCCACCTCCATTCTTTCCTCCATGGCACTTGTGGGACTGCTTTCAGGGCTCTGTGTGGCATGGCATGAATGAGCCTTCTTGTTTCATCTGCCTCGTTTCCTACCAGTCAAGCCAATGCCTCGCTCCTGCTCCCCACTGACTTATGACTGAACTGGGGAGTCTGCTTTCTACCTTTTGCTCCCTCACCCTTCCACAATTCACCTCTCATTTGTTGTCCTTGGCTACTTATACTCAAGCCTTTTCTTATTCCTAACCACCTTATCCATAGCTGCTCACCACAACAAAGAACACGGATCAGGTCCATCTCTGGAAATTTCCGATCCTGTAATTGGAACCTTATTTCACTGCACCTCCCCTTATTTAATATGTCCACCTCCCTTTATTCCCGGCCCATATCCTTCACCTTTACACTTTCTGTTCCCTTCATATATGTCGATCAGAACACTCTCCTTGGCTTCCCTTCACTGCCACCCTAGCATTCATCCGCTTCCATCATCACCTTGCGGAAGGTCGAAGGAAAAAAGCGCCTCCTATCCTGCAAAAACTGGATCAAGAAACTGCTTCTCTTGCTCCTTCTCTGTTCAGGAAATGTGGAGCTAAACCCTGGACCCCCATTACCACTTGCATCTCCCACAGAATTTGCATCTGCACCCGGACTTAAGTTAATGTTAGTCAACATATTGAGCCTCGCAAAAAAGTTTGAACAGCTCCAAGTATGGGCTGCCCATATTGAGCCACACCTCATTATTATAACCAAATCTTGGCTCAAAAAGTCAAACAGTGATCAACAAGACTCCCTTCCTGGCTACAATCTGCACAGGGCAGATAGGGAAGCCAGAGGGGTCGGTGTGGCCATCTACATTAAATCTAAGTTTACAGTCAGTGATATTAACTGTAAATCTAAACCTAAGGAGTACAAAATTGTATCTCTCAAATTACACCTTCCATCCACTGAATGTCTCACTATTATTGGTGGTTATTGCCCCCATCTGGTGGCACTGACATCCTCAAAATACTTAAATCCTTAATCGCCTCCGCCAACACTGAAACTTTAATACTTACGGATTTTTGTATGGACTGGCTTACCCCCAAGTCACATAGCCTGAAATCCTTCTGTGACAAAGTCGGCTTAGCCCAGTTAGTCGGTGAACCCACTAGAACCAATACATCCAATCCTGACAACAGTTCTCTCCTTGATGTCATACTTCCTATGCATCCCCACAAAATTCTTCACTCTGCAGTCTTCCACAATGACATGAGTGATCATGGGGTGGTTGTTTGTACAAGATCACAAATTATAGCCTGACAGCAACCAACACTCATAACTTAGTGGTCCTTTTGCAATAATGCATTGGCCTACTTATCCGACCTGAGCAAAATTAGATGGCAAGACCTCTACCTTGCCAAAACGATCGATAAGGCAGTCACTGTCCTTAACAACAACCTCACTGTGCTGGACAACAAGCATGCCCCTTTGATCAAAGTCAGGGTGTGTAAAACATCCAACCCATGGTTTACATCAGATCTCAAGGTTACACTCCTACACTGTGATAAACTCTGGGCTAAGGCTAGAAAATCCAAAAGCCCAGCTGACTGGCAAGCATTCAGAGCAGCTAGAAACATCTGTGTTAAACAAATCCACGCAAGCAAAGCCAACTATTATGTCTCCACCCTTGAATAGGCAAAAGGGAATTCCCAAAAAATCTGGAAGACACTCAAGTCCATTGAAGGTCTGCCTGTAACCCCCTCCATCCCTCTGAAGATCCTCAGCAATGGTAGGGCTGTGGAAAGCAGCTGCCTAATCCTCGAGGAAATCAACAATCACTTTGTAACTGCTGGCCTAGCTTTCGACTCTTCACCTTATGCAGCCTGTGGTAGCAACCAAGACTGTAATAGCATTGACTCACAAACTTCAACCTGTCCACTCCAGTTGTGCTCGCTTAGCTATAAAGAAGTCGAAGATTCACTTCTTAACATAGACATTCGAAAAAGTGCAGGGGACAATGGGCTAGAACCCTTTTTTTCTTAAACTAGGCTATCTCAACCTCACCACCCATATCCTCCACATATTCAGTCTTTCCATTTCCACTGCCATTGTTCCCTCCTGCTAGAAATCTGCCCACGTTCTCCCATTATTCAAGTCAGGGGACCCATGCAACCTAAACAACTATAGGCCCATCTCAATCTTAATTGTCCTTTCCAAAGTCCTCGAAAAGCTAGTTTACTCCCAAATGAAACTCCATATGAAATAATCTTCAATCCTCAACCCTGCGCAATATGGCTTCTGGCCCAACCATAGTACAGTTACTGCTCTAGCCAAAGTTACTAATGAATGGATCACAGCCATGGACTCCAAGAAAGTTACCAGTGCAGTATTTTTAGATCTCAGCAAAGTGTTTGACACGGTCAACCACAATCTGTTAGTCTGAAGCCTAATAAAAGTAGGCGCCACCCCCCTTGCTGCCCAGTGGTTTACCAGCTACCTATCTGGAAGGACCCAGAAAGTAAAAGCTGGTGGCCTCTTTTCTGTATCCCTCCCAGTTGTCAGGGGAGTCCCCCAAGGCTCCATATTAGGTCCCATCCTCTTCTCCCTGTACATCAATAACCTTGATGCACATATATCCCAGTCCGATCTGCATTTCTTTGCTGATACTGTACTATATACATCAGGCCCTGCACTGGCTGAAGTGAGGAGTGTACTCCAAGCCGACTTTGCACAACTGAAAATCAACCTAATCGATGCCAAACTACTCCTCAATGCCAAGAAAACTAAGGCCATGATCTTTGCCCCAAACACCACCTCCACTTCCCTTGGAAACACACACAAAGAATTCATCACTACCTCCCTAGGCGAACCCCTTGAAATCACCTCCAAATTCAAATATCTTGGTACGTGGCTAAACAACAAGCTTTCTTTTCATGACCACCTCGACGATCTGGCAATGAGGCTAAAAATTAGGCTAGGTTTCTTCTTCCGTAACAAGTCCCTCTTTCCATTGGATACCAGAACTAGGCTGGTCCAGGCCACTTTCTTGCCGCTACTCAACTATGGGGATCTAATCTATTCCTCCGCAGCGGCCTCAAGACCCAACAAACTAGATGTCCTCTACCACCAAGCCATACGGTTCATGACAAACCTACCCTACCAAACCCACCATTGCGATTTGTACCTAGCCACTGGCTAGACATCTCTCTCAACTAGACGCACGCTTCATGCTGGTATCTGGACTCTTAAGCTACTCCTGAACAAGCTCCCGAACTATCTCACAACCTTTTTCTATATTTCCCATAGAGCCTACTCTCTTAGGAAAAATGACCTCCTCCTCCTCCTCAATGTACCGAGAACTCACACCTCACTCAGCAAGCGAGCCATATTGAGCGTGCCCCCAACTATCTGGAACCAGCTCCAAGGCGTGCTGAAGCTTCCTGGTACAGTCCCTGTCAGTCTATATAAAAGGTTGGCTGCAGCAAAAATAAAAGATACTTGCAGCTGCTTCTAAATCCTAGCTCACTGCTCTAACCCTAGCCTACTGCTTCCTCTTACTTACTTAGAAATTAGCTGCCTTGATACTCCGAAACAAGCACTTTGTACCTTTTTTCTGTACTTGTTTTTTTCTCTGTCATTATCATTTTTATGCAGCATGTTAATGCTTGCCCACAATTCTGTACTTGAATTTGTACTGTTTTTTCAATTATGCAATCTATAACTACCTGTCTGTGTCAAAGGACCTCCTTATGAATGAGCTTGCTCAATAAAATTTTCCTACAATAAACTTGAACTTGAACTGTACCTCTGAACCGATCTTACTTCTTCCTGGTACCCTCCATCCAGCTTACTAGTTCAGACTTTTAGACTACCAATTGGTGTAGCCAATACAGGCCTTTGGCTTCAGCTCTCCTGCCTGCCACAAGTCTTCCTGACACGGGATTTCACTACTACTGCACTCTGATACCTCATGCCACCCATTCTATTGATCCATTGGACTTAATTTTTGGGAACCTTCGACCTCAGGACGCATCTGAACATGCGCTGCTGGCTGCTCTGTATGTCTTCCTGATGATTCTATTGTTGTACCCGACCCCCGTTCCTACTGACCATACATGCTCTGTTGCTAGTTCCTGCCTCCCTTATGAACAGAGCGGTGGATGACCCACTGACTTTCTCTGTGGCCCCTTTCTTAGTTTAGTCTACCATTCATGATCATACTTCAAACCTCCACACTGTGGTAGCATGCTCCTGCTGAGTTTTGCTCTCCCAAGACTGAACTGCTCACAGGGACCAGCGATACTGGAAACTTACATTGCCCACAGCCTAAAGGGAAGTACAGTAATTTCAAGCACTGGCCCACTTCATTGGAATTCTTCTGATTCCTGTAAATCATTCGGTTGTCATCCACAGATCTCTGACTTTATCTGATGTACCCTCCTACCAGTACTAGTGTCCTCTACCATTCCATTCCATTCCATCCATTTTATTTCACCAGGAAGAGGGCCATAGTGCAAGCTCATTTTCATGGAGATCCTGGATAGGACAGGGTACATTATGCATAAATCCATTCCATTCCATCCAACTGATGTCGTTTCAGACAGTCCAGTTAGCAGGACACAAAATAACACTACATTGGTGTGAGATCATATATATATATATATATATATATATATATATATATATATATATATATATACTGTATATGTTATGTTTCACTATCTCTGCCGAATTCAGTATAACTGGGACTGACTTTCTGCTTCAGATGCATACTTACTGTGAACAAACCATAGTACTGCTCTGTGAGGGTCCCGAACCGCTACGCCTCATCCCTCCATTGCTAGGGTTGGGGTCTCATCCATCCTGGTGTATCGCTGTATCCCCCCACCTCATACCTGACCTTATGTTGCTGGATATTTATCTTTTACCTTTGGCCACAAAGTCAGTGCTGTTTGACTTTGCACCTGTCCTACATTATCATACTGTACTGTACCTGCACGCCTCTGCTTCATGGAACTCAAATGAATGGTCTCATTCCATTTCTTCTGGGTCCTTCAGGACTGAACATCATTCACTTCGTTCTCTCTCCCTCATTCTATGATACCCACTTGGCTTTCACTATGCCTGCCCTGAGGCTGGCTTGCCATTGGATGACCTACATAGGAGTCCATCCCTTGCCACTTCCTCCATGGCTAAGTCCTTGTCCCTGCAATATGAGCCAAATTCAGACCTATGTGTAGGTCTCGTTCCATTCCATCTTGAGTCCTCCGTGAAGGACCATCAGTGATGACCTACATAGAGGTCACTTCACTCATGATTCCTCATTCTACCTACATGGGGTTCCTATTCTGCAGCCTAATGATGCCCCATTCCCTGGATTTCTCACTGCTGCTGCTTCTCTAGTCAGATTACATTGATGGTGCTCCTGTTCTGTTCCGTCATACCGTGCAATGGCTTCTGCACTCTATCTGCTGAGCCTGTCCTACTAGGTGGGCAGTCCAGACATCCTGGCATGCGTCTCTACCTTGATCTATGTGGGGGTCTTGGTCAACACCATCTCTGGTCCTCAGTAAAGGACCTTTCTTGCTGACCTACGTGGGGGTCTTCTTGCACACTCATACAGACCTGACAGTCTCTGACCATAGCTCTGCCTCTGGGATATCGAGCGAAGGTGTGCTTCCCTGGCCATTGGGGAAGGGAGTCCCTGTCTCCAACTTCATTCTCTACTCCTTCCACTTCATTCCACTCCGTGAGCATCTCCATCTCTAGTCCCGCCTGGGCATCATCAAGCGAAGGCTGGCCTTTCCACTTGCCAGTTATGGGAGACTGTTCCTTGTATCCATTCCTTCCTTCCATCCATCGTATACCTGTTTGGGCCTCCTCTATGCTAGTTCCTCCCTCACCACCAGCTTGGATTCTTCACCTTCGGACTGGTTCAGGATTGCTCCTGGACTTCTCTCTTACTGTATTCCTTTTGGGACCTTCAAGTGCTCCGGTGCTCCACGAACTGCACTGGCTACTGGTCCGGTGGAGGACTGTCTTCAAGATAGGGCTATTGACCTATAAGACCCTGCACAAGAGGGGCCCAGTCTATTTGCAAGAGCTCTTTGTGCCTTACCGCCTGACCCGGGCTCTCCGTTCTGCCGGGGGTGGCCTCCTTGGAGTTCCCAGGGTCAGGCTGCAGCATTCAGGTGATAGAGCATTTGTGGCAGCTGTGCCTACCTTGTGGAACTCCCTGCCTGGTGATCTTAGGGAGGCCCCCTTGGTGGAAGCCTTTAAGAAGACCCTCAAGACATATTTATTTAATAAAGCCTTTAATTGAAGGTGTTTTAAAATAATAGTATCTTTATAAAGGCTAATTAAGCTGCTGCTTTCAGTATGTTTTAAATTTATTGTATTTTTAAACTGTTTTTGTATGATATGTGTGTATATATTGTACAGCACCCAGAGTCTTCGGAAATGGGCGCTATATAAATAAAATATCTATCTAGCTATCTATCTATCTGCACTACTGTTTAGTGCTCAACCATCCATTGACTTCGTTTCCTGGATCCATCTTCGTGTCAAGCTTCCAGTTCTTGAATACCACAACAGCAATCCTGGACATCATTTATCCACCTATTTTCCTTCAGCTGGACATCCATCTGAATTGGATTCTTCTTCATCTTCCAGAATCCTTCATTTTTCAGAATTGACATTCCTGCTCATTGTCAAGACTCAGAGGATATAATTCATCAAACAGCAAGACTCAGAGGATAAGAATCCTCGACATAACCAGAACCAAACCTCAGTCCACATCTTTTAGGATTATCACCTCATAGATTGCCCAGAGGATGGGCAGGTCAGTAGCCATGGGTCCTCAGAAGTTTCTCCCACGGGGGGGGTTTCCTCTCCTGCGTACTACTGGTCACACTCTCCAGAGTTGGAGGAGATAATCAAATCATTAACAATCTTCTGGGCCTCTATTCCTACACCTACCCAGTGTTCCTATTGAAGGTGGGAATAGAGAAAAGCCAAAATCCAAGTGCATAATCTTCAAGTCATAAACTTACTCCATAAAATTCATGTTCATAAGTATACACAAGCAGTACGCTATGCATGACACATTGAATGGGAGGGTTAAAAGCCCGAGGTTCAATGGTGCGGAAATAACTCCTCCTACATTCCCCTACTTAACTGCAGCATTCCCGTTGCTCAGCTTCAAGTGTTTCAGAATCGCCCACCATCCTCCCCAGCTTCCTCCTCCTCCTACACTCATATCTCACCCTTGATGCTGGGCCTCTAGTCCTACACCTACCCAGCATTCTTACCAATGGTGGGAATAAAGAAAAGCCAAAATACAAGTGAATAACTTTCAAGTCATAACCTTACTCCATAAAATTCAAGTTCATAAGTATACATAAGCACTATGCTATGCACCACACATTGAACTTCAGGCATAAATTCAACTTTTTGTTTAGAGAGCAAAGGGACCTGTGTATCCCAAAAAGCTTGTGTACTGTAAAATCTCTGTACAAATGATACATCAGTCTAATAAAAGGTATGGTGGTAGCCATCACCATTTTCAACAATGTTGTGCCAATGGTGCTGGGTAGTGGTGGGCGAAGTGGGCTCAATCCGCTCCCCGAAGCATTTCGTGGAGCACAGGCGGATTCGCAGAGTGCTCCGCAACACGAGCGGGTACTTCCACGCGTCATAATGATTAAAGAAGTGCATTGAAACAAGCGACTTCACGTTACTCCGCCTCCACTGGTCACTACTCTTTCAATTTTAAGGCGAAGTACATTGGTGGCAGTTCACTTCGCCTCACTTCACCTTGTTTTTGAGCTCTGAAGGCGGATTTTGCAGTGGTTCATGGGAGTTCAGGTCACATGGGCTCTATATTGATCTGCACAGCCTTAGTTCAGGGTAGTATGAGCAGGAAGGAGTAGGAGACAGTGTGCTCTGATAGCTGTCTGTAGGAATCTTTTAAAAGCTGTTCAAAAAGCATTTTTGCTTTTTGGGGGGGATCTAACTGTAGTTCATCAATTGTAGGAAACCCTCCTGTGCTCACATCATCGAGCGTTTTTGTTTGTGTGTGGATTTTGAATGTAAATTTACAACATTGAGTGTGCGTGGTGAAAGACAGTGAAGTGTGCTGTGTGGGGGAGGGGCGTATCTGTGTGTAGGTAGATTTAAGTTGGAGAACTAGTGATTTCTTTGTATTTTGGTTATATTTTTGTTATATAACTGACTGTGTTACTGTACACAGTAAAATTGTCAGTAATAGTACACATTTTCTTGTTGTTTGTTGTGTGAATGTGGTGCAGCATTTCATAAGGTCAGGTTGTTTAAATTACAAATTTACATTACTTGGCAGTACACTGAACTTTTGCATTTGAGTCGCATTCCTCGTTCAGCATTGTACACAAAGTGTTCTGTGTTGTGTGTGCAGTGTTGCATGCATCAAATATAATACACCTTTCAAAATTTGTGACACAGATTAGTGTAAGTGCAACTAAGCGCAGCAGTGTGAACCTGCTATCCACTGCAGCTGCCTGATTTTGTACTGCGATCATGTTCTCTGTTCTTAGTTTTGCTGCTTGTACTGCTGTAAAAATCAGCACTGTCTGTATTCAGTGCCCCCCCACCCCCATGTTGAAAAGGTATTTTTTACCAGACTGGATTGTTTTTGTGACCCCATCAGCACCACTGGCTACTGAAGTTGTTTTAATTCTGTGACAGTGTCACAACACAGTAGTCTCTTATCTGTTGCTGAAGCCACAGTTGTTTATTTTGCTTCACATCCAGCCAGCGTCCCTCCAATCAGAAAGTGAACGTATCAAAATCTGAATTTGGTAATATTTGTGGTTGATCCCCCAAAATACCTGCAAAGAGATGTGCAAGTAAAGCTGTTTCTGGCCATGGCAATGTTGGCAGTAAGAGGATCTGTGGGCATGGTAGTAGTACGCGGACGGAGAAGTGCATTGCTGATGTGAGGAAAGGAATTTCTCCTGCAATGTTTTTTATAGCCCAATCAGTAGCTTCACTGATAGTTGGAGGAGATGATGTTTTCCCAGCTGGTGGTGTTAGTGTTAGTGGTGGTGGAGGTAGTATTAGCATTGTTGCATCAAGTTCTAATTCCGACCAGTGTACCGTATCCAAACATAGTGAGTGTGAAGCAGTGCAAGTGAGTGACAGCGTAGATTATGTCATACTTCCCAGTAACATCCCATTAACTGAACCTGATTCTGATGATCATGTCAACAATAGCATACAATGTGATATTCCATTCACTGTGGCACTTAACGTCATGCATTTTCCATGCAGTGATTCAGTGTGGTGAAAAAATATCAGGTGATGGTGGTGTAGATGCTGATGATGAATGTGATGATGCTGATGTTGCTGTTGTTGCAACATGATGTCCACATGTCAGCATCCAAGCAGAAGATGTGTGTGTGTGTGACAGTGACGTTGATGAATATGATGATGATGTAATTGACCCCATTTGGGAACCAGAGAAAAAGAAATTAAAGTTGCTGTGTCTGAATCTGTTTGCAGGAATCTCCCCCCTGTAAAAACTTGTGATTTACCGGTTTTAGTGGATGATGATGACCCAGTAATCAATATGATAGTTAGTCGTGGTGGCCAGTTGCAATCCAGGTGTGCAGTGCCAGAAACATCACGTGCTCCTCCCCACTTCAGTGCTTAAAATAACAGACTTAAGCCACATCATCATGGACATGTTAAAGAGCATCACACTCCCTTGTTTCATTTTTTTTTTTTTGTTCAAAATGCAAATGATGATTCAGTTGCAATCTGCCAGGTTTGCTATGTGCATGTGAGTCGAGGTATCCGCTTCCATGACTGTTAAGCCCAGTAGGAAATTAAACGTGTGCACTAGTGCAGTAGTAAGAGCAGAGGATTACTACATGCATGATGAGGTGGAGGACCATAATGACTTTGAAATGTTGTCTAGTGCTGGTGAGAGCAGCAATTTTAGTGGTGGTGGTGGTGAATGCAGTATGTCTAGTGAAAGTGGTACATCAACCCCAGTTGGCAAATCTGGAAAAATAACATAATTTCTGAGTTTGTCATCATCACCTGTTCAACTGTCTTCATCAAATGTCCACCCCCTGCCAATGCCATTCATCACAGAGCACAACCATTTGTGACCAACAACACACCCCATGTAAAACGTTTAAGTCAGCTCACGTTACAGGGTGTTTTTGCACATAAGCTGAAGTACCCCCCCCCCAATCATACAGTGTCACGTGAACTTAATGCTGCTGTAGTGGAAATGCTGGCAATCGATCTTTTGCCCTTCTCCTTTGTGGAGAATTCTGGGTTCTGGCAGTTTGCTGCACATGCCTGTCCAAAATGGAAAGTCCCATCCAGGACATACTTTTCTGCCCGTGCTGTCCCCGACTTGTTCTGCACTGTGTGCGACTCAGTAAGACATGCCCTTCAATATTCCTCCTCTCCATTCATCTATTTAAGTATGGATATGTGGACAAGTGCAAAACAGCGGGGAGTTCATGTCTGTGTATAACTGCACACTGGGCTCAGGTGCCGGGGTTGTTTGTGATGCTGGTAGTGTGAATAATCAGTGCAGGAAGGTGGATTGTCGCAGTAGCAATCTTCCTGGAATTTGCCAGCATGCAACAATTGCTGTGCACAGTGTGACCTGTTCACACACTGGTGAGAACATGTTGGACATGGTACTGACTGAAACTGACGAATGGCTAAACCCTCTGTCCCTGAGAGCTGGGTTCATAGCAAGCGACAATGGGTCAAATGTGGTGAAATGCATCATGAATGGTATTTTTTTCGTGTTCCATGCATGGCTCACTGTTTAAATCTTGTGGTTCAGGAGTTTCTGCAGCACCCTGACATAGGAAATGCTGACCATTGCATGACGTATCTGCTCTCACTTTTCAAGATCTGGAAAGGCCCGTGACCAGCTGCGGCAGCTGCAGATACAAAACAGCCTGCCTCAGCACCGCTTGAAGCTGGAAGTTGTCACCCGATGGAACTCCACGTTATACATGGCAGAGAGGTTGTATGAACAACACAAAGCCATCTCAGAATATCTTGTTATGCACACTAGCCATGACAGTTCTGGGGCCTCCATGTCTATGATGACTGAACAGTGGCGCCTCATAGACAGTGTAATAACAATTTTGCGTCCTTTTGAACATGCCACACAGGCAGTGAGTGGCGAGTCTGCCTCCATTAGCCAATCAATTCCACTGCTACAGGTGCTGAGGCAGACATTGGTAAATGTACAGCATAGCCTTGATGTTGCCAGAGACGGTGGTAGCAGTATGTTGCTGCAACACATGCTGACAGTATTTGACCAGAATCATCACATTGTGAGCATTCAGCATAGTGACAACTTTGCCATGGCAACAATGCTGGACCCACGATACAAACGTGGAATTGCATCAATACTGGAGGGAGGAAGGGCCTGAACAGGTAAACAATATCAGTGGTCAACTGGTTTGCTTGGTTCATGGGGCACAGAAGTCACGTGCCAAGGTCAGCAAACCTCAGCAGCATAATCCAGCTGAAGGTGTAGCTGGAGGACCAGCAAGCATATCATGCAAGGGTAAGGGGACTGCAGTTCCAGGTGGTCTGTCATCCAAAGTGGTAGGCATCAACCCGCTTTGGGAGGCTTTGTCCCAAGTGGGTATTTGTGAAATCAATGATTCCAGGGAACAGGCTGATGCATCAACAGTTGGACTTAGTGCAGCACAGAGAATGGTTGAGTCATACTTGTCTGAAAACAGGCATCTGACAATAAGTGAAGATCTTCTTTTGTTCTGGAGTGGAAAGGTCAGTGAATGGCCAGAGCTGACTGCAGTGGCACTAAAGTACCTCAGACGCCTGCACTCCAGTGTAAGTATTGAAAGGGTATTCAGCTCAGCAGGTGCAATAGTCAGGGATCATCGGACAAACCTGTCTCCTGCAAATGTTAGCTTGCTAACATTCATTAAAATGAATGAGAGGCACATACCAGCACAGACTGCAACCTCGGTATTCGTACCCCGGCCTAGTCATGGTGGTCTTGCTGATGTGCAAATGGAGCATCCTGGTGGCACTGGCAGTGGCTGCTTGAAACGGCCCACCACTGATGTAGATGATGACACAATGGAGAAAGAATTTCCCAGTGGTCAGACTTCAGACATCGATGACAGTGAAGGCAGTTTTCTTTATGAGGATGATGATGTGGTTAATGTTGGCAGGTTTTAACTACAGTATTTAAAAGGTGGTGTCCCCCCCCACCCAGACCACCACCACCACCACCGGGACTGATGTAATCCAAGTCTGCTGCCACCATGAGTCTGTCTGCCTACCCCAGACCACCACCACCGTGACTTGTGTTATCTAAGTCTGCTGCCACTATGAATCTGTCTGCCCCCCCACAGACCACCACCACCACCACCGGGACTGATGTTATCCAACTCTGCTGCCACCATGAGTCTGTCTGCCCCCCACAGTCCACCACCACCACTGGGACTGATGTTATCCAAGTCTGCCACCATGAGTCTGTCTGCCCCCCATAGACCACCACCACCACCGGGACTGATGTTATGCAAGTCTGCCACCAAGAGTCTGTCTGCCCCCCACGGTCAGATCACCACCATCGGGACTGATGTTATCCAACTCTGCTGCCACCATGAGTCCTGTCTGCCCCCCACGGACCACCACCACCACCACCACCACCACCACGACTGATGTCATGCAAGTCTGCCACCAAGAGTCTGTCTGCCCCCCACGAACCACCACCACCACCACCACCGGGACTGAAGTCATGCAAGTCTGCCACCAAGAGTCTGTCTGCCCCCCATGGACCACCACCACCACCACTGGGACTGATGTTATCCAAGTCTGCCACCAAGAGTCTGTCTGCCCCCCATGGTCGGACCACCACCACCACTGGGACTGATGTTATCCAACTCTGCTGCCACCAAGAGTCTGTCTACCCCCCATGGACCACCACCACCACCGGGACTGATGTTATCCAACTCTGCTGCCACCATGAGTCTGTCTGCCCCCCACGGACCATCACCACCACCACCGGGACTGATGTTATCCAACTCTGCTGCCACCATGAGTCTGTCTGCCCCCCATGGTCAGACCACCACCACCACCACCACTGGGACTGATGCTATCCAACTCTGCTGCCACCATGAGACTGTCTGCCCCCCACGGACCACCACCACCACCACCACCAGGACTGGTGGTATGCAAGTATGCCACCAAGAGTCTGTCTGCCCCCCACAGACCACCACTGGGACTGATGTCACCCAAGTCTGTGACCAAGAGTCTGTCTGCCCCCCCACGGACCACCACCACCACTGGGACTGATGTTATCCAAGTCTGCCACCATGAGTCTGTCTGCCCCCCATAGACCACCACCACCACCGGGACTGATGTTATGCAAGTCTGCCACCAAGAGTCTGTCTGACCCCCACGGTCAGATCACCACCATCGGGACTGATGTTATCCAACTC
The DNA here is from genome assembly GCA_016271365.2 of Neoceratodus forsteri. NCBI lineage: Eukaryota > Metazoa > Chordata > Ceratodontiformes > Ceratodontidae > Neoceratodus > Neoceratodus forsteri. Next base: position 36,081,362 of record CM057456.1, read on the forward strand.
TGCTGCCACCATGAGTCTGTCTGCCCCCACGGACCACCACCACCACCAGGACTGATGTCATGCAAGTCTGCCACCAAGAGTCTGTCTGCCCCCCATGAACCACCACCACCACCACCACCACCGGGACTGATGTCATGCAAGTCTGCCATCAAGAGTCTGTCTGCCCCCCACGGACCACCACCACCACCACCACTGGGACTGATGTTACCCAAGTCTGCCACCAAGAGTCTGTCTGCCCCCCACGGTCGGACCACCACCACCACTGGGACTGATGTTATCCAACTCTGCTGCTACCAAGAGTCTGTCTGCCCCCCACAGACCACCACCACCACCACCGGGACTGATGTTATCCAACTCTGCTGCCACCATGAGTCTGTCTGCCCCCCACGGACCATCACCACCACCACCGGGACTGATGTTATCCAACTCTGTTGCCACCATGAGTCTGTCTGCCCCCACGGTCAGACCACCACCACCACCACTGGGACTGATGTTATCCAACTCTGCTGCCACCATGAGACTGTCTGCCCCCCACGGACCACCACCACCACCACCGGGACTGATGTTATCCAACTCTGCTGCCACCATGAGTCTGTCTGCCCCCCACGGACCATCACCACCACCACCGGGACTGATGTTATCCAACTCTGCTGCCACCATGAGACTGTCTGCCCCCCACGGACCACCACTGGGACTGATGTTACCCAAGTCTGCGACCAAGAGTCTGTCTGCCCCCCCCACGGACCACCACCACCACCACTGAGACTGATGTTATCCAACTCTGCTGCCACCATGAGACTATCTGCCCCCCACGGACCACCACCACCACCAGGACTGATGTTATGCAAGTCTGCCACCAAGAGTCTGTCTGCTCCCCATGGACCACCACCACCGGGGCTGATGTTATGCAAGTCTGCCACCAAGAGTCTGTCTGCCCCCCCCACAGACCACCACCACCACCACCGGGGCTGATGTTATGCAAGTCTGCCACCAAGAGTCTGTCTGCCCCCCACGGACCACCACCACCACCGGGACTGATGTTATCCAACTCTGCTGCCACCATGAGTTTGTTTGCTCTCCAAGAATCGCAACCACCACCGGGACTGATGTTATGCAAGTCTGCCACCATGAGTCTGTCTGCCCCCCATGGACCACCAGTCCACCAGTGCACCACCACTACCAGCTTCTTAATATTTAAACCATAAAATGAGTATGTGCACTCATGTTTGTTATGCTGCCTCACTTGCTTAAGTTGTCTGTTTTGTTTTCTGTAGCTTTTCAGAGCCACAGTGGCAAAACATATACAGTACACTTCTTTTGTTTCCTTTACAGGAGAACAAAAACAGGCTCCATCGCTATTACTCGTTGGGAAAGATGCTGTAGCTATACCATACAGAGAGGAACCAATGTAATGTCCATGTGAAATAGATTCTGGTAAGTATGAAGATTTTATTTCATCCATTTCATTGCTTTGTAAAGACTGCTGCAAATATTGCACACAACAGGTTTTCTTAGTAGTTTACAAGATGTGTCTCTGAAATGTAACTTGACAATAGGGATTGAGATTTGAGAATTAGGGAGGGACACATAACAATGAAGTTGTAACTTTTAATATAAGTCATTCATTTCTTTTTCTGGGAAAATTCGCGATACTTTGTTGTTCTGTTATAGTGGCCTTATCCAAAAAAGTTCTTCAACATCAGGCACACCCTTCCCCGACCTGAGCTTGGGCACACATGCAACACGCAGAAGTCGTTTTATTAGATGACCATGACCATCATTAGCAACCAGACTCCACAAGGATGCTGATGAAATCTGTGAAGAAGTAAAAAAAATATAAGAAACCACTACAGACAAACTGAAAATATGATTCCCCCCACCCCCCCCAAAAAAATAAATGCTTACCTTCATGTGCTTAGAGTTATCCATTTCCATTTAAGTGCAAAAAATTCTCATTGAGTACTGGAATGTGCACAGCAACAGTTTGGAGTCACCTGTGTGATGAAAACAGTAGCATGAGTACATGTCTATGTCAAGTTCAACCCCCTCATCATCACCTACAAAATACACAAATATATATATATATATATATATATATATATATATATCTACTCACCAAGGCTACTATTAGTGTACATCCAAAGGGCACCTTTCTATCCAGTTGAGATGATTACATTTCATTTGGTGGAATCATCTCGCACAACACATTGGACCAGCAACACGAACCTTCCAGTCATCATTTTATACTGGGGATGGGGTATGTGCTGAAACAGTCTCATTTCACTTCATTACCATTTGTCAATTTTATGCACACAAGGAGGAAGCATTGTGGGCTTGCAGAAAAAATCTGGGGACTCTGTGCCAACATTGCGCGCATGACTGAGTGCGTCATTAATTCTGGGGGACTTTGTACTGAAACAGTCTCTTTTCACTTTGTTACCACTTGTCAAATTTCTGCATACAAGGAGGACGCATTGTGGGTCTGCAGAAAAAATCTGGGGACTCTGTGCCACCACTGCGCGCATGACTGACTGCGCCATTAATTCTGGAGGACTTTGTATGTGCTGAAAACAGTCTCTTTTCACTTTACCACTTGTCAATTTTCTGCACACAAGGAGGACACATTGTGGGCCTGCAGAAAAAATCTGGGGACTCTGTGCCACTTTTGTGTGTTCTGTGATTGTTGCTGTGAGTTCATAGACATGATGTCATAGTGACATTTTTACAATTAAAGCAGCATTGTGAGAATGTCCTCACAATTCTGAACTGTACTTTTTTATGCTACTTTAAATTGCCACAGCAACCACTACTTACGTGTGAGTCGTCAGTGACTTGAATTATACAATTCTTCTCACAATTTATGTCTGCTTCTCTTACTCCTACTTTTTTTCATGTATGAAAACAAAATGAGCACGTCTTCCAATATTGTTCTGACCAGCTTTGTATTTATTTGCAGCTGCTTTTCAATAACTATTGTTCCATGGTGTCATATAAAACACTGACTGATGCATAACTGTTAGTTAACAACAGAAGTGATATATGACAACTACTTGATGTGATGGAGAAAAGCAGAGGAAAACAATGACAAAGACCTGGTCACACTCACTGTCAGCAGCACCAATTTAAAAGGAATGCTTCTTTCATTATTTCACACATGAAAAAAGGTAGTACAGCACACTCAACTACTGTAAATTATAGTATCATTCCAGTCAGTCAGGATGTAAGTAAAGGAAGTTGTAACATAGCATTAAAAAATATAGGTCAGAGTTATCAACAGATTGTTGCGCTCCTGCTTTACAGACAGTCACCACATTACATAGTTATGGCGATGCACATAAACTAATATGTCGGGCCGTTACTCCCACTGGAATATTTCTTGCTCCACAGAGTGCAATATATGTCTGTGAAAACCACCCATATTTTCATTACAGTAAGTCACATGACGGAGGAATTAACAGTCTGAAAAGCAACCCACATTTGTGCCACACTTCCTCAGCAATGTTAAGACGTGATGGCAGGGGGAGCGCAGGTGCATGCTGCACTATACTGAATGTCCAGCAGCTATCCCAAGCAATGTTTCCTAATGTTATAAGGTTTACTTTGTGGTGAAATGTGGGATGTTTCCACTACCAAGGCTCTTCTTACTGGAAACGTGGTCACACAATTCACAACAAACTGACCATTAACATAAAGAAACATTCGCAAACCTGCACAATTGGATATTCACTGTAAGGAGCACGCACACACACTCTCCCTGCCATCACGTCCTAATGTTGCTGAGAAGGGAGGCAGAATGTGGGCAGATTTTCAGAATGGGAATGCCTCCGTCACGTGACTCACTGTAATGCATTTACGCATTGTTTTCAAAAAAATGTATTGCACTATGTGGAGCAAGAAAGGTTCCTCTGAAGGGAAAATGTATGATTTAATAGTAACAACCAAAACACACAACTAAAGTACAACACAGTAGTGGGGTAGGGGTGGGTGTGGGTGTGAGGGGGCAGAAAACAATACCTGGACTTACTATGGCCGTGGGATGCCATGGTGGTCCAGCAGCAGGTGCAGCACTGAAAGTATTTGCTGCTGCTGTGCTTCCACTTTGGTAACCTGCTGCTCCAAATTAATGAAACGCTTGTTGTTTTCCTCCAGTGCTGCCCACACCAGGAGGAGGAGGTCAGACTGGCTAACAGGGACTGTGCCGGGGTCCAATGCAGCAGGTAATCCAGGTAGTAGGGTTGGTGGTAGACAGGGTGGTGCTGGTGGCTATGGTGGTGGTGGCAGTGGTGGTGGTGGTGGAGCATCTGATGTAGCCCTCCTCCTGCTGCAGTGGTGACGCTGCGAGGCACATCTCCCACCCCAACAGTACCCTTGGCCACTGCCACAGAAGGGCAGCAGATGGACACATGGCCCCTTCCATGGCAGCCTTCCACTCTGCCCTGTGGTGATTCATCATGTGGGTGCACTGGCCACCAGTCCCCAAATGTGTCCCAGGGGGACCACGGATGCACCAGCACACCACACACATGGCACTGCACAACTGTGCTGTCTCCCCCCACACAATTAAAAAACTCCCACACTGGGGAGCTGCGGGGGGGGGACCAGACACAGTACACACTTGGTGGACTCGAGTCCCACCACCACCCACTATTGCCGGGGCCACCTCCTGTGGCTGTGGAGGTGGTGGAGGGAGTGCTGCTGGAGCCCCAACAGCTTCTGCTAGTGGTGGTGGTGGTGGAGAAGGTAGACGAGCAACAGCCACCGGTGGCATTGGTGCTGCTGCTGCTGCTGCTCCTGTTGCTTCTGCAGGGGAAGCAACACAGGCCAGGAGTCTGGAGTGGTCCAACATAACATGACCACCCCCGCTCCCCACAGGTCTGCACTCCTCCCCTCCTAACGCTCCCATGTGCCAGCAACTTGCCTTCCCTGATTGCAACCTGACCCTCCATCCTCCTGGGTCCATGGGACCACACACACACACACACACACACACACATGCAAAGTGGTATTGATAACATGAAGTGAGCACTTTACAGGGTCCACTTCACATTGTGCTCTGCGGACACGAAGTGGTCACTTCACATCCACTTCACAGGCGGATTTATAATTCACTGCATCTCTAGTGCTGGGCATCGGATTCATATTTTTTCCTTGTTTCTTTCCAATATCAGAATTTTTCAGGCACTGTAGTTCCTGCTATGGCCCTCACGTCACTATTCAGCACTTACACTATGCATATGTTACTCTCAAGCATGGTCTGGGGACAGCAGTGTGCAGCCGCATCATGTAATAGGCGATCTAGGTCAATGAACACTAATACACGTTTTGTAACAGTACGTTAATGCCCTATGCTTTAGCAGTATTTATGTTTATATGCAGTTATACAGTAGGTCCCCGCTCATGTTTCCTGACTTAATTGTTTAGTTCCTTAGCTCTTTCTTGGGCATGCTTGCGCTGTGCTTTGACTTGAAAGCTGGAGTACAGACTTGTGCTTTCAGTGGTACAGTAGTTAGGGCAAATTTACTACAATGGAACAGAGGCAGTGGGAAACAGCCAAACAGCAATTTCAGAACTTGAAAAGAAATTAGACAATCCATAGGTGGGGGGCGTGCTGGCCAAACAGCAGTTTCACTACAGAAAACTTTGAAACACTTTGAACACTCTGAGGGGGGATGGGGACCTGGCCAAACAGCAGGTTTAATTAAAATCAGTTTGCAACCTCAGGGATAACTCTGCACAGTATTAAAGTGGGACGCAGGTAGAGCTGGGTAAAAACTGTGAATTCTGAATTTGCAGAAGTTTTATAAAATGTTGTAAACGTTTCAAAATTTTGCAAAATGCTGACTTTTGTGAAATCAGAATCTTCCGAATGTGTTTGGTGAATTTTTAACCAGTTCCATGAAATTTTCTGGCTGAACTATGGAATAATATGTGTGAATGGTGAAATGACAGTTCTGAGGAATTCTGTTCCACAGTTTAATACATTAATCCACAATACACATAATTATTTTGCAGTTCAGTGATCAGTTCAGCAGAATAACTTTCTGAAATTTAAGACATTAATACACAATTGGTACATTTGTTTTGCAGTTTAGTAACTCACTGAACCGCAGAATGAATGTATGAATTGTGGATTAATGTATTAAACTGAAGAAAGAAATTCCACAGTTTAAAGGGACACTGTCAACCCCCTTAGGTCTCAGAGTGTCCCTAGTTTAAAAAACAGATTTTATGATTGCCAACATTCTGTAAAGATTGTTGATGTAGCTGGCAGTTTGAATCTGACTCTTATTTTCTTTAAAAAATTGAAAAACAGACTGCCCAACATACTGGTGTTATCACACCAAAACAGGTTTGTTTACATTCTTTGATCAACTCCAAATGCATCTTTCCTGGACTTGGGAACACCCAACAAACAGTCTATCCCCTCATGATGCCGTGGGAGTTTAGGAGGCTACTGCCTTATGAGTGACTGCTCTGTTTGGGTGTGTTTCTAATGCTCAGGAAGTGTGCAGTAGAAACAGATCTAGGATTGTATACAAAAACAAGGTTGTTTATAAATATACATTGCCATGCATTTCAGTTCTACTAAGCAAGGAGACAGACAAAACAAACAGCAACATTAGTGAATTTTAGAGAGGGTAAGCAATCATAAAATGTGGGGTTTCAGCTAGAAATAATATGATGAAAAATAGGTTGACAGTGTCTCTTTAATACAGTAATCCACAATTCATACATTCATTCCACTGTTAAAAGTCTGAAATTCTGCAAAAGTTCTCAAAGTACATTGTGAAATTTTGTGGAAATTCTGCTGCTGGAATTTTAATTTTGCACAGCCCTAGACAGAGGCAGTGGGCATCACACAGCAACTGGACACAGGTGCAGTATAGAAATCTCAGGGATACCTCTATGCAGTTTTATGGTGGGATACAGTTAGAGGAAACAGCCAAACAACAGTTTCAGAATTTAGGAGCGCTTTTAACACTCCATTGGAGGGGGGAAGGGGGCGGTCTTGTCAAACAGAAGTTTTACAGCAGAGAACTTAGAAACACTTTGAACACTCTGAGGGGTAGAGGGAACCAGGCCAAACAGCAGTTTCACTGCAGAGAACTTACAATCACTTTTAACACTCCATGGGGGGGGGGGGAGAGAGGAGTGCCTGGCAAAACAGCAGGTTTAAATAAAATCAATCTGAAACCCAGGGATAACTGCTCAGTTTTAAAGTGGGACACAGGTAGTGTGCATCACACAGCATCTTGCTACAGGTGCTGTATAGAAGTCCCAAAGATAAATCTATGCAGTTTTACAGTGGGGCATAGGTAGTGGGAAACAGCAAAACAAACAGTTTCACTGCAAATTACTTAGACCCCCCCCCCCACTCCGGCATGCTTGACCTGTCAGGTGACATTTCATTGCCTACCGAAGTAAAAATGTGACAGGTGCAGTACAGAATACAAGTATTTATTACATATTAAGTTAGTATATCCCATGAATGAATGAATGAATGGACACTTTGTTTTCATTAAATGTGCTTTATTAAAAATGAGATAAACATAATCTACAAACTACAAACAACATCTAAATGGCAAACATGAAAAGGATAACAAACAACAATAAAAAACTGACAAACTCCCAGCAAATCCCTCTCCCCAGTCCAGGCAAGCACAAAATAAGCAAAGGGGATAACAGGATGTGTACAAGTAGTAAAAGTAAAAGGAAAAAAAAATGTTCCACAAAAACAAAAATAAATAAATAGTGGAGTACAATCTAAAACTGTGAGACGCAGAATATGTAAAAAGTCTCACCTTTTATGAAAGGACTGCAAACAGTGGCATAAGTCTGTAATCTGCTTTTCAACATTTAAGGCAAACAAAATGTCATTATGCCATTCAGTTTGACAGGGGACCTGATCATCCAGCCAGTGATGTAAAAGGAACAGTTTAGCTGAAGCAGCAATCAGGACCACGTACCCAAGTCTGGGGCCTATTTGCTCCTCCGGGTATTTACCTACAATACAAATTTCTGGATTGAAGGCCTCCTCCAACCCCAGTAGTGAATCAAGACCACTCTTTACATCATCCTAAAAAGGCGTGGCCTTATCTCAGCTCCAGCGCATATGATGAAGGGAGCCCTCTGCCATTCCACATCTAGTGCACCGATAGAATGTCAGTTTCCCCATATTATACAATTGTTTAGGTGTCAAATATAAATTAAGTAAGATCTTAAATTGTAACAATCTACATCTATCTTACCTGAGATATTTATGTAAATCCTTCCAAACGTTTTGCCAATCTGCAAGAGATGAACCAAGTTTAAGTTCACCCTCCCAATAATAATAAGTCCCTGCCAAGCTCTGGGGGTCTAGTAATTGTAATGGCTTATACACTGAGATATATTATGGGGTTGTGAGACCATAAGCAGGAGTTGCCCAAGGATGTCTTGACCATGGTTATCCCAGGGTTGCAGGCCCATATGAGCACCAATAGAACACGCAGTCTGATAAAAAAAAGGAAATATTTATTCCCAGAAAGGCGGTGTTGAGCCTGAAAACATGGAAAAGAACATATCTAACCATTATGAACAAAATGGTCAACACTCAAATCTGAAATTTCAGACTACTGGGAATCCGGAATAGGGTGGTGAGCAATTACAAAGCTGGCATTCCCACAGACTGGCTGAGATAAAAGACGTGTAAAATAATGGCTCAAAAAGGTGCTGAGTTGTCTATGTGCTCCCACAGACCAGTATATCGGGGTTATGTGAAGTGCTTCAGGTATTTTAGATTAGACAATATATAACAGACCTAATAAAGATACACCCCACTGATACATGCGAACATACGAAACTGCCAGCAGATACAGGCCAAATGATCTATTACGTCTGCTCGATTGTGCAGCACAGAGGTTAGACTCTTGCTGCCCCCACCCCTTGCCCCCTCTTCCCCTCATCTTCCCACTGACTAGTATCTTGCCCTTAACCCTATCCCATCCCCTTTTAAAGCTCTCCACAGTTTTAAGAGATACCATTTCTTCAGGAAGCACATTCCATCCCCCCCTCCATGAAGCAATGCTTCCTCGCCTCCCTCCTGATTCTACCCCCCACCAGCTTGACAAAACTCCTTTTCAGTAAGGAGCCATAAAGGTGTGTAATCCTCATCAGTGACAGATTGGTATGAGTTTCCCCATCACAAATATTTTGCACCTTGAGAAGCCAAATAATATTACCAAAAATTAGGTAAACAGAGACCGCATACCTCTTAAGCTGTAGCAAGCTTAATGTATGCCCGCTGGGCAATTTGCCCTTGCCATATGAACTGGAATAGCAGTCTATGAAGCCAGACAAACCATTGATACAGCCATGGTATATTTAACGTGGCAAAAAAATAAAGAATTTGGGGCAAGACATTCATTTTAACTGTATTAATCCGGCCCCAGACAGTCAGAGGTAAGGCCTTCCACCTTTGTAAATCATGCAGCATTGTGACAATAAGAGGATCCAAATTATTCTTTTTGAGAGCTGTTAATTGCCGTGAAATATTTAATCCTAAATAAGTAATGACTTTGGGTCCCCATTGTAAACCGAATTGTAGAATTTGCTATTTAGTCACCTGAGAATTAATGGGAGAACATTAGTTTTAATTACATTGAGTTTATAGGCAGATGTTTCACTAAAGACTTGTATCTCTTGCAAAGCCATCTGAATAGAAAGCACAGGATCTTCTACATGAAGTAAAATATCATAGAGAAATATTTTATATTCACAATAGTCAACAGTAATCCCTCTAATTCTAGGGCTGGAGCAGAGTCAGTGAGCTAAGAGTTCTAAGCACAGGTTAAATAGAAATGGGGGGGGCAACCTTGCCACATGCCCCTCTCAAGAAAAAACATACATGAAAGCAATCCGTTATAGTACATTTGAGCACTTGGCTTTTGATATAAAACCCAAATCCATTCAATAAAGTTACAGGGGAAACAAACTTCACAAGAACAGCAAATAAAAATGTCCACAAAACTCGATACATAGACACTGTTGGCAGATAAGGGCGTATGGCCCACCCAGTCTACCCATTTGAGCTTTAAGTTCCCTTTACATTTTTCTAGAAGTCTGTTGCCCCTTACCCCTAACCTTCAGAATTCCCTTTTGTCTATCCCATGCATTATTAAATCCCGTGATTGTTTCAGCCCCCACCACTTCCTCTGGCAGGGTATTCCACTTGCCCACCTCCCTTTCTGTGAAGAAATTCTTCCTCACGTTTCCTCTGAATCACCCTCCCTCCAACTTCATCCCATGACCTCTAGTCCTGGAACATCTTTTTTACTGGAAAATAGTGTATTTCTGCACCCTGTTCCTCCCTGTAAGGTACTTGTATGTCTCTGTCATATCCCCTTTCTCTGCCTCCTCTCCTCCAAGGAGTACGTATTCAAGTCCTTCAGCCTGTCCTCATAGGACTTGTGATGCAATCCCTGTACCCTCTTTGTTGCCCTTCTCTGAAACTTTTCTACCCTGTCTATGTCCTTACGTAGGTGAGGTCTCCAGAACTGTACACTGTACTCCAGGTGGGACCTCACTAGTGTTTTGTATAGCAGAATTACGACCTTCCTTTTCCTGCTGGTGATGCCCCTGCCTATGCATCCCAGCATCCTATTTGCTTTATCTGTCACCTTGTTGCACTCTTTCCCTACCTTGAGGCCATCAGAGATGGTAACCCCAAGGTCCCTTTCCTGCTTGGTGCATGCTATATCCTCACCCCCCCCCAACTGATATGCTTCAAATACTTTTTATGCATGCAGAGAGACCAAGGCTGCAGGGGCCTTGCCCTCCCTAGATGAAGCCACCAAATGGTGCAGTTTTCTTAAATGATCACCGAAATTATGCCCTTTCATAAAGCCCACCTGTTCAGAACCGTTCAACCCATCTCAGACCTGCTCCAACCTGGTGGCCAAGACTTTCGGCAGAATCCTAATGTCTGCATTTATGAGTGAAATAGGCCTATAATTACTCACATGAGTAGCATCCTTCCCATGTTTAGGAAGAATAGTGATCCAGGCCAATAACAGAGATGTATCTCAGATCCCGTCCACATCAATATGCTGTAATTAATGGCCCAGGTCAAGATGAGGAGTAATTCTTCACTGCACTGTCTATAAAGGTTAACTGGAAATTCATCAATACCCGGAGCCTTGTCTAAGGCCATAAGTTGTATGGCATGTGGGACCTCCCGTTCCTTATCCAGACCCAACAGTATGGCTTTTTGGCTAGCTACCAATTGACAGAGTTAAACTCAGTCCTACTAATCATTTATACACTGATCCAAGTCCCGAGGGCACAGACCATCCTTATAAAGCACCTGATAAAAAGGAGAATGTCATGACTATGACTCTTGTGTGGGTAAGCAAAGGTGAGTCATCTCCCTCCCAGCCACCCATAATGACTCTAGAGGCTTCTTGATGTCAAAGCCTCAGAGCGAGTAATTTACCCACTTTCTCTCCCTCCTCAATATAATTTACTTTCACTTAGAATAAGGAGAGTTCTGCTCTCTCACAACAGAGCTGCATATTTTGCATGCAGAGAATTTAATAACCTCCAAGTCTGCTCATATGTGCGATGAAAATGCGACCTCTTCAAATCCTGAATTTGCATCAGCAGAGCATCCACTTGCCGTTCTCTTTCTTTTTTACAGCAAGTGGCTAAATGAACGCATTCCCCCCCCCCCGGATGTCACTTTTCGCTGTCCCCCACAATAAATCTAATCTATCCACAAAGCCTGTATTGGCAGCAAAGAGGTTTTTTTTATACACTCTCATAGTTTGCTATCAATTATCTTATCCCATAACAACTGAGAATTAAAGCACCAGATTTTATCAGGAGCTTCCCCAAATCGCTAATTTAAGCCATAAAAGTACAGGAGAATGATCATAGATCAGTTGGGGTTCCATGGAACATAGTTATAGACTGGGAGCAGTGCTACATGAAACAGGAAAAAATGAATGGGGAGAAAACATTGTTTGGTGGGGAACAGAAATAAAAATTGGAAGAACCAAAAGTTATAAAATTCAGTGTGCTTTTTTATTTTGAAATTTTCTTTTAAGCTTTCTTCAAATCACTTCCAGACCACAACATTTCCTATGTTTCTGGGATTCATTCCCCTTCCTCAGGGAGTCTGGTTGTAAGTTCTAAATTAACAGTAAACAAAATTCATCTTTTAATATATAACTTATTCAATACTTAAATTATTGACAAATTCCTTAATGCTCCTCAATAGTGTTAAACTCACTTACCCGGCACCATTTTGGCCTTAATTCATCCTTCTTTAACTTTCACAAAACACCTCTGTCTCTTAACTGTAATGGATAAACAAATATTTACAGTATATTAGCACCAAAATGTTTATGCGTTTACTTCCACTGTGCCTCCACATAAATCTTTCTCTTAGTTTCTGTAACACTCTCCATTTACAATCATCTTTGCTCACCCTGTCATAGTGATTTTCCTTACAAACTTTTTATGTAGCTCTACTAGTATTCTCTCCAGTTTCAACATTCCAGTACTTTCTGTTTATCCAAAAAATAGAAATATTCTCTTTTAGTCACTTTTACGGTGTCTAGCAATGATCTTTTCAGTTATAAAAGTTATTGGTTCTTACATACCCCTTAGTTCAAATGGTTTCTCTCTCTCACCATGTGGCGTGTGTAAAATGTAAAGGCCTGCGGGCTGGAAGAACTCACAATTTATAATGAAACAAACATCCTGGAATCTGGTGATGACGTCAGACCATCTACAGGAACATCCATGCAGGTGCCTCCTTGTGCACCCACTTGAGTGCTGGACCCACTATTAACTACAGTGGCACCAACGGTTGGTGTCCAGTATAACCTTTAAAACTTTTTACGAAAAGTATTTATCTTGCATTACTACCTTTATTTATAAATTCAGGATCCTTTCATTTTTGTCCAATTGAGTCAATCATTTTTGGATTTTAAACAGTTTTCTCTTTAAAATCCTTATCGATCATCACACCATTTCTAATAAATGTAACTATATTGTAGAGGTTTAAATCCTTTAATGACAATGGACATTTCAGGGGTTACATTCATAAGGGAGTAAGGCAACATCTCACAAGCAGAACAAAACAGGGGTTAATGTTATACCATACTTAGCTCTAGGAATTACTTTTACCAAAGTCTTAATTTGCTGTTAAAGCTTTAATGTTTTATAATAATGGTATCCGATCTATGCCATCATTTAAACCACACTTCCAGTTCATAGTTTCAAAAAATTCAATATAAAATGTTTCCTTAGAAATAACATTTGTCTGTAGTTTCCTCCTCTTGAATCTGGGGTTACCTTTTTAATTCCAAAAAATCTTAGAGAGGGTAGTTGGTGTTGTGCCTCTTTAAAATGTCTTGCTAAAGGGGAAGTCAAATCTCCTCTCCTTATATAACCCTTATGTTCTCCAATTCGAGTTTTAAGTGACCTCTCCATCTTTCCTATATATAAAAGGTCACAAGGGCATTTAATGCCATAAACCACTCCTTCAGACTGACAGGTTATAAAATCCTTAATTTGCACATTTTTATCTTTAGCCACATTTCTGATTTTCTTTCATTTTCATGTGTTGTGGCAATGTACACATCTACCACAGGAAAAGTTGCCTCTTAAATCTGCACTTGTAAACAGCATAGTAGTTTGCTGTTTAGGAATTCTGTGCTCCAAATGCATTATTCTATCTTGTAGTGACCTCACTTTTTTTGCCACTACTATCAGTTCATTTGTAAATATATGTTCCCCTGTAGTTGTTGCCTTTAAGATATTCCAGCATCTCTTAACTCTTTGAATCTTATAGAACTCATCGTTATATTTTAAAGACAACATGAATCTGTTTTCTGTTTTTTCTGTTGCTGCCTGAGCTGCCAGTAAGGTGTTATGATCTATATTATCTGCCTTACAGTTTGCCAATTTTAAAACCTTTTGTGCATATCCCCTTTTTAGAAAATGTTCATTTATATCTTCAGTTGCCTTCTGCTAATCAACCTCATTATTGGTATTCCTTTTAGCTCAAAGTAATTGACTGTAGGGAATAGATTCAATCAATGATTTGGGATGAAAACTTGTAGTCTGCAAAATTGTATTTCTGTCCGTATTTTTTCTGTATAAGCATGTGCCAAATTTTTGTTCTTGTTTAAAGATAATCACATCCAAAAATGAAATCATCTCTTGGTCTTGATTTTTTACAAATTTTAAATGTTCAGATCTAGAATTCAAAAATTCATGAAATTCCTCTAATTCAGTTTCTGTTTCAGTCCAAATTGTTGCAATATCATCAAAAAAACATTTCCATAACATGATCTTGTCATGGAATGGATTATTATCCTAGATGTATAGTTCCTCAAAGTGATTCATATGTAGATTTGCATAAGATGGGGCCATACTTGACTCCATCGCAGTCCCTCTGATTTGTGCATAAAATGTTTTTTCAAACAAAAAAATAGTTCTGAGACAGTACTATATTTGCTAATCTCATTAAGAATTTGTTTGAAGGTATATTCTCAGTTTTTTTCGCTCAAAATTTTTGATAAACTCTCACAACCCAGATTATGTAGTATTGAAGTATATAAATCCTTAATATCTCATGTCACCAAAAAGCCTTGGACATCTCACTCTCTGGCAATTCCAACCCCTCTAAGATGTTGATTATTTCTGTACTGTCCTTTAAGCAACACGTTGTGTTCTCCACCAAATCTCATATGGAAATCCATGAAAATTGAAAGTGGTTCTAACACTGAACCTAATCCTGATACCATTGGTCTACCAGGGGAATTTAACAGATCCTTGTGTATTTTAGGCAGTGTATAAGATATAGGAATTTTAGGAAATTCTTTGATCAATGCTTTTCGTTCCCAGTCCAAAATCAGGCCCTCTTCAAATGCCCTTTGTAAGGTATTATCAATTACATTTTTTATATCCTCAGTCAGATGTTCTGTCAATTTTAGATAAATATGTTTATCTGCTAGCATTTCCAAACTTTTTTTGTATCTTTCATAGTCTTCTATTACAACTGCCCCATCCTTATCAGCCTTTTTAATAACAAATGTATGATCATTCTCCAGTGATCTTAGAGCTGAAAACTCTTCAGCTGTTAAACTGTGTTTACTTCTAGCCATTCGTTGAGTTAAATTAAGTGTTTTTCAACAAAATAAAAGAATAAAAAATATAAGAACAGTCAGAAAGGTGGAGAAGATGCCAGGGATCTACCAGGCCAGATATAGCCATCATATCTAAAATACTTCTTTGGGCATGGTGTGCACCTGATTCTATTAAGTCTCTGGTGGTCTATATCCAATTGGAGCAAAAATAATGGGGGTATTAGCAAACTGAGAAAGAGCCATAGTCAATGCAGTAAAAAACAGGGGTAACAGCATTAGATCCATAAATATATCCTAATAAGACTTCTTGTTGACCCAGTCATCCATGAAGAAGGACATATCACCCTTCCAGGTCTCCAAACAAGCTAATATACTGAAAGGGGACCTATCAAGCTATTAAGATTGCCATCCCTTGTTTTTTTGTACTGAAACTTGCCCCGTATACATGCTTTACCCAATCACATCGAAAATAGGTAAGATTATCTGATGAGACATGGGTGTCCTGCAAAAAGGCAATGGAAACCTGTACCTTTTTTAAGATGCCTAAGCACCATATAACATTTCTCCTTAGACTGCCCTCCTTTTATATTCTAAGAATCCATCTTATATGCACTACTCATGGAAACCCATCCATCCCAAAACCACAATACAACAATACAACATACCTACATTATCCACACAAATAAAAAATAGATCTCTGCCAAACTGATAGAGTCTAGACTTGCCCCTTTCCTGAATCCCAGTCCCACAGAAATAAAAGAAAAAACCCACAGACCAACAGTAGCAATTGGAATAGAGCCCACACCAAAAAAAGCATTCCCAGAGACCATACCCCTACCCAACAGGCCCACAACCCCATCCCACCAGACAGATACTCCATAAGAATAAACCAAGTAACTGAATTGATAGCACTGAAAAATCAGGTGGCATGGTGAATAATAACCCAATGTAAGAGGCCTGGCACCCTGAAATATGCAGGCACACTTACAAAAACTGGCAAATATTATTCAGTAAAAAATAGCATCACATCTTAATCAACTGCATTGAATCCATCTCAACATCAAAACTCAGAAAGAATAGGAGGGTAACCAAAAAATGGTATGCCTTCAGTACAATGACATTTTAAAAGTGAAGACCATCACGGTGACAAATCTCACCAGGTCTCTGTGATGGCCCACTGTATACTGGCACTCTGACTCCTGGTGTTTCGCCCCCCACCCTGAACGAACTCCGACTCGGAGTGGACTATTTAGAGATGGGAGGTGTGGGAGGCAAGGCCCCCCACAAAAAAACACTTTGTTCCAACAGAAACAATGCCGACAGTCAGCATTGTTCCCGTCACTGTCGGGGGTTTTGACAACATCGTTGTTGATGTGCTGTAGAACCTCAAAAAACATGTTAAAAAAGGGCCAAACAACATTTCTTGCATTATCAAAGGGTTTCGGCCTGAACAGTGAATATAGAAAAATATAACCAGCATCCATTAGAAAAACAAGGAGGAACAAAACCACCTGATGTTTCTGGAAAGTTCAGCCTTCAACCCCTCCCCAAAGTGACTGTATCATCCCTAAAAGAATCAAACAGTAATATTAGAGTGATCATGTTACAGAAAGTCCCCAAAATGCAAACTAAAAAAGAAACCAACAGTTTAACAAGACATTAGGGAAAAAAACACACAATAATTACTGTAACAGCATAGGCACACTGGTGGCAGAGTCCGAAGGGGGAAAATAGTAGAAAGTTAACACCCTGGTGTCAACAAAAGAATTCACACCCTGAAATATTATACTTAACAGATAGGAAACCTCAGAAGGGTGCAAACAAAAACAGCAGCAAAAAAGTCACAAAAAACCCTAGTAACTAACCAATCCCCACTTTGGATTAGCCAGAGCTCCCAACAGGATGTCAACCAACAACAAAAATTAATAAAAACAACAGTGTCTTTGAAAAAAAAAAAAGAGAGAATAACCACATTCATCAGATGCAAATAACCACCAATTACTTGGGTCAGAAAAGGTCTGTCAATAAAGATTTGAATTCTGACAAGCTGTCTCATTGGATTGAAAGGTGCACTGATCATCCTTTAAGGAGACTACTAGCCGAGCAGGATATTGCATTCTAAACCAAATCTGAGCAGCTGGTAGTTTAGCTATAAAAACTCAATAAGCTCTGCATTGACCCCTCATTGATCAGGGGAGATTCTGAAACCAACAGTCAATGGCCCTCCCAGAGAATTTCTTTACTCTCCTGGCCCTTCTGCAGGATGTGTAATTTATTCAGATGGTTTAACATTTTAAGAATGAGAGGTCCAGACTTCTCCACAGGAGCTGGAAAAGGGTGAAGCGGTCAATGGGCATCCTCAATAACATAACTGGGCCCATTTGGAAAGGGTCCTGCAACCTTAGTGCACAACATTTGCATAAACAGATTAGGGTTGGAACCCTCAGAGTTTTCTGGTAGTCCAACTATCACAATATTGTTCCATTGACTTCATCCTTCAAAATTTAAAAGCCGCTGGCCGGCCCAGTGGTGCTGAGGGTTGAGGTGCTGGATGCCACACCTCACACCCCACTGGCAACCTGGCTTCATAAGCGAGCTCGGATTACCTGGGGTCGGCAGGGGAGGGACGAGATCGAGCATCCGATGGACTGCTCTCATCCTGGGGAGGGTTTCAGGGAAGCGTCCTCTCACTAGTGGCCTCTGGTGGTAGCTGGGGGCTGCGAATGCAGCGACACGGCATATGCCTTGGGGGCAGAGTCACAACATTACGCTAACTTGCTGGCCATGCTCCGCAGGGGACAGAACCACACCAGAAAAAGCAGAAAAAAACCCTGCCTCACTTGCAGAGATGAAGGGGTGCCGGGACACAGCCCACATCCCAACTGCCTGCCCTGTGCCTGGAGGACTCCATGGCCGACCCGCCACCCAAGGTGTGACCTCCCTAATTTCAGATAGGCCATCTCTGGAGGACAGGCCCACCCCTTCCGGGTGTTGATCTTGGGGGTTAGGTCTGCCAGGGTGGTCGGGGGAGTTCCTCCACTAACTAGGGTTCAGGCAAGGGAGTAGAGGCTGATGTCGAGTGCACACCCTGGAAGAATGCCCAGGTGAGGAAGGAGCATAAATAAAGTAAAAAAAAAAAATTTAAAAGCCTCTCCTCTAGCTTACGCATTTGCCATCAGAGCCCTGTAAGTTTTGGGGGTTCCACCAAGCTGCATCGACAAAAAATACACCAACATCCATTACATTAATACCCCTACACTGATTACCCCCACAGTGGCATGAAAACAAAATGACAGGCAACTACACCAACCGAAAACCACTATGATACATGGTCCAATGGGGGGGACTGTGCCCCCGCACCCCTGAACTATAGATAACTAACTCAACATGGCACAAACAGTGGAGAAAAGGGCAGTTCCTCCAGCTGCACAGCCACCCAACAATGGCACTTGAGGATGTCAGTAGAACTGTTGTCAGAACAGCTTGGAGGAACCACATATCACCACCCATGCATTGTAAAACACATTCCCACCCACTACACATCCTGCCCACCTCCCAATCATTTGCCTCCTATGCTCACTCCACAAAAACACACTCTCACCCACTGCACATCCCACTCACCTACTGATGGTCTGCCCTATGCTTGCTCCACAAAATGCAGTCCCACCCACTGCACATCCCTCCCACCTCCTGATCATTTACCCCCATGCTAGCTCAACAAAAAACATTCCTACCTGTTGTACATCCCGCCCAGCTCCCGATGGTCTGCCCCCCATGCTCACTCCACCGAAACAATCCCACTTGCTGCACAGCTCTCCACCTCCCCACCTCCTGATGCTATTCTGTTATGACAGCCTATCAACATCAAAATCCTATTGCTGTGATTCCCTTAGCTGTACAGCCATCACTGTAATGGCTTCAATGTATTTTCATCGCTGTTGCAATGGTATACAGTACGAGTTCCAGTCCATCCTTGTGCAGCGGTCTTCAACCAAACTGATCCACATTTCAGCATCCCCCAGATGTTTAGTTAAATCTTCCATTGCCAGCTGAATTACTTTGACATCCCCTAATAAATCTAACAGAGTTTCCTTGAGGGGAATGAGCTCCTGTAAACTCTGTTGACCGTCAGCAATGATGTACCAGAAGATTCTTCCATGGAATTGCTGTCTTCTGAATAATCTGTTCTGAAATGGAGATGCTTCGGCCCTTAGTCTCTGTCAGGAGAAGAAGGCAGCAAATGAACTTGGTGCTCTGGAACTTTGTCCATCACGCAAGAAAAAAGTAAAACAGCACTGCCATCGATGACTATAAATAAAAACTGAACCGGGGGAGGGGGAGAACCAGGGTTAATGCATAAAACAGTAGTTATTAACAAAAAGGAAAAATGGTGGAATTGGAGCTGTGGTAACTTGCTGCCTCTAGCTGCAATGCATCACGTGACTCCATGAATGTCTTCCCTCCTCCTCCTCCTTAGAATCCCTGTTAGAACCCTTGAAGGTGGTGGAGGTGTACCCCTTCTCCACCAACATCATACAGCATAGAACACAATATTCCCAAAACAATAAAAACACAGAAGACAGGCATGAGCAGGCTGCACAGGCAATACTACAGTTGTATACAGTTGCACACAGTGCCCCTCACACCGCACCTACCTTTGGTGGCTCCTCCAGGGCCGACAACTCCCCCACATCATCTTTGTAGTTCCCACCCTCCAGGAGAGGAAGTCTAGTAGGAACAGTGGCCATGGCTTCCTCTGGGCCACCACCATAAATGTGGCCCCATCTGGTTGATCCTGCCATTCAAGGACCATCTGTCATGGAAATCCATGGAAGTTCTGTGGAGGTGTAAAGATGGAGGCAGCATCAGTGGCAACACACACACACACACACACACACACGCAAAACAGGGAAAGCAAGCAACAGCAACCCATGACAGGTATGTACTGTACCTACCTCTGCAGACTGAGTCACCTGCCAGCCAGATCACTCCCCCCAAGGGAGTCCTGGTAAGTGAAGAGGAACACCCTCCACAGCTTTCTGGGGTATACTCCAAACCTAAGTATTAAGAATGAATCCAGCACTCCTGGTTAAAATTCAGGGAGAGCATTTTTATTTAAAAAAAATAACATTAAAAATACTAACAATGTAAGCAAAGGGTATTGTAACATGAAAATGCAAACAAATGTAAGGCTCCACAACCTTTGCAGCCTTGGTGCTTCAGAGCAATGCTACTCCTTCATCAGAAGGCATGACCAAGTATGCAGTGCTAGTAATTCAAATAATATGAACACAGGTGCCAATAATTAAACAGTAAATTACTTCTATCAGTATTAAAGTGCCTAAGTGTCTATTGGGGATAGCGGGTGGGTCGAGATCAGGTCAGTTCTATTTAGTGTTCATGCAATTTCAACTAATTTAATTGGAATTCCAAATTATTTGACATAGAACACTGCTGATATGATTTGGGCCAAGCCATTACCCTTACCATAGTATGGTGCATATGATACCATGTGAAAGTAAATTAACCTTAAAATTATAACTATGGCACCATAGTTCAAAGTTACTTCTGAGTCAAGCACATAACATCACTTGACATGCGCTTATTTATACCAATTATTCTCCATTTTGTTTACAATGAAAACATAGGACATTGATGTTCCCCCTTCTAGTTATTTTTATACTATCTACATTGACTGCTGTCATTGACAGGTTTATCTGAGACTCACTGTGGATTTTTATTATCAACACATTATTTATTTACCATGTCTGCAGAAATTGTATAAATTTATATAACTTATAATTGATCACTCAATAACATCGCAAAAGAACTACATGTATGTTACCCAAAGGTTAGTAATCCAAAAAAATTTAAATTAATATAAATTTGAGTCTGGATCTCACTCTGTGGTCACTGTAAGTATTCATGTGCAGATGTATGGTTTCCAGTCCATAAAATCATTAAATCCCAGGGGTTTTAACATTTTTAGAGTAAAAATTCACTGGAATTATTTTCTATCTAATTCAAGCTGTCTGTTGCCCCCATTTTATAGGAAAAATGGGTCAAAGTAAAATACAACTTTACACATCAGACACACAGTAAGCACATCAGTATTCAACAGAGTAGAACAGCAGAGGAGCAGTCTGATGCAGTTACAGTATCTCTACTCCAGTTAATGCACAAATGTTGGCACCTGTCCAAGCACCCCCCCCCCAAAGCAGGTGGAATTGGAGTCAGCATTAGCATCCAACAGGTACTGTATCACTGGGCATGCTGGTGCATCATTGCATAGGGTGCAAATGTGGCAGACTGCTCCTACATCACACCTGGAGTTCCATGACTCCTGTGGCTTGATTCAGATATTAAACTTGACCTGGTGTCTGGGAAGCAGCTTTTATACACTTTCACTGAGTTTGCATCTTACATTTACCTATAGTGCCCCACATACCCCATTTAATTAGAAAAAAGATGATAAATGCAAAGAATTTCAGAGTGTAGAAAGTGGGCCAGTACCAAACTGAGTGGGAGGTGGAGCAATCCTACTCTGTATTAAATTTTTTTCTGTATTAAATTTTTTTTTACAAACAACCATAAAAATGTTGGTCTTATGTGCTTTACTTTCAGACCAATGGCATGCAGGGCAGGTACAGTATAAACCCGATTTTTTTGCTTGAAAGAAAAGTACCCCAAGATAAGTTGCAAACACTTCTTAATCACCTTTCATGAGCGCTGTTCCAGACAAGGCTTTGCAACCTTGGTTTTCTGTGGCACCCTACCCCCACAGCCAGAATTAGCAAACCTGAGTTATACAATGGCAAGAATAATCCTAGCACTCTGATTGGCTGCCATGCCCTAGACATAGGGACATTATCTGACAATGATGTCACTGTATCTAGGACAGGCAAGCACAACACTGCATGCCCACAAAAGAAATCCTTCTGTGCTGAACCTGAAACTGCCACAGCTTCACATTCCTCTACTTAGTAACATGTCAGCCAAAACCACTTATAAACACTGAAGCTATCATGGTTTCACATTCTCCCCCCATCCCCCCTCTTCATACTTTTCACAGCAAATTGTTCAAAAAGGATAGCTCAGTAGGTACAGAAAAGACCTTCAAACAATGGCTATAAGTGGTTTCACATCATGCCACTGGCCACACATATACTTGTGTAACCCCTCACCCCTGTCTTTTTAGCAAAATGACAGGTGGCATGCTGTTAAAGCTGACAGCAGTAACTGGTGGGGACTGGGTTCGGGGAGGATGAGTTTACTCGGCACAGGGGACCTAGGTTTGGCTACTCTGCACAGGGGCACCCAAGTAAATCTGAACACAGGAAGCAATAACTGTAATGTCCAGAACCAGGAATGGGATTCTGCAGTGTGGCTTTTATTCACATCCAAGCTGAACAAACAAAGCATAGACAGACCCCCACAGGGCTACATTCCTGGTAATGCAGATTAGAGACAACAGAACACTTTATCACTATTTCCAGCCCTCAGGCTCTAAACCCACCAGGCACACAGCCCAGACTTGCATGCAGCTTTGGGTACACAGCCCAACTTGTACACTACTTGGGTTTTCCCCACTGGCCTGGCTTCCCCGACGGTCACTTGATCCATGGTCCATTTTGGGAATGAACTAATTATCCTGTTGCAGCTCCCCAAATCACACTAGAGCCTTCGACTCCTAGAAAGAATTTTCCTTACAATCCCACATCTGGGTACTTCCCTCATCACTGGCCAAGTGCCTGAGGTAAAGTAGAAATCCACAGAGCAAATCCGTAGAGGTGGACCTGGTCACTAAAGATGGGGGGCCTCCCACCTCCAGCTCCCACAGCCCATACCCAGCCATTTCTCTGGAAACTAAACAATTCCTTTACTGAAAACTTGCAAATGTAGATTCTTGGGTAGATGTATGTCACATCTCCTCTACATATCATTTTCATCCCAATAAGCTCTGGACTTGAATCTACTTTTACTTGTTGCTTAGCCCATTACTCAAGGCTTCCCACTATTTTAGTAGTTCAATCCCCACATTGTTACACAAGTCCCACGGTGAAAAACATAGGCCCTTTCAGGAAGAGCAGACACTCACCCTCCAGTTGCAGGTGCCCCACAGGTGACTCACAGGTCGTCTTGTTCTCCCAAATAAACTCGAACACATAGGCAGCTTCTCCTTTAGTAGCAGAACTAGGGGGTTGTCCCAGGAATCTGCAGGGAACCCTTTCCTGCCCCCATCCCTGAAGGGAGAGGGCACTGAGACCCAAAAACAGCTGTCTCCACCACTTCAATTATCTTCTGTATCTCTCTTTTGATGGAGACACACCCTTTTTACCTAAAAGTAGCCCTCCATCAGGGCTGAGGCTCCTAGAGCCTTCACAGAGCTGCTGAGCTGCTTTCTCAGCAAGCTCCCAACACCAACTCCACCTTGAACTGACTGACTCTGTTCAAACCTCCCAATGTTCTATACCAACTCCCTTGCTGCAGATTCCAATGTGGCTCATGCAGCTGCGATAGTTCTATTGGTGATGTCATCCCTCAGTCTCAGCTGAGACTAACAGAGTGAGACAGTGTGAAACCCATTTAACTGGAGTTTCACAAGCTGCCTTCCCTGCCTACCACTAGGTCTTACTGGGATTCTAGTAACCCAGGGTAACAAGGGGGTTACACTTGTAACCATGATGCATGTGATCGCAAATTCTGTCGCAACAACATACAGTATCTTTTATTTTTTATTTAGTCAAAAAGTTGCATAGATTACAAGATACATTCTATGAGAAACAAGTCTTATTTACAAAACATCCGAAGTCAATTAAAATAACAATAGATACATAACCTGACAGACAAAATCAAGTAAAACAAGTACAAATGGATTGTTCCTGTAACAACAATTTTTAGGACATGTTTAAAAATACTAAGGGTAGGTGAAATTCTTAGGTGAGGAGGGAGGTTATCCCATGAGAGTGGAGCAGCATAGGAAAAGCATTCTTTTCAAAGTAAGTTTGAAACTTGGGCAAAAAAGACCACAATGAGACACATAGGCTGTATTTATGAGTGGGAACAATAAGCCTTTCAGATGGGTAAGGGGGAAGGATCTGATTGTTCATTGTTTTTTAAATAAGGGATAACCAATGAAAAGTGCATCAGAAAGAGGGGGACAGATAGTTTAATTGATGCAATAGAGTACAATGGTGTTCATCCCACTTAGACTTTTAAATGAACCGTAGTAGCTGGTAATAAACAATGTTCCATGGAAGATGATTTAAAGCAGAGGTATGTTGGCAAATAGTATCACTATAATCTAGTATAGAGAGAATGGCTTGGACAAGAATGTGTTTATGATCTGAGCTTAACAGACAATGTCTGGCACATGTTAAGTGACCTAGGCATTAAACTTTTAAAATAATTTTGTCATTATGGGATTTAAAATTTAAGGAGGAATCAAAAGTGAGACCAAGATATTTAAATTCATGTACAAGCTCAAGTGGGTTATTGTTTAAAGTAATAGAGAAAGAAAACTTTGCCAAGGACGCAGTGTGCTAAGACCCAAACAGCACAGTTTGAGACTTTTACTTTTTTAAATGTAAAAACTTATTGAAAACAAATTTACAATTTTATCTAAATCACCCTGAAGATTCGAGGAAAGAGAGGAAGGGTTCTTATGAGCATAAAAAAAGACCATGTCATCAGCATAGAGTTGGACTGAGCAATGATCTACAACAGAGTGTAAGAGTTCTACAAAAAGATTAAAATGAATAGAACCAAGTAATGACCCTTGAGGAGCCCCAGAGGAAATAGGGAGAGGAGAAGAAATGCAGCCATTCCAGAGGATAGATTGAGTTCTCCTGTGTAAGCATACCTCTCAACTGTCTCTGATTTTCAGGAATGTCCCGGATTTTGCCTCAGAAATGTCTTCTGTCCCTCTTAGTTTGGCATTTCTGTCACAGAAGAGTAGGGATTTGAATCACAAATTAATGCCTGCCATTGGTGTTACAGTCTAGTTCTCATTAAAAAAAATTAAATTCACACCAAGAAGCATGATGTACACAGCTTCTGGAACTACTATTACTATTTTTTCAGATGTGTCCCTGATTTTGGACATTTGTCCCTGATCATTTTAAGCCATGTCCCTGATTTGTGATGCGGGGGGTTGAGAGGTATGTGTGTAAGCAGGAAGAAAACCAGGTGATATCACTGGTGGAAAAACCATAAGAAGGTAGATGAGCTAAAAGTAAGGAGTGGTTAATCACATCAAAGGCTTTAGACAAATCAATAAAAACAGAACCAACAAGATAACCTTTGTCCAACGCCCTAGAGACAGAATCATGAAAAACAATCGGTGCTGTTTGGGTGGAGTGATTTGGTCTTAAGACCAAATGAAAATTGAAGAGGATCTGATAATTGGCCAGATAATCAGAAATCTGAGAGAGGACAATTGTTTCTATGAGTTTGGAAATTAATGGGAGCAGGAAAATTGGGTGGTAATTCTCTGCTAAAGTTTTATCCCCACCTTTATGCAATGGGATGACCAAAGAATGTTTCCATATGGAAGGGAAAGTTTGGGTGGTAAAGGATAAATTAAAACTGTGAGTTAAGAGATGGGCTAAAATATCAGCACAGGATTTTAAATAAAAGGCTGTCTAGATTATTGATTCCCTTAGCAGTATCCTCGCTCAGTGAAGACAACAGTTTGAATACTTCTTCAGATTTAATGTACTTTAAGTAGAATTTAGGTCTTGAGAGGGGGGATGTTACTGTGGAATCATTGGAGAATCCAGCAGTGGATAAACCAGCTTTTTTCAATAGCAGAACAGGAGTCTCCCAAAAAATGTATTAAACTTACCATAAATACCTTCTTTAGAGTACGCAGTGGAGCCAGAATAAGACATTTACAGTGGAGGATACAAAAGGTAACTTCCAAACAGAATCAACCATGTGCCAAAATTTCTTAGGATTACTTCTCACATTAGCTAGATTAGTTTTAAAGAAGGAGGATTTAGATTTCCTTATAACAGAGACACAATAAGGACAACATTTGCTAAAAGTCTGCCAAGCCTCTGGGGTATCTAGTTTTTTTTGCCTTTTGATCAAGTGTATCTCAAGACTTCAGCTGGGAGATGATAAAAGCAGTCACCCAAGGCACATGTTTAGATTTAACCCTTATTTTCTAAAAAAAAAAAAAGGGGTGCATATTGACTAGAAAGCAGATTAAACTGGTGAAAGAAATAATCCCAGGTGTCATCTACATTAGTAAGGAAGAACAAATCCCACCAGTTAATCTTAAGTAGGCCAGAGCAAAAGGCCTCCAAACTGAAATGCTAAAAAAACAGCTAAATTTAATGGTGTTAAGGATATAGTTGGGAGGAGAAAAATTCACCATGCAAAAAATAAGGGTGTGATCACTAAATAAATTTACTTGGCAACCAGAAGAGCTAACTGGGAGCTCATGGGGAACACAAAATCAAATCTAAAGTAGTGAAGATGGTTTGAATTGAATCATGATGTGTAGAATCTTTAATTAGCTGGTTCAAGCCAAGAGGGACAAGGAAGGACTTCAGTCTGAGTCCTCTGCTGGAGGGCCAGTTTGTGTTAAAATTGCCCATTAAAATGGAATATTGAAACTCACCCAGAGAATAAATCAATGAGTACAGCTGTGAAAATGTGGTTATTTTAAGTTTGGGGGGGGGCAGTACATGCTGTCAACTAAATTCTCCCTTCCAGATAATTTTACAGAAACAATCAAGCTGCCCATGGTGTCAGTTTTGACAAGTGAATATGGTATGGAAGAGTGAACAAATAAGGCAGAACCACCACCATGTCTACTCCTATCTGACCTCAAAACTGCATAATTTGGGAGGTTGATGTCAGAACTGAGAATGGAAAAAATCCAACCAAGTCTCAGTTACAGCGAGGGTGGAAGGGTGCGAGGAAATGAACCAGCTTGCCAACAAGTCTTTTTTAAGGAGGAGACTTTGAACACTGGAGTGAAAAAATTTAGTTTGAAAAGGGAAGGGCCAATGTTTGTTTGTATGTCACCTGCTACTAGCAGTAAGGAAAAAATAAACCAATAACATGTCAGGAATAAAAGGTACTTGAAATCATTTTCTGGCCAACATAGCCACCAAGGGCTATAGGAAAAGAAGCTGAGGGAACAGCATTTAATACCGCTTAGAACAGAATAACTTAAGTGATCCACAGATAGAATATCTGACCAGGGTGGAGGAAAAGTAAAAGCATCTTTAAGCCCACTCTGCTGAGGCTTAATAGAAAAGTGTGAGATAATGGGGTAAAACCAAAAGAAATAATGTGATAATAAAAGAACCACATATTTGAAACTAAGGGATTTGGGAATAAACATCCCATCTTATATAGTTGCCTGAGTCAAATACTACTAAAAAGTGGCAAAAAACAATTAGAGGTAGACCTAGAACAATGAATAGTTGAAAGCAGAAAAGGTTAAAAACTCAAAAAAATAAAACCTAGTGAGTAACTTAGACATCTGAGGAAGTAAAATACTCTGGTCCCCATCTTGCACTCACCTTCGGTCCATTAATAACCCATGGTACCAGCAGTCAGACCCTCTTCTCCTGGTCCCTCTCACAACTGCACTCGTTTCCCGGTCCTGCTCCCACTCATAGCTGCAACACAAAAAAAAAAAAAAAACAGTGACCCGAAACCAACTCTCAACACCCGCAGCAGTTATTCAAATAGATAGGGAACAGAGCAGGCAGTATGAGACAAATAACTTACATGACAGACAGACACAGAAGGCAGGGGTAGGCTAGGCAGATGAACAGAACACTGAGTAAGGGAGCTGGGGAGCACACCTTTAAATCACAGCTCCACCTGGTGGAAAAATATAAAAGATGACCTGTTTCTTTAAGCATGCTTCCACACTGAAAAATCAAGTTAAAACTATTTAAAAAAATATATTTTTTCTTCTACATAAAATTGAGCCATTGTGTAATAGCAATGATGCACTCAAGGGTGTGTGTTTCTGTGTAATAATGTCACTTTTCAGGTGTTGAAAACACTCAGCCTGCAGCGTCATGCTTCAGCCACCCGAGGCATGATGTTATTAGATAATAACACACACTGTGACATGCATTATTGCTTAAATGACACTTCAGGATGCTGCTTGGCAAGGTGTTAGACCCTGACACCACAACACAACCTGTGGTACAATACAGTAGTTCTTCAGAATTTAAAACCAGCCTCGGATGTCTTTGACACCTATCACCCACAGCTGTAATTAGCAAACCTGAGATCACACCTCAGGATGCTGCCAGGCTAGGTGTTAGATCCTGACACAGTAAAGATATAGGATACAAAAAAATAACAAAATGGTCACTGCATGAACAACAGAGTTTCATTTTATGAACCGGTCAAACCAAAAAAAGACTGTTCAGTAATCATTATTTTTACATTGTAGTGGTGCAACCGTTAGCACAAACAGTGGCTGGCCTCACTTTATCCATGTAATCAACAAATTTATTAAGTATACAACTGTCACTGCTCTCCTCCAAAAGTGTCTTATGCCCTATATTAGCTGAGCATTGTTCCTTGGCTTAACACCCCTCCGAATGTAAGGCTTTATCTGGTGCCACACCATCTCTATTGGGTTCTGGTCTGGCAATTTGGGTGGCATCCTTACCCAATTCATTCCCTTCTCCTTTATGTACTACCTTGTTCTAAACATCAAGAAAGTTAAGGTAATGCTCCTCGGATACAGAAATCTGGGTGCAGATAGGGCAAGGTCCAGTTCAGTTTATTGTGAAGGGATAAAGATCCGTTGGGCAAGCTCATTTGAAGGATGTCCCTTGTACAATATGCAAAATATTTAACAAAACACAGTAGTAAGATACAAAATATAATATTCACCGAATACATGGGTACACAATTAGGGGTAGGAGTACACACATCTACCAGCTACATCAATAGGGGTGAGTAATAACATTGGGATACATAAGAAATTATAAAGAATACTATGAAGGGGAAACCGAAATGGAGGGGGGTACAGTTACAAGAAAGGAACCCAACTAAAGTCAAGAAGTGCAGGGTACCAGGAGTCAAAATACAAGAAGTGCAAGGTAACAGGAGTCAAAATAATAATGAAGGTTAGAAGCACTGACAGGATTCTGAGCTAATGTCACTGATACACCTTTTGAAAGTGTTTAGTGGTATTAAATTCTGAAGTTTAAGGGTAGACTGGAGTTTATTCCAGGTGGTTGGGAGAATATAGCTCAAGACCACCATTCCGAATTGAGTATGAAATTTGGGGACTTCCAGGAAGGTGTAGGTACACTTTCTGAGGCTGTAGGCACTATGTAATCGATGAAGGAGTGACGTAATATAGATGGGCAGCTTATTCAGGAGAGCTTTGTATGTCCAGAGAGAGATATGAGTAAGTCTTCTTGTTGCTAGGGATGTCCAATTTACCTCCTTGTACAGTGTACAATGGTGTGTTCTGGCCAGTGCATTGGTAATGAAATGGATGGCCCAGTGGTATAGAGTATCTAATCTGTGTAGGTTTATACTAGGAGAGTTGCTATAAACAATGTTGGCATAATCCAATAAATAGCGGCATGAAAGTTGCCTGCACTAACCTAATTCTCGAGTCCCGAGAGAAGAGATTTGTTTCTGAAGAAGAAACTTAGCCTCATTTTTAGCTTTCTAGTTAGTGATTCGATGTGGGAGGAGAATGATAAATGTGAGTCAAGGATGAAACCTAGATATTTGAATTGGTCCACAACCTCGAGCGTGTCACCAAGGAGAGTAATAATAGGCATGGGTGAACTGGTAGTGGAACAAGTGGATGGGTAGAAAAACATGGTCTAAGTTTTTTTGGAGTTGAGTAGTAATTTAGACATGAGTAGATTATGCTGTAAGTTGATGAAGTCAGTCTGGAGCACAGAGCAGATTTGTTCAAAGGATGGCTTAGATGTATACAAAATGGTATCATCCAAGAACAGATGGATGTTCCCTCAGCACTGTCACCACTGGGGGTGCTAAACTTGTTGTAGTAAACAACATAAAGCATCAAGGTGTCCTAATAGATCAAGAGCTTTCCTTCAGGCCCTAAGTAGAATGCACTACCAGGTTAGTCTCTCAAAAACTACTCTTCTGGCTCAGGGCTTACCTTACAAACGAGGCCTGTCACTCAATAGCTTGTTCACTACTACTTCCAGTGCTTCTCTACGGAGCTCCTATTCTCTCCATTCATCGGGAAGCTGAGCAAAGTAAACTCAAAAAACTCTACCACAGAGTAGGCAGGTTTGTGGAAGGTACTAACAGTAAGAAACACCACTGCACTGTCAGTAAGGTGAGCCAGAACACCAGCTCCTTCAACCACCGCAGCTGCACATCAGACCCCTTCCCCCCTCCCATGCAGGTACAACCTCCTAATTTGGGTTGGAGATCCTGTCCTGTGGTAATTGTTTTTAAAAACTGTGATCTCTGTTTCCCCCTCAAAGTGTTTGATTGCATTTTGACTATACTTTAAGGTCTGCTGACGGCATATGGCCAGAACTTCATGGTGATAATCACTGAGGAGAGAAAACGCACCGGAAAAATGCTACAATTAAAGGAGGTCACTGATAGAAACAGTCGTGGAGCAAATGTAGCTTCCACGACCAAAGGCTAGCAACTGCATGACCCTCTCATGGTTTGACTTTTTGTCCTTAACAGGACGATTTAAGTCCCCTGTGATCACCACCTCCCAAAGTTGCAAGATGTGATTTATTGTATTCTATATATTTGTAACTAAATTATGTTACCATTTTTGGTTGCATTGTATTGTGCCTCCACGCTACACCTACAAAAGGGTCTTTGGCTCAGTGTGTCATCCCCGTAAACAAATAAAATGAATATGAAAGATTATATTTAACTATATGTCTGGAAATGTACCTGATATGTACCTGTAAAACATGTTTAATTTTGTGTCAATGTGGAGCCATCAAACGTATGACATTTAACCTGACCTGAATCATTGTATTGTACTATGTAGCCTTGTAAATTATATTCTATCGTGTGTTTAATTTTTATATAAAAAAATTACATTTTTAAAACTGAAAGTAGGAAAGAACAGCTGCTATCTGCTGTCCTAAAGAGGGTAGAAGATGTTACTTCTCTACACAGATGCATCTAGTAGTTTCTGGGGTACTATTTTACTGAGTCAAATTCATGTCAGCATAGACAGACCAGATATAAATATGGGAGTGGGAAAGTATAAAGGAAAGGCAAGACTGTCTTCTCTTAGATGAACCACTGGCTCAGTACTCATTATAAATTGGAAAAGAAATATAGGATAGTATGAAGGGTGATGGGGTCCTCATACTTAATGAATAAATGGAGTCTGGCACTAGTCCCGATTGATCTGTACCTTCCATTGGCCAGTCAGCCTTATCCTATAGGCTCACAGTCTGTGGTCTAACCTCCCCTTGTCCATCTGCTTCATCTCTTCTCTTGCTTCCCTGAATGTGGCGACAATTTGTCCTGTGCGCTTAATGTGTGGTGACGACATTTCGCCCACAAATGAACCATGTCAGTGACCAAATCAACGGTTCCTACTTGTCTCCGCGATATAATGTCACATGTCTATGACTGTGACATTATGTCCAGGGACCAATCGACTGTAAATGCTACTGACTGCTGTATGTACCATGCTTGTGAGCCATTAAATGCTGTTTCTGACAGTCCATTTTTAGAGCTCTATCTGCTGGCTGATGTACTGTTTGTACTGTTCATGGCTTACCTGCAGCAGTTATTTGCTTATTTTGCCATTTTCTTCTGGCAGTGTTCTCCTAGCTCCCCCTACCCTCTACCATCACTAGCTAGCCATTCCTGTCGTGAACTTAGCCTTTCCTGAGTTTGAGACAGTGACCCCTTAATCCCCTGCTCTGCCCCATCTCTAAATTCTATCTGTTTCCTCCCCTAGGCACAGACGACATAAGGTAAGCCAGAACACCAGCTCCTTCAACCACCACAGCTGCACAGTGAACCCCCCCATACAGGTACAGCCTCCTAATTTGGGTCAGAGGACCTGCATAGCCCACTGCCGCTACTGTTGTGGCTGCCCCAACTCACCCCCTCCCACCCTAGGTGGGCATTTCTTATGTAGCCAGCTCCATCACATGATTGTGTCACGTGACTTCTGTCACTATCTCCCCAAGTTTCCATTAGCTCACTATACAACTTGACCACTAGAGGTCACTGTTTGTCCCCTCTATAGGAAATAAAATTATATTCTCCCTCCTCTATTTATATACAATGTAAACTATTTTAAATTCCCCCCTCTCGCCTTAGCCCTTTCCACCCTATTATTTTCCTTACTCCCCCACCTCACTTTCTGAGGTGGCCTTGAACCTGTTGCCTCTCGAGTCAGTGTTCTGCCCTAGTCAACTGCTCTAACCATTAGGCCACACAGCCTGCTAGGGAGCATCCTCCTACTACCTCTGGTATACTTCATCGCCAACTGGCCATAAGCGGTTCTATACCTCACCGTGCTACTCTGATCTGTTGTCACTACTCTTACATAGCTTATTTCTTGACATAGTGCTTTGTCACTTTCATTGCAATACATAATATTATCTCCATCTGTCTTGGCCTCACTCTTCTCCCTTCACTAGTTTGTCTACCTCCTCTCTCTTTCTCTCTCTCAACCCTCTATCCCCTGCTCAATCCAATACACTCTGCCCACTCCCTAACAGACACTACACTCCCTGTTCACCCTACTCCAGTCAATTACCCTGGCCTCCCTTGCTTCCATACTTCCACCCACATCTCTCTTAGCTGTCCTAAATTTCTCCAAACTCCTCCCCCCCAACCAATCTACAACTAAAAGCTACCAAATGGGTCTTTGCACTCTCCAAATTGCTTATCGGTCTTCTACTCATTTTAGCAGGTGACATTGAACTAAACCCTGGACCTACCCCCTTCCCCTACGCACCTCCCAAAATGATTAAAAATTGTTCACCTCGATTTAAGAAGTTTACTCCCAAAACTCACCCTACTCCAGCCAATCATGCTGGATTTGCATCCAGATGTCCCAGGAGGCAGTATAGTGCAGTGGTTTAAGGCTCTGATTTGCAAACCTGGAGACCTGGGTTTGAATCCCACAGCCCCCACTTGCATACTGTGCGACCTTGAGCAAGTCACTTAACTTACTTGTGCTCCCAGGTCGCACCTGTAAACAAGCTTTCAGCTTAGTGTGTCTCTCCTGGTTAAACAAATAACCACAAAAAATGTCCTGGTACTCTCAGAAACCTGGCTGTCACATAAGATACCAGACACCAATCTCTCAACTCCCAGTTACACCCTTATCAGACAAGATAGACTTAGCAAGGGTGGAGGCATAGCAATGTTTCTATCCTCCGAGGTACTGTGAGGAAGTATTTTTTCACAGAGAGGGTTGTGGGTGCATGGAACAGCCTTCCTGAGGAGGTTGTGGAGTCAAAAACAGTGGTGGAATTCGGGAATGCATGGGACAGTCATAAGGCAATTCTAGGGGATGGGGGTAGGAAAAAGTAGGCTGTTGGTTAAGTAGGATCTGCAGCTTATTCATTAGGTAGGTAAATGGGCAGACTGGGTGAGCCAAGCGGTCCTTATCTGTCGTCAAATTCTATGTTTCTATGTTTCCAACCTCTAAAACTCACCTGTATTGTCTATCTCGTCCCCATCCCAGTATGAACTCCTCCTTATCAAGCTACCCTTCCCTTTTTCTCTCCCTCTCTTCACAGCCGGCACCTATTGTCACCTTGGCCTCCCTTCATCAGCCATAGCTGAACTTATCACACCATCACCTCATATGCCACCTCTGGTGAGTTATACCTACTAGGTGAATTAAACGTCGATTGTCTCTCTTCTGCCAACACTAAAGTTTGCACCAAAGTAAACTCCCTGAACTTAACAACTAATTACCTCCCCAACTCGTCTTAATCCCAAATCACTTAAGCACACCTTGATAGACTAGACCCTTACCTCCCACCCCCACTGCAAAATTGACTCTGATATTTTCCCAGATTCCCTTAGCAATCACCATATGATTTACTGCATCCGTAAAGTCCATCAGACTAATGCCCCCCAAGTTGATACCTCTATGCTCTTTTCACTCACTAAACTTAGCTCCCCTACTAAATTACTTATACCACACCGACTGGTCCACCATATCATCAGTATCCACTATTGATACTGCCCTCAACTACTTCCAGACAAAATTCTTTGAAATTTGGGATCTGCACACTCCTCCTAAACTAACTAGGGTCAAAGGCACCCACATCCCTTGGATTAATGCAGAACCGTTAACCTACATGTGTGCCAGGGTCCAGGCCTGGAAGGTCTACATAAAATCCAGATCTCACATTCTCCTTCTCCAATACAGGTAACTTAGAAATGGCTTGTACCAAGGCCACCAGGTATGCTAAGCCTGAATATTTCTCCACTTCTGAGTCAGAGTCATGGAGCTGGTGAAGGAAGCAGACACATCTCAGGGAAGTATCTGTTGATTTTCAATTATTTTATTGCTGTTCTTGTTTCTTTTGCAGCTTATTGTTGTTTTCAATTGGTACCAAGGTGCTTTCTGACTTAAATTGGAAAGGTACCTGCTTGGGGGATTTGCAGGAACTGTAGTTTTCTTTGTGAGTGTGTCTAGCCCTGTAGCTTGGGGGAGGGGTGATAATTGTTTGGCCTTGTGCCTCACCAGATCCCAAAAATAGATCATTAAGACTGGGGGTGGTGTACAGACCACCCTCAATCTGAAGGGATGGACAGAGTACTGGCAGAACAGATCAAGAGGAACTGCAGGGGGGGAGGAATGGTGCTAGTAGGGGACTTCAACCTGCCGGGGGTGGAGTGGGACACACCTACCACAAAGAACAGAAGGGAACAGGTCATGCTGGATGCCTTCCAGAAAAGTTTAGTACAGTTAGTTAAGGAACACCCATGACATCGTACTTACGAACGGGGAGTGGGTGAGGGATATGAGGTCGGAGGAACCACTGGAAGGGCGTGACCAACGGACAGTATGGTTCCAGTTACAGATGAGTAAAGAGAGGGAGGCATCTGGCACAAGGGTGCTAGATTTCAGGAAAGCCAACTTTAAGATGAGGGAAGTGGTACAGGGGTTCCTGTGCAAAATTCAACTGGGTATGGACACACAACAAAGGTGGGAACTGATAAGGCAGGGATAGTAGGAGGCAACAGAAACTTGCTGTAGGACCCAGACTAAGAAAGCTAGGGGGAAAGAAACCCAGCTGGATAAGCAAAGGGGTGTTAGGTGAGGAGGAAAAGGGCAGCTTGCAGGAGATACAGAAAATCGGGGAGGGAGGAGGATAGGAAGGAATACCTGCAAGAAGCAAAGGAAGTGACTGGGGGAAGGGCAGCCAAGGCAGCAAGAGAACTCAGGCTGGCACAGGGCATAAAACAAGGGGAAAAAGACTTCTTCAGGTATATCAGGAAGAAAAGAAGCTGTAAGGACCAAATTGTAAGAATTAAGAAGGAGGGGGGATGGGTGGAAGAGGGGGGTGAAAAGGTAGAAGTGCTCAGCAACTACTTTTGTTCAGTCTTTATGAAAGAAAGGGAGAGAGCACTACCCATAGTAGGAGGGAGGATAGAAACATATGGGGGGATGATGGATGGAGAAATCACAGTGGGGGAGGGTGCTGGAGGGGTTAAGGGTATTGAGGGTGGACAAGGCACCAGAACCAGATGGAGTACATCCATGAGTGCTGAAGGAGCTGGCAGACCCCTGGCAGGATCCTTGGCAGAATTATTTAATTCATCTCTAGACTCAGGATGCATACCGCAAGACTGGAGACTGGCTCACGTGGTTCCCCTCCACAAGAGTGGACCCAAGGACAAACCGGGGAACTATAGGCCAGTAAGTCTAACGTCCATAGTGGGGAAGCAAATGGAGACCATCCTAAAGGAGAGGCTAGTGGCACTACTGGAGGTGAATGGAGTGCAGGATGGGAGGCAGCATGGTTTCATCAAGGGCAGATCATACCAGATCAACCTGGTGGAATACTATGACTGGGTGACTAGGCAAATTGACAGGGGCCATGCAGTAGATGCCCTGTACCTAGACTTCAGTAAGGCCTTCGATTCAGTACCACATGGGAGACTTGGAAGCAAGCTATGGGGCATAGGGGCAGGAGCAAAACTGGTGGGGTGGGTGGAGAACTGGCTAAAAGATAGGCAGCAGAGGGTGGTGGTGGTAGGTGGGGAATACTCAACCCCTAAGCCTGTGACAAGTGGTGTTCCACAAGGGTCGGTGTTGGGCCCGGTGCTGTTTGACATATTTTTTGCAGACTTCTGGGAGGGCAACAGCAGCAAAATCAGCCTATTTACGGATGACACCAAGATGGGAGCAGTGGTGGATGACCAGGTTGGGTGGCGGGGGCTACAGGAGGATCTGGCAAGACTAGAGGTATGGTCTGACAGATGGCAGCTGGGGTTCAATGCAAAAAAATGCAAGGTACAGCACTTCAGAACAAAAAATCCGAAGAGCAGCTACCCTTTGGGGGCGGTGAGGCTGGAGGTAACAGAAGAGGAGAAGGATCTGGGGGTGCTCATGAGAGCAATGAACAATTCCACACAATGCAGAAAGGCAGCTGCAACGGCCAACAAAATGCTGGGGTGTACTGCAAGGGGAATTACCTCAAGAAGAAGGGAGGTTATTCTACCGTTATACAGATCACTGGTTAAACCCCACCTGGAATACTGAGTGCAGTACTGATGCCCGTACCTACAAAAGGACATTAGGCTGTTGGAGGGGGTGCAGCGTAGGGCAATGAAGATGATTCATGGCCTGGGGGAATTGCCATATGAGGTCAGACTAAGATAGTTAAACATGTACACACTGGAGGAGAGGAGGGACGGGGGGACATGATTGAGACATTCAAATTCATAAAGGGAATAATCAAAACAGACACAGAGGATCTATTCAGGAGGAGGGTGGGGAGAGACACTAGGGGCCATGACATGAGATTGCAGGGGGGGTAGATTCAGGAGCGAGGTGAGGAGGCATTTCTTTACGGAGAAGGTGGTGGCAAAGTGGAACTCACTGCCGACTGAGGTGGTGGCATGTAACACAGTGGAATGCTTCAAGAAGGGACGGGACAGGGCAATGGGGAGGGTAAAGGGAGGGAAGGGAAGGGGGTGGGGCTGCTGCTGAATAGGGAGCTAGCTGCAATTTTGAGCAGCCTAGATAGACCAGGATGGCCTTTTGCTGCTGGCAACTTTCGTCTGTTCGTATGTTCTTTCTACACCAATTTAAGCCATTCCTCTAAGTTCTGGAGAGTTGTCAAATCCCTCTTCTCTCCTCCCTTCCCTCCCTCCCCCCAACCCTCATCCATGGTAGTGATACACTTTCTGACCCTCCATCCCTGTGGAATTCTCGACCTCATCGGCTAAGAGAATGCCTGACCATCCAAAGTTTTAAAATTGAATTGAAGACCTACCTCTTTGACCTAACATTCTGCGATGAAACATAATGTTGCCTTCATTTTAATAACAGTTGATTTATTGTGATAACTTATGGTTTCATATATTTATAATCTGTGATTTTATTGTTGATGTGTCTGTATGTACAGGCGCCATGAATTGTGGAAAGGCACCTTTTATAAATAAATCTTGATTGATTGATCTGTCACTTCTACTTTCAACACTTACTTTATATCCTGTGTTTCCTTGCTCCTCTCCACCCTCCCAACCCCACTTGTACACCTTCTGTCTCCCCACCTACTTCTAACCTCTCCACGCCCCTTTCTCATTCACTCCCATGAACTCTAAAGGCACTCCATGCCTTGAATCCCTACAAGGGTAAGAGCCCATATGGCCTAAACCCTAATCTGCTCTATCTCTCCACCCCTGCTATAGCTTCCCCCGGCCACTCTTCTAAACCTATCTTCTACTCTATCATCAGTTCCCTCTTCCTGGAAACACTCCACTGTCATTCCTCTCCCTAAAGGTGGTGATCCCACTATCCTGGGAGGTTTCGCCCAATCTTCTTACTTCCTATTCTAGCTGAGCTCCAAGAACACATTGTCCTCACTCAGCTCACCCCTCACCTTGACTCTACTTCATATTTTACCCCTTTCCAGTCTGTATTCCATATGTCTCACTCCACCACCACTTCCCTCTTATGGCTCACTGACTCCATACTCTATAATATGGATCAGGGACACGTTACATCTGCCATATTTGTCGATCTGGCAAAAGCCTTCAACACAGTATCCCACTCCCTCCTCCTCCAAAAACTCACTGCTGCTGGATTAAACTCCTCAGCCAAAGGGTGGTTTCAACCCTACCTGTCAGGCACAACTCAGTTGGTCAAGATTGCCTCCTTCATCTCCCCTCCTTTCCCCATCACCACTGGCGTCCTGCAGAGCTCAGTACCTGGCCCTATATTATTCTCTATTTTCTTCAATGATCTCCCTTCTACCAGCTCCACTTCCCAAATTCACATGTATGTGGACAACACCATCCTCTACACATCTAGCACATCACCCTCTGATACTGAGGCTAGACTGCAACATGACTTCAACGAGGTCCAGCTATGGTTCCAGTCCAACCAGCTGTTCCTTAATGCCAAAAAGACAGTCTACATGACCTTCAGCACAAGACAAAGGCTATCTAAACTTAAATCTCCCCCACCTTCCACATCTTCCACATCTTGGATGGCACACCTATTTAAAATGTCATTATCTTTAAATACCTAGGGGTCTGGTTAGATCAACACTTGGACTTTACGGCACACGTGAATGCAATCCATAAGAATTTACACCCCAAGCTTGGTGCCTTATATAGAAACAAGGACTGCATTCCTCAAACTGCCCAGCATGCAATTGTGCAGAAAATATCCTCCCCACCTTTGACTATGCATACATGGTCTACAGTGCCACTCCCAAAACTACCCTGGCTAGACTGGACACCCTCTTTAACTCTTTCTATTGCTTTCTGCTTTCCTGCCCCCCTCAAACTTACCACTGTGACCTTTACAAAGCCCTGTCTCTCCCATCTCTGGAGTCTAGACAGCTGTCCCACATTGCCACTTTCATGGCCAAATTCTGGACTTGAAATCTCCCCTCCCATCTTTCTTCCTCCAGTTGCATTTCCTTGCTACGCACTTACTCACTCTGTAACACTGACCTTCGCTCCTTCAAAATCCCACATCATTCCACCACCACTGGCCAATCCGTCTTCTTATTCCACTGTCTGAAATTATGGAATGCTCTCCCCTCCCCCATCTGCAATGCCACATCTTTCAAATCCCTCTCCTCCCTTCTATGCGATTTCACAACCCACATCTGCTCATGACAAAACCTTTAGTCCCCTCACATGACACTGACCCTCTTCCCCCAATCTTTTGCCTCATGTTTTGACTTCCTCTAGCCATGGTCCGGTTTGGACTGTCCAACACAGCCCCATGCAATTATGCCCTTCTGTTTCACTTTACCAAACCCCCTCTGTCTGCCTGCTTCTTCTGTGCACTTACTGCTGTGTTTATATTGTATATACTCAAGATGTAATACTGTTTACATTTATTGGATGTACCCGACACAATGTATTTGTTGCTCTGTTTACTGGTAGTTGGTTCTACTATGTATACTGTCCATTTTACCAACTGTCCCCATTTTATTATCACCATGTTGTAATTAATGTACATCCTTGTATGTATGTGACACAATGTACTTTACTGCACTGCTTACTGTTAGTTGGATCTGCTATTGTACACTGCTCCATTTAATTACTTGTCTTCACTGTCTTCATGTACTATCTACTGTTATACCCCTATTACCATTCCCCAAGGACACACCTGGAAACAAGCTCTTCTGCTCAGTATGCCTTCCTGGTGAAACGTTTGAATAAATAAATAAATAAATCTGTCCTTGCTTCCCTAAATTGGTCAACCCTCGAAGAAAGATTCAATTATCCCATACTTTGCCTCACATACAAAATCCTATGTGACTACCACCCTAACCTCAAGAGCATAGTGGTAAGAAGACCCCACAAGAGAAACCTGCACTCCTCTGCCCAGCCTCTCCTGGAAGTTGCCAAAGCCAAGGCTTCAACCAGACAGTGATCTTTCTCACATAAGCCCTCTCGGCACTGGAACACACTCCCATTCCTTATAGAGTAGAGTACTTCATTAGTGTCCTTCGAATGTCTTATCAAAGAGTGCTACCCCATAACACTCTGCACTTGTGCCTGCTGAGTGATTGATGTGGTGGCTGCCCCCACCCTTGTTATTCCCTTTATTATGAACTGAGGATCCCATCCCAATTGTTACTAATTACTTTTAGAGTTGTATAATTGCAATATTGCACTTTGGACCTCATGTGATATACTGTACAACCCTGTGTATATCAATTTACCGCATTGTTGTTGCTGTTGTCATGTCACCCATCCTCTTGTGAACTGAACATTGTTTTCCTTGCATAAGTGAATTGATTTTCCTGCTTAATGTAATTAACTTCAGGTCGCTCCTGAAAAAAGGTATGTCTGTCTTAATGAGCTAGCCCAGTTAACAAAATTCTATAAATTAAATAAATAAATAAATATACACCCCAGATGCTGCATGCTTTGGGTCTTTATCTGTACAAGAGAAACAGAAAGAACACAAGTGTAACTGAACACATAGAATACTGTGTTGTATATCCCCACAAAGAACACAGAGAAATTGTCAACTGGAATATTGTACAAGTGTAGCATGGGATAATATCTAGTGCAAATTGCTCTGCCAGTATAGAACCTTGGAAAGGCCAATGCCCATCTGCAAACACTCACTGTATAAAGGGAGCCAGTGAACTTGATACTATCTCCTCTCTGAATAAATTACCCTTCATTATGCCACTGAGTAGTAGTAATAGGCCTCAGCCTGTGGTATGAGGTGGCACCCCAGACATATATTTACATGATGTGTTTGGGCTGTGGTTTCAGTAAAAGAAATTGTTTTTTCAGGAAAGCCATGGGGCGGAAAGATTGCATTGCTATGGTACTCTCATCAGTAAAAAATCATTTTCTTCCATCCACACCTAAAGCCAGTTCCAGCCGCTTATGTTTGTTGGCATGCTGCTATAATTAGGGCTGAGTATGGTGTTCAGTGTTAAGCCCCTAAATTTGCATATCAATATCTTTGGCACTGTTTGATGAAATGAGCTGCAATTTAGTATGTGCTGTCTAGGGGTCAAGATCTTGCTCTGTTGAAATTTTTGTGACAGCAGCTTGTGTGGTTTCTGAGATCAGCAAATGTCATTTTTTGTAAAAGGCTAACTTTTTTCCTATACTTAACATGGATTTTTTTTTTTTGGTTTCTCGCCTACAGCCTACATGGAATGGAATTTTTTCCCAAAACTTGCAGGGGACATGTGTCATGTTGTGTCATGTGCTAAGGTAGTGCCTTTGCTAGGTCTGGTGACAAAATAAATGGTTCCAGAGTTATGAGGCTTTAAAGTGTAGTGTTTTCCATTCTGAGCATATACAGTACGGTTTTTGAAATAACGTTCTGGTGCAAAATTAAAGATATGACATCGAGGACCATTTTTTTGGTTTTGCACCACTTGCTTCTCACTTCAGGAAGCATTTTTTGTCCTGTGAGACCATCATCTTTTTTTTTCCTCCTCAAACAAAAAATGTGAAAATATGTAAAAAATGATGCCTTTCTGAAAAACAGACACATGAATCCAGGTAAATGTGATTTGCTTCACTAGACTGTGGAATTTGTCTTTTTTTTTTAAAAACAGTGCCAGAATATGTTATCTGGGCAGTCCAAAAATTTAAGCTGCCCATCATAGTGAGAGGAGCTGTTGACCCACATTCTCTGTATGAGAACAGCAGTACTTTCTTGAGTTCTGCAGCCACAGCTGGAACTCATGCTGCAGGTTGCAGTGATAGCAGTGAGATGCCATTTCCCTGGTGTCTAACGGCCCCCTGCCCCCATTGCCATCCTTGTATTTCTGTAATGTGTCCTGCTGTCTAGAGACATCCCTTACTTCCCAATTGCTGTCGCCATTCTTTGTTTACCTTTCCCTGGTGTCTAGTGGCACCCCCACCCTCCAATTGTGATCCCCATAGTTCTGTGATCTTTCCCTGGTGTCTAGTGGAACCTCCATCCTCCCATTGCTGGCCCAATCTGAAATAAAGAAACCGGTCACTCAATGTTTTTTTTTTCCAAACCTGCAAAAAAGAAAATGGTCCCTTGCCAATCAGATACCCCACCTCCCATTCAGCACCCACCACCTCACACCCCCAGTACACCCCCACACCACACCCTCACTCAGATCCACTCTCTGATCAAAGACAAGTCTTGCTGCTGGAGGTTGGCAGCCTGTAAGCCTGCAGTTTGTAAGGAGCCTGTGAAGAGTGGGGGCACTTGTACCTCATATGTTGTGTGAAAAAATAAAGAACGCTGGATTTGAAAGCACATGTGGCATGGTGTGGATTCCCTTCGGTGCATACTTCAGCACATAATCTCACTTGGCAGTAAGCACACAACCTTAGTTGGCAGGCTTGGACAAAGCACTCTTAGTTTTACCTGGTGCTGGCAAACTAATTTTTGTTTGTTTACTTGCTGTTGGAACTGCCTGCTGCAATATGAGGAACTAATGTAAATGCAGTTCAATTAATCTC
The DNA here is from genome assembly GCA_016271365.2 of Neoceratodus forsteri. Lineage (NCBI taxonomy): Eukaryota > Metazoa > Chordata > Ceratodontiformes > Ceratodontidae > Neoceratodus > Neoceratodus forsteri. Next base: position 36,124,132 of record CM057456.1, read on the forward strand.
AATGGGGTTTTAAACTTTGTGGCATACCCTTGCCATTTTTACATATTTTGATACAAATTTTCAACATGCCCTTTTGGGGACCCCAACTCATGAACAATATTGGTGGAATTACACAAATCCTGCCTGAAAGGTGATTTTGCTGTCACTTGGTGAAATCACCTTTTGAGTGGGATTTAAACATTTTTACTGCCTTCTTCATGAGGTCAGGTAATAAGAAGGCTATGTTGCAAATTTGGGGTCAAAATATGTAAAAATGGCAAAGTTACGCACATACATTGAAATTTAATTACACTTGCATGTAACTTTGCTAATTTTAAATATTTCAACCCAAATTTTCAGCTTGGCCATTTTTACACTCCACCTCATGAATGTGACAGCCGTCATTTTTCAAATCCTGGCCAAAATTTTTTTTTTTTTTACACCTGTGGTGTGGAATGATGTTGCGGTGATGTGGAATGATGTTTCAGCAGGGATTTGAAAATTCTCAGCAAGGCGTTCATGAGGTGGGGTAATAACTAGGCTATGCTGACAATTTGGTTGCTGTTTTGGCTAAAATGCAAGTGCACTTCCATGGCAACATAAATGTATGCTTCTATGGAGTGATGGGAGCGCAGGGCACAGAGGGCCCTGCACTCCCACAGGCAAATGATGATTTCATCATGCTATCTAAAAAAGTAAGGAAATTCTTTGCAGAAAAACTTTGTTAATATGCAAGTTAGGGTAACGTAACATGACAAAAGTAGGGAAATGTGACATTAGGGTTTCCCATACACCCACAAGAAGCAAAAGAAAAAAACATTAGGGTTTGAGTCTTCAGATTCTTGGCAAATCAGTGATGGGGTCTTCCTGAGGGGTTGTCAACTCTAATGCCCCCCTCCCCCTATGGCTCCTGCGTGAAGAAAGGAGATCATTTCATTTTCATTTTTATTTTTTATACTTGTAAGCAGGATGAGCAAACTATCCATTTTCACCATTGACAAGTTACAAAACATATTTAGACATACATATCAATTACAAACAATCATGAAGACAAATAGGGAAAATACAAAAATATAAAAAACATAAATAACAATGATAACCAGACATTTAGTATAAACATGTGCAAACATTATCCATCAGCCAATATTTCAGCTTTGTTTTAAAGGACTGTACTCTTACTTTCTATAATATCAACAGGTAGTAAGTTAAAAACCAAAGGAACCCTATATAAAATTGATCTCTGTCCAGGAACAGTTCTGAACAGCGGGAGTTCATAAGTAAATTTAGACTGGGACCTAGTGCCACAAGAGTTAATAAACTTAGTGAACAATACTGACACTACTGGAGATAAAAGACCATTGTTCACCTTAAACATCAGGGTACCCAATTTATGGGAAATTCTAATTTCAAGGGACACACTATTAGACTATTTGAACAAAAGACAATGATGAGTTCTAAAGGGAACATCAAGCATAAAACGTAAGATAGAGTTAATCAAAAAGTTTACCAGAAAAAACAAAATAAATAATAATATCATAGTCCATAGCACTCATCAGAAAACTATCAGTAAGTAGAAACCTTGAGTCTCTGGTCAGGAATTGTTTAACCCTGAAAAGGAAACCTAATCTATGGTGAAAAGATTTCCTTAATTTATTCAAATGAGATTCAAAAGATAATTTTGAATCAAAAATTATCCCCATATATTTAAAACTATCTACTAATTCAATCACATTTCCATCCTGTGTGACAACATGATGTAAGTTGTCATACTCAACTGTCTTATTTGAAAATAGCATAACTTCAGTTTTACTTGAGTTAAGAACCATGTGATTCAAAGAAAGCCAATTCTGGAAAGAGTTGAAGTCAGATTGAACCTCAACCAGGGCTTCTTTGGGACTCAGACCAGCGGTATAAAATTACAGCGGCACCAGTGTAAAGGATCAAGGATGAATGAGAACACACAGAAGGAGCAGTATTCATATAAAGTGAAAAGATCAAGGGGCCAAGAATAGACCCTTGAGGTACCCCACATTTAATGGTGCTAGGAGAAGAAATACTGTCACCAATTCAATTCAAGTGCAATCAGATCTGTTAGAAGAGATAATCACAGAACCAAGAAATAACATTATCAGAAAAATGAAGATTAGGTAAAATACCCTTAAGCAAACCATGTTCGACTAGGTTGAAGGCCTTAGTGAGGTCCACAAAAAGCACTGATACTGTTTGCCCTTTATCAAGGGCACCCTGGATGGCACTAGTGAACCCCACCAAGGCCGTTTCAGTATTGTGTAACGGCTTAAAGCCATGTTGAAAATTGGAAAGCAAATTGTATTTTTTTAGATGTTCAAGAGTTTGGTCCATAATAATTTTGGAAAGAGGTGATAACAAAGAGATTGGGTGGTAATTGGATAGTAAAGAAAAATTTTCCAGATTTCAAAATGGGAATGATTGTAGCCATCTTCCAGAGACTAGGGAAAACCCTGACAGATATTGAAAAGTTAAACAAAACTGAGAGAGGATATGAAAGGAATTTATTCACAGCTTAATTCAAAAATCTAAGCCATCATGAAAAGTATGGGGCCAAGGATCCAATTTCAAAACATATTCCTTAATAGATCAGGGGAAACTTGTTTAAAGTAAAATTTAGGATGAAGCTTTTCATTTGCCTGTATTATAGTACCAGGAGATGAACCATGAAGGGGAATTCTATACCCATCTAGATCACCAAAAAACTGATTAAAGGCTTCAGAGACTAGAGTGGTATCACTAACATGGTCCCTAGCTTGAATGGAAATATCAGAATCTTTTTTTCTCCATCCAATCAGACTATTTAAAATGGCCACGTTTTCGCTTGGAGTTACCAAACCATTTATTTTGTTCTGTAAGAAAGAATGCAACCTTTGCTTTACAAATTTCTGATTTACATTGATTCCTCAAGGATTTATAAATCAGCAGAAGAGAGGGGTCCAAACTATTTTTATACTGTTTCTAACTTTTATCTCAATCTCATAAGATAAAGCAACTCAGAAGATAACCACTTGTGTTTACTAGCCTTAATCCTTATTCTCTTCAGGGGTGCAAGCTTGTTGACCACCCTGAGATAGCAAGAGACAAAAACTTCCAGCATTGATTCAAGATTCCTCATAGATTCAAGCCCAGTCCAGTCAATTTCTGAGCAGGCAGTCTCAATCAGGTCAGGTGTGAGGTGTCTTATATTTCTAAATTCTATATATTAGGAGGGTGTTTACCGAGTTTGACTGACCACTGACAAAGAAATGGGCAGTGGTCACTCAGCACATCCGGTAACACTCTCGAGTTGACAATCCGATCTGGGTGAGTAACCACCACCGAGTCAAGTAAAGTTCCCACACCAGACCTAATGTTGAGCCTTGTTACCTCATTAAGTAACTGGAATAGACCCAAATCCACCAGGAAATCTTTACTAGAGCTGCAAGACTCCTCTGCCCAGTTACAATTAAAATCACCACGTAATAACCACTCTCTGTGTACTGGGAGTTCATGCTTAACCTCTGAGATGAGATTCAATCCAAAATCAATCTTTCCAGGAGGAACATAAATAGAACTAACAGTAAGGTGCTTATCCTGACCAAAAATCAAGTCTACAGAAGTTAAATCGCAACCAGAATTATGTAGAGGATGCTGAACAATGGAACATTTAAATCTACTTTTAACATGAATCATAGTCCCACCCCCATGTTTACCTATCCGATCCTTTCTACAGTGCTTATAACCTACCAAGAAAATGTCTGCATCTTTAATATTACCATTAAGCCAAGTTTCAGATAAGGTAATAATATCAAAACTATGTTGTTCAACCCAGGCAACAAAGTGAGTCCATTTCGTTGGTAAACTTCGGACATTTAAATGAACAATTCTGATCGATGAATCAGTCAGGGAAGTAACATTCTTATGAGAAGAAGTTAATTTATTATCCATGATTCCAGGAAAACCCGGACCATGATGAGGATGTACGGATCCAGAAATTAATAGCAATAGAACTAACATCCTACGTAATCTAATTTATTCTCCAAATGTCTTTCCCTTTTAGAACAATGCTTTATCATTTTAAAACTACCTTGGGGGGAAACTTATATTTAAATGACAAAAAAGAGTAAACATTATAAAAACAGCCATTCCATGTTCAAAATTATCCATATGGTCTCCCTCAAAGAACATACTAAGCTGGGTGGGAGACCAACTAAAGCTGGAAAAAAACTATCTCAAAGGATAAACCCTCAGTCAACACATTAAAAGTAATAGCACCGTGGTTATTAGAAGCAATTAAGCAACCCAGAAAAATTAACCAAAGCATAATTACTAAATACCCCAAAATAAAAAAAATAAAGAAAACTGATTAAAGCAAAATAAGTTAACAATAAACGTCAAAAAAAGAAAATAAAAAGGGGTACTCCTTATTTATTTTATTTTTATTTATTTGCTTTTCATAACTGGGTAAGTGCAATAGGCAATAAACCTGCCTATTTTCAAGCATGACCTAGGAGAGTACAGTATACAGACAAAGAAGCCATCACAAAACAGGTACAAATAGTTGGCAGTACGGGCTTCCAATAGAACAGTCATTACATTAAATACAATCATAACAAGCAATCACAAGCAGTTGCAATATAATAATGTTGAGCCCCACGGAGAGAGTCATAGTATAACATCAAGCAGTAGCCATCCTCGCAGGGATCAATAGGACATTTGACAGTCAGGCAATACAGTATGTTAATATTAAAAGAGGAAATATTTTATCCCATAACACTTACTAAATATAACCATATAAATTAAAATACACGAAGGCTTACTACCAAACCTAAACACAAGGCCTAATTCAAATTTATGGGATGCCAAAAGCATAAGGCACAATGCTCTACCAAAGAGCAATAACTCATGTATCTATTGCACTAAACTCCTATACATATCTAAACTCATACACGTAATATAAAATTAACACTATTACCTCATGTATCTATTGCATTAAACTCCTATATATATATATATATATATATATATAAACTCATACACGTAATATAAAATAAACACTATCACCTCATGTATCTATTGCACTAAACTCCTATATATACAGTATATATATATATATATATATACACACATATATATACATACATACACATATATATACACACACACACAGTATATAAATTCATACACATAATATAAAATAAACACTATCACCTCATCTATACATCCAGCCAAATGTTTTTAAGAATTTTCTCTTACGAGTGGTACTTGAGCCACTCACTACCACTCATGCTAGCGAGCAGTGCAGAGATTTAAACAGGTATACCCTGCCTCAATAGATAATGTCAGCAGTCGGCTCTCCCGAGCCCCCTGCTCACTGAAAACAATGGGAAACCATCACAGAAAAGATGTAAATTACAGGATACAATCTTTCACTCTGGCCCATGTGTGACATTGTTTGCTCATGGAATGGGGTGCACATTAGATACATAGATACGTAGATATTTCTGTGTTTCCCCTTACCCCTGGCTTCCAGAATTCCCTTATGTCTATCCCATGCATTCTTCAATGCTGTGATTGTTTCAGCCCCCACTACTTCCTTTGGCAGGGTTGACAAACCCCAAGGAAGACCTCACCACTGATTTGCCAAGAATATGGAGACCCAAAACCCTAATGTTTTTTCCTTTTGCTTCTGGGGGGGGGTGTGGGGGCATTAGGTTGGAAAACCCTATCATCACATTTCCCTCCTGTTGTGGCATTAAGTTACCCTAACTGATGCATTAACAAAGTTGTTTGCAAAGAATTATATACTATAGGCAATGGGTAGCATGATCGACTAAACAAAGCAGAGGTAGATGGTGCAGTGGGCACAGTACTTAATGTGCTCTGCCATAACTTCATCTGTTTTGACATATCAGTCATCTGATTGAAGATTCAGATACTGAGTACCCCATTCTATGAGTTTCAGATGAACACCTCTTGCACCGCTTTCATCATCCTCCATTGTTAGCTGAGCCACAATTTGGGATAAATCACTGCAAAAAACATTAATACACATTAGTTAATGGTGAGGCAGCACTGGACCATCTCACTGCCTTGTAATGTGGCTTGTCAACACCACAGAAGCACCACAGGACCATTTTGCTACCTTGCAGTGTGGCTATAGCTCGAGGCCACAGAGGCAGCACCAGACCATGTCACTGCCTTGTAATGTGTCTATAGCTTAGGCCACAGAGGCAGCACCAGACCATGTCACTGCCTTGTAATGTGGCTATAGCTCAGGCCACAGAGGCAGCACCAGACCATGTAACTGCCTTGTAATGTGGCTTGCTCCGGCCACAGAGGCAGCACCAGACCATGTCACTGCCTTGGAATGTGGCTATAGGCTCAAGGCCACAGAGGCAGCACCAGACCATGTCACTGCCTTGTAATGTGGCTATAGCTCAGGCCACAGAGGCAGCACCAGACCATGTCACTGCCTTGTAATGTGGCTTGTTCAGGCCACAGAGGCAGCACCAGACCATGTCACTGCCTTGCAATGTGGCTTGCTCAGGCCACAGAGGCAGCACCAGACCATGTCACTGCCTTGTAATGTGGCTATAGCTCAAGACCACAGAGGTAGCACCAGATCATGTCACTGCCTTGTAATGTGGCTTGCTCAGGCCACAAAGGCAGCACCAGACCATGTCACTGCCTTGTAATGTGGCTTGCTCAGGCCACAGAGGCAGCACCAGACCATGTCACTGCCTTGTAATGTGGCTATAGCTCAAGGCCACAGAGGCAGCACCAGACCATGTCACTGCCTTGTAATGTGGCTATAGCTCAGGCCACAAAGGCAGCACCAGACCATGTCACTGCCTTGTAATGTGGCTTGCTCAGGCAACAGAGGCAGCACCAGACCATGTCACTGCCTTGTAATGTGACTTTCTCAAGGGCACAGAGGCAGTACTGAACCATCTCACTGCCTTGTAGTGTGGCTAGCTCAAAGCCACAGAGGCAACACTGTATAAACTCACTGCCATCTAATGTTGCTTGCACATGGCCAAGGAGGCAGTGCTGTACTGTCTCACTGCCTTGTGGTGTGGCTAGCTCAAGGCTAGACCACAGAGGTAGCACCAGACCATCTCACTACTTTGTAATGCGGGTTGGTCAAGGCCACAGAGGCAGCACTGTACTGTCACACTGCCTTGTAGTGTGGCTAGTTCAAGACCAGTAACAGAGGTAGCACCAGACCATCTCACTGCCTCATAGTGTGGGTTGCTCAAGGCCACAGAGGCAGCATTGTACTGTCTCACTGCCTTGTAGTGTGGCTAGCTCAAGACCAGGTAGCAGAGGTAGTACCAGACCATCTCACTGCCTTGTAGTGTGGGTTGCTCAAGGCCAGATAACACAGGTAGCACCAGACCATCTCACTGCCTTGTCATGTGAGTTGCTCAAGGCCAGGTAACAGAGGTAGCAGCAGACTGTAAAAAGGTGCATTACTCCGGAGACCCTTCCTAAGTCTGTTGCAACAGCAAAAGCTTCTGCCTTCTCTATTTGCTTTCCCTGCTTTTGTTTTTCCTTTCCCCATCATCAGGTAGGCCACCTGTCTGATGTCTTGCTGTCTCTTCTCTTAAAAGATCAATTTTTCCTGGTCTCTGTGAGCTCCAAAACCCTCCCCCCATTTCACCTTCCTGACCGTGCGCACAAGGACATTCACGATTGTGCAGATGCTGTACTAGCAAGTCCATGGCTTTAAAGACAAAACTTGTCTGCTACACAAAAACCCCCTGGAAAAAAAATGGAAACAGTGCACAAACATTGCAAATTCAAGATTTCCCTACCTTTTGCTTGCATGCAAGGCAAATGTGTTTTGTTCTGAAATACGGAGGAACAGATGCACAGTCCTACTCAAGTTAGGTGCAGGGCAGGATTGAAAACAAAATAAAGTTGAAAAGGTACTGTTTCGGGACAGATTAAAAATGGTAGCTTTCAGTAGTTATAAATAATACTGCTACCTGCTACCAGTGCTGTCTTTCAAAAACTGTGATATTTGTTGCATGAAAACACTGGCAGGCAGGGCATATTGTTGAAAGAATAAAGCGGGTGCTTTGTAGCAGAGCTGTTAAGCGCTGCAGCCCTATACAAAACCCCGCGTTAGTAAACAGGATGGCATTGCATGTTTAGTTTTATGAAATAATGAGTGACATGCTCTGCTACATTATTTTTGCCTAAGTTAATCAATAATGTACAATTAAAGCCTTTTGTAGGCTTACCTGTTTATCTTTTCCTAAGGATAAAAGTCTGACGCAAGTTCTCTCACCCACAAGACTCCCTCAGCCTCTGCCTCATTCACTATAGAGCCGGCCGGCCCAATCTTTATGATTCTTATAGACCAAGGACTTGAGGGAGGAGTCTGTGTCCTGTGGAAACCGCCAAGAACATTTTTTTATTTTTAAGTTTAAACAAGGTTATGAGTCCTAAAAGAATATGATTGATTTATTTGATATATAAGAAAGTATGGAAACTAATAAATATATGTGAGGTATTTGGTAGAAAAATAAAAAAGAGGCGGAGCCTAACCTCATCATCTGACCTCTTGTCACTATAAATGAAAGAGTGATGCTGCTTCTAAGCAGTGAGCTGGAGGGCTCAGCAGGGAGCTGACCCAACCAAGACCCTAGTAACTCCTAGTGGATTGAATGTTGATTTATTTGCCTTTAACCTCTTATTATTTCTTTATCGAAACAGTTTCTTAATTTCTTTTCGTTTTGCTGAATAAAAGCTATATTTTTGTTCTGTACCTTGGTGTCTGCAATCCACACTGGTGTAAGAAGTGAGATTCTTTGAGATACCAAGAACATCGCTGTCTCAAAAGTGAAATACCAGACCAGGTATTTGATGGCCACCAAGATGGAACTGACAGCTACCGGTACACCTATCACCAGCCAATCGAGTCCTGGCGGGATCCAGTCTCACAATATGACGGAACTGTCCCAAGTACCTTTGTTGGCTGGACTGCCTGAGATAAGAAGAAAGGAGACAAAGAGAGAGGATAAGGAGATTGAAGAAGGTGCCATGGCTTCCGAGGAGAATATATTGGAGGAAGAGCCACCAGAAGATATTCTAGACCTATTAAGATGGTTGTGTGTCTGACAGATGGACCTGGAGAGACAAAAGGAGATAGACTGAATACAGAGTGAGGCTCACTGGACAGAAACTCTTCGAGCCATCTAAGCTATGGGTACCTCTAGGCCACCCTTGCCTAGGGATACAGAAAGGCCAAAGGACATTAAGCTTTCTAAATTGACTGATTCTGATTATATCAAGGCATATATCACTACCTTTGAAAGAGTGGCAGAAGCCTATCAGTGGCCCAAAGAACAATGGGTAGTGCAGCTGGACCCTTATTTGTCCGGGAGAGCACAGCTGGCCTACAGTCATATAGACAGTAGCCATGTGAATGACTATGACTATGTCCAGCAAGCTATTCTGAAAAAATATGATATTAGTGTTGCAACATATAGGCAGCATTTCTGAACCTTTCTTTACCACACTGCTGATTCCCCGCAGGAAGCATATACACAGCTACGGGACTTACGCTATAAGTGGTTGCAGCCCACCTCTAGACCAAGTGATGGAAGCAATCATGTTGGAGCAATTCATTAAAATCCTGCCACAGGACATCCAGATGTGAGTGAGGGAACACCGCCCAGAGGCAGCACAGAAGGCCATCAACCTAGCAGAGGACTACCTAACTGCCAGACCATCCAGAACCAAAGGACACTCCGGAGCTCGTGGACCCTCACCCACAGTAAGACCCTTTTCTTCTACTATTTCTTCTGGAGGTTCAGCTAGTCCTGGGGGCCCAACTTTTGCTGGGGGAACCATTGGAGGAACATGCATAGGATCTACTAGATTGGGAACAGTACAGAACCCTGATATCATTTGTCACAAATGTCAGGGAAAAGGCCATATTGCTAGTTTCCACCCTAAGAGAAAGAAAGAATATTCCCACCTAGCACTAGCCAACTGGGGACAATACATGATTGTAACCCAATTAGAAGGGAAGGAGGTTCATGCAGTACTGGATTCAGGTAGTAGGCAAATGCTGGCTCAAGCAACACTACTCCCCCAGGAAAAAATTGAAGGTACAACAGGGGTGACATGTATCCATGGGGACATCTGTTATTATCCTGTCCAGAGAGTTACCTTGTGTGTTCAAGGACAAGTACAACATATGAAAGTGGGACTTGTGCCTAAATTACCTGTGCCAGTGGTGATACGGCATGATTATCTGAACTTTGACTCACTTATGACTACAACACCTAAGCTATCTGCCGTCACCACTAGGGCACAGAGCAAACAAGAAAATAGTCTGTCGCAGGTATACCCTTTTGATGATGAGGTGTATGGCATCCCCGGAAAAAAAATCAGGAAATCCAAACATTTCTGAAATAGGGGACACATGTAATAAGAATGTAACCTTCAGTTCTGAGCAAAGTGCTGATGTTTCTCTAACCCCTTGTTTTTCACAGGTTGTGGAAGCAGATAGTGGGGCAGCATACCCCAGATGTGTCACATGAGAATCTACTATACTGGGAGTGTAAGAAGCCTTCAGTGGGGAACACTGTGGAACAATTAGTAGTACCCACTCAATATCGCCAACAGTTAATCTCCTTGGCTCATGACATTCCCATGGCTGGTCACCTTGGAAGGGATAAGACCCTGAGTCAGTTATTATACCAATATTTCTGGCCAGGAATCCATGAACAGGTGGCCAACTATAGTAAGAATTGCCTGGAATGCCAAAGGGTAGCTGCTGTAACCAAAGCAGAGAAAGTACCCATGGAACCCCTACCTTTAATAACAACTCCATTTGAACGGATTGCCATAGATATCGTGGGACCTTTACCCAAGAGCAGTAAAGGAAATCGCTTTATTCTGGTAATCTGTGACTACACTACCCGAAATCCAGAGGCAATCCCTTTAAGAACAATAACTGCTCCTAGGATAGCGGCGGAACTCCTAAAAATATTCAGTAGGGCTGGCGTTCCCCATGAAATCCTAACAGACAGGGGCAGCAATTTTTGTTCAGCCTTGTTAACCCATATCTACCAGTCTTTAGGAATTGGGGCCTTGTACGCCACTCCTTATCACCCCCAAACCGATGGACCAGTGGAGAGGTTCAATAAGACACCGAAGAAAATGTTGATGAAATTTGTACAAGATGAAGGGAAGTCCTGGGATATAAATCCGCCATTTCTATTATTTGCTTACAGGGAGGTACCCCAAGCCTCCACTGGCTTTTCCCCTTTTGAGTTGCTTTTTGGAAAGAATCCAAGGGAACATTGGATATTATTAAAGAACGTTAGGAAGGGCCTAAGGGAATGGAAGGTACCCCGACTTTAGAATATATTTCCCAACTGAGACAGAAATTATCTCAATACATCCATTGGACACATCAGTACAATCAGGAGAAACAGAAAACCCAGAAATGGTACTATGACCAGGGAGTGGGCAATAAGACCCTGATGCCAGGATACAAGGTATTGCTGTTGTTGCCCTCCGCAGAGGGTAAATTCACAATGAAGTGGCAGGGACCGTATCTGGTGCAGAGGCAGATCGGACCCATCTACTATGAAGTGGAAATCCTGGACAGGAGAAATAGATCCCAAATATATCGTGCATGTTAAAAAGATGGTATGAACGATCAGAACAAACCCCCGTCCCAGCACTGTTCATATACCCTGAGCAGCCTAACTGCGAGATGGAGCAGGCCTAGCAAAGATTGGAAAGTGTAGGGGGATATGAGAATGTAACTGTTAATTCTGACCTAGAAAGTACACAAAGAGGGCCTGGACAGGGTGTTGGAAATATTTAAGGGGATATTTACCTCTCTCCCTGGGAGGGCAAAGGGGGTAGAACACTGTATTCACTTGAATCAGGAAGCCCCTATCAGGCAAAAACCTTACCGTCTGCCTGAAAAAGTGAGAGGTGATGTCATTAAGGAGATGGAGAAGATGCAAGCATTGGGGGTAATAGAGCCATCTACAAGTGAGTGAGGTTTTCCGATGGTGGAGGTGGAAAAGAAAGAAGGAGGCATCAGGTTATGCATGGACTTCCGCCACTTTAATGCCATTTCAAAATTTGACGCTAACCCCATGCCCAGGATTGATGACATTATTGATCATCTTGGGAATGCCCAGTACATCAGTACCCTTGACTTAACAAAAGGGTATTGGCAGATCCCTTTAAACTCACAAGCCCAGGACAAAACAGCTTTTAGCACCTCTCTGGGACTGTTTCAATTTACCACCATGCCCTTCGGGTTACATGGGGCACCTACCACCTTCCAAAGATTCATGGATAAAGTCCTTGAAGCCATTTCCCAGGCTGGACTGATGATAAACCCCACAAAGTGTGCTCTCGCAATGAGGGAGATGAAATATTTGGGATTCCGAATTGGGCACGGACAAGTCAAGCCAGACACAGGAAAAGTGAATGCAGTGCAAATAGTCCTCGTCCCCTTACAAAACGGCATGTAAGATCTTTTTTAGGGTTAGTCAGGTGCTACAGACAGTTTGTACCTGACTTTGTTACTGTAGCAAGCCCCCAAACAGATCTGACATAAAAAAAAAACCTACAAAGGTAAAATGGACCCTGGCTTGCACCGAAGCATTTTGCAAAATAAAGGGTTATCTTTGTGCATCCCCTATTCTCAAAAGTCTTGATTTTATCCTCCCATTCATAGTACAGATAGATGCCTCAAATACAGGCACATGTGCTGTTTTATCACAGATAGCTGAGGGGGAGGAACATCCCATCATTTATATTAGCAGAAAGCTACATACTATGGAAACCAAATACTCCACTATTGAGAAAGAATTTTTGGCCCTAAGATGGGCCATGGATGCATTAAAATTCTACCTATGGGGAGTAGAATTCGAAGTTTGGACAGATCATAATCCTTTATGTTGGTTCAGGCTATGAAAGAATAAAACCCCTGCATCATGCGGTGGTATTTGGCTCTACAACCTTACAAGTTTACCATCAAACATCTGTCAGGTCCTGCCAACGAAAATGCTGATTTCATGTCCCATTATGGGGCTGAAATTACTAACCAGATAGAATCAGATCTCAGGGTGAATACTGACAAGATATCAGAAGATAGGTTCTGATACCATTTGTTGAGTTCTTATGTTGTTTTTTTTCAGGGACCCTGAGGTGGAGCTTCGGAGAGAGTGGGTGAGCTAAAGCTCCATCTCTCCCCAGAAGAGATCTGAGTATTACTATCTGATTATGTAAAGGTTCCAGTAGGATTTGAAAACCCTATGGGTTTCCCCTTAAGTGGGGAGGAGTATGTAAAAGGTACAGGACTCCGGAGACCCTTCCTAAGTCTATTGCAACAGCAAAAGCTTCTACCTTCTCTATTTGCTTTCCCTGCTTTTGTTTTTCCTTTCCCCATTGTCAAGTAGGCCACCTGTCTGATGTGTTGCTGTCTCTTCTCTTAAAAGCTCCATTTTTCCTGGTCTCTGTGAGCTCTGTCCCCCCCGCCCCGTTTCACCGCTCAATGGAGTAAAATAAATCTCCTTCACGAAGTTGCGTACGCACGCCGTCTTGACTGTGCGCACAAGGACCTTCATGATTGTGCGGACGCTGTATTAGCGAGTCCGCAGCTTTAAAGACAAAACTTGTCTACTACACAAAAAAAAAACCCTAGAAAAAAATGGAAACAGTACACAAACATTGCAAATTCAAGTTTTTCCTACCTTTTGCTTATGCAAGGCTAATGTGTTTTGTCCTGAAATACGGAGGAACAGATGCACAGTCCCGCTCGAGTTAGGTGCAGGGCAGGACTGAAATCAAAATAAAGTTAAAAAGGTACTGTTTCGGGACAGATTAAAAATGGCAGCTTTCAGTAGTTATAAATAATATTGTTACCTGCCGCCAGTGCTCTCTTTCAAAACTGGGATATTTGTTGCATGAAAACACTGGCAGGCAGGGCATATAGTTGAAAGAATAAAGCGGGTGCTTTGTAGCAGAGCTGTTCAGCGCTGCAGCCCTGTACAAAACCCTGCATTAGTAAACAGGATGGCATTGCATGTTTAGTTTCATGAAATAATGAGTGACAACATGCTCGGTTACATTATTTTTGCCTAGGTTAATCAATAATGTACAATTAAAGCCTTTTATAGGCTTACCTGTTTATTTTTTCCTAAGGATAAAAGTCTGATGCACTTTCTCTCACCCACAAGACCCCCTCAGCCTCTGCCTTGTTCACTATAGAGCTGGCTGGCCCAATCCTTATTATTCTTATAGACCGAGGTCTTGAGGGAGGAGTCTGTGTGCCATGGAAACCGCCAAGAATATTTTTTAATTTTTATTTTTAAGCTTAAATAAGGTTATGAGTCCTAAAAGAATGATTGATTTATCTGATGTATAAGAAAGTATGGAAACTTATAAATATATGTGAGACAAGGTATTTTGTAGAAAAATAAAAAAGAGGCTGAGTCTAACCTCATCGTCTGACCTCTTGACACTATAAATGAAAGAGTGATGCTACTTCTAAGCAGTGAGCTGGAGGGCTCAGCAGGGAGCTGACCCAACCAAGACCCTAGTAACTCCTAGTGGTTAATATTTTTGTTACTGAATGTTGATTTATTTGCCTTTATCCTCTTATTATTTCTTTGTTGAAACAGTTTCTTAATTTAATTTCTTCTTGTTTTGCTGAATAAAAGCTATATTTTTGTTCTGCACCTTGGTGTCTGCATTTGAATCCCACAACCCTCTTACACAGACCATCTCACTACCTTGTAGCGTGGGTTGCTCAAGGCCACAGAGGCAGCACTGTATTGTCTCATTGCCTCGTAGTGTGGGTAGTTCAAGACCAGGTAACAGATAGCACCAGACCATCTCACTGCCTTGTAGTGTGGCTAGCTCATGACCAGGTAACAGGTAGCACCAGACCATCTCTCTTCTGCCTTGTAGTGTGGGTTGCTCAAGGCCACAGAGGCAGCACTGGACCATCTCATTACCTAAGAGAGGGCTTTGTGGAGCTTGAAAAATGCAATTACAGACATGAAACTGAAAAGCAATATACTGTACCACTGTATATTGGATTGCAGGTGAGTATTAGATTCAGAACCATAAACTTTTATGGGACCCCAATTGTAACCAGACATGACAGGAAGAGAAGAGTGGAAACGGAACTGAAGAGCAGCACACCTGTAAGCAGAAAAAGAGGGGGAAAGGAAAATGCTGCACGACCAGTAGAATGCCAACATTTTTAAAAAGGAGCCCAAGAAACACAAAGGTAAGACAATGGGATGGATTTTCCAACGGTGGTGCGGGGCATGCATCAAGCCTTGCAACACAACACTTTAAATCTGGCAACGCACCAAAGGCTTGTGAAGCAACTGAGCCCAATTTTATTAAGTCAGGTGCAGCTGCAGCAGTTTACTCAATTTATGGCAGCTTGTGCCAAATACTTGGTGCTAGCCCCATGAAAAGGGTACCCTGGACTGATGTAAGCTAGAGCAGCAAAAAGCTGATCTAACTAGCGGCAACTGGTACATGGGACAGAAAATCCCAGTTGCTGGCTGGGTGAGTGTCACGAGCTCCATGCATCTTGCGTAAGGCGCACCAGAGGCTTGCATCATTTGATAGCGTTAGAAAATCCGGCCCAAGATTCTTTTTGTGTTATTGTTTTGAATAATAGCTTTTCCCACAGCTCTCAGCTGCTATGAATTTCACATAGCAATATGAATTTGACACACAAATTTATCCTTGCTCAGCAAATATTTACTGATGTTCTTTATAATGTTAATGGTATTTACAAATATACAAGCTACAAACATTTTGACTAACTTAACAGAAACAGAAAAAGCGGGATATTTCGGACTGTGCTATACTGTCTAGTGAGCCTTTGTTCGGCATGGATTTCCATCCTTGCTGAAATGTTGTTGTACCACAGTTCGAAGCTCATGGACCATGTTGTACCCTTCTGTGGTACAACACAATATCAGCTGGTCAGAAATCTATGGCCACTTGTGCTCAGTCACTGTGCACACATTGTTGTTTTTTTTAAATGAAACTGCCAAGCCGCTGGGTGTGAGTAAATGGGAAAATAAAAGTGGAGCCACCACAAGCCTCGCACTTGACAGCTCAGCAGTTTTGCTTTTAAAAAAAACAGAAAAGACACACAAAAATAACAATACACTATAGAAAAACACTGGTTGGGCAGCACATGCCCAACCAGCCTGCGCTGCCACCACCTTGAGCTTCTGATTACATCAGACCATTTGAACTTCACTCTGGAAGTCTGATGTAATCAGAATCCCTCTGTGGCACCACAGGCTGGTTAAGCATGTTTGCCCAACCAGTATTCTCCATGTCCTACAAACATACAAACTTGCCACCAGATAAAGGCCTTTTGGTCTAGCGAATCTGCTCGACTGTGCAGCTAGCAGCCCTCATACTGCAGCTGCCCCTCCCTCCCCCCATCAGTGACCCTTGCCCTTACCTTGTCCCATCCCCTTTTGAAACATCCCACTGTATTAAAGGCTACCACTTCCTCTGGTAACACATTCCACCCTGACACCACCCTCTCTGTAAAGAAAGTGTCTCCTCATTTCCCCCCTGAGTCTTCCCCCTCCAATCTCAGCTTGTGCCCTTGGGTGTCCTTCCCTCTCCTTAACTGGAAAAATCTCTGTGTCCATCTTATTTACACCCTTCATGTACTTGAAAGTTTCAATCATGTCCCTCTTTCCCTTCTCTCCTTCAGGGAGTACATGTTCAACTGTTCAGCTCCCTCAGCCTGCTCTCATAGGGCAAGTATCCTAGCTCCTGGATTCTATATAAATACCAAAAAGCAGGGTATTTGTGTATTGCTTTTGTTTGTGCTTTTGTCCCCTTAAATGTGTGTGAATATTACTGCCAGAAAAAAAAAAAAATATATATATATATATATATATATACACACATACATATACACACACTGTATATTGCAAAATTATCAGTGTAAAAAGGTGTTGTGCTGTCATGCATAATATCCTGCTATCCACTGCAGTTTTCACCCAAAAAGCAGAATACGTGTTTTTTATTTTGGTTTTGTTCCATGCTGTGAAATCCTTTGGTTGCACTTCAGGGATCTATGATGCCACCGACAATTCTTGAGGATGCGACATTTCCCTGACACTACTACATCGACCGTAATTGTGGTCTACATGGTGCCACTGGGATAAAACTTCTTGATTTGCTGGGAGCTACACCTCCCTCACCCCCCATGCAGGGTGCTGTGTCCCCTGCACCCCCCACTAATTATTCTCAACTCCGAGACAGAGCTGACTCGGGGATGGGGTGCAGGACTTTGGGAAAGGGTGCCAGGGACCCAGGCAGACTTTACGGTGACATGGCGATGTTGTTGGTATCGACCAAGTCACTGTAAAGTTGTCGCTGTAGCGATGGTATACTGCACATCATTATGCAATACAGCTCAATACAGTAACTTGTACTATAGTGTTTGGTTGTTTGGAAATAAAAGTCTTTAAAGGAATCTGACATCTTGGTTATTCTGTGAACATACAGGGACTTCTCAGTTATTCTGTGAACATACAGTGGTTCTAAAGATAATAAAGGCTTGACAAACAATGACTTAAAAAAGGAGGAGGAAGAAATACAGCAATAGCAGCAACAGGGATGGGATCACATATGAAATAATGTTAGTTAATATAGCTGTTGAGTTTTGGCTTGGCATTCTAGCTAGACATTGTGGGGGGGCTGCAGGAGGGGAAGGAAGGTTGCAAGAGTGACTTTACACAAAGTACAAAATCAAGTGCTAGCAGACAAAAATGTCTATTGGTTATTAGGTGTTGCATCTTAAATGTGTACTGCACATTGCCAGTGACTATGCAACAATGCCAAATAGAGCAATGGATCACAAGACACCTAGTGGCAGACTAAAGTATTACAAAATTCAGCGATTGCTCCTCTGACATTGGACAGCACATTCACAGCCTGATAGTGCACTGTGGTGCGATATAATGTTCAATATCACTGAAAATGGTGATAACTGCCACTGTATCAATCTATGCATCAGTTTCCCAAGGACCAACATGGCTGTATACAAGCTTTGTTTCTTGCTGTTATGACTCATACTCACTAATGAAGGGTTTCTGGAATCACTTCCTGTGTTCCCTATACTGCTATCACCACTGCTCAGCTTTGAAAGTGACCCATTGGCCCCGCCTTAAATTTCTCTTTATATACATGCCAAGTATAGGTGTTTATCCTGCTTAGCAGCCACCTTCACGAGATGTACTGCGGAACCTTCTAGAACCAATACCACTGCCCAGCTACTTTTTGTGCAGCATGGGAGCCTCAGAATACCAGTGGCCAACACTTGAATGGCCAGTGTTGCAATTTTATGGTAGTAATCTCAGCATGACCATGGGCCCTGCAGAAAAAAATGTATAAAAGGCATGGAAGGAGTCATTTTCCAATAATAGACCATATGTAGGAGACAGGGCTAAATAGACAAAGAACTCATTCAGCAAATAAATGATTATCTACCATGCTACAGTAAACAGAGAAATTTGTACTAAAACCAATGTTTCACCATTCAGGCTTTGTCAGGGTGTAGGGAGTAATTCTAAGCTAAGAAGCTTTTTTACAGCTGCATAGTGGAGCTATGCATGATGTCTTGCTATTACACAGAGAAAGAAAGGAGCTCAAGCACGTCACCAGATTCCAAATGAAGCACAAGATTTAGGAACTGAAGTACAATCTCTCTGCTACTTGAAGCATTCATCTCCCCCCCACCGCTGCTACACTATTTTCTTGCTGCATGGTGATTAACCCATGGACAATTGTTAAGCACAGATAATAGAAAAGAGAGCCAGAGTTGGGGCAGTATTAGAGTTGGAAATGAATGTAGAATTTACTTAAAAATGTAATATACTTTAACTATTACAACTGGGAAGGAGACTTCAGTATGTATTCTACACACCCAGTGCTAAAGCAGCCACGTTCGGAGACAGAAGTTTATGACTGGATTATTAATATTATATATACTGCTTATGGCTTAATAATTATGATTCAGCATACTTTTACTGTTGACCCTAATTTTCTCTTTTATTTTCAGAGTGCCGGTATATTTTATTTACATCTTAAAGAACAAAAGGTGCTTAAAAGAGCAGGATGTATAAAAAGAAGTAAGAGGTGCTGTGAATTTTATTAGTGTTTCAGGAATTTCTTTCTTTTTCTGTATGATTTGAATAAAATAATTTTTTAATTAAGACTGAATTTGAATGTTGTGTCTTAAGCCTATGAGAAGACTAAAACCATACTGTAGATCCATTTGCTGATGTCTTATAAATGATGTCACAGTTCTAACACTGTTCGGAACACCAGCAGCACCCAAAAGGATAGGTTATCTCTGTTATCTTAAGATGCAAAGCCTTGCTTCCTTCATTATGCTCATTTATTTAACCCAGTAAAAAAGAAAAAAATATCTGGTGGCTAATTGCTGTGAGTAAACAATCCAAGCCACTACTGTGTAAACTTAAAAGCTTGTGCATGTCCTGCCCTGTTTCTGACTGAAAGCTGTAGGCTTGGCTGTCTGGACTGATCGTCTGTTTTCTCTGTTTTTTGGGAGAGTACCAGACCAATTATTTTGATATTCGGTATGGAAATAAATTTCTTTTAATTAAATAATGTGATTTTTTGGGGGGGGGGTCTCATTTATACAGCTGCATAGCAGAGTTGACATCTTGCTATTATACAGAGAGAGAAGGGAGCTCAAGCACATCACCGAATTCCAAACTAAGCACAAAAGTTTGGAGTTGAAGCATGATCACTCTGCTACTTGAATCACTCCTCTGTCTCCACCCCCACCCCCCCTCCCACCCGCCACTGCTACACTACTTTCTTGCTGCATGGGGATTAACCCACAGACAATTGTTAAGCACAGAGAACAGAAAAGAGAGCCAGAGTCAGGGGAGTGTTAGAGTTGGATATGAATACTGAAGTTATTTAAAAATGACTACAGTACATATTCTAGACACCTGATGCTAAAGCAGTTACATTCAGGGATAGAAGTTTATGACTAGATTAGTTATAATGAATGCACTGCTTATGATTCAGTTTTTTCGATGATTTTGCAGTTTGTGTGGTAAAAGGCATGCAGTGTATGATGGAGCTCCCTTCCAAAAATTGGGTTTTTCTTTCACAGCTTTAAACAAATTATTATAGGTTTGTGCAAATGAACTTTTTTTACCGATTTGTAAATGCAGCATGTAGTTTTATATAGGCAATGAAACCTTTCCATCTGGCATCTTGAGCTCAAATCTGCCTTGTTGTTAGTGCTGCCAGGCTGGTAAACATTACATTCAGATGAGGTGGGTGGGATTAATGAACTTGGTGTATTTCAGTTTGGAAAGCCTTAAGTCTTCTCTTCTCTGTAGAGAGAGATTTTGTTTTTCCTCATTTTCTGAGCGGATTTTTTTGCAAGTTACCATTTTCGTAGGTTGTGAAGCTGAAGCAGACAAAATGGGTAGGACAAACAGATATTTTTAGATTTGCCTGTCAGATTTTGAGCAGAAGTATTACTGCATTTATATTTTTTGGGGTATGGCTGTACTTGACTTTGGAAAACAAGCAAGTGTGTGGAGGAAGCCAAGAAGGGGTATGTTTTGTTTCCCAAACACCTCTTGGTCAAATGCAGTACATCCTGAACCTCCCTCCTTCCCTTCACTAAGGGCAAGAGTTTCTAATATCTACACCTATAGTAAATTGAAACTCTACGGTTTCAAAGACAACATATATGTGTGTGTGTGTGTGTGTGTGTGTGTGATGCTGGGTGGCATTCAAGTGTAAAATGGAATTCCCTGTGCTTATTTTGCTTCTGGTTAGATCAGTGTCCGAATCATTGGAGTGGTGAAATCCTGAGAAAATGCTGTTCATGCACCACCTGTTCTACAAGAGAAGATAGCATGTGCAAATATTGTGTGCTTTACTACTATGAGTCACAAAAAAATGTCTTGTATAGCTTTAGGATGTGCATATTCTTTGAGTGTTCAGATTATTTCTGAGCCCCCATCCCCACCTTCCCACCACAGATTTTCTAGGAACCACAAGATGTTCAACAGTTTCATTTCACTGACTCCATATTATATTAAGTGAATAGAAATGCTACTTTGGGGCACAACATGTTCTATTTAAAATGTTTTATATGCTTTTACAGCTTGTCTGAGCAGAACTCGGCTTTACTGTGGGCTAACAGAAGCCTTGCATTTTCTTTGCTCACATAATATGGCACCATGTGAAAATTGTTCTTTCTTTGAGAAGTAAACAAATTGCAATAAGGGGAACAAAAAAGAAAAACTTTACTGGTGTGTGTCTTTGTTGCCATGGTAATATTAAGTGACCTTACACAAAAAGCAGAACTGCTGAATGACTACACTGATCAAACTGAAAAATTACCTTACTTGAACTGCTTCATGACGTGTTGAGTCTGGGGCTAAGTTGACAGGAGCAAGTTTTGACTAGAGCATTAAGCCATCTTGAGAGACAGTGGAATGAAATTCTAGCCAGGTGGTGCATTTGAAAGAAATTTCTAAAGCCTTAGTGGCTAGAAAATTTTAAAAATATAGCATTGCATCAACAGAATAAGTAGACTGTTTTGATTGGTGCACATTGCTTTTTATTTAAAACAGTAAACACACACTTGAGTCTTGTTATAAAAGATACGGTTAATCTGTAACTGATATAACTCAGCTAGGAGCAATGAAGGGCAAATACTTTTTATCATGGGGATTGCTGTTTGCATATCAAAGCAATTGAATTGTATATGTATTTGTACTAAACTGTATATATTTAGGTAGTTTTTGTTAACCAGGTAAGTACGCTAGACATACAGGCCCAGATATTCAAACTGCACCATTTTGTGATGCAAGCCCCTGCACCACTCAAAATAGTTGCACAGGGGTGTGGCCAGGCGATATTCAATGGAGTTGCGCTATGTTGCAGCTTTTTGATTGCCCTAACCCACCCATATACGATATGCATATATGATCGGAACTGCACAAGCGCCAGTGGTCAGAGTGGAGCACTGAGATGCGGTGGTGCAGTTCCATTGCGCCATGCACAACACCCTCTTATTCAAGGGTGACATGCAAATGAGGCCATAAAATTTATGCAAAGGCGACTGGGGGCCATTTGCATCTGATTATAGCCCCTTTGCATACCATTAGCATGCCAGGTACACCACGATCCCAAGCGACTTGCGCATACCAGAGTCCCTACCAGGCAGCAGCCATTGAGGCGACGCCACCTGCAGCCCGATCACAGGCAGAACAGTAGTTCCCCCAGCAGCCCGATCATGGGCAGAACAGTAGTGTCCTCCCAGCAGCCCGATCATGGGCAGAACAGTGATGTTCCCCAGCAGCCCGATCATGGGCAGAACAGTAGTGTTCCCCAGCAGCCCGATCATGGGCAGAACAGTAGTGTTCCCCCAACAGCCGATCACGAGCATAATGGTATGCTCCCCATTACCCGATAGGCGGGCATAACTAAATATCCCCCACCCCGAGTAGCCCGATCGCGGGCATCAGAACCTCCCCAAAGTCCAATATCCTGGTGGTCCAGTGGACCGAGAAGTATGTCATGGGTGGCATCCTCACCCCCACATCCAAAATCCCTGGTGATCTAATTGGCCCCCCACCCCACCACATGCAGGCCCCACCCTTCCCCGTCAGCGGCGGGTGGCAGCACCCCAACTGCCTGCCCTCCCACCGCCTGCCGACTGACAGCTCAATGAGGGCTCGTGCCAGTTCAGAGCAGGCAATGGTGATGCAGCCCATGCTGGCAAGTCAGTCCAGACCAACAGATGAATTTCATTCATTCACATATCTGAACACTTATATGTATGGATGCTGCGTCCATTGGCTCATGCTCTGAACAATGTGCAGCCCTACTGAGCCATCGATCAAGAGCAGGGAGGGCAGGCAGGTGGGGTGCTGCCGCCCGCTGGCTGATGGGGGTGGGGTGGTGAGGCTCCGTGAGCGAGTGAGGGGACCACTAGATCTGGGGATTTGGATGATGGGGGTTATGGATGCCACCCAGCGATCAAACTACTCATGGTCACTGGACCACCAGAACTTGATGAGAGGTCAGATGCTGTAATCGAGCTACTCGGTAGCTATTCAATACGCCTGCGATCGGAAGCACAATGGAAACCATTATGATTTCCCTGTCGGGCTGCTGAAGGTGACACTCAGTCCATGATCGGGGCATGAGGGGCACCGCCAGGTGCAGCGGAAAAGTCAGGGCCACCCACGGGTGGCAGCTGCTGTGTTGCTCTCTGCAATGCGGCAGCTCACCTGTGAGTGGCCCTCAACTGTTCCTTTTTTTCAGCATAACTTTGTGCAGGCGCAGGTAGGGGTTGCACTGCACACTCTGCATGGCCCAGGCTGAATATCAGGCTGTACAGTTTATGAATTAGGCGCCCCTCACCTGTGCCTGCAGACATTACTGATGTGCCCGGCACGCCGGGTTCGTGCAGGCGCACTTTCCTTTAAATACTCGCACGGGGCACATCAGTGGTGTTGTGCATGGCGCAACACTGTTGCGCCATGCGCAACCCTTTTGAATATCTGGGCCACAGTGCCTATAGAGTACTGACTACACAAATGTGTTTTCCTACTTGTGGCATGGAATGATGTTTCACTGGCCTGGAATCACATTTTAGTGGGAATTTCAAAACTTTCACCTGGGCTCATGAGGTGGAGTGAAGCAGCCTCTCAATTTTCTCAGCTGCATCACTGCCATCACACTGCTTGCAGCCGTATTGGCTCTGACCGTAGTATGTTTATCTCAGGTAAAGTTCCTGTCAAATTCAGACAGCCAACGTCTTTGAACAATTTTGCTTACAGCAGTGAACCCAGACAGTACCCACACCCTATCTGACTTGAGACTGTTAAGATAAAAAGCAGATGGGGGACCTTGGTTGAACTCAGAAGACAAACAACAGAAGGCTTTGTAGTTTAAACTGGTAACCAGTGGCTTTTATTTATTTATTGAAATGTTTCAACAGGAAGGCAGACTGAACAACAAGTTGCTCGTCTCCCGGTGTGACCTTATCGCCCTTCTTCCCCCACCCTTCACCTCCACCGCAGTACCTACCTCTCTCTCATACCTCCTTTCTTCACTCCACTGCCAGCTATCCCTGTCCATCTGAACTACTGACAAGGCACTTTGTGGCTGCTTATCCCCCCCACCCTCATAAAGTGTTTTTCTTGTTATTTTAACGTGTACCTACAGTATGTTTTGAGTTATTCTGCAAGTTCTGAATCCAAGCTGTATTGTTCATTGTGATGTACCTTTGCTTTCTTCTATTGTACTTTGTTTTGCAATCTATGATGTGGAACCTTTGTAAAAGAGCTTGTGCTCAAAGGTATTTTCCGAATCACTAAATAAATAAATAAACAATGAGGATAAGAAAAATGGAGTATACAGAATAGTAAAAGGAAAAACAGTACATTTGAGTTGGAGCATTATACAGTATAAATAACAATCAGTAATTAGTACAGACAATACAGGTTGGAAAAACTAATACTGTCAATGTGCAGACACAGAATCATGAAACCGTCAAGCAGGCAGCTAATAAGCAGCAAAACAAACAATGGTGCAAAGCTGTTCCAAGTGCTGGGCTTTAAGGCAGTAACAAGTGCTAGAGTTGGAGTCAGGATTGAGAAGGCAATTACCACTGACAGAGCAGGGTGGAAGGCAGTCAAAGAGTGAGGGAGAGGGGATGAGGAGTAGGATGGGGGAAGGAAGGGGGCAGGGAAGTCATCCAAAAACCTAGTCCACCTTCAGGATGTAAAGAACCCTGCAAGGGAAGCTGGAGCAAAAGTTAAAAGAGAGAGACAGAATGCAGAGAGCAGCCAGTCAGTCTAAACCCCCTTCAAGATGCTGAGAACCCTGCAAGGGGGTCGGAGTGCTGGTGAGTAGGAACAAGGTAAAATGAGTAG
The DNA here is from genome assembly GCA_016271365.2 of Neoceratodus forsteri. Lineage (NCBI taxonomy): Eukaryota > Metazoa > Chordata > Ceratodontiformes > Ceratodontidae > Neoceratodus > Neoceratodus forsteri. The sequence continues at coordinate 36,149,127 of CM057456.1, forward strand.
TTAGGGAGGGTTAAAGCAGGTGCGGTTGGGAGAGAGGAAATTGTGAAGTGTGGAAAAGAGGGAATTTGTGGAAGAAGGGTGTCATATTTGTGGAGGTAGAGCATTCCAGGTTTTATGGAAGTGGTGGGAAAATCCAGACTGACCAATGAGGGTAGAATGGCGGGGGACAGTCAGGGTGCATGTGTCGTTAGATCTCAGGGAGGGGGAGGGCTGGTAGGGGTAGAAAGAGAGGATGAAGAGTAAGAGGGGAGTTTGTCAAGCCAGACTTTGGAGGTCAGTTTGTTACAGTTGAAGAAATGTCAGTTAGACAGTGGGGGAAAAGCTAAGGCATGACAGAGGTCACAGTAATTAGTCCTAGAAGATGCATCAAGGGCAAAGTGACAGAAAGAGTTAAAGAGAGTGTCCAATTTGGTCAGGGAAGATTTGAGAGCAGCACCATAGACTACATCACAGTAGTCAAATATGGGGAGAATCATCTTCTGAACAAGTTCATGCCTCGCAGTCAGCGGGATGCAACTATGGTTCCTATACAGGGCACCAATCTTGGGGCGCAGTTTCTTCAGAATGGCGTCAATGTGAACAAAGAAGTTGAGGTGCTGGACCAACCAAACCCAAAGATATCTAAATAAGGATGTGTCCTCAAGGATTGTCACATCAAGGGTGTGGAAGAAGGTCAGCGCAGTAAGCCTAAAGGATCTCTGCCTGGTGCTGAAGGTGATAGAGACTGTCTTCTTGGTGTTAAGGGAGAGTTGGTGAGAGGCAAACCAGAGCTGAACCAGGTTGAAGTCATGCTGTAAGCTGGTTACCACAGCAGCAGGGTTTTTGCTGGAGCTGTATAAGACAGTATTATTGGTATACATATGCATGGAAGAGGTGGAGCAGACTGTAGGAAGATCATTGATGAAGATGGAGAAGAGCAAGGGACTGAGCACTGAGCCCTGAGAGACTCCAGTGATGATAGGGAGTGAGGGGGGAGGTAGAATCAGAGATTTTTACTGATCGAGTCCTACCAGTGAGGTAAGATTTAAACCAGTTTATGGCAGATGAGGCCAGGCCTGCTGCAGAGAGGGAACCAAGAAGCAGTGTATGAGAGACTGTGTTGAACATTTTGGCTTGGTCGATAAAAATAGCTGAAGTTATCAGGCATTTGTCCATCCCTGTAAGGATGGAGTAGGTGAGCCTGAGGAGGAAGGTGGTGGTGAAATGGTTCTTCCTAAAACCAGACTGGAATGCGGTGAAAAAGGAGGAATCAGAGAGAATGGAGGAGAGTTGGGAGAGAACCAGGTGTTCTTGGAGTTTAGCAAGGGTGGGAAAGAGAGAGATGGGGCAATAATTGCTGGGAGGGAAGGAGTCACCTCCCTTGGGAAAAGGAAGGATGATAGCCTGTTTCTAGGAGTTAGGTACCTGGGCAAGTGAAAAGGAGAGATTTAAAATTAAGGAAATATGGCAGGTGATAGTTGGAGCAGAGCGGTAGAGATGTTTAGGATCAAGGTCATCTGGGGAGGAACCTTTTGAGGGGTTAAGGGAGAGGAGGGCATTTAGAGCTTCATTAGTGGAGATGGATGAAAAGGAGAAGGGGAGACAAAGAGGGGTAGGAGATGGACTCGGGCAGGGGGGAGGGAGCTTAGAAGAGACTTGGTGCAAAATGTACAGTAGGCATTAAATTCTTTAGCTACTATGCAGCAGTCCTGGAAAGGGGCAAGATCAAGGGATTTATAGGAGTGTAGCTGAATGATTTTAAGTAGGGATTTTGGACAATGGACCTTACAAACCAGGAAGATGAGCTTGTGGTCGCTAAGGGTATCTGGTAGGATGCCTGACTTGATGACGCGGTGCAGATGATTGGTTAGTGCCCAGTCAAGCAGGATGCTATTTTGTGTTTTATGATTCAGACGTGTTGGCTCAAGGATGAGTTGAGTGAGGTTGAGTGCAGCCATATCATTCCGTGTCTTACTCAACTTGGGTGACAACCAATTTAGGTTCAAGTCACCCAAAATGAACAGTTCACCAGATTGCGAGATAGAGGTAATGGATGCAATAAGTTCAGACGCAACCAAGGGGTGGGTGCTGGGACGACAATAGATGCCAGCTACGAACATTGGGGCAGTGAAAGGGAGAGTAATGTAGGTGACTAGGGCCTCATAGGTTGCTGGGACAGAGGATGAAAGGACAGCAGTAGATTGCAATGAGGACTGGACATACATGGCCACTCTCCCCCACCTCGTCCTGCCCGGTCTTGTCTGGAAAGGGAGTAGCCAGGAATAGTAATGGAGTTACCAGGGATTTTGCTTGAGAGCCATGTCTTAGTTATAATTAAGATGCCATGAGTGTAGGAGACCACAAATGTTTGGATGAGGTCAGTTTTGCATAGCAGATTACATATATTCAGATGGAGAAGTTTCAGCCCCTTTGGGAAAACCAAGGAGGCCTGGGAGCAGGGAGCAGTTGAGTTAGCGGTAACAGTCGAGGAAGATAGCGAAGGAGGGCCAGGGTTAGGGTGGATATTTCCTGATGAGAGAAGGAAGATGACTATGATGAAAAAGTGTAGTTTAGGACATTTGCATTGTAACTTAGAGGTTAGGCAGGAAGAGGGAGAGGATGGAGAGAAGGAGACAGTGACACGAAGATAGGCAAAGTAACTAGGAGGAGGAAAATGAGAGGTGGGGGAAGGGGGGAAAGAAAGACCAGGAGTCAAAAAGGCAGAAGGAGTAATTGCAAGGATGCTTGAAGAATCTGGGGAGGGGGGGGTGATGCAGAGGGAGTAGTAGGCTACATTGTTGAAGCATGTCCTGCGATGAAACTGTGAAAATTGCAGAATTTGTTTTTTCTGTACAATTACCATGAATTGGCGAAATCAGCATTTTCTGCTATTTTTCACCACTATTATGTCTCAGGCAGCATTCTGCAAAATTCCCTTAGAAGTGGAATTTCACAGTTCTGAACAGTATTACAGTGCTTATTATCCTCCCATCTCTAATCTAAGAGCAGCACCAGAAGCTTCTTCGTTTCCTATGTTTTGTCTGACTTCTGGCATTACTGTAGGATGACGTGTACTGTGCACTAAGATTTGTTGTTGACCCAGTTCCCTGACCTTTGTCACCCAAAGCAAGTCTCTTTCCTTGTGTCTTCTTAAAGGGACAATATTGTTCCAGGCACACATGCATTTTAACACACATAAAAAAACAAAAACAAGAACTGGTTAAAACAGTCCCTCTCCGAATCGCCAAGACTATTCTCTGAAGATCCATGATCAGATGTCCTGCAACTCCCTACAGTAGGATGGTTAGAAGACAAAACCTTTTCTTTGTGTCTCTCATAGTAAGCTGATCTATCTTAGTCTCCTCTGTTTGGTTTTAGGGAATGCTGCAGTTAGCTGACCCAATCTATCCCATCTGTTCACAACTTTGGCATTTTTTGACTCCTAGCACTTTCACTTACGCTCTTTCTCTCTCTCTTTCTCTCTCCTTTATATTTATTTCAATAATACCATTAAGAAATTTTTTTTTTGTTTGTTTATGGCATATCTCCAAGATTCACTTCTACTTTTGCTATAACTCAGCTTCTATTTTGATTAATTCTTTTTACATTTTCATGGTTGGATTCTTACAACTCCTTGCCATCTGGCCAACCCATGAAACGGGCAGACACAAAACAAAGGTCTCTGAACACATTTCCCAGTACTGACTCAGGGCTCAATTTACCAAGGGGGCCTACATGCGCATGATTCCTGCATTGCTGGCTTATGCAGCACCACACTGTAATACTGTGGACGATTCTTAGCATGCCCACTGATCCTGGCTGACCCCTTCTGGTTGCATGGAGTGATGGGCAGGAGCAGAGATTTCCAGGGAGGTGGAGGTGTGCCATACACTCTGGACTCTGATGGATCTCCTGCTCTGACATATGGCCTGAAGAAAGTTAAATTTTTTTTTAATTTTTACTTTTCCACCAGACATCTTCCTCCCTCCAGCTGGTGCCTGACAACCCTGGCTCGTTCCCAACCCAGGTCATTGGTGTTGTGAGCAGTAGAGCTACAGTTTCACTGAGGGTCCGCTTGCCCATCTGTTTTGTTGAAGTGCCCTCACAACATTTAAGAGCAAGCTTACATTTTGCTTTGTTTATACATTCTTTTTATTGTTTTCCTTGTCTCCTCCATCCCCCATCTCCTTGTTCAGGGCCACCACAGTGGCATCTCTCTTCCAGCCAGGAGGGCAGATACTATGTAGCTGCTACTCATCTGGTTCAGTGGGACTGGCTATTAGTGTACTGCACTGTGATGTGGAGAGACCTGCAATTAAATCTTGATACTGCCGTCTCACTTCTGGCTGGTGGAGTTGGGGGGGTGGGCACACTATGGAGGAAATAAATTATCAAGGTTAGTTATATTGGTCTAAATCAGGGAATATAGAAGTCATCACATCATTTAATATGAAATGTTCAGTGGGACTTGAACATGACACATAAGCAGAGCTTCCCTCTACCTTTTGGCTCTGGGAGATGGATATCTATTCCCTCTCTGCCAGGATTCTGGAAAACTAACAGAAATGCTTTTGTCATTGTCCTACCCTATAGGCAGGTACAGCGGTGTGAAACCATTTCCAAATGGAGTACTTTTAAGGGTACATTGGGACCCAGCACCTCCCAGGTTTACAATCCCCCCACCCATCCACCACCCACCATGTGCCTGGTCCAAGATCTTTTTCATCTCTCCTCTCCAGCTTATCAGACAGTCAAGCACTTGCATGTGACTGAGTGACTAAGACTGCAACTGCAACCTTAGTTCCTTTCATTAATTTATATCAGTGATTAATGTCTTTCAGGTGTGATCACAGACAGGATAATTCCACTGGTATAGAGGCTGACCAGAGCTGAGGGGCGCAAGATGGCCATAGTGGTACATATATAAATCATCTGACTTCTTGCAATGTAGAAAAGGTTAAGAAATGATTCAGGGTCCTAGGTAATCAGCTGAAGGCAGTTGCAATTCTGGTAACCCTCAAGCAGGGCTTCCAGATCTACAGAGACTCCTGTATTTTACAGTTAAACAGAACCATCTACAGAGAAATTGTTCCCATACAGTTGTAATGGTTACATTGGAAAACAGAACAACTTGACTGCCATAGAAAATAATGTGATCTACTGGAAAACACAGGAAAATTGCCCTGCAGTTACAGGGAAAATGCCAAATCAATCTGGAAGCACTGCCTCAAGTATGTTTATACTGGTGATATATGAGAAGAGTTACAGTCAGGACAAAATAATTGTTTTAACACAAGGCTAAATGGGTGGGATGATGAGGTGGAATTTGGGTATGCCGACACACAGCGAAACCTGTACCATGAAGGGCAGTACAGTGACATTGACAGGTCACATGGGCAATGAACACTAACAAATGGGACTTTACTGTCTGGGGTTATGCCCTGTTTAAAAGGGATAGGTAAATGGTGGGGTGTGGTTGAAGGGGCTGAGTATGTCAGGGATTATATCAGGGTTGTGGGGGACAAGACCATCACAGAAGGAAGGAAGTAGAATCTATTGGGTTTTAAATGAAAGATACAGGAGGACAAAGCCTAAGGATGAGAGCTGACTGCAGATCACCAAAGCAATCATCAGTAGTGGATCAGCTACTGGGAGGAGAATCAGGAAGGCAGAAAATTTGGTCAGGACAGTGCTCATAGGAGCATTTCAATGTCCGAGATGTAGAGTCAGACACCCTAGTAGCCAAGAGTGAGAGAAGTGGTTGTAGATACAGTAATTTGCAGGACTGCTTTCTGAGCCAGTGGGTGCAGGAGACCATTTGAGGGAAAGGCAGTTCTGAATCTGGACCTTGTATTTCCAAATCAGGACATTACAATTGGCATGGAGCACCATGGATGACCTAGTAGGTTAGAGTGACTAAGGTACTGTGATGTTTAGCATTATTCCACAATTTCAGAAAATAAAATCCCATGTCATAGACCGAACATTACTGCAGGTCTGTGATTTTCAGCAGGATGGTGGATATACTTGAGGATAGGCTGAAGGGCATTAGGGTAGAGAACAAGTAAGCAGAAATTAAGGGTAGTATACTAGACGTGACACAGGAGTGTATAAAATATGTTTAAAAGGAAGAAGCACAAGAAACCCATCTGATTCAATGACCAGAAGAGGAAAGCAATCAGGGATAAAAAGAAGGCATTTAGGGTTTACAAGGGGATCAGACTGAGGCACATATGGAAGAATACAAAAGAAAACAGAGACTGGCAAGAAGTTAGTCAGAGCAACCAAGGCAAACACAGAACTCAGGATAATGTAGGGGGATGAAGGATAATGATAATTGCTTTCTTAGTATATCAGGGGAGAAAGAATAGATGAGAGAGTGAGAATGAGGATGGATGGGCTTAGTGTGGAGAATGAAAGGAGTAAGGCAAATATTCAGAATGGACAGTTCAGTCGTGTGTTTACAATTGAGGTCTCAGGCCCCCTACCTGGCAGTGGAATTAAATTTGTGAGTCCAAAGAAAACAAAGACTGGAAGTTGGGGTAATAGTGGTAGATAGGATGTTAAAGACACTGCAAAGTCTTAAAGTAAACAAATCCTTTGGACCACATAGAATGCACACAAGTGTGCTTATGGATAAAAGATTGGTCCTAGCAGCTTCCCTGACTGACCTGTTCAGTAAGTCCCTAGTAAAAGGTGAAGTTTCTTAGGACAAGGGTGTTGCAGAGTTGGTGCCTCTCCACAAGAGCAGGGATAGGGAAAATCCAGGGAACTATTGGCCAGTGAACCTGACTTCTGTTGCAGGTAAGATGCTAAAAGCCACTGTCAAGAAACAATTGGTGGAGTTTCTCAAAGTACGGGGGGCTACAGGATAAAAGACAACATGAGTTTGGGGGAAGGTCATGCCAGACAAATTTAGAAGACTTCTTTGATTCAGTGACAATGGCAGTGCACATAGGCCAGGTAGTGAACATTTTCTGCCTGGACTACAGCAAGGCCTTTAATTCTGTACTACACAGAAGGCTGGAAAAAAGAGGGAGACTGGGGTTAGGGGAAGGACTGACTAGATGAACAGGGAGCTGGTTGGAGGGTAGGACTAAGAGGGTAGTCCTGAATGGTGTGCTCTCAGGAGTAAGGATTGTGACCAGTGGGATTCTACAGGAATCAGTACGAAGTCTACCCCTCTTCATGATGTACGTCAGTGACATACATGAAGGGCTACAAGCGAAAGCATGTCTTTTTGCAGATGACACCAAAATCGGGGTTAGATAGTATGGAGGAGGTCAAAGCAATGAAAAGGATGGAGAATCTAGAAAATGGTCCAGCATCAGGTAGCTGAAGTTCAACACCACAAAATGCATGGTCATATACATAGACAATAAGGGCATGATCCACAAAGGCTCCTCAGGATGCAAGAACATTACATTTCTGGGCTGCTTACCTCCGCATCCAAGTACGTCAATGCACTTGCAGACATTCAGGATTCTGGTCCCCAAGAACCATGTATGAAATGTTGTGAGGAGGACTGTGGGCAGGACAGTAGGGGTGCCATGCTGTATACTGGGCATCCAGTCAGATACCTGGCCAGCCCTTGAGTGCATCCTGAGCCCATATGGAGCCGGGGCCAGTGGGATATGGCAATCCTCCAAGGACTGTCATATCTCTGCCATGAACGCTGTCCTGTTTCCTTCATTGCCGGATTGTGCCTGTATGTTATTGAGCCCTCCGTAAAGGCTTTGAGGGCAGGGGTTGGAGGAGTGATTACCGATCAGGCCCCAGGGACCACTGTTTGGCCAGAGAGAGAGCAGGGCAGATACATGCTACACCAGCTCCTTGGGCTGTATAGCCCTGCTGCTTCTGCCAGCCTCTTCAACATAATATTTGGCTTCAGCATTGCATGCATGCACACCCCTTGCCTGTTGTGATGGTTGGTCATGTAACTGTTTACATGGCACATGATCAAGTAAAATGGGTGCATGTCCCTAGGGCTGTTGATGCACAGAAGCCTCTGTACAGGTATGTGTGAAGCGAGAACTCCAAGCACCATCGGCCCACATAGGCACCCCTCAAAGGGAGCAGATCTGTTAATGGATCAGGCAATAAGAATCAAGAAACTGAGTAGTGGATTACAGTAATGGGATGAAAGTTTTTTATTTATTTATTGAATTTTGGTAACTGGGTGAGCCCACTAAGATAAGACAGTCCCTTTTACAGGACAACCCGGGAAGTGCAGTGCATGGACAGTGCAATTTGTTGGAAACAATACATTCACTAGGACACAGAGAAGTTACAAAGCATTAAAAATTTAAGACAGGGGTCAGGCAGACAAATGATATCAGTGCAGTTTAAGCCTACAAAAGTTGATGTAAAAGTACAATTTAGGTCAACAATACAGAGATCTTAAATCAATCGATACAGTGAATAGTAATTCATGGACTGGCAGCAATTAGAGAACACAGCTACTTAAGCAATACAAAAACAGTCTGTGCTGAATTCGAGAGGACAAGCATTCACTAAATATCAGAAAAAGCTGATGAAAAAATACAATCTAGATCAAAAATACAGCGATTTTAAATCAATCAATACAGTGATAGAAAGTTTACCATGGGAGACACATGTTGGTAAGAAGGAGTGCCAGATGGCAGGTGTCAGCAAGAGCAGGTACATGTGCAGCTGCAAGGTGAGATGCAGAGATGACTTGAAAATAGGGAATGAGGAGATGGCAGTATGGCTGTATTGAGGGAATTCCAACAAGATACAGCTGAGAAGGCAAAGACCTCGGCCATGGCTTGCCGAGTATTGGGTAATAGGAGAAGGTGCAGCAAGACAGATCTGAGAGGTGTCTATGGTTGTTTACTTGCACTATAACAGCAATACAGGGAGGAGTAAAGTGGTAAACCAGCTTATGGGTGAAGCAAAAGTGTAACATACTTTAGCTTTGATTCATAAGGCAGCCAACTTAACAGTCTAAGGAAGAAAGGAATTTAGGAGAAGTAACAATTAGTGCTAAGTGACTATGCTTCTGCACAGGTTGCTGGTGAGGCCATACATGATGTACTTTCTGTTTTGGAGTCCGCACTGGAAAAAGAACAGGGACAGATGATAGGGCAAAGGGCAACCAAGTTGATTCATGGATACCACAGTAAGACATGAGGACAATTTAGAGAGCCTTAATACATACTACCTGGAGGACAAGGGGGGCATGATAGAGGCATACAAATATTGCACTGTACCTACAGGGGAAAACAAGATGGACTACTTAGATCTGTTCCCAAACGAATCAAAAGGTCATCCACCAGAGGTTATAATTTAAAGCTTTTGGGGGTGGAGGTGCAGAAAACATGTTAGAAAGTAATTTTTCAAAGAGTGGGTAGTAGATAATTGCAATAGCTTACCAAGTGCAGTAGTTAATACAAAATCCAGCAGTGGGTTTAGAAATTGCTGGGATGGCTACAAAGAAATTATTAGTCAGGGAAAAGTAAGGTTGACCAGGGGAGATGCACTGAAACTGAACAAGTTATACTGTATATATATATATATATATATATATATATATATATATATATATATATTACTATATGTGTACTGAATATGTATTGTTATGAATGTATGTACGTGTACTTAATATGTATATTGTCCAGGTCCACCTTGAAAATTAGTTTCTCAATGGTGTTTCACCTGGTTAAATAAAGGTTTTGATTGATTGAGGTGTGGGGGGGGGGGTAGAGGGAGGAGCTATCTGAGGGTATTTCCAAGTAGAGTTCCAAGGCTGGCTGGATGGACGTCAAGTACTTTCCTGCCCTTTAACATTTATATGTTTCTATTAACACACTCGTGGGCTAGGAGCGAGCCAGCCTTAAATACTGTTAGGTTCTGCATGCCAGATTGAGCCTCAGACTTTATTATTCGTATAGGATACAACAAGAATACAAATAAAAGTTGTCCAGGTGAATCCCTTGGGGAGACATCTTTACCAAGCCCATCAACCATGCAATGGTGTTACCTTCGTTTCATGCCATGAAATATTATGGGAGAGATCACTTCTCCAGATAGGAACTGAAAAAGAAAAACTTGAAGTTTAACTCACAAATGTATGTGATGTCTTATGTTGCAAGATATTAGAATGAGTGATGTTTCAGACGTAATAGGAGTAAATACACAGCAGATATCTTTATATGCTGATATGATGTTAACTGTGGCCTTAACAAACTGCCCCTTAACTCCAGTGTGCTATATTATGAAATAGTTGTAATAACTCATGTTAAACAGGTATATGGTTAAAATATATACAAAGCAAAGTGGTTAAGATTAACAATAACCTGCATACTGGGTGTAACTATAAAAAGCTCTAGAAAAAGTTTAATGAGAAAGTATAAAGAGAACATCTAATGAAAAATGTATTTATTTTCTTTTATATAACATATCAGATGTACTGAAATTAATGGATTAAATGAATTAGATGATTTTTGTTATTAAATAATTTTATTAGGTCAGAGGTTCTAATCCTCCCACAGCCACTTGTTATCAAAATGAATTAATTATTATTGAATAGAGTAACTACTTGGGGCACTCAAGAAATTTACAAAATAGCTATTTAGGGAGGTATCTCTAAACATACCTCATGCCCTGAGGCAGACCACACACTGGTCAAAGCACTGGGAAAAGTGGGTAGGAGAGCAAACTCCATGTTGGTGAGACAAGCTATCTGTCTTTGTTAATTTCACAAAATTAAAGTTTTGGATTTGAAATCATTTACATCATCTCGTCCTACTTCTACTTTGGAGTGCAGAGGTATTTGGGACCATGGTGTTACCTTGCCTGCAAGGGTCCTGCTGGAGGTCAATCCTCATGGAAGACCTGTGGCACACCCCAGATATAGACTCCTGATGCCACCCAGAGCCTGGCAGTTCCCCAGTCAGTCAAAGCTGGTGCCATAAGATGGAACAAATCCATCAAGCCTCTCAGCCTCAGCCTCGCCTCCAGATCAGAACCTAAGAATGTCTGTGGTGTTCCTACCAAGGATCTTTATAGACCCCAAAAGTAATCACTGCAGGGTCATGCCCCACCAGTGGAGGAACTACAGGCTCAACTAACAGCCCCATATATGGGGTTATTATATCTTGACAAGGCTTTGCCTTCATATTACATGTTACCATATGCCCAATGCTGTGTAGCTTTTGCTTCATATGTGTATAGAGATCATGCCAAACCAGACATATCAACTTCTTTGAGGAAGTGACCAGAGAGGTACAAGGGCTAGGGCCATAGATGTAGTCTGGCCAGACTCCAGCAAGGAGATAAACACAAAGCATGCACAAGATGGATTTCTATCTGGCTTTGGGGGAGGACTCCGAAGGCTGCAGTTGATGGGTAGTATTCTCAGTGTTGAGGGGTACTAAACAGCATTCCTCAGGGGTCAGTGCTGAGGCCACTGCTGTTCAACAGTTTCAGTAGGGATCTTAAGGTTTGCAGTGGCACACCATTTAAGTTTGCTGATGACACAGAAGTAGCAGGGGAACTCCCTTACAGATGCAGACAAACTCCAAGAAGGCCTGATCTGGTAGGTGATTAGTCAGACTCCTGGAATCTCAGATTCGGTGTAGCCAAATGCAAGGTGCTGCACTTGGGGAGGAAAAACAGAGGTAGGTCCTACAAACTGCAGTGTGGAGGAAGGTGGTCCTGGGTGTTGTTATAGTCAAGGGGCTGAAGTGTGTCAGGTAGTTATTTATTTATTTATTTATTGAAGTTTCAGAGAATACCATTGAGAACAAGATCATTTCATAGGTTCCACATCAGATGAATGAGGTAGTGTGCAGCCACAGTCAGGAGGAACCACAGAATGCAGGGGTGCATTAAAAGATAGGTGACCAACAGAGTGGGAAAAGTAATGTCACTTTATAGGACCTAATGAGGCTCTATCTGCAGTAATGCATGCAGTTCTGGGCTCTTCAATACAAAAGGGCATTGGGTGGTCGAGGAGATGCAGTGCTGTGCAGGGTCACCAAAATGATCACGGGTTTGGGGGACAAGAGCTAGGAGAGGCTGGTGACCCTTGAAGAATAAAAGACAGAGAGGACATGATCTCCGTCGTATACTCAAGGATATTGCCAATCCTGAGCAGAGATGTTTTATCTAGTGCCCACCAGTTAGAAACAGGGACATGCCCTGAAGCTAAGCAGTGGTGTAGTCAGGGGTTATTGTTCGGATGCACTTATTTCAACAGAGGGTGGTGAACCTATGGAACACCCTATCAGCAAAGATAGTGGACATGATGGCAGTACAAGTCTTCAAGGTAGCCTGGGCAAATTTCTGCTTACCAGGGGAATCACAAGGTACCCTGGGCAACAGAGGGGTTAGAGGAGTCCTATAAATAAGTACAAGTTATTTAGCATATTTATTCATGCCTGCTTATACAGCAGGAAGGGAGAAAACACATGATAAACGTAGAGTTTTCCAACCATTAATGATGTCACTATATACTGTATAATGTAGTATGGTCTACAGAGAGCGCCAGAAAAGTTACTTGTCCTGACAGCATGCTTTTAATAGTGGGTTCCCTTACGAGGAGACCAATTAAGCCATTTCCCTTTCCACAGCTATGAGTTTAGCTGTCAGGTGATGAAGTACTATACTATGCTGCTTGGGAAGCGTGGAACAAAAAAGCAGAACGAGACACTAGACGTCACAAAAATTGCCCTGAAAGTCAAGTTGAGCCTTTATACTGCACTGAAAGAGAGAGAAGTCAAGCATTCAAGCAAGATTTTAAAAACAAAATTATTTTATTCAAGAAATTCCAGCTTAGCTTTCAGTTCCCTATCCATATTTAAAACATCCCCTCCTACATACTGTATGCTAAGCACATAGCAGTGAGTGACTGGTGAGGTTCTTAGGAAAATGCACCATACAGAAGTCGCTGCCAATGTCATATTAGTTTGTGGGAATTAACTTGCCTTCAGACCCTTGAAGAGGAATTGATTTGATGTTTGATCCCAGTACCCTGGACCTTTGCCAGCTGATGTGAAGGTCTTACTAATTTCTAAGCAAGGGTATGTTTGCATGCACCGTATGTGTGGGAGTGGATCTGCGGATGAGTAGTACATGTGTCAGTGTGGAAAGGGGGTGAGTGAGAGTGTCTGTTGTTGGAGAGTAGGTGCACTTGAAGCTCCCACCACTTCTCCTTTGTATTGGTTGACCTTTACTTACATTTGGTATTTGACATTTTTGAACACAGCATTTTGTTTTTGTAAAGCTGGCATTTATTCTGTTCCTGCTAGCACCCTACATTTGTCAACAGGTGCCATTGTTCCATTAGAGCTTGATAATTAATTACATCAATTCAGAATGGATAAATGTCTCATTTCTCTCATTCTGCTTTTCAGATTTTGACAGTTTGCTCTCGATGTGCCATTCATTATGTGACCTGCCTCTTGTATGGTGCCTGTAATTGTGTTCAGTGTCTGATTTCTGTTATGAGTATCATTCTTCCTTCAGTATCTTTCTGTGGTTCAAAGTGACTTCTATTTGCCCCCAAAGAATTGCCTGTGTGCTGCACAGCCTTAATTTTGGTAAGAGCTGTTAACCCTTCACTGTCCCATGTGGGGCAATTTATCTTTTATTACCTTACCATAAGATTTAAGTACCTGATGGGAGGGGTTTCTGTAACATAAGTCAACCACTGAAATGCCTCTGCAGAGTTTTTGTATAAATTATATGAGGGGTGTTCATTTATATGTGGTAGTCTGTCTTAAATTGGACACATACAGTATCTATGTTGAGTTTATTTACTGATACAAAACAGAGGATGTTGAATCAGTATGCAGGCTACAAACAGAGCCAAAGGGTTTGTTTAAATGCACTCTAAAACCAGAACCAGCATGTCTTCTGGTTGAGCTATAAAACAAAAGCACAGTTAGTGATTTGTTGATGGAACACTTTTGTTTTCAAGATGCTGATTTCTTAAATTCTTAAATCCTCATTTAAATAAATTGGGCTGGATATTCAAACTGTGCCATTCTGTGGTGCAAGCCCTTGCGCTGCACAAAATAGTTGTGCTGGGTATGGCTGGGGTGATATTCAATGGAGTTAAGCTGGAGCAACTCCTTTGAATATCACCCCCAACTCTAACCACTATGCATGGTGCATGGAACTTGTGCCACACGAAGTGGTCAGAGTGGAGCATTCAAGATGCAGTGGCGCAAGTTCCATTGCACCATGTGCAAATTTCCGATATTCAAAAGGCGACATGCAAATGGGGCCATAATTCATGCAAGGCGCAGGGGGGCCATTTGCATCTATTTATGGCCCCATTTGCATGCCATTAGCATGCAGGTGCGCCGATCCCAGAGGACTTACGCCTGGTGCCCTGCCAGGCATCAGCCATCAGGGACCAATGCCCCCTGCAGCCTGATCGCGGGCATAACTGTTGTAACCCCCCTCCCCCCGACTGGCCCGATCACGGGCATGTAAACCCACCCCTGACTGGCCCACCATGGCAAACCCATAGTAATCCCCACCCCCCACTAGACTGATCGCTGGCAGAACAGAGTTCAACACCCCCAAGAACATATCCCTGGTGGTCCAGTGGACCAGAAGCCCGATCGCGGGCATTAGAGTCCCACCCCAAGGTCCACGTACCCTGGTGATCTAGTAGTTACCCCACCCACCCACGGAGCCCCACCACCCGCTCCCTCCTGTCAGCCGGTGGATGGCAGCATCCCTCGCCTGCCACCCGCCGCCCGCTGACTGACTGCTCAGTGGGGCTGCCGCCCATTGGTTCAAGCAAGAGCCAATGGTGTGCAGTTCACATCAGACAAGGCAGTCCAGATATGGAATGAATAATTGTGAATTAATTGTAATTAATTCATTCACATATCTGGACTGCTTATTAGAGGAGCTGCACGCCCATTGGCTCTGCTCTGAACCAATGGGCGGCAGCCCTACAGCAGTCAGTCAGCGGGCGGCAGGGTGGCAGGCGGTGGTGGGATGCTGCCGCCCGCTGGCTGACGGGGGAGCGGGTGGTGGGGCTCGAGGGGGGGGGGGCCACTAGATCACCAGGGTATGTTGACTTTGGGGGTGGACCTACTGCCCGTGATTGGGCTTTTGCGTCCACTGGACCACCAGTGATATGTTCTTGGGGGTTGAACTCTGTTCTGCCCGCGATCGGGCTAGTGGGGGTGGGGGACATTATGGGTTTGCCCGCGATCGGGCCAGTCGGGGAGGGGTTATTTACCTATTGCCCGCGATCGGGCCAGTCAGTGGAGGGGTTTCCACATGCCCGCGATCGGGCCAGTCGGAGGGAGGGGTTACTATTATGCCTGCGATTGGGCTGCGGGGGCACAGGAGAAGTGAGGGCCACCCACAGGTGGCAGCTGCTGTGTGCGCCCTGCAATGTGGCAGCTCACCTGTGGGTGGCACTCGACTTACTTTTTTTTTGCTCAAAGTTGTGCAGGCGCATGTTGGGGGTTGCGCCTGCACAACTCTGCACAGCCCGCTGAATATCGGGCTGTGCAGTTTATGCATGGTTCCTACCCCTCCGGTTGAGCATGCCTTCATTAGCATTGTGCTGTTGCTCAGCTTGACTTGAGGGGCGCAACTGCCTCCTGCTGAATATGGCAGAATGGCGCAATTTCGGACTTGCGCAGGCGCAACCTTATTGCACATGGCGCAACCCTTTTGAATATCCAGCCCATTGTATATAGTTGCACTGCCACCTTGGAGACTGGGGTCTGTGCGAGAGCCTTGGAATCCCACAGTGTACCCATTTGGGCACATAGCACATTGTGGAGGGAAGTCACTTTGCTCCCTGAGAGGGGACGTAAGCTACCTGGAACTCAACACCCCTGGTGGTTGACAAAGGAAAAGCACAGGAGTCAACTGTGAAGGCAACTATCTTATCCACCCACTCACCCTCCTGGCCAGAAGGAAAGTGCATCCAGGATGTCTTTCAACACAGGGGTGGGGGACAGGGAAATCCAAAATGTGGAACAACAGGAAAAACGGAATCAAGAAATAAGTTGTAGACTGTTCAGCATTTAAAAATGATAAACTTAGACAGATTTTTTTTTATTTTAGTACCAAGTCTACTCCCAGGTGAAATAAACATCCATCCAAGGATGTTTTTTAACTCAGTTCATGAATCAAGTCTAAGGACTGTGTCAACTCAGAGTTCATGAAGTTGCTGAACTTTTGAAGGATCATGTTGAACAAAAACAAAAAGCAATTTGTGAAACTAATTTACATATCATAATGTACAGTTTCCCACTGTAAAGTTATAAAGTATCACAAATTCAGAACCTTTTCAGTATAGAAGTAGGAAATATATGGTCTACGAGGCAATGAACTATTTGAGCACCCAAAATGATTAGCATTTTTCTTTACCACTTTTTAAAATAGTAGCAGATTCTGCTGATATAAATAGCAATTGGACTATTCCCCTTATAAAAGGAAAGTGAGCAATAGTTACATAGAAACATAGAAACATAGAAGTTGACGGCAGATAAGGACCGCAAGGCCCATCCAGTCTGCCCATTTCTTTTTCTACCTTATAAATGTGCCATCGGCCTTTGCTCTGTCAGTGACCTATCTATTCAGTCATTTGTATTGCTCCCTTATGCCTATCCCATGCCTGTTTGAAGCCCTGCACTGTATTCATAGCCACCACTTCTTGTGGTAAGCCATTCCATGCATCTACCACCCTTTCTGTGAAAAAGAATTTCCTCACATTCCCCTTAATCGGCCTCCCTCTAATCTCATGCTGTGTCCTCTTGTCCTGCTATTTTTCTTATATTTAAACATGTTAGACTCTTTCACCTTGTTTATGCCCTTAAGGTGTTTAAATGTCTCGATCATATCACCTCTCCTCCTTTTGCTCAAGGGTATACATATTGAGCTCCGTTAATCTGTCCTCATATGTCTTCTGATGCAGTCCCTGCACCATTTTAGTTGCCCTTCTCTGGACTGCCTCAATTTGGTTAATGTCCTTGTGAAGGTGTGGCCTCCAATACTGCATGCAGTACTCCAGATGGGGCCTAACCAATGTCTTGTCAGAGGATTATTACCTCCCTCTTACGACTTGTGATACCCTACTAATACACCCTAACACCCCTAGCCTTACCTACTGCTTGAGGTCTGCTTGGATGATTTTAGGTCATCAGTGATGATGATGCCCAAGTCTCTTTCTTCCTTTGTGACTGCTGCAACTCCCTCCCAGCCTATAAGTGGCTTCAGGGTTCTCTTCCCTATGTGCATGATTTTGCACTTCTTTGCAATAAATCCCAGTTGCCACTCTTCTGGCCATTCTGCTAGTTTATCCAGATCTCTTCTCATTCTGCCACCCTATCTGGATCATCTACTCTGTTGCAGATCTTGGTGTCATCTGCAAACAGACAAGCCTTACCCTCTAGTCCATCTGTGAGGTCACTAATGAAGATGTTGAATAGGACTGGCCCAGGACTGATCCCTGAAGGTACCCACTTGTGACTTGCATCTCTTCTGACTGTATACCATTTACCACCTCTCTGTTTTCTGCCAGTCAACCAGTTTGCCACCCAGTTGACCAACTTACCCACCCCAAGCCTACCTAGCTTTATTTATCAATCTTCTATGTGGAACAGTGTCAAAAGCTTTGCTGAAGTCAAGGTAGGCAACATCAACTGCCCCCTTGGTCCACCACTCTGGTTACCCAGTCAAAGAAATCTATGAGATTAGTTTGACAGGACCTTCCTTTGTAAACCCATGCTGTCTTGGATTCTGTGCCCTATGGATTCCAGGTGTTGCACTATCTTTTCCTTAAGAGTGCCTCCATAATCTTGCCCACTACTGAAGAAGCCTGACCGGTCTGTAGTTCCCCGCCTCCTCCCTGCTACCACTCTTGTGGAGTGGGATCACATGAGCCTTCTCCAGTCTTCTGGGACTCTCCTGTGCTCAGAGACTCACTAAACAATTCTGTAATGGCTCTGCTAGTTCCTCCTTTAGCTCCTTAAGTACCCTGGGATGTATGCCATCAGGTCCCATTGCCTTATCCACCCTGAGCTTAGCAAGCTCTTGTAGGACCCTTTCTTTTGTGAAGGAGTAGTACCTCCCTCCCCCTGTGTCCATGATGCTGAGCTGTGGGCCCTGCCTACCTTCTCTTCAGTAAATACTGAGCAAAGTATCTATTTAGGATAGATGCCTTTACAGGTCCTCCTCCTCACATGCTCCTTTTCTCCATTAAGCTAGCAATAACCCTCTGGACTTTCTCCTTTCACTAATGTATCTATAGAAAGTCTTGTCACCTTCTTTACTGTTCGTGCTAGTGTTTCCTCAGTTTGGGACTTTGCCTGCCTTACTGCCTTACCTGCTTCCCTTAGGGCAGTTTGGTATGCCTCCTATCTTCATCCAGCTGTATTCCCTTATATTTTCTGAAGACCAGCCTTTTGGCTCTGACCTTTTCTGCTACTGTATTTGAGAACCAAAGTGGTTTCCTTCTTCTTTGCACTTCCTTTTCTGTCTAACACAATGGGATGTTGCTTCAAGTATTGTATCCTTAATGCTTGCCCACTTTGCCTGTACCCCCTCACCTGTGTTTCTTTTGCCAGGCTACCTTAACTCTGTTGGCCATCTTATCAAAGTCAGCTCCTCTGAAGTCCCATATTTTTGCCTTGGAATGGGATGATTCCATGATTAAATCCAAAAAAAGCCATTCATTAGAAAATGCTAATTTGTTAAAGTAAAAATCAATTGTTATGGTAAATTGCTTAGGCTGTGAGTTGACACAACTAAATGTCGAATGGGTGTGCCTCTGGTTTGTATAAAGCATTAGTTCTCAGACTTGGTCATAATGAGCCTTGGGTCTCCCACAAAAAACTAGCATACTTTGCACGGTAGTACATCAGGAA
This sequence comes from Neoceratodus forsteri, assembly GCA_016271365.2. NCBI lineage: Eukaryota > Metazoa > Chordata > Ceratodontiformes > Ceratodontidae > Neoceratodus > Neoceratodus forsteri. The sequence goes on from CM057456.1 coordinate 36,167,981, forward strand.
TCAAGTGAAGCTCCTTCAGGTAGTTGGTTCTCATTTTATTCAGCTTATTGTAATCACCTCCCTGGCCAGCCTACTGTATTTATTTATTTTTATTTATTTATTCCAGTCTAGGATTACAAATACCTTTGAGCCAGGGCTCTTTTACAAAGGTTCCACATCAGAGGCAAAAGACATACAGGGACAGCAGTGTAACAACAACCGTCAACAATAATGTACTATAGTTAGGGAATAGAACAGAATAACGTTTTAAGGCATAGTTACTAGCTGTTCTGATAAGATGGGATAACCAGCAACGTGGATGAGACTTGATGAAGGGAAACAGTGGTATAGAAAACAGAAAAAAGGGTGTAGAAAGGGGAAGGACATCAAACGTGCAGCCATAGGCAGTTGTCAGGCGAAACAGGGGATAAGGGCTGTTGCCATGGGGGGTAGAGGGAGGGGAAGGGGAAGGTGGGTGGAGTGGGGCAGAAGATGAAATGAGAGCATCAGTGGGGTTAGGGGGCAGCCGGATGGGCAGAGGAGGAGAGGCTGAGGCAACTCCTGGGACATGTCAGCAACAGCTATGGGGGGCAGTCACAGGAGCTGGAGGCATTAAGGTGCAGCCGTAGTCTAGATTTAAAAATGCCCAGTGTTGGAACAGTAGAGATGGCAGGGTTGAGGCTGTTCAGCCATAGAGAAGCTTTGTAGGCAAATGAACATTGGCCCTGAGTGGTGCGACAGTGGGGAACTTGCAGGAGTTGAGATTTGGAACCCCTGGTGACCTGCATGCTATTCCTATTGTTGTGTAGCAGGGTTTTGACCATCAGAGGTGCAAGGCCAAGGCTAATTTTCTTGGCCATTGTGCAGGTTAGGTACTTGATGCGATTTGAGAGCTGGATCCAGCCAGTTTTAGTATACAGATTGCAGGTGTGGGTAAGATGTTGAGCTCCAGAGATGAGCCGACATGACTTGTTGAGGGCGGTTGAGATACGTCTGAGGGTAGTCTCTGTGGAAGAGCCATAAATGATGAGACTGTAGTCAATAATCGAGACCACGGAACTCTGAACAGCGATCTTCAGGGCTGAGATGTTGTCTGTAGAGGATTCCAATTCTGGTGTTAGCTGCTTTTGCCACAGAGTCGACGTGACCACCATATGATAGGTTGGGGTCCAACAGTATCCCAACATATTTGAAGTATGGAACCTGTTCCAGGGTATTCCCATGTGATGTCAAGATAGCCAAGAGGTGAAGCTTGTGCTGATTGTTGGAGCTGCAGAATAGCATGGATTTAGTCTTTTTGTGGTTAAGGACAAGTTTATGCTTAGAAAACCACGCCTCAACAGTACTGAAGGCAAGTTGGAGATTAATTTGTAAGGACATGGGATCTTTGTGAGAGGAGGGAATACGATGGCGTCATCAGTGTACAGGATGATATTCTCAGTGCAGTGCTCTGTGTATGGCTCTGCTATTTTGTTCTCTCAGACTGCTTTCTGTTTCCCCTCAATGTGAAATACCCATCCTACCCTCCTCTGCCTCTCTCCCCTTACCCTGCTTTTAAGCAACGTTTCAGGGATCCTTTTTCTTCCTCCTGTTTTGCTCCAAGCACAGTACCTTCTGCTTAACCTTTTATTTAGGCTGTTTTACAGCAGTTTAATTGGCCAATTGTTAACTCCCATTATTTGTTCATTGTTCCTGTTTGTTTGCAATGTTGTTCATTTTGTATTGCTTGACTGTTTTGCAGTTACCTTTTGAATTGTATTCACTTGCTACTCTTTCTCCGGTACACTTGAAGCTCAGTGTGCCTTCCTGGTTATCAGTTTGTAAACAAATACATAACGTCACATGCTATTATCCCCTTTTTGTTTGAGTCATCCTTTCACACAAATTTATAAAACCCAAAACTAAAATACATTACTTTTTCAGACATGCTTGAGCCTCCCCTGGAACAGGTTGGGGCATCCCCAGGGAAGCTGGCCTCACCATTTGAGAAACCCTGGTATAGAGGGCAAAAATGTTTTGAGAATAGGGCTAAAACAGGGTTGCCTGATAAACTAACCAATATTTTAAAAGCAGGGCATTTCTGGTCACCAAAAATATTGATGGACTGTGTTCATAAAAGTTCAGCAGACAAATCTCATGTACCTTCATTGACCTTTATGAACCGTTATGTTCAAGAATGTTCATGAACACAGTTTACCCATTTGTTATTCTTGCACATTTCATTGACATTCCTGAACATAACTGTTGAACTTGGTTCTGTCATAACAACAAATGCAAAATGATGATTGCTGTTAAGGTGAGTGTATATCGCCAAAAAGCAATTCGGCAATGTACACATGACAGCAACTAAGCATCCTGCAAACAGACTTATTGTCTATGCAGGGGGCTTTATGCACTGCACCCCCATACTTAAGGATTCCTGACTCCAGGGGGGTGCATGTCAAGGAGGAGCTGACACTCCAGAATTTAAAAAAAAAAAAAAGTAACCCTCAGCCAGCAGCAAGGCCCCCCCCCCAGTCCCCAACCCTGAACCCAGTATCTGCTGCACCAGAGCTAGCCACCTCACCATCAAACCACATGGCTGGCTTGGCTGCAGCAGGCACACCACATGGGCAAAACCATCTTCCCTATCCATCCCCTTCTTTCGCATCCTCCTTTCCAGTTACCCCTCACAGTAGCAGTGTGTCACTACCCTTGCAGGTTGCCCATGATAATAGTGCTGAATGTGAGTCACCATTTTGATGGTCACCTATATTCAGTCCTTATAATCACAGAATACCATTGAACTTTATTTCTGTTTACATGGCCACTTTGCTGTGGCTTCTGCCTTCTGGTCTGCGCCATGGATTCCCTTACCTCCAAAGATGATCCTGTTCTGTGTTTACAAGGCCCCTCTCAGCACTGCTGCAACACCTGTGGGAGAGGGGCCATTCAGTTTGGGGGAGTCAGCTGCCAGTTGACATATTGTGTCAGCAGGGGAGTGGACAACACAAACCAGAATGGGGGGCAGTGGCAGACGGAGTGCTTGATAAAAATGGGAAAGGGGACAGCTGTATGGGGTGGAAGTTTCAACCGGGAACTGGGTGCAGTGGTGGGGGGGGGACAAAGGGAACCAAAGCAGTGGGCAGAACTAGGCTGAATCTGAGCACAGAGAAGAACAAATAAAGTACGTACAAAAAATGCATTAACATATTGATCATAAACAAGTTACTTCACTATAAACACTTTCAGTACTTCAGTATCCTCTGAACGGGTGCAAAATCTGGGAGTAGTGCTTGATGATGAGCTGACTTTATGATCTCAGGTGTCGGCCATCGTCAAGTCTTCCTTTTATCATCTTAGGAACATCTCCAGGATTAAGCACATAATTCCATCCGGGAACTTGCCTACATCTTTCTGGGGTTGAAATCCGCCATCTGCAGCTTGTGCAGAACACAGCATGATTATTAACTGGGGTTTCTCGAGTATCCCATATTACCCCTGTGCTGCGTGATCTGCACTGGCTGCCGATTAGGTGGCGGATCACCTTTAAAGTTGGTTTACTAACTTATAAAGCCCTACGTGAACTGGGCTCTGACTATTTGAAAGAGCTTCTTGTGCCTTACCATCTGGTGTGACAGTTACGTTCGGCTGACGAGGGGTAGCTAGAGATTCCGAGGGTGTCTCTGAAATCTTCTGGGGACCGTGCATTTATGCACATGGCCCCAACTCTTTGGAATTCTCTACCCTGTCAGCTTCAGGAGTGCACAACTGTGGAGGGGTTCAAACAGGCATGGAAAACCTTTTTATGGAGCCTTGCCTATGATGGCGTCACATAATCTTGATCCCCTGTTATCTATTTTATCTGTATGCTATTTATTCTATTACTACATTTATTGCTTCAACATGATTGTTTTATCTTTTTGTAAGGCGCCTTGATGGCCCAAAAGGTGCTTATGCAAAATAAAATTTATTTTTATTATTGTTGTGGGCTGCAGGATCATGGGAAGGCAGAGGAAAATGCTGCAAGCATTTTAGTACATTGCGTGAGTGGTGCAGCCTGTCCACATGGCTGCTTGCACGCTCACTCTGATCAGCATTCCCAGGTTTCATGTGGGTCCGGAAGCAACATACTGATCGACTTTCTGTGATCCAGTAAGTGACTACATGGCTGTCTTTGTACTAGCGCAACCCAAGTGCCAGTGTTGCTCTGGTGTAAAGGCGACTGTGTAAATGGTCCTTATGATGCACATTCATCAACTCAGTTCGTGAACAGTTCATGAATAATTTATGGACATTAAAGAACAGTTCCTCACTTCACCTGGGCTGTAGCTTATGTTAATAAATTCAAGTGTGAAAAAAGGGAGACCAAATTCTCTTTAGATTGGGGAGTTCTCTTTCAAAGTAGGTCATGTGTGGCCATATCTGAAGCTACAAGTCCAATTATTCCCCAAGAATCAAACACCTTGAACTTTGGATTTTTGAGTCTCATGGATTATTAACCTTTGAGGCCAAACACAAACTTCTGGTTTGACAGCTTGACGGTTACAAACCAGCTGAACTGCTAAATGTCAAACAAACTGGTCTCTACTCTCTGTCCATCCTCCCATACCCATACACTAATTAAAGAAAACAAATTATAATCAATCCCTCCTTCCTAGTTCACTCCAGGCCCCAAAATACAAATGTTTAATAACTTGGACCCAAATCGACAATTGGGGCAATGGTAGTCAGAAACCGGGCTAGCTAGGGTATGTCCTCCACTGAAACACTGTTCCTTTTATGCAGTAAATGAATGGTGCATGCCCAGGAGGGAGGAGGTGGTGCTGTCTGCGAACTGTGTCTGAACTGAAGTTTGATGTTTGTAAGGTCGAACTTTAGGTGGTTCACACAACTCTGTTCATTGTTATGCAAAAAAAGTAATGGTGTAACTACTGCTTGGTGCTTTCTGTCCTAGGCTGTACCACAGTTGTAATCTCCATTGCTATTTCTTCAAGTCTTAGAAATGTTGATGCAGTTTTTAATCCTTTGGAAGATGTGTCTTGCACTGTTTACAGTTTACATCACTGCAAACTTAATAGCAATTCATGTACTTTTCTCCTTACACCATAATGCAAGGTCCTTGGATCTTATAGACAGTAGTAATCAGTCAGAGCTTTCTTATGTAATAATAAGCTCCACTTGTTTACTACTGTCTACACCAGGAAAGCAAGTAAAAAATATAGTTAACTATCCCAGCATTTAACTCAGCCTGTAAGCCAGGACAGTATACTTGGTGGGGCAGGGAGTTATACCACTCCCCAGCCTGAATGCCCTCCTTCATGAAGCATCTGAGTAAGAAGTAAGCCCATCTTTGCAGGCCTTTGGGGCTTTTGACAAAAAAACAGTGGGTGGCAGAAGGACTATGTGAGTATGTGTCACCTGGTTCTGATATACGGTATCCAGGTCAAAATAGATCCAAAACTCCTTTAAAAAACTTTAGTCCTCACTAGGTGGCCAGGACACATTCCTTGCCCTACTCAAACTAAGTCACTGATTGAAACTGCATTGTTCATCAGATCACTCTACCCCCTACCTCCCAGACATGTGCTTTGCATGGTTATTACAATGGGACTTGCATGCCGCATGTTAGGGAGGGAGTACCCTTCTCCCCATGCCAAAGAGCATATTTTAAAATCTCCCACCCTCCAGAACCTGGGCCTACGTGGGCAGAAATAAAATACTTTAATTTGTCCCCCACTCCATGGCTTAAAATTGATCCATGTTGGGGAGAACAACTGGTAAAATCATAGTACCTCAGTCAGGTTCTCACAAACTGCCTAAAACCATCTTTTAAACAAACTCTGGCCAGAGCCACAACAGCTGCTACTGCAATAGTATTGAAGCAATTTGGATGCACATGCTCATAACCCTCATCCACTTTAACATCTAGTATCATTTTGGCCCAAGTAACCCAGAGTGCCTATTGGTTGATGCATTTAGACTGCCATGACAGCATGAAAAGATAGAGGGTCATACCTGAAAATAGGCAAGATTTGTCTAGTGCACTTACCCAGTCAACAAAAACTAAATTAAAAAAAAAGGTTACCCCAAGTTTTAGGGTTCTTTACTAGCTGGTCCCTCTGTTTGTTTGCAGTTGATAACTAGTGGCGCACGAGGGCCAGCCAAACTATTTTACTTTCCCACATAAGGCATCTAGTCCTTACTTTCTTAGCCATACAGAGCATATTTAGCCAATGTGCAGAATAAAGCTTCATATTGTAAGGAACCAGTATATCTGTTCCATTTGATAGCTGTTGTTCACAGGTTTGGGGGATGTATCCCCAGATCCATAGTGGTAAGGCATCATTTATTGAACTTAATGATATGTCCGAGCTAAAGATCTCATGTGTGCTGCTGTGCAAAGCCCTATGCATGTTTTTATCTCCATCATACCCCCTCATTGCTTATTCGCTATGCACTGGAACATTTCGTATATATATATAACCTGTGCACTGGTCAAGTCAGATTTTGCAACACACAGACTATTGTATAATTTCTTATGTATATGTAGTCCCTAGGGTAAGGACAAACGCTGGCGGAAGATCCTTTCCTCCCAAGCAGCCTGCCAATGGAACAAGCTCTCTCCCCAGGTCCAGGCCTCCTCCTCACTCATGAACTTCCGCACCAGGCTTAAGTCCCATCTGCTGACCTCAAGTGCATGCCACTGTCATGGCACTTAAAGCTCCTAAGGTACTCCCCTCCTCTCCAACTCCCGTCTCCTAGCTTAACCTTCCTACTACCTGCCTTAGACTGCTCGCTGGAGGCCACGTGTAACCCCTGAATAAACTATATGCAAAGTACTACCAATTGCTTACATGTCATGATGATAACCATGCCTGTACCCATGCCTGCATCCACTGCTTTTCTTTTACTGTGCCTGTAAACCATGCCTGTATCCACTGCTTTTCTTTTACCATGCCTGTAACCATGCCTGTATCCACTATTTTTCTTTACTGTAACCACCTCATGATGTAACTCACAATGCCTCAAATGTTCCTTATGTCCTTGTTCATTCTTATAACTTGTATTGTTATCCCGGGTCGCCCCTGAAAAAGGGACCTTCAGGGCTCAGTGGGCCTACACGGTCACCAAAATTTAATAAATAAATAAAAAGTAGGTCTAAATAGTGTTTTGAATCAAAAATTAGGGCAGGAAAGCAAATTAGAAATCAGTTCAGAAATCACAATACATGTGCTACTGTTATCCTGTGCAGAATAATTTAAGACTATAAACTCAGAGGCCCAGATATTCAAAAGGGTTGCGCCATGTACAATAGGGTTGCTCCAGCACAAGTCCAAAAATGCGCCATTCTGCGATATTCAGCGGGAGGCAGATGCACCCCCAAATCACGCTGAGCAAGAGCGCAATGATAATGAATGCATGCGCAACTGAAGGGGGAGGAACTATGCATAAATGGCGCAGTGCGATATTCAACAACATGCTCCATGCGCAATAGGGGAGCAAGCGGAAGTTGCGCGATAGCAGAAATTAGCCAAAATAAAAAGGAACAAGAGAGAAGTGCAAGAACACTACAGGGAAGGCACATATTGCTGAACTATAACCAGACACACAGGGCAGGACAGACACAGGGCAGGACAGAGAAAGGGCACCCTGAACCCACAGGCACAGGGAAGGTGTGGGGAGCCATAGCCCAACCACAGTGCAGAAGGGTGAAGTGCCACACAGCACTGAGGCCACCAGAGGAAGGTGTTCCTGCAGGGAAGTAGCAACCAGGACAGTGGGGGTACACAGAAACAGCTGCCGGGAGGGGGGACACAAGTCAGGACATGGCCAGTGCCACCATCCAGATGGAGGCACTAATGAGGGGGGTGAGAAGGCAGGCAGCAGGGGGGCGTGGCCATGGAAGGGCCCATCAGTGGTATGCCCCCAACAGGCAGTACTAAGCCTGCACCAGCTTCGAGCTGTACACTGATACCAAGATCGTGGGCCGGTACCACCTGAATCGGGCAATTCTGAGGTGGCTTTGTAAGCTGTGCAGTGATGTGATGTAGGCACCCACACAACGGAGCCATGCTCTGCCACTGGAGACAAAAGTGACAGTGTGCATGTGCCTGCTCACCACGGGTACCTTCCAGAGACCAACAGGGGACACCACAGGCATAACCCAGTCGGCCGCGTCATGCCACCTCACCCAATTCCTCAGTGCGCGCTGCTGCCACATGCTGCAGAGTACATCCATTTCCCCAGCACACCGGTGGAGTGCACAGCAAACATACAGGAGTTCCACAGGGTAGCATGTATGCCTGGCATGCTAGGGGCAATAGACTGCACCCATGTGGCCATCCGCACACCACCTGACCCCGAAGGAGCCACATATATCAATTGGAAGGGCTATGCAAGTATCAACTGCCAGGTGGTGTGCGATGCAAGGGGGTCCATAATCAATGTCTGTGCCATGCACCCTGGGGGAGCATATGATGCCTTCATCTGGCACCAGTTGGCACTGTGCCACAGATTCGAGAGTGGGGACATCTCCACTGGCCACTTAGTGGGTGAGTATGCAAACCAAGTGGAAAAACAGAGCTTGAGAGGGGCATGGTCAGAGGTGAAATGGGTATTGGCCTAGATGGCCCAAGGCAGGGCAACACTGACTACCAAACTAACCTCCACCCTCTACACACAGGTGACAGTGGATACCCACTCCGTCCCTGGCTGCTCACACCATACCAGCAGCCCGCGACCCCATTGCAGCAACGCTACGATGAGGCACATGCCACCACATGCAATATCATTGAGCGGGTGTTCGGGATGCTGAAGGCACGTTTCCGTTGCCTGGACATACCTGGTGGTGCCCTACAGTATAGCCCCTCAAAGGCCTGCTGGCTATTTCTGGCCTGTTGCATCCTGCAAAACATGGCCAATGACTGTGGGATAGCCATACAGGTCAAAGAGAGTGACAGCGATGGGGACGATGAGGACGCTGGTGAAGATGGTGATAAGCAGCTCCCCCTTGGGCGACGGGGCCCCCAACTGATCCATCTGACACAGCTGCACCTGGACACCATCACAGAGGAGCACTTCAGCCAACCCAGGTAAGTCATGGGGCCATGTGCAACCACCAGTGGCAAAGGCACAACCCAAAACACGCATGGACAAACACCAGGGTGCATGCTGTCAAGAGAAGTGGCCGAGCATGGAACCACACACACCGCCAGAGATGGGCAAGGTCTAACATAGCACGTGGTCACACACACACACACACACCCTACCTCACAAGACATGCACAAAGGGTAGGATGCACACCGACCCAGACCACCACCCTAGCCTCACACACATCCACAGACCACCACGCCCACTGCCTGTCATTGTGCGTGTGTCAGGCGCTGGGCACCATTGCACAGTGGCGTACAGTGCAAAGCAGGCATCATCATGCACCGCCACAGCGGACAGCAGCCGGGAAGGTGTGCAGATGGAAAGTGTGTGTGCATGCAGGGCCGGGTACCCCATCTGTGCATTGCATGCTGAACGACACAATGCACACAGGGCAACATCAGACAGTAGCCATGCTGGGAGACAGGTCAGTCACGCGCCACAGTGCCACAGCCACCACGGATGTATGGGTGGCCCTGCCAAGACCCGCCAGCAGTGACAGGCTGACCACTGGCCTCATGGGGTGGCACCAATGTTCCCCCAGGGGTTCCACTGCGTGAACAAGACCGTGCTCGTGCAGGGGTCTGCAGCACACCGAACATGCCTGCGCCAGGCATGCTCAGGATGCCCACAGCTGAACCCGGTGTCAACAAGAAGGGTGTCGTACGACGCCAGGAACAAGGGGTGGACATTGCACTGCACAGCGTCTGTGACGCATAAGCAAATAACTGTGTGCCCATTGTGGCCATGACAGCTGTGAATGCCTGTGTCTGCCTGTCAATGGCAGCGGTCACATTCTCCCGCAACTGGTCCATCCCTGCCAGGAGCAGAGCGGTGTCTCTGCTGCTCCATTCCTCTGCCTGGCACAGAGCCGCACTCAGTGCATCCACCAACGTCACAAGCCACATCTGCTGATTGACTGATGCTTGCAGTATGCAGGTGCTCTTATCTAAGAGGTCATCTACCTGATTGGCATGCTGTCCCTCATGGTGTTCACGGCCCTGATGGCCATCACCCCTTGAGGGTGGGCGCTGCACACCACGGCCAGGCCTGGGCATGTCCACAGGTGGTGCACTGACGCCATCCCCTGACATTGTACCCCCATGGCCATTGGCCGACTGCTGATACTACCCCTCTGGCTGCCACTCTCCAGGGCTCAATGGTGCCACCACAGTGGCCATAACAACCCCACTGTCCTGGACACACACCAGTGCTGCCCCACGGTGGCACCACACACAGCCACGGCCGTGATGTCACCTGCTGTGTGGCCATCCTGTGGCCCACACATCTCACTGCCCATGACGTTAGCTCCATCATCATCGGTGATGGGTCTGGCACCAGCCCGAGTCTCAGCATGCTGGCATCCATGGACACTGGCATGCTGGGACATGGGCAGAACCTCCTCCGCACTTGCTCCACCAACATCAGTCCGGACGTCCAGGCGGGCCCACTGTCGCCCTGACCCCGGTATGCCTGTGGAGGTAGACGGCCCTCTTCCATCTCCATGCTACTGCCCTCAGTGGAGAAGCCCACCACCACTGACCCATGTAGATGCTCAGGAGCTGTAAGGGAAAAACAGTAGCATTGATGTATGTGACCTACCCTGTCTCCCCCCCCATTGACAGAGCAGGACCTACCATGCAGTGATGGGCTACCACCCATCTGGAATCCACCACCCGGAACACCCTTGATGGCGCAACGCTGCACGCTGCCAGCAACCCACTCTTCCTGTGGGGTCAGGCGTTGCACCTCCAGCTGTCCCCCACTGGTCATAGACCATGCTGCCCTGATGGCAGCCACCTTCTCTAATTCTCCTCCTGTCCGTGCCCATCTTCTTTTTGCACTCCTGCACAGAGCGCTGGTGGCTGTCATGCAGGTTGACAGAATGTGCCACCTCCTCCCATGCAGCAGCATGTGTCTGTGGTGTTCCCTGGTGTCCACTGAGCAGCGGCTCCTGGTCGAGGTAGGCCTCAAACAGGGCATCTGTCTCTGCCTTTGTGAAGTTTGGCCTCCTCTTCCTCCCACGTCTCTGTTCCTCTTCCTCCACCTCACGATCGGTCATGATTCCTCCTGTGAGAATGACAGGTGTTACCAGTGACTGTGCAGTCCATGCATGTCCCAACCACAGTCCACACTCCCAAACAGCATGCAACTCACCACAATAGACTGCAGTAACCGACTATGGCCAGTGCAGCCCAATGTCGCATTTTTATAGTGCAACCCATGCAAATGAGGCGAGGCACATTTTTAAGTGGATGCAAATGCAGTGACTGCACCATTGAATGGCTGATTAGATGATTTGCATATGACGGCTGAATATCACGCTGTTGCGCTTTGGACAATTGTGTTGAACATGCTGAGCCAAGGGCGCAGTTCTGTGACATGCGCAGTACACACCTAAGTGCGCATTCTCTGGTTGATGACGCAGGTGCCTGCTGCGTTGCTGATGTTCTGTGCACAGGAGGCAATGCAGGGCATGGCCACCATTGTGCCAGTGGCGCTGCAGCGCTGTTCACGTATATGGCGCTGTAGCACTGGGGCGTTGTAGGTGCACTGGGGCAACAGCGCTGTAGGCCACTACAGGAGGTGGCACACAGGCACCCAATCATGCTACATGCATTGGGTTCCAATCGCGCTGTGGCTGTCCATGCGCCAGAGTCCCTTGACCCTGTACCTGACCTTTGCCCCCTAGGCGCCATGCATCAGGTATGAGTGCACCACTATCGCGCTGTTCGGTGACAGTGCGATAGGGAATGGCAGTGCTGTACCGCGCAGCATCTGCACATGGCAGGACCATGCTGCCGAGTGCCATTTTGAACCCACCACACTGATGAGATGGCACGGAGACGAGCAGTAATGTGCAGCCAGTTTGAGCTTGCCAACCTGGTGGCAATAGTAGAGCCCCATGCTGGGGCTTTGTATGGAAATGCACCCTGGACAGGGCCAGGAGTGCGATGTGGCAGGTGGTGGCCGACACCCTGGAGGAGGCCACCAGTATGGGGCACACGGCGGAGGAGTATTGCCACCGTTAGGGAGGCCTGAGGTGCAGGGACCCTGACCTGCTTGCCCACCTGTGGGCACATGCCAGGAGGGGCACATTGCCACAGCAAGGTAGGTGCCACATCCATACACTATTACCGTCCATACAGGTATCACGGTTGCATGTGTCCGGCACATGGGGGGGCTGTCCAGTGTTGGCTGTGGTGGTGGTATCGGGGTGTGGGGTGGATGGGTATGGCTGTGTGGGATTGCACACACACATGGGGGAATGGAGGCTTTGCTACCAGATTGTACTGATGTTCCTCTCTCTGTTTTGCACCTTAGGGCCCGAAGAATGCAGGCAGGCCGGAGGCGGGGCCCGCCTGGAGGAGCAGTAGGGCAGGAGGGATGATGGTGTTCAGCGCGCATGGACCAGCCTGATGATGGTGAGTGTCTTACATCCATGATTACTATTGCATGCTGTATAACTAGGCGAGTAGCGGGCATGGCCACCATCCATTGACACCACTGCCATGAGGCAACTTGTTACAGTCAGGACTGTCCAGTGGCATTGCATGTCTGGGGAGTGCATCAATGGTGGTCCATGCATGCACCGAGCACATGGCTGTGGCACTGTCTTCACACCACATAGACAAGTCACTGTATGGCCATGGTGGTGCTGTGCAGGACATGGGCGGTGGGTGTGTGCAGTGGTCCACATGGCTGTGGCTGCCTGGGTAGGCAGGTCTTGTGGACATGGTCACTGTGGGTGGTCGCACACTATCACAGGGGGGTGGCACATAGCTGTATGCCATGCACAATGGGTGGGCTGCTGGGTGGTGGACAGTCACACTTATTGACTCTGCTCCCTCATCCTAGGTGGACGGTGACTCCAGGCACTGGAGAAGAGTGTGCGTGAGCTGCTCCAGGTGGCAAGGGTGACACTGGAGCTGTTACATCAAATCCACTGCCATGGGGTGAGGAGGAGGAGCGGCAGATGTAGGCACCATGTGGAGGAGGACCGGGGCACACATTGAGGACTCCATGCCCCTACTACCTCCTTCCCCCCTTTGACTCACACCCCTTCTTCCCTCTCCCATATGTTCACTCCTGCCCCTTACCCACCCCCACCTGTTATGTGGCCCTTCCCCCCTCTTGTAAATAGTTGTAAATAGTTTTTGTTACTTCTTTTAAATATAAGCATTTTGTTATGACAACTGTGGTGGTCTCTGATTTGCAGCGGGCTACAGGTGCTCAGCTGCAGTGGTGTGCATTCTGTCCGGGGTGGTGCACGCATGGAGTGTGTGTGTGTGTGTGTGTGTGTGTGTGTGTGTGTGTGTGTGTGTGTGCGCAGAGGTGAACCACCTATGGTGTGGGCAGGGGGATCAGTCACTGTCTGTGGTTTGTGTGTTGTACTCTGTGCACTGGATGCCTGTGTGCAGTGGTCCATGGGGCCTGCACTGTGTGCATGGCACCCCGTCAGACCGTCCATGGCCTGTACAGCAGAACACCGCCATGTCTGTGATATTAGCGCGGTCTGCTGGCGTATCAGTGGTTGGCTGTCCATGCTGGATAACAACTGTACCCAGCACAATGCCAGGTTGCCTTCCATCACCAGTACGGTGCACTTCTGCCTCCGGTGGCACTGTGGCCTCTGCTGTTGTTGTCCCCCCTCCATGCTGTCGCTTGTGTCTGTTGCAGGGGATGTGCTCCAGTGACTGTCACCTGTGCTCCGGCAGCATGCTGGTGGCATACAGCTTCATGGTGCCTGTGGAGGTTGGTTGGCACACCTGTGCAATGTAGGGATGCTGGCCATGTGTACACGGCAGCCTTGGCCACACACCAGTGGCTTGGTTGACCTGTTACTGTGTCCCTGTGTTGGTGTGCCCTTGGGTGTGGGTGGGTGTTTGTCCATGCACTGTGTTGCATCCTGTGTGGTGCAGGCTTCCATGCTACACTGTGCGTGTCTGTGCTGGCTGTTGTAGCCAGTGCTGGGACAGGATGTATCCTTGGGAGGGTGTGCAGGGTGCCGTATCACTGGAGGTGGGGTCCGGGGCATGCTCTGTCACATGTGGGGTACCTCATGTGGCAACGCATGGTCGGTGTCTCAGCTGTACCTCAGGGGGGACATGCAGGGTAGCACTGCTGTCTGCTGCCACCCGAAGCAGGGTGCACATGGTGGGAATGTCTTGCATAGCTCCGTGGTGCACAGGGTTGCATTGTCACAGTGGGGGTGGCGGCATGCATAGGGTGTCCTGCACTGTTGGGCGCTACTCCTGGGAAGGGTGTATGATGATTGTGGTGCAGGGTGTGCTCTGCATTGACATGATGGGGTGCCACGGGGTGGTCAGCCCTCCTTGTGTGCTGGTCACAGCTTGCCAGGGGGTGTACTGGGGCATCATGACCCGGCTATGGGTTGGTTGCTGGTATCCATGGGCCAGTGGTTATTCCAGCTCTCCCCCGGTTGTGCAGTGCATGGAGTGTGGGGGACGATGTCTGTTCTGCTGTGTGCTCCTCTGCATATCTGTGGCATGGGTGGTGATCCCCTGCATCCCTAATTGTGCTGTTGTATTGCTGCCCTGCTGCAAGGGGCATCCCTGGTTGTGCTATGGCACATATGGACTGCTCTGCTGAGCATCCCTTCTTGTGCTATGGTGCATCAGATATGCTCAGCTTCACAACCCTAGTTGCGCTATGGCACAGGTGGTGCGATATTCAGTCGTTGACCGTAGGCGCATCTTGCCCTACGCAGTTTTTGAATATCGCGCTTCTTGCGCATGGGCGCAGTGGATTTGCGCTTGATCCTGCTGTTGTGCACTTTTTGGGTGCAGTTTGAATATCTGGGCCGAGTCTCCAAGATTGGATTATATCAACAGTCAATAATAAATTATTAAGTGGAAAACAGGTAATGCAGTTAAATGTTGTGGCTCGTTTGGCCCATTTAGGCTTCTGTTTTAATAAATGCAAATCAAAAGGAGTAGAACTAAAGACTGACTGTGCCTTTAAGGGCTGAACTTCCAAAGAGACAAAAGAGGATATGCCATTATGCTTCATTGTAGCTTGCCTACAGTTTAGACAGGATTGTTTTCAACCCAGCTAATTTGCATGCAGGATTATAACTGGCTGTTCAACTTTACTCATGTTAACAGTAGAATTCTGTTTGGAACTTTGACCTGAAGTTTAAAAATAAAAGTGAAAGCACCTGAGTTTAACAGGCAAGAAAATAGTGCAGCGTGGGAGGAGCTGTACTGTTTCTGAATGAAGAGGATGCAGAGATGTAATCAAGTACACTCAGTGAAAAGCAGACAGGCTGTGCTGTGTTAGCAAACATTCAGATATCCCAGAGCCACCTTTTTCTACTACATCATAGCAATACATCAGCATAACTGTAGCTATACAGTTGTAAAAATGCCTCCACGTGGCCCTCTATAGGCAAAACAAAGGTTATTTCTGCATTTCCTTCATGAATTGCTGTAGCCTAGCTAACTTTTTATTTGTAAACCCCCTCCCACAGGTGGGGCTTACCTTGGCTGACTCTCTCTTTTGCAACCGCCACCTGGTCCAAGTCCTGGATGCCCCAAAATCTCTGTCCAGCCCCAGTAATATTTTCTTTTTCAGGAAAATGGGGCCAGGGGATCAAAGTCATGTGACTGCTGTGCAAATGCACCATTAATGTGCGAGCTAGTGGTTCATACATGTGCATGTAGTGCAATTTCATTTTAAAGCCACTATTGCAGTGCAATGAAGTTGCCCTCTGTGCTCCCAGACCCCTGTATCAGCTAATCAGGGTCCAGAGACATGGGGGAAGGACCAGAGGGAGCCCAAAGGCAACTATTTAAAAAGCGTTACATGTGCATGCAAATTGAATAGCACCAAGGCTGCTGGAAGTTGTAGTCCCTGTACCACCAATACACAGAGACTGCCTGCTGCTTGGGGGGGGGGATTCTGTTGAGGGCAGTGACAGGACAAGGAAGCTCCTTGCAAGTCTCTCTCTGCCTCCGGACTAAAGGGCAGAGGGGCAGCTGATGGACAATGGGGCATTCGTTTATTAAATCGTGTAGTTTGGTTGAAAGACGAACAGAAAGTTGGGACTGTGTTGTACACAGGATTGTAGCCTCCACACTTGCTACCTCTGACTCTGCCAGTAGCCAGTCAGAAAGCCAGGAGCCCTAAATGACTGTGTCAAGGGACTCATGGGACTGCAGCTATGGCTCATGGGAGAAAGGTATGGACATTCTTGGCACCTAAACAGAGGCCCTACAGGGTGTTGAGTCAGTCTCATGCATAGTAATTTCCTGCTTGACAGACTGCATCCGCCAATCAGGAGCTGCCTTGAGCTCTTGAAACTCAGAGGAGAGAGACTGCTCAGTTCTGTTCAGCAAGAGTCCCTCCTGGTGGGGGGCTCCAGCCCTTTGCTCCAAAATGCTGCTGCAAAGGATGGAGAAGGCCTGCCTGGGGCTTGCCAGCCCCATAGGTCTGCATCTGCCCTTAATGTCTGAAATAAATTGCCCAAAATGGGAGAGTTGATTTGCTGTTCCAGCTGAAAGAAAGCAGCTTGAGAGGTTTCTCAGAGAGGAAGCCTGCTGTGATCTTCCAGGAAGATGGAGACCTGCCTGTGGGGTTCGTGTAGCCACTAGTCCAGGAGGTGCTGTCTGTTACCTTGTGTCACTCTGCATTGCTATCCAACACCTGGAAGAAGTGGATGCCAGAATTAAACTGTTGTATCCCAGCCAATGTCCAGGTCATAGTCTGGGAGTCCCATGAAGGGAGGGGGGACTCATCTGTGATGCCCGTGAGAAGTTCAGAGGCCTACTTGAAGGTTTGCACAAGCCATGAAGCCTGCTTGTTGTTTTTCATGGAGAGAAAGTGAACTGAGGAGGTTTGTTCTTCTGTGTACATCTGTAACTGTAAAGTGAGGAGATTTGTTCTTCTGTGTAAGCCTGAACCTGCAACTGAAAAGATTCATTCTTCTGTTATGTCTGTTGTTTCAAGTGAGAAGATTCTTTCTTCTGTGCACATAACTCTCAACTGCTATAAATTTTGCATAGTGCTAAGATTTTTGCATTTAGATTTACCCTTGCTCCTCAAAGGTTTGCTGATATTCTTATTAATGTTAGAGCTATTTCTGGACACACAGGCCAGGACATTCAGACTGCGCCAGGCAGGGGTGCATGCCTGGACACAACACAACTAGGATGCACGGAGCATGTACTGGGCGATATTCAGCGGTGCTGTGCCATGGTTCAGCACCATTGAAAATTGCATTGTGGCAGCCGCATTGCACATGGTGCGAGGCACTTCACCAGCTCAAGTGGCAAGTGAGGAGCAGGGGGATGCGTCCAGCACAAGTGCAGTTGTACTAAGCGCAGAAACCACAATATTCAGCTGTGGATATGCAAATGGAGCCATTATGCATGCATAGTGCAAATGGGGCTATTTGCATCTCGTCTTTCCTCATTTGCATGCAGGTGCGCCAATCCCGGCGACTTGCACCTGGCGCCATGCCAGGTTGCTGCCATTGAGGATTTAGCGCCCCCTGCCCCTCGTCGGCAATGCGCTCCCATGCCCGATCGCGGGCTTTGTTAATGTAACATATCCCTGATGGCCCAGTGGACCCTACCCCCTCACCCATTCATGGGCATAATTAAACCAGTCCGTGGTGGTCCAGTGGATCTGCTTCCCAGCCCGATTGTGGGCTTCCTAAATGTATCCCTATCCCTGGTGGTCCAGTGGACCAAATCCAGCCTGATCATGGGCATTGTACGAGAAAAACCCTGGTGGTCCAGTGGTACCCCCCCTCCCACTTGCCCACTAAAACCGCCACTCTGCTCCCCGGGCGGCAGCGGGTGGCAGCTCCCCATCCTCAAGCCACTCGGCAACCCGCCGACTGACAGCGTACAGTATGGTTGCACCCCATTGGTCCTGTGGACCAGTGGGTGTGCTGTTTCTACTGTACTACTACAGTCGATATGTGAATGGAACCATTCACATATCAAACTTTAGTAATGCAATATGGTCTACGCCCATTGGCCCACACTGTGGACCAGACAGCATCAGCCGTACTGTATGCTGTCAGTCAGCGGTAAGCCGAAGCGGCTTGCAGGTGAGGATCTGCCACCATCTCTGATGGGGGAGGGTGGTAGTGGTCTGGTAGAAGCGGGTGAGGGAGAGCACCACTGGACCACAAGGTTTCTCTCTATGCCATGATCGAGCTTAAGGCCAGTCACTGAACCACCAGGGATTCAATATTTCTACAAAGCCCTGATCGGGTGGATTCGGTCCACAGATAAAAATAGCCTGACTGTGGAGGGTTTTAAAAAAGCCCTAAAGACCTTCCTTTTTAACCAAGCATTTTCTCTGATTTAAAGTATGTTGGATTTGTTATGGATGAAATGTTATTTATTATTGTGGTTTTACTGCTGCTTATGGAATTTTTGTAAAGGCGCCCTGAGCATGGGAAGGGCGCCTTATAGAAATAAATTTTACATTACATTATATACACTGGACCACCAGGGATATGATTACGTTTAGGAAGCCCACGATTGGGCTATGGAGCAGGTCCACTGGGCCACCAGGGAATGAAGTTCTTTAATTACGCCCACAAACAGGAGAGGGGTAGGGTCCACTGGACCTGAGGATAATGTTACATAACAAAGCCTGCAGTCAGGCATGGGGCGGATGCGGCGACAGCGGTCCGTGGCCCAGGGTGGATTGGCCACCCACAGCTAGTGGCTGCCATGTTGTGCCCCAATATGGCACTCACCTGCGGGGCCAGGCCTTGCTCTTGTTTTCTTGACAGACCTATGCACCCCCTGTGCGGTGCAAAGGCGGGTGTGTGCCTGCATATACCGCACATCCCAGGCTGAATATCGGGATGTGCCAGATATGCATGGGCAAGCCCCCCCGCACTTGCACTGCATACATTACTGGTGCGCCTCAGTGCATCGGGATTTATGCAGCGCAACATCCCCTTTTGAATATCGTGCCAGGGCACACCAGTCGCTATGCATGGAGCAACACTGTTGCCATGCACAACCCTGAATATCCACCCCCAAACTATTAAATCATTGAATCAGTTTGAACGTTCCTTATGTAAGCCTCCTCTTATAAGAGAAACATGTCCTTTAGGACCCCTACTGCATAATGCCTCCAGAGCTTAGGGAGCTATTAATGCTCTTGGAGCACAATTCCTGCTGGTCCCCATGTGGTAGCAGTAGAGAGCAGCTTACGTAGGGATATAAATAGGGCAGGAACAGGAAATTAGAGAGATTCTGGCTGGAGAGAGTGGATGGAGATGCAGGCAAGGTAGAAGCAATGGTCAGATTCGGGCTTGTATAGGTGGGGCCCTCAAAGCGAGTAGACAGGATTGGTGGGTGCAGTGATGTGGCATCAGTAATGTGTGGGTGCTCCACAGGAGAAGGCAATATAGCCTTGTGGCGTCATTTGGGAGTTGGGTTTCCGGAGCAGGTGGTGAGAGTGCCCAGTAGAAGGTGTAGCAGGGTCTTAGGGAGGATCCCAGTCCCATAGTAGTGTTTCTTGGACTGTTAGAGCTGTGGGAGTCATGGCAGGATTCCAACATGGGAGGGACAGTGGCAGTGGCCCGTCCTTTCCAGTGTGCAGGGCAGCCGAGTTGGTTGGGGAGCACAGGAGAACTTCCACCAGGTTGGGGGCCTACTTTGAGGTGCAGGTCCTGGGGTACAGTTCGCACACTGTTCGGGCGGGTTCGCAGTTCTTTAGGACAGGCCCTGGATTGGTGCTCCTGGCCTGATGCTTTTAGCAAGCTCCAAAGGTGAAGAAGTGGGTGCATTTTGAGGCTGGAGCTATCATTTTGGCATCAGAGGGGTATCCAGAGAGGAGTGTGGCCTGGGTATACTGTGGGTCTGCCATGTCCATATCTGGGCAGGCCCTAGGGCCTATATTATGTTAGTAGGTTTTTAGGCCTGGTGAGGCCATGGCTTTGCTCTGGAGGGAGAAATTAGGGAGGCTGCACAAGTCAAACATCCTGGAGTAGTTTCACGGCTTTGAATTGCAACAGTGGTCTGGTCAGGGGAGATTATTGGGTTCCCTAAGTGTTTCTGATTGTCCTGGGACCAGGCTGGGAGAAAGGCTGTCCGCTTCTCTGTGCATGTTTGAAGGAGATGCCTGATCAGGGGAAAAGTGTGAGGAAAAAGAACAAATAGAGGTGCTTACTAGTGCTAGAGATTTTTGGAGCCCTGTGCTTCTTTGGGGAAAACAAAGTTCAGTTTTTTGGGTACATCATCCGAGTTTCAGATTTGTGAACCTTGTTACGCTGCCTGTAAAATCTGTCTCCTTCTTGTGGTAGCCAACCAGTGTAAAATAGTTATGCCCCATGGAGCAGGAATGTTTTGTATGAAGAAGCGATGAACCTCTGGGGCCCTCTAAATCATTTAGGCCCAGGAGAAATAAACTGATTTCATTTGGGAAGAAATTGTGAGTCTGATTCATTTGTAAATAGGGGAATATGAAAAATTTAGTCCCCAGTTTTAAATCAATCTATGAGTCTCTATTTTCAGAAGACTGACTGATGTAAGATCCTGCACCTCCTGGGGGTTTGGGGCCTGGGGGAGCAGAGGGCCGAAGGCAACAAGAGTCCTGTTCCTCCTGTGGGGGTTGTGTGGGGTGCTCCGAGCAATTTTAAAGGAGCAACTTGGGGATACAGTGGTTTGAAGACATCTTATGGTAGGAGATAAACTTTTTCTTGCCTCATATGCTGTGCAGTTTCGGAAGCATTCTCTATGCAGTGGGGCCTCCCCCGGTACAGCAGCAATATTTTTGACCCCTAGACATGTCAGGGAGGGGGGAAAGTGCTGCACATTCTGGACATTTCCTATGAACTTTGAAGGCCAGTGCTATGATTTTGAATGCTATGTGGTTTAGAGGTATGTCTGTGCAAGTGTGAGTCTTGGGGGTGAGAAGATGTGTCCGTGTCTCCTTAAAGTCTACAACTGAGAGACTGCTCCTGCTAGCCTTCAGTGGGAAACCCAGAGATTGTGCCCAGTTGAGAGGGCCACATCTGCTATGTTGGCAGTGTGGCTGAATGCCATTTGTAGCTGAAGGTGACTGAATACCTAGGAGAGAGAGAGAGAGAGAGAGACTGCCATCTGAGATCAATTTGGGGAATCAGCCTGATCGTGTTACTACTAGGCACTGCCATTGTGTCTCCCCATAAGAGGTCATGCCTGGACTTGGGGGGTGGTGTGCTGTCCCAGGTCCCCGGTGCTGGCCTGTTCTAGACAGTGACTTCACCATTAAGAAGATGATAAGTCAGAAAGTTGAGAGACGTTTCCAGCCTGTTAAAGCTGCAAGACCCTACTACAGAAAAAGGGTCAAGCTGCAAGAAATACAGAGAAAGGCCCATGCAGCGAGTGCCTGTTGCTCATCTCGGCAATATAAGTGCCTACCGATTTCAGCTACCCCAGATCTACAGTCTAAAAGTTATCAGTTGTACAAGCAAGAGACTGTACTGCAAAACCGTAACTTAGAGCTTGCCCGGCATCTGGGGAACTGTAACTTGGATTCTAAAGAGAGTTGTATATTGTGTTGCTCCTTTATTAACTAAACTTTTAATTTTTCTTTGTGTCAGGTGTCTACCCCAGTGAGTGGAAGTCTGCATTGGTTAAGCCCATTTGTAAATATGGAAACAGGACTAATTTAAACAACTATCGACCTATTTCACTTTTGGCACCATTGTCAAAAGTGCTGGAGAGGATAGTCTCCAACAAGGTGACCGAGCATCCTGAGAAACATGGACTATAGACGGAATCACAGCATGGATTCCATCCTAAACACAACACAGAGACTGCCTTGGTGAGGTTCACAAGCCAAATGACTAAGGCCATAGATAAGGGTCGGCTGGTTGCCTCAGCTTTTGTGGACCTCACTAAGGCATTCAACTTGGTTGACCATGTTGAGTTACTTAAATTACTCCCCGCAGCCTATTTCTCTGATGGTGTGGTCACCTGGTTCAGAGACTACCTCTCCGGCAGGAACCAGAGAACTTCCTGATGTGGAATAACATCTTGTGAAGCCACTATAACTCGTGGAGTCTCACAGGACTTGATACTTGGGCCCTTACTTTTTTCTGTTTTTGTTAATTCACTTTCTGATTTATTTAAACACACTGAACTTATTTTATGTGCAGATGACACTGTCTTATTTTGTATTGGTCATAATTTATCTACATTACAAACCACACTACAATCTGAATTTAGCTCATTATACTCCTGGTTTAAAGCTCATAAACTTGTATTAAATTCTGGTAAAACAAAAACAATGTTTTTTCTAGTTCTAGGAAATATCTTTCTTCTGATTTACTTTTATCTGATAACTTTGGAAATCAAATGAAACAGGTGAAGTTGTTCAAGTATCTTGGCTTACTATTAGATTCAATCTTACTTTTGAAGCTCATGTCATTGACTTAATTAATAAACTCCACAAAAAGTTAGGTTTTCTTTATAGAACACATAGAAATCTTACCACAGAAGTAAGACATATGCTGACCCACAGTTTGTTATCAGTTCTTGACTATGGTTCCATGATTTACTAGTATACAACTGAAGCATCGTTTGCTAAATTAAGGTCTACTTACCATAGTATAATATGATTTGCCACTGGCTGTCCTAAGCTTACACATCATTGTATTTTCTATATTTTTTTATTGTTTACCTTCGGATCAGCGTTTTAATTTTTGCTCACTATTTTTTTTTTTTTTTTTTTCATAAAATTCATTTTGGGCTTCTTCCTCACAGTAGAATTACCCTATTTGCTAGAAATGATCACCCAGTAAATATTAGAATGCATTCTAGATTTTAGTTTAAGGTTCCTCTTTATCGTACAAAATTTGCACAAAATAATGTCACTTTTCAACCCATTGTTATCTATAATACATTACCCAGCACACTCATAGGCCAATCTGCTATGTTAGGTTTTAAGGTACAGCTTAGGAGACATTTGACACTATCTGTATGTAAGTGCAACAATTGATCGATATTTTTTATATTAATGCACCTATTGTATTTGTTTAATGTTTGTATTTGTAACACTGGACGTCTGTAAAAATGGGCTAATAACTCAGATTTTTTTGGTATAAAAATAAAAATAAAATGAAATGAAACAGTCATTATCAATGGTTTGCCAAGTTTCAAGGGTTAAATAGCATTGTTGCTATAGTTCTGAGTTCAGCTGCCTAGCTAATGTATCACATTTCATCAAGTAGTTATCACAGCTATGGAAAAGGTTTGAATCCAGTTTGTTATAGGTGCACCAACACTGTCCAACCAGCTGCAATGCATCAGGCCTCCAACCCTTCAACGGATGTGTACCCAGAGATAGAGTTTCGGGACTCTTTCCTGTTTGACTGGGGAACTAGTGCCAGTTGGGATGTGATCTTTGGGCACAAACAGCTAGTTAGATAGAAAGTTATAATCTGAATTATGTGCTGGTGGGAGTCGGATCACTGAGAATGCTTTCTGGGTTTAAAACAAAGTGATTGTTCTGTGTTTTGCCAATTACCAAATGCCAATTTGGAAATGCTGTTGAACTTGTAAATCCCCTGCCTTTACCTAGCCCTACCCTTTGTAAATAAATGGTTGGTTAACCTTTGTACAAAATGTCCCATGGGCATATTGTCAGTAAGCATGTTATTAGCTTACAGAGGGACTCTGGTAAACATACCTTGCTTTTGTCAGCAGACTTCATGTTCTGTAAGCAACAGAATCACAATGAAGTAGGTAAAACAATGGATTGTTCGTTTTAAATTTAATAATTATTAGTCACAAAACCGGAAGTGCAAGCACTGTGCGTGAATCGCGTCGGTCTGAACTGAGCGGTGCGTGTGACGTCTTCTCCTGAGCCGCCTTTCTGGACTGCAGTAATGGCTAGCACTGAAGAAAGTTACAGCTCATCAGACGAGAGGGAGATTTATCCCTCTGATGTTGTCACCGAAGATCCATATTGTTTGGACCCGCTGTGCAGTGATGAGGAGTCAGTCACGTCCTCAATTCCCAGCAGTTGTGAATCGGGGAGCCGCCTTGACTCTACCTCATGGTGGGTGTATATTCCTTTACCTTACTGTTCTGTCAGTGTCTTTGTATAAAAGCAGACAGTTGTGACCAATGTGTCCTCTGAAACATGGACTTTCTTGTGCTGTCACGGGTTATCTAATAATGTGCATTATAGTAGCAGGCCAGCCAACAATTGTCAGATGAGAATATGTACAGCTGTGTGTTGTGGTTTGGGGGGTGACTACTTTCCACATTTGCACACATAACTTCTGATAATTTCTGCAAAGTTTTCAGGTGTAACAAACAAAGCAATTTGTAAAATAAGCGTTGCATTACTTGTTGGTCAGAACTGCATGAAACAGCGCCATTGCAAATGCACCAAGTGTTATGGTTGAGTCAGCAGTTAGTGAACTCCTGAATGCCAATGTGCCCCATTAACATTTGGTTTCCCTACGGCAGATACATAGATGATCCAGCTCCTTGGTCATGTCTGGGCCAATGATAGTCGGACAATAAATGACCCCCACAGGCAGAACTTTCAGCAATTCAGTCAAACTGATATGTCAATTTCATTTTAGCCCGAATGAGATAGCATTTAGTATAACTTATACAGCTTGATGAGCACTGCTGCTGTGTCTCTGTAATTGGTCTGCTGAGACTAGTGAGTGTGAGGGCAGGATCACCTGCTGTGGTTTGTCCACTCACCTGGTCATTGCTCATTCTGGCCACACTTTAAAAAACTCTGAGTCCTGCCAAGTCATTGACACAGCACACTGTACACTGGCCTGCAGTCACCCCAACACACCACAAGTTACAGAAGTACATGGGAAGCTGTGGTCCCGGTCCTGCACTGATGACTTCTGTGCGTCACCACTAAATAAAATAATTATTTGTCACAAAATGTGCTTGTGGCTCAGAGCATGATGGAGCAAGAAGATAGACAACAACAGTGACTTATCCAGTGATTATTCTCCTGGAACGGACAGTCTGACTGTCACGCATGGCAAGACGGTCAAATGTCACAGGGTAAAGGCTGCAGCACTCTCCGCTGCTTCTGGGGTCAATCAGTCAATGTGCCTGCCCATCTGCTGGCGGTGCCACAGCATATGTTTGACAACCAGATTCAAGTAAGTGGACATGGTTACCTTTGGGGACTGTTGGACACTCCGCTGGCTAGCACTCACTGGCAACTGAGCAGACACACAAAATGTTATTTTAGTGTCAAAAATGGTACAGTTTGAGAGTCTGCAGTTGCACTGTGGCTTTGGTTAGGTCCACCTCTCCACACACATAAACTGAGTAGTGTGTCTAATGGAATGTTATGGCATGCAGTGTCTATTTGCAATTGTCTTTACCCAGACACAAGCAGCCTAGATTCAGGAATCACACCACTAGCCATCATACTGTTTTGTACAGTGGACAGTAACTGAGGTAATGTATGATGGCACTGTGGCTATCACTCAGGTCCTTCCCCCCCAACAGACACACACAGACACTGAGTAGTGTGTCCTAAGCAATGTCATGGTCTGCAGTAGCAATTTTTGTACAGTGGACCTCACATTACATATGTACGTGGCAGCACGTAACAAATGAGTAATGTACAGTGGAACTATCTGTGTTACTCATGCCCCCCCCCAAGCACATACACAGAGACACTGAGTAGTGTGTGCCAAGCAATGTGATGTACGCTGTGTTTTACTTGTTTTACAGTGGAGAGTACATGAGGTATGTACGTATATACTTAACAAATGAGTAATGTACAGTGGTACTATCTCTTTACTCATGTCCTCCCCCAGCAAGGCACATACACACAGTGGTTAGTATATGGTGGATGTCAGGTTGTAAATAATTGATTAGCATTTTTTCTTGGGACTATAGTAACTGTACAGAAAGTATTTATATAGATATTCTACAAGTGCTGTGTTTGCTAAACACAGTGAGGCAAGAGCTACTCATTTTCACAAAGATTTTGCAGTTTTATGAGCAAAACACTAATCAATTGTTAGAGTTCAATAGATCCCTGGATGTACCTGCCAGCACGTTACCAATAAATAATGTAAGGTGGCACCATGTGTGTGACTCCAGCCCCCCCCCAGACACGTACACACAGTGGTCAGTACATGTGGGATGTACCTGACAGCACATTACAAATAAGTAATGTACGGTGGCACTGTGTGTGTGATGGCCCCCCACACACAGACACATACACAGAGAGACTCAGTAGTGCGTCCCAAGCAATGTGATAGTATGCAGTCACCATTTGAAATGGTCTGTACCCTGACACAATCAGCCTAGATGCAGGATTTATACCAACACACATCATACAGATTTTTGCAGTGCACAGTACATGAGGTATGTACGTGACAGCATGTTACTTAAGCAATAAGGCACAACAAGGTGTGGGTTTTGGGTGATTTACTCATGCCTTGTGTGGTGTGTCATGAGGTGCAGCCGAATGATTTAACCTCCTAAGAAGTTTTTAAACTGCCCAATAACTCACACCCTGGAGAGCATTATTGCGATTCTACAATGGACTCAGGTGTGAAATATAATTCAAATGTGTTTAATTCTGGTTTTTATAAATGCCATTCTTCAACCGTGGGTTATGCAGCATTTACCAACAGGCATGAGACATGTTTCAACCACTGAGGTTGCAGGACTTTCACATACCATTGTATAACAATAATTACACAATGGAAAGAAAATTTTCTGGTCTCATTGATCAATCTTGGGCTGGACCCCTGCTGTTATTCCAGCACAACATCACGGGTCGAGTGTCAGCCTCACTGTGACCCTGTAGCTGATCTATATGATGACCTAGAGGACCTCTTTTTTTGCATCTCCTCTTAAGAAACAAAATAATTTTCCACAGTAAAAACATTCATTAAAATTATTTTGTTATGTTATATATATGAAACAAGGAGCCATTGTATAATCCAATTACCCTCCAGGGTTTGTGTCGTTTAGGATAACGTACATCTCAGTTGTTGGATGCACTCGGCCTACAGCCTCATGCCCAACCACCTGAGGCATGATGTTGTCCCAGCACAACACATACCCTGGAGGGCATTATTGCTTAACTAATATACAGTCTCACTGTGGCTGTGACTCAGGTCCCCCACAGACACATACACACATGTGGGATGTACCTGCTAGCATGTTACACATAATTATACAATTGGGTATGAAAATCCTGTAACGTCATTGCTCAAAAGACATCACATGAGTGTGGTATATCCTGTATTATACAATGTGGTAAATCCAAAGTCCCAAATCCTGCATCCTGATTGGTTGGCTGGCACAATTACCACCGTGATAAATCCTCCAGTGTACCCACTGGAAGAAGTGCCAGCCAACTTTATAGCCTGCTAATCCGGTCACTTTCACTTCAAACGAAAGTACCGCGGTTTGTCAATCGCCGCTTAAGCTAAAATACATACATTAAATTGTTTACAAAATTACCGGCTTTTTCAAGTGTAGAGACCTCAGTCAGTTAGAACATAGTTAAAAACATTAATTAAACAACATTTGGCATTGTATAATAAAATTTATCCCTCAGGGTGTGGGTACACTGGAGGATTTAACACCACTGGTGTGATTCGGTCACTTTCGACTGCCTCGTGACTGAATCACACCAGTTATGTATAAATCCTCCAGTGTACCCACACCGGAGGGATAAACGTTAAATAACCCACATCCTGTCGCGGCCGCATTGCTTAAATAATGTATGGTGTGACTGTGTCTGAGTCAAGTCCCCCCCCCAAGACACATAAACACAGACACTGAGTAGTGTGTCCCAGGCAATGCGATGGTACATACCTCTCAACCTCCTGCCTCATAAATCAGGGACAAGGCTTAAAAAAGTCAGGGACAAAGGACCAAAATCAGGGACACATCTTTAAAATTGTTAATATCCACTCAGCAAGCTGGTAGAATAAGGGGCTTAGTGTAAAAGGAATTTTCTAAGGAAGAACAAGTCTGTAACTGTAATGTTTAACATTATTTTTTGCTTACAACCTTCACTGTTTGGTCACAGAAACACAATTTTTAGGAGGGACAGAGTATAACTTTGAAGCAAAATCAGGGACATCCCTGAAAATCAGGGACAGTTGAGAGGTATGCGACGGTATGCGGTACCTGGAGACATGGAGTGAGTCAGCATCCAATGTGTTTTCTACTGTTCTTGGAAGTTGCCCATAGTCTGTGGGTGCATGACTGTAGGTAACAAGTATTGGATGTCAGTTCCCTAATGGCAATGCCCATGATGGTCTTAGCAAGTAACTTATGTGGACAGAGAATGGACAGCCATGCAATGGCACTGTCATGTGTCAATGGCAAAAACAATAATTATAAAAAGGGTATGAGAAATGGAGCTTTCTGATTGGCTTCAAACATTGTAACAGCCTTATGTTAATCTTTTATTAACATACATGTAGATCTTAGCCATTGGCTGAACAAAGTTTAACAATGTTTACATTATTGTTTTATTATAATAGCAATAAGGCACTCCCAGGGATTATGTAAATGGTCAGTTAATCATCCTCTAGGGGCATGTGGCACTCGGCTACACCTCGTGCACTGTATATCCCTCAAGGTGATTAACAGACCATTAACATAACCCTTGCTCATATTGGCTTAAATAATGTCAATTGTCATTACATGTTTCTTGTTTTTCTTAAGGTGCACTTGCGGGAACTGTGCCTACTGAGCTTGAATGCCGCTGCTGCCAAGAGATCAATCGAGTACTTTGAAAAAGATGACTGATCTACCCAATGTTGTACCTGACTCTGATGTACCTTTCTGCATCACTGAGCACCCTGGATTTGCTGAAGTCTGCTTAAGTATATGGGTTCTGGAGACAGTTCAAGCCGCATACAGACAGTACCACAACAATGAAGGCCTGCCTGTGAATGAGTATGAAATGTGTTAATATTTTTTTTCTACATAAAGTCAGTCATGTACCCTTTGCCACTACATGTAAATAGTGGGGATACTTGTAAGTCAACTTTATTTGGGCCAACACAAATTAATTCTTCTTAATTGTGGCATTTGTTCACTTTTTTTTATACCAGTGATAGACAAATTCTGTAAATTTCCAGATTTTTATTGAGCAGCTCTGCACAGTGTTGGCCCACTGTTGCAGCTGGGTGAGGCACTGCATGGCTTACCTCACAGTACTGCATCGCCATTGCTTTCATAATGACATTGCCTTGACATGGGATGGGAGTCACTGGCAGTTAAAAGGGACGAAAGAGACTTGGGCATCATCATCATCATCGATGACCTGAAATCATCGAAGCAGACCACTAAAGCAGTAGACAAGGCTAGGGGGATGTTGGGTTGTATTAGTCGAGGAAACAGAAGTTGGAAGAGGGTGGTAATAATACGGATTGACAAGACACTGCTTATTCCCCATGTGAAGTACTGTCTGTAGTACTGGAGGCCATACCTTCAGAAGGACATTAACCAAATTCAGGCAGTCCAGAGAATGGTAAACAAAATGGTGCAGGGACTGCATCACAAAACATATGAGGACAGATTGACAGCTCAATATGTATACCCCACAGCAAAGCAGGCAGATAGGTGATATGACGGAAACATTCAAACACCTTAAGTACATGAACAAGGAGAAAGTGTCTAACATGTTTCAATATAAGAGAAATAGCAGGACAACAGGACACAGCATCACATTAGAGGGAGGCTGATTAAGGGGTAAAGTCAGGAAGTTCTTTTTCACAGAAAAGGTGGTGGATGCATGCAATGGCCTACCTCAGGAAGTGGTGGATATGAATACAGTTCAGGGATTCAAACATGCATCGTATAGGCATAAGGGAGCAATACAGAAGGTTATTAATAGACAGACCATTGACAGAGCAAAGACCAATGGCACTTTTATGAGGGACAACACGAAATTGGCATCCTGGTTGTGCCTTGCGGTCCTTATCTGCTGTCAACTTCTGTGTTTCTATGTGTGTGTGTTTCTCATGTTCTGTGAACAAAGAAAAACAGTATAACACAGTAATAAAAAATGTTTTTTTAAATGATTACTTTTTATTCTTGAAAAACAACAAACCGTTGAATAATAGGAATAATGCATGACACTGTGGGTGTTATGGTGTTGCAAAATCCCTTCTCTGATGTTTGATGCCCTGGGCCTCTGGAGTGGGGCACAACCGGCACAGGCAGGATGGTATGTCAGCATAACACCAAACATGTCATTCATTATTCCTTTATTTACCGCCCACAAGACATCATTGCAACACTATTTCATCCTGTCAATAGATATTAACAGTGTGCTGTTATCAGCTTGCAGCCATGGCTACAGTACCAATCTTGTCACATAATTGCATATGTAGACATGCAGCTGCTGTGTGACATATAGGTTGGTTCACAAAGTTCATTAGCAGAGTGCAATAAAACAAGCGATATTCATTGTGAAACAGCATGTTTCCTAAAGAACATTAAAACGTATAGTGAAATTGATTGACTTTGCAGAGAATCATGAAAAATCCATGACATGCAATAGTTATATGCAAACTGAAGTTAAACGCATTAACATTTTTTATTTAGTTTTTTATCTGTTTTACTCGCCTTAACGCCCCACTGTTCCCCTCTCCTTTGGCCTCCACAGTACTCCATGACACAGCGGACATCCTCTTCCTGGGTCACCTCGATCCCTTATATCGCAGCCGGCTCCTGAAGACTATCCTAGTGTATCCCATCACTGGACGGGTTCCCCTCCTCCAAGGAGGAAGGCACTGGGAGGGGGCTTACCCAGCGCACTCTTAATTAGGCACCTGGAAGCGCTGCTAAGGAGGACGTTGTCCGTGGAGGTTTTGGTGCTGTTGCACAGCGGGGGAGGCATCATCCGTCGAACACAGTGAGCCATTTCCCGGTTATCTAGTGTTCCCCTTCTTGCATCGCTCTGAACAGTGCCCCCAGTCTCCACTGGGAGCTGCTGTTGAGTGAGGTCACCCACTCCCTCCACCCCCAAAGAGGAGAGCAGTCCTCTGGATGCTCAATCCTTTCGCCCCTGCCGACCCTCGCGCCACTAATCCATTGTGAACCAGGGTCATCGGCGTTGTTCGAGGTGTGGTGTCAAGCATCTCAACCCTCAGCACCAACAGGCCGGCTGACAGCCACATATTTGACAGTGTAAATTGGTCCTTTATTTGCTTGATTCTGATGGGTTGTACCCCTCCACCACCAACGTGGGTACACATTATGGTGGGAGACTGCATGGCCCAGGACATTGTAAGTCTGTTGCTGCTAATTTGTAATACAGTTTTCATGCATTGTAAAGCATTTTAGGAGACTATGAGAGCAGTCACTTGACTACTATGGTCTGTACTAGTTAACTGACTGCTGTAATTTCCCAACATGCTTTGCAAAGGGAAAAAACTTGAGAAATACCACCTATATGCTTAAATGGACGCGACCTGCACTCTCCCAGGTCAGGACGTTACAGTGCCACCCAGCATGTGCAGAGTAGGGGCTTTGAGGGTCAGCAATCAGCTGTAAGGATTGGGCTATGAAGTGCAATACCTTACTTTGTACATTTCATTTAACAGTTATTTGCGTTATATGTCATTATTACAGTTCAAGTACTAAACAATGTTTATATTTGTTTTTTTCAGCCAGCACAGATTCCTGTCCTACCGCAGCTTCGTCCGCTGGTGTTGGGGCTGGTTGGGAAGGAAAGTTAGAGTGGTGTTGCCAGCCTGTGTTGTGAACCGGATAAGGGAGAGGTGGCCATCGGAACAGTATGTGGGGTTTCTGCATGCTGAGTGACCCGACAGCTGTACTATGGAATCGCGGTTTCTTTTCCAGCGCTCAATGGCCATCTGTTTGTCCACTGGTGGAAACTGAAGTTAAGGGAGGGGACTTCCTTGTTATACCACTCTTGTTTTGGTTTGCCCGCTTGAAAGCACTTTCTGGTTGATAACATGTCCTCCACAAATGCTGAAATTAAAAAACAGTCATGAGTAACAGTTATACAGCGCAGTTTGTATTCACTTACTGTCTCGTACTTCATATGGCAATGTGTTGTTGATCTGTCATCTCAAATATTGAGATACCATCATGAAGTAAGTGTATAAGTAAGCAATAAGACACGAGGGGGTGTGCATTAGACATTTCTAACGCATGGTCAGGGGCGTAATAAGGCACGAGGTCACAGGCCGAGTGAGTTTAGCCCTGACTGTGTAAGTTACAAATGTCTAATTGCACTTATAAAATGGGATCTGCATTTTATATATGTAAAAATTAATATGTGTTGCTTTAAATACTGAAACAGGTAACTCTTGTATGTATTTTGACCTAATATAGTTCCTCCGCCAGTTATTTTAGTTTGTGCTTTTTCCTGCTGTGGCCACCATAGCTGACTTTGTATCTGGGGTTGCTATGGTTTCCGGAGCTACCACCGTTACTGAATACTGAACAGGTAGCTTAGAAAATATATTTATATTATTACTGAAATCCAGGGATTTTTAGTGGCTGTTTAATGTTAGGATAAAAGAAGCGGCATGTAAGGACTGCAAGGGGAGTGGAAAGCAGAGTCAAGCGCGAGCTGGAAGATACCTCAACTACAGAAAAAAAAGGAATTCAGAAAGAAAGAGAGAGTGAGAAAGAAAGCAAAAATGGAACAGTTTACCGGCATCAAATACAGTCTCAGGAGAGCACAAAACTAGAAGAAATATTTATTTCTAGTAGTTCTGTGATGTGCTGGTAAATGCTTCTTTTCTACTTTTTTGTGCGTGGCATGAGAGGTAAGAGACAGCGAGTTGCTGAGTGGGTGGGAGAAAAGTTTGTGAGCGAAGTGGCAGGCAGGGGCAGGTTGGTTTGGGACTGATCGCAATGACAGATAAAAAGAATAACAGTGAGCTACACAGGTTAATAAGGGAGCAAATGAAGGCATGGTGGGTGGAGAAGCATAAAAAAATGTAATCTGTAGGAACTGGGCGGTTTTAATAGGAGGTTTCAGCGTTACAGCAATGTCACTGTTAGCGGTAAAATAATGGTGGCAATTCAAAATGAACATTCGATTAGACTCACATAAACCTGAAGCCGTGGTTACCTTGAACTTGTTAGTAGCCATGCATTAGATGTTTCTAATGCATGACTACTAACCAATCAAAATAAAGTGATTTTCCTGCCCATTTTATAATACTAATTCCAACAGTATGCTAGGTATATTGAAAGGGGACGGTTGCTTTGAAGATACCTTGTCTCCCTCCCCACCCTGCTTACCACAAATACACAGGTTGTTGTTTTGTCTTATAAAATGGGCAAAGGATTTCAAGCAATCTGATTGGTTGTTAGCCATGCACTAGATGTGTCTAATGCACAGCTAAAACTAGAAACCCCATTTATAATACAGAGGCCTATTTTATAGTGCAATAAGCCACGCTGATGTAGTATTAGACAGCTCTAATGCACGGGTTAGATTTGATGCACCGCCTGTCATCTAGCACCTCACTACATCCTACCAGCCGGCATTAGATCTGTCTAATGCACACCCCATTGTGTCTTATTGCTTACATGTTACAGTGATGGTGCAAAGTAATGGTATCACGTACTGGTCTTCATAGCCCACTACCTTTTAGCTGCGTGAGCCTTTCATAAGCAAAATAATTGCTGAACTGTGATGTCAGTTTCTTGAACGGATTGTAACTGGCACTGAAGCATCTTCCAGCCTATCCCTTACAGCTTCCTCGAGCTGTGATTGGATCCTCAAAAACTGCAACCCCACTGCCGACCCCTCTTCTGAAATGGACTCAGGAGCTGATGAGTAGGCAGGGGTGGGAGTTTGACCCAGGGTGAGTTGAAGAAAAAACAATACAAAATTCAACCACGTGCTATCTGATAAGGCGACATGTGCCTGCCGAGTGCGTGGACAGAGAGCACAATCCGACTTAATAGTGGGTAGTTTAAAAGAATCTTCTTAGCCATTTTAAACAGTCTGAGTGGAAAAGTGAAGCAGTCACTTAATATGGACAACATACAGTTGTTTGGTGCTTGCTCACCACAGTGCTTTCTGTGGTCACCGTCACAATGTAATCAATGACTGGTACCCGAAGTTGTTGTGCAGTGTGGGTAGCTGGAAGATACAAGTTATTTGATGACGGATGCTGTGGTGCCACTTACGATCCATCCAGCAACAAATACAATACGTTGGTATCATTCGCTAGATTAGTTGGCCATGTGTCCATTGATATTTCTGCTGCAATATTATTCATGACTGTACAGGAACATTGTAGGTTGCTGAACAAGACCTATTCAGTACCATGTCAGTTACCTGTGATTCATTCTTCTGAAATTACTGATTTTGGTAAATAAATGTAAAGCTTACCATAAGATGTGTTCATTTTTTTGGGTCTGACCACTCTCTGCACCACCTTTGTACTTGGTATGTCAACAGTGAAGCATGCTCTCCTCAGCAGACACTGCCTGTCTCTCCCCAGTTGCTTGTTGAAGTGAATGGCTGCTAGTAGCATTCTGTGAGTACATGAAACATAGGTGTAAACAATTCGACTTAGTAATAGCAAAAGTTTGCTATCGTTGAATTTATTTCTTACAATAGTGATAGTCACACATGTAAAGTGTCACTTTTCATTACATGGTTAACAAAGAATAAAGTATAGCAGTCACACATCTTTGTTATGCACCGTCTTAGAATTTTAAAAGTTAACCACACTCAGAAATTACAAATAGTGGCATAACAAAATAGAATGCACCAGAGTTTTATACCCATCACAAGTAATGCAGTGTATTTTTGGCACCATACACTATAACACGTAATGGTTGGGATTGGGTGAAACTAAGATGAAATCACCTCTTGTGGTTGATAGGGCACAGTTAAACTCTCGAGCTGTGCTCTCGAGGTTTACCATGTTGCCCTAGCAACCTCTCGAGGTAATTACAGCTGGTTATCACCCTAGCCCCAGCCATTATACTCTGTATTATATACTATGAAGACATCAGATTATGTCCTATTGTTTATCAAGTGTGCTGTATGGTCACTGCCTTCACTAGTGACCAGTTGTAGCATCCACTACATCCCTACAAGGTCCTCCATTTCCTTGTTGCTCGGTGATGCAACCTTACTGTAAGTGTCCCTTCATGTCTTGCACCATTTCCACAGTACTTGCATACATCAGCTCCCATGCAGTGCATTCCATGGTTCAACTAGCCTTCGTGGTGGCCATTCATTCTTTTCCCAAAACACTCCCATTGACTGTATTTCATTTGTACAGTTTCAAGCACTGTACTTTTACACAGACTGAAGATGGTAAATGACATATCAGTTATATTACAGAAAGTTAATGATCACCTTGTGTACATCCCTTTGTAGCTGTACGCTAAACTTTTCGGTGCGTACTGGATCACCAGGCTGTGAAAGCTCTCCAACGACGAGGTTTGATGGTTTGGCGATAGCTTTTTGACATCTCGTTTCACCATGGCTGTGCTAAGGGCCATTTCAACTTTCTCATATGCCTTCTCATCTGATTGAGACAATTCAAATCAATTTATTTCTGCACTACATGTGTTCATTGAAACCTCATTGTTAAGTTTTCATGTAACAGATTCGGTCTCTAGCAGCACAGGACCTGTGTTGTGTGATTTACACATGACTTCCATTGTTTTGTAGGACTGACAACAGAAGACGTGTGTTAATCAAAGTGGTACAAATGCCATGAACTTCATAACAGCTATTATAACATGAACCAGTTGTTTAACATGTGCAGGATTTGAACGAGTTAAGTGTAACCATTAACCAAAACCCTGTGCAGGCTCTTATTGCTATTATAATAACAATGCTTTTGAATTACTGGGACATTGTTCAGCATATTACTACTATACATGTATGTTAATGAAACATTAAGACAGGGAACATCCAACGTTTACAACCAATCATACTGCTGTATTTCTTAGCCACTTATGTTTAATGTGGATTGACTGCCACGGTGTTGACTACACATTGATGGAGCTATGTACACTGCAATGTAATGTAACCATTTTCATATGATGGTGAAACGATGAAAAAGGTTCTTACGGGTGTCATCCACTTCCTCTTCTGAATGGTGTCATCCAGTGGCCCATGTGTAATAGTTTGGAAACAGTGAGTTATCATGTTGGTGAACTCCCTGTATATGGTTGGTGATGATTCTAGCTGGCAAGCATCAGTTCACCATTTCCATCTGATGTTGATCTTGGAATCCAGTATAACATGTTTTAATACTGGGGATCCACCCTGGATGCTGTTGCACTGCTTTTGGGCAGTGTATGACTCCAACTTCTTCGTTATCCCTACAAGGAGTAACATTTGAAAACAGGAACTTAATTTATTTGGTTGTAATTTTACCCATGTCAAGGAGTGTGGAGCAATTTGGCACATTGGGATGAATTACAAGTTTGTTATATTTAGGGGTTAAGAATGAATATGGAGGATGGGGAGTAGTGGGTTAGTGACATTTCCGAACTTATGTGAATGCTAACCTTGAAGACTGAATGGTGTGACTTCTAGGTATGAGGTGGACATGAGGGAAGAAAGTGATGGGACAGTATACTTCAGATAGGATGTCCGAATGCAACTAGGTACATTTTGTGAACAAGTACTGGTAAATATCTAAGTTTTGTGGATTAACGAATACTGAATATACACCTTTTACAAAGTGCCACACATCATATTGATGAATAAGTGATGGCTCATTCTCACGCAGGTACTTCTGTATCTGGGGATGTCGATCCATGATTGAGTGGATGGATGCAGGCCACAGTGCTTGATATCTTGTAGCCCCTTTTAGGCCCTCTAGCTCCATGTGATATGCACTCTTCACCCCTCGTTGCTCTGCAGTACAAAAAGATATGGGAAAGTGGTGCAGCCCAAAGTGACTGTTAATGACTTGTATTTCATGAAAACAGAATGGAAATTTCCTATTTCAACAGGTGGCTATGGATATTTCACAGTTATTGATCAGGCAATGAACTACTCAGTGATGACTACTAACCTGAACAAGGCTGACACTTATTATCTTTCTGTGTTCCATCTCTATCAAGGTGTAAGTGCTATATTTTGCTGAGTGCCCTGGACTATCGCATCTTGCATCACCAAACAGAACTATAATGCTATTCTGTGCTGCGATACGGAAACAATGTTCTCCTTGCTTCTCTTCCACACATCATGGATGGTTGGTTGCACAAAGTGTTTCGAATGTTCATAGAACGTTGGGTCTGAGATGCACTGAATCTTTATATGTCGCAGCATCCTCAGTACTTTCTGTGGTGACACTCCACTGAACCCAATGGTTGCTGATAGCAGTACATTTCCTGCTGGATAGTCACCAATGAGAGGCTGTGATGACCATGTTCTTTCATAGGCACAATTTGAACAGCTCTGCTGTACTACAATGAATGTCCCCTTTATTTTAGTCACAGTTGGACTGTTTGCTGACTGGCACTGCATACAGATGCTAAACAACTGCAGTAAGCATGACTCGAACACTATAAACTTTCTTTCCTGCCACGCCACTCACTTGTTGGTTTAGATGTTTCTGCTCTGATAACCCTAATGAGGGACAGCAGAAATGAGATGAGTGTTGCAGCAAAACTGTACATGTGGAATACATATGTTGACTTGTGACCAATAAGTACGTAGACTGTGATGTACTTTCACTCGAGTGTTACACATCAATGGTGCACTTCTGTTTCACCATCTGACTGCCTTTAGCACATTGCAGGAACTGAGTACCACAGTATGCCTGGTATCATTCTTCCTTTTTTATATAACTTGCTAATAAGTTAACCATTGCATAGGACTGTTTCTACATGTAACGTAAATGTGATGAAAAGTAGTGCCAATGTTATTGACACATGATTTCCACAATGAGGTTGTCAGTACACATGGAAATATCAATACAATTGTTTGCTGTTGTTATGGTGGCTGTACAACAAATGTGAGTATTATTCATGCAAGGAGCAATGCTACCATTTGCATGTCATCATGGCAACAATTCCATGTGGCATGAAGTGATGCATCGCACTCAATATGCCACACAACCTGTCACGGGTGAAGTGCCCAGTGTGAGGCCCATCCATTCAACAGCCACCACTCCATCCAAGGGCAACTGCATGCCATCCACACATAGGTGTGCCCCTGGAAGGACAATTTGATGCACAACCTGGACAGCATGACCTGTCGGGATGACGCTTCCTGTGGCACACAACAAGTAAGCACAAGCAACGTATCCCCCATGCTTCTTACACATCCGGTACATGTGGTAATTCATTGCAGTTCACAGAACAACTAAAACCTGTGAGCCATACCCATTGACCAGTAATCTACTGGAAGCTGGCACCCTCAGTTCCCCAGCACATCACCCACCACACCAGAAGATGACAATCAGTAACCACCACAGTCCCATATGCCTACATATGTCACCCTCGGCGATCAGCACAACCCACCTCATACCACCACAGCTACTTCACCAACAGATGTGTGCAAAGGATTGTCAGGTAATGTACATCCTGCAGCCCATTGCTGACACTTTGAAGTTCACACTACAGGCCCACATGTCAACAGTGTCCACCAATGGCATGCAGGATGTACATTGCCTGTCACTGCACAGTGCTCTGTCGGTAGAGCTGCCATGTTTCTAGAAGGATGTGTCATAGAACGTGAACAGACTGAAGTAAATCAGACTCAGTTAGAATGTTGTGCATTGCATGACATGCTCGTTTCATAGGTTTGTGCCATCATATTGCATTTGGCACACTGATATCTCTCCTTCTATATGATGTACAGCTTTACATGCAGTATGATAACTGATGCCTGACCATGCACCTGTACATTGGAGAAATGACCGCCTTGTGCCTACAAATCAGACCACCTCCATAAATTGAAGGCTACACTTCCCTGTATGTCATGCCTCCACCATTAAAAATAGTTCTTCATGCTGCACATTATTATAACCTTCACATCCTTCCTCACTGACCCACGACCAAAAGTGATGTAAGCAGTACTGACGCTGCTGTTCCTGACCAAGAATTACACTAACCTGCAACTACCTTTGTGTTGAAACACAGTAGACACATTCACGACCAGTGCTCAAGTATGATTACGTGAACATGTGTCCTATGCACACCATCGGGTGTGTGAAGTGATGCACAGATGTTGGTGTTACCCAGTAACAGAGTGAGCCAGGTACCCAAATGATCAGTCATGGGTATTCCGGATTCATCTACTGTCATGGTGCCACATTTGAAATTCTGTATGTATTGTAATACTTCATTGTTTATTACAATTTTTCAAAACAATATCTTACCTCGCTTCTGCATTACTTATGTCTATCTCTAACTCACTATCTGAGCTGGTTGGTACATAGCCGACATCTTTAGCATCAGGAAGCTGCTCACTGTCTGACTCGGACTCTGAACTAGGTACAGGTGAAGATGTGAAAGGTGGTGTACCATGGCATCTGTCTGTACACTTGCATCCTTATACTTTGGTACTGACTGAATGGCTGACAAGAGATATCAAGTGCATAATACACATTAATAATTTTGAAAGTGGTCACCATGACTAATTTTTCAATATGAAATATCACGATACATATTACTTTGACACCATGTGCAACTCTTGTCATGTACAAAAAACACAGTATGCAGACTCAACATCCGTTTGTTGAAGAGTAACCATGATGTGCTTGCTGCATGCCTTGGCACATCGTGAAGTGGGACAGCAATCCTGTACACGCGCCACCTATAGCATGCATATCTCCATTACATCATGCTAACCATGTACAACATTGCTGAAGCATGAAACTGTGAATTGTTATGCTACCATCGACTATCATGTGACACTGCTGAATTTCGCAGTCGATGTGTGCAAAAGCAGCACAGTCCATGTGATAACAGTAACCAAAACTATCTGTTATGACTATAAGGTAATAATGTGGTACACTTCAGAGCGTATGACATTCCAGGTAACACAGAATAGCAGTGACCAGGTAAGACAATGGTGCAATACTGCGCATAGTGATATATGTGGCATTGCAGCATTCTCACTATCCCAAGCACAGTACAGGACCTCTGCTGGGACTGGCTTCTGCCAAGCAGCTGCCATGTCTCAATGGAATGAGACACAGCAGCATGAACACATGCATTGATTCTGGGAACCCGTTTTATTCCTGATCCAAGAACATTTAAATATTTGTTTTATTTGCACTGTCCCCAAATTGCACACCACACCTGATGGAGACGAGAATGTTTATTGTGGGGTGTTTACCACATGCCAGAAATAGAGCTGTTCTGTCACTGTGATGTTCACATGCCTCACAATGTCATGCGACATTATGACCCAATGTCTGGGGTCCATAAGTCCTTTGCACAAAATAATGCATACAGCGGTAAAAACCACAAGTAGTCAAGTAGCCATGGTGACAGGCTACCTCATCCGAACAGTATTATATACACCTGCCATGTCCACAGAAACTCATCAGCACTGTAGACGGTAATGGTAGCAGAAACGCCAGTGCAGCCATCATGAAAAGGTGGATGGCAAAGTCTGCCATTGTCAAGTACATGTGTACGACGGTGCCATGCTGCTACTCTTTAAACAACACGCACTTTAACTATGTAAAAAGGTCACACCACCATAACGGCTCACATGGTGAACAGTTACCAAATGCATTGAATAACGCAGTTAAAATGTAGTTATATGCTGTCTGTATATAAAGCTTGGCACAGGTACAGCATGTTTTATAGTACAGCAGCTGACCAACACATGGCAAATACATACCACTTACTGTACTGATTCCATCAGGTATATTCATTTACAGGTTTTTTTTTTTTTTTTTTTTTTTTTTTTTACACAACACATGTGTAGCAATCTTAACATGCTAATTTTTTCTGACAGTTGCACTCATTAATAAGGACAGGGAAAAGCTAACTTTTTACTACTCACCCTGGCAGTACTGTACTTGAAGTTTTAAAGTATCACATTTGTAACAATGAAATCTCATTTCTGTTTATTGAGGGAGTATAATGAGATTGGCTTTACACATACAGTACTGGGCCCAATGCACTAACAGCTTTATACCCGATTCTTGTGATGAACAATGAAAACACAGCATTATAGTATGTGCTAGTTACCTATGCTTTTACATGGTGGTCTTTTGAAGGATTTCTGAGTGGACCGTGACACATAAGTAGTTCCTGACACCTCACTGTGTTCTTGGACTTCATGGTATGTTATATCTGAGGTGACATCAACTGCTGGATTACAGGTATCAGCAATGTCTGGCGCCACATCATTATCACTGGATATCAGACCGGTAGTGTCATCCACATCAGCAATGTCCTCGTACTGGTGAATTATCTTGGGAATGAAGGGTAAATGAAAGTGAAATGAAGTCATGTCATTTTACACTAATGTCTAAAGTGAACATTACATGTGTAAGTAGTAACACATGTTATGCTGTTTACATGACAAATGTTCCACAGAACTGCTGCATGTAGGCACCGTAACTACAGTACACCAGTTACACAGCTTTACAGCATCAAGAAAATGATATACGCCGCTTGCCGCGGTAAAACTGTGACAATTGCTCTACTCACAGGCTGTACACATGTGAACAGGTGAACAGCACCATACCGCTGCACGACTGTAGTGGTGTAAACCCATAACTGTCAGACTGGTAGCCACAATGTACAGTATTAGCAGGCAGCTATACTTTCAATAATACATGGTCAGAAACATTACTTTTCCAAAATACGCAGTACAACCATCCACATTCACATGCCCATATAGCAGTAGCCACCTTACTGTGCAACGTAACACATTGCAATGCTACTACCATTGCAGTCACATGATGGGGGAACCATACACTATGGCAACAAGATTGTGCATTATTTAAGCAATAAGGAACAACAGGCCGTGGGTTATTGGGGATTTACCCACGCCTTGTGTGTTATGTCACGTGGTTAAATCACCCAACAACTCACACCTGGAGTGCCTTACTGCAATTATACAATGGACCCATGTGTAAAATACATGTAAAATATGTTTCATTATGTTTATAAATGACATTCCTCAGCCGTGGGTTATGCAGGATTTACCCACGGTCATCCATATGTTACACCAATGAGGTTACAGGATTTTCACACACCATTGTATAATATTCCACACTGTATGGTAGGATGTCAAAGAACAGTACAGAAACACAGGTTGTATTATTTCTGTATCACCTACTGCGACCTGGGGTTAGGGAGCTAATGTGCATACTATTTCATACATTGATAGTCATCTACATCCATACACTGTCACACACACACACACACACACACACACACACACACACACACACACACACACACAGTCAGTGCAAACCAGCAAGATACACACGCACACACACGTATACAGAAACACACGAAAATATGACATAACTACAGACCCACACACACACACACACACACACACACACAAACTCACACCAAGAAGCTGACACAGACACAGACACAGACACACAAACACATTCTTTTACAGAAGCATGCAGATGTGAGAGTGCATACAGTGAAACACGCACAGTAGTTGCAGCAAGAAGCATACCGTCCCATGATTCACTGCCCAGGATTTGAACCTAGTCCGAGCTTACAACAAGGAGGACCAAACCGCAGTGTTTTATGTCACAGTAAGCATGTCCATGCCGCAACATGATGGCACCCACCAGAACCATACCTTCACTTTACCGCCACAGAACAGTCACAACAGGCACACACTCAGAAGCAACAGAGTCAGAACCACAGTCAAATACATAGATACGCAAATACAGTCACAGAGACACAGTAACAGAAAAACACACACACACATGCATATCCATGCATGAATATTCACACAGATACACACTGCCACACACACACACACACACACACACACACACTCAGAAAGAGACCGGATGATCCATGACAGTAGATATGTTTCTTCACGCAAATTAACACACTGTCACTTACCACAGGAAAATGGAAAGTAACTAATAGCATGACAATACTGACCTCTGCCAACTGTCTTTTACAAAATGCTCCACCAATCTTCTTCCTTTTAATACTTGGTTCCGAATGTGATGATCCATCACTGCTGCCACAGGTATGACATATCATGTCAGCCGCTGATTCAGCAACCTGCAAAGTAACACTTGGAGGCGTGGTGGTGAATGAATTATTGGCACAGCCGTAGGCAGCAACCGAAGGCACTTGACAAACTTCATCCTGTACCGAATCAATATGGAGGGATCATAGCAGTCCTCAGTAAAATGTGCCGAACAAAGCACACTGAACTCACTAGGCCCAACCCAGTCAGCACGCTTTGTTTTCACAAAAGTGTTCCACAGTCGAAGGTAATGAGGGTCCTTAGGGAAGGTAAACAAAGAAAACCCCATTTTATGGGTGTTCCCACAATTGGCAGCAACACACTGAGATGGCATTATGGAGAAACAAGCTACACTGAGGAGAGTCAAGTGTAATGAATGACTACAGTACCTAGAGCTATAAATTTTAATTAAAAGTGTACAATGCGACCACTATAAGCAGAAACACCTGCACAGAACACAGCTATCCAGCAATTGCATAAAGTAATGCTTATTAAGTTGTTCTAAGGATGCTGTTAAAAATTATTGAGCAACACATCTGATTTACACTATTCAGAAAATAAATGGCAAGAAATGGCAAAGGAAGAAAGGTAGAATTATCAATGTAGCACAAAAGTCAATAACAACTGACACAGAAAACTGAATGTCTCAAAACAGTAAGGTACAGTGGCATGAATACCACATGAGAAACACTGCAGTGACTTTTATGGGTGAGACAACATGGTAGCATGAGAAAACAGTGACACAGAAACCACACTACACATCAGGACTAACAATTATATAGCACTACGTAATAAGCTGTAGTACACAGCAGCCCACACTAGTATTAGCAGAGGAACTGTGACGTCTCATACAACTGTCACCTCAGTTACAACCCCTACACAAAGCAGTGTGGGATAAAGTATAACATTTGAAAGTAATGCAGCTCAGAAATTACAACACAATTACTTGTGAGCCACAGAATAATGCACCATGGACTGAAACGTCACTCACATTGCATCATGGCAGACAGATATCAATATTATGCATGATTAACAATGCAGTGTGTCAGCTAGTAACTACAACCATGTAAATAATAGTTTTACTACAACACACGATCAAAAAAAAATTAAAAGCCACGACAATAACTCCTATTCTGCCCACACAGATAACAGCTGAGCTGTCAAACCATCACAATGCAGATGACACACTGAATAACAGGGAAACGGAGCCACAGCAAACTATGCTCTCTGCCAAGTAAAAAATAATTCTGTTCAGCACTGGGCAAGGTAATTATCTACACACTTTTAGCCTCTCCACATCCAATACACAGAAAAGGTACAATTCTCGTGTGCCTCCTGTGAACATTCCCGCGTCTGACAGCTAGACCAAAATAAGTGCTGTCAGTGGTTACCTCAGGAGAGTGCGTCACTTCCAGTCGGAGAGACATCGGGCGGCTGCAGCTCGCGGGTACAGCGCAGTAGTACACATTTACAAATATTTTATTGTGCAAATCCATTTGTAATCAAATTATGATGTGTTTCGACATGGGGCCACATGAACTACGCGACGGTGAGTTAAAATACTACTTTGCAAACCTCCAGAGTCCCTCTTTAAGTCAATAATTACAAGTTACTGAAAATATGGGTTTTGGTTT
Source organism: Neoceratodus forsteri (assembly GCA_016271365.2). Lineage (NCBI taxonomy): Eukaryota > Metazoa > Chordata > Ceratodontiformes > Ceratodontidae > Neoceratodus > Neoceratodus forsteri. Next base: position 36,212,872 of record CM057456.1, read on the forward strand.
ATGGTAATCCATGTGTGGGGTGACTGTAAGAGGAGGTGGGTGGTATAGCATCCCAGGGGATTGTACTGCTACATATTTGACCCACTGTATTTTAACTCTGAGTGGAGACAGCGCTATTTATCGTTATCTTAAGAATGAACCCCTTTACCACCAGAACTAGGATCCAGGCCCCTCAACCTTGATTGGGCCCACAAGGCAAGGGTAGTAGCTGCTGGTACCTGGCACCTGGATTACATATTTGTTGTCAGAAGCAGCAGGATATGACTTCAGATGTAGACAAGCAGCAGGAACAGATTCATTCTAATGGACCAGGTTTCATGCAAGCGTGACCACTACCTTCAAAGTCTGCTAATGTCTATAGATGTTAGATTGGCTGGTAGTGTTTGGCCTTAAGGTGATGGCATTGGGTACTGGGATGGTCTTTGGATTAGCTTGACATGGAACCTTCATCTAGTGGGGTCCTTCTGACACACACACACACACACACACACATATAGCCAAGGTGCTGTACACCAAGAAATACAAACACATTCCCATCCCACAATATACAGTACAGCAGTTAAAGGAGAACTGCACTGAACCTGTAAGTCATTTTTACAATTAAAGTTGTTTTTTTTGAATACTGGTTCCAGTTCTGTTATTTCACCTATGCAGGCCTATTTGTAACCTCAGTGAGTGTTTTTGATTTACACTCTGTATTCAGTACCACTTCAGAACTGCATGAGGTAGTTTATGTCCTTTGTAGCCACAAAGTTCTATAGCGGAACTTGGGTGCATTCTACCAACAAGGGACAAACTGTATCATACAGTTCTAAAATGGCATTTACTACCTGTGTGTAAGATCCACACAAATAGATGATGTGATACCTTTTATTGGACCAACAGAGCTGTTAAAAAAGAAGATAGGTGCATTGAGCTTTCAGACTACACAGAATCCTTCATCAGAAAACAATGACAGTTGGTTTGGAAGAATACGCTATCTAAAAGTCCAGATTACAAAAACAGACAAAAAGTTGTTAAAAATCCCATTGGCCTAAACTGCTTTTAAAAATCAATACAGAACCACATAAAGACAAGAGTTTCAGCAAAGGAAAGGTATTGCAAGGGCAAATGTCTCAGAATAGATAGCTTCTTCCCTAAGAACAGCCATAAAATATTCTTAAGCTTCATTTGTGTGTCTGTGCATGCATTAGTAAATGTCTATGATTTTAAACCACAAGATAAAATAAGCTGAACAAGTAACATAACATATTTTCATTTTCATTTCATTATTTTTTTTTTTGTTAACCAGGATAGAGCACTGGAACAAGTCAATATTCAGGCCCCGCCACAACAAAAATACCTACAATAACATAAATACAACTCACAAAAAACAATGACAATTATACATAGATGTTAAATATTGCTTAAATTGATTTAAAAAACTGGCACCCAAAAATAGACTAATTTATTTCTTGGAGATAGCCAATGCAACTGTGAATATAGTATATAGTGGTGGGTCCAAAATGAAGAACCTAGAATAAAGTAATACATGCTATTGTAAGCAATTATTAAAGAATTAAGCTCTTCTGTCAAAGATTAAGATATATACTAGCACAATAATCAAAGTGTGGCATCAAAGATCCCAAGGCAGTGGTCCTACAGTGTTAGATGAGAAATAATGTTTTACCTTATAAAGTAAACCCGATTTTAGATTCATGGTTTGACAGGCAGCCCTAACTTGTAAGAAAAAGTTAAAGAAGGATCAAGCAAATATAAACAGGTATTTAAATTCAAAATCCAATCTAGCAAGTTGCCTGTCGAATCATGAATCACAAATTGAATTAGCATGTAACATTTGGAATGTACCAAAAGCATTGACTTGGTTTTCTTTGTATTCAAAATCAAACCATTCACAAGAAGCCAATTACTAATCTTAATAAATTCTTTCCACAACAGAAGAAAACTCAGAAATTTATTTTGGCTGATAAAATAACACTAAGTCATCAGTGTACAATATACTTTCACAGAATTTACAAATTGAAGACATACTAACATGCCAGCAGAATAGGCCTAACTGTCTCTTGAATCTGCTCATTTTTCAGCACCCGCACTGAGGGCCAATTTTGGTATCCCCCCTCCACCTTGGGTTGTACTGTCCCCAGTCCCAGATGTTCCACCTGTATTGGGCCTGGTCAGATTTACCCGCCCCCTGTACCTGTCCCATCCCCTCTTAAACTCATCCACAGTCTCCATCTCTACCAGTTCCCTGGGCAGTGCATTCCATGGCTCCACCACCCTTTCAGTTAAACAACATCTCCTCCTCTCCCCTCTGAGCCTGCTCCCTTCCAGCTTACACCCGTGACCTCTTGTTGCACCACCCTCCTTCCTTTGGAGCACCCTGACTGGGCCACCTTTATTGATCCCTTTCATGCACTTAAAGACCTCTATCATGTCCCCCCCATCCCTCCTCTCCTCCAGGCAACCGAATAATAAACAAACTAAACAATAAAGGGTCCAAAATTGAGCCTTGGGGTAAGCCATACTTCACAGCAGAAATAGAAGTGGAACCAATAGGGACAAACTGTGACTGATTAGTTAACTAATCTCTACACCAGCCCACCACTGAGTGCGAGAAACCAAGTTGCACCAATTTCTCCAATAGCAGGTCATGATCAATCAAACTGAATGCCTTGGTCTGGTCCACAAAAAACACTCCTGTCATAAGATATTTTTCAAATCCAAGAAGGGTGGAGTTTGTGAACCTTACCAAAGCAGTCTTAGTCCCATGATCCTTACGAAAACCATGTTGCTGAGAGGCCATAATGTCACACTTCTCCAAATATTCAGTGAACTGATTAGCCACAAGTTTTTCAAAAGTCTTACTAATAGGGTTTAAGACTGATACTGGATGAAGATCATCAGAGTCATAGCAATGGATTTCTTTGGAACTGGAACCACCCTTGCACACTTCCACCCAGATGGAAATGGACCAGTTGTTGAACAAAGATTAAAAATTGTGCTGAGTGGTCCAGCAACAAAGAAAGTTGCCAAGTGGATAAATCTACCATCAAGCCCTTCCCCACAATCACTAAACTTATCTGGTATAGATTTAGGTAACTTCAGGACCTCATTTCTTGTCACTTTTCAAAATAGAAAGTTGGCCCATCAGACTATTTATGGTCAGATGTAAAAAACACAACCCAAATTATTATGAGAATTCTTATAACATAGTCCGAGAATTTTACATTAAGTAAATTGGCAATATCTGAAAGATTAGAGGTTTTGCCTTCACTCATGATTAATGTCTTGATGGTAGCTTTCTCCTTATTAGAGAACATGCCTTTAACTGAATGCCAAAATTTGTGAGGATCAGAACAACTGGCATTTAATTGGCTTTGCCAGAATTCTTGCTTAGCAGATTTTATTAATTTGCTAACCTTACTTCACAAAAATCAATATGATTTCATTAGAGTTATTGAAGGTGCCAATTTATAATCTGACTAGGCATTGTCTCAGTTTAATCCAGCTTCACAATTCCTGAGTAAACCATCTGTTATGAATTCCATCAACTCTAAGGGTACATTAAGGGAATGGCTTGTTTTGAACTTTCAACAAATGTTTACAAAAAAGTCAACGGCAAGATCTGGGCATGGAATTGCCTCAATATAAGACCAATCAATAGCTGTTAAGTAGGATTGCACAAGGATGTTGTCCACATGCTTAAAATTCCAAAACTGAACAAAACAAGGAGGAACACTTGCCCTTTTAAAATTCAGGACACAATATATTGCCTGATGATCAGAAACTGAGTCAGATAAAACACCCACTATGGAAACAATATCCAATCTATTAACAACTGCCCAATCAAAGAGAGAATGATTTCCTTTTTGAACATTTAACCTAGTTGGATCACCAGTTAATTGATGTAAATTAAAAGACTGTAATACGGATTCAAAACCAGAAACATCAGCCAATCACCAATTTAAGTTCACATCCCCAAAAAGTACAAAATCAAAACCAGAAATAAAGGAGTTAGTGGAGGTCAAAAAAATCTTTTAGGCTCTTTATACCAACTTGGGGAGGGGTATATAGACATCCAACTGTAATAAACTTTCTACCCCCAAAATATTAAATGAAGAACTAATCAATTTACCATTGAATCAGTTGAGGCACTTGAACTAATTAGAGATACCTCCAAATGTACCTAAAAGTAACAAGTTACCCCACCACCCTGCTTACTCCCAGAACGATCTGCTCTAAATAAATTGTACCCTGGCAATTTACATAATGAATCTGGGATAGAGGATGTAAACCATGTCTCAGAGATTACTAGTAATTCAGGCTTAAAAGAGTGAACAATACACTCAGCTTCCCCTAATGTTAAACTTCTCACATTCAGATACATTAATTTAATGCCATGAGATTTAAACCAGGGGTGAGAATCACTTGAAACATGACCATTTTAAGTTACCGGAGGCCAGGATTAACTATTAACTTCAACATCACCTGATATTAACACTACATATAACAACAAACAAAACGACTCCTCATGCAAACTTTCCTAACCCCAACAAAGTCCTATGCCTTAAAGAAGACAACAAACATCCACATTTTTGTACAGCAAATTTTTCCAGGGCTAATAGATTAGTGGTATGTAAACACGAGTTTTGAATTATCAAATAATGAGACATCATATAGTCCTCAGATGCAGACCTGCATGGCTGTGCAGAAATTGGAATGGACATGCTGACGGTGTTAAACACCAAGCAAAAAAACACCATGCCCAGTCAAGACCAACACAGCACCATTGCTCCTTCTCACAAGATTTCTAACCAGGAGAATATGCAACTTCAAACAGGTCACCCTCCGCACACTAATATAAAATAATATAAAATATGTACTGCACCAGTTTCCATAGCCTCCTAGGACTCCCTCTGACTCTCGAGTGCACTTAGACGCACCTCTCTGCACAAGCTGCACTTGCCACTGCTGTAAATGCTACCACGTTTATGGGGCTACAGATTTTAATTCTCTCAACCCCACCTACTGGGCTGCCGCCACCAATTGTGGGGAGTGGGTGTGGCTAGGCTGTAGAGCGAGAGGCAGCACCATCCGTGCTTTGTAACCATGGTAACACACGTGGGCCAGGGAACTGAAGCAGCAGTCATTAAAATATAAACCCAACAGCAAAATCAGGAATGACAAGTGCAGAGCAATTAAAGCAGTAAACAGTCACGCTCATAAAATTAAAGTGCTCAGCAAAGCACAGGCACACTTTGAATATTCCTGCAGTCTGTAGCTATCTGCACAATTGAGCAGACTTGATAGACCATGGGGCCTGTTTCTGCTGGCGTTTTCATGTGCTCATATGTTTATATGTCCCCTTGACCTAAAGCACTCAGCAAAGCACAGGCACACTTTGTTCCAGCAGCTTGTAGCAACAGGCAAATTAGAGCAGGGTAAATTAGCAGCGGTTTCATGCATTTAAAGCAAGATAATTAACGTGACAGGGCTTAGATGTTACTTAAGATTCCACAGTCACATTAGTTCACTCTCAGGATCTTGTGAAAGTTGGTCAATTTCAACGGCAATGTATACCGCCAGGTCAAAACAGCAGTTTGAAATATGTACACCACAGCACTTGACACACTAAAATACTGCTCGTGATGACTTAGTGAACACTGGTAACCACTGCTACATCCTGCTTCACTTGGAGATGTTCTCGAGGGCTCAAATATACAGAATCAGCTCAGGGTACAAGGAGTCTCCCATACTCCTCTGACTCCTGAGTGCACTTAGCTGCACTTTGCACAAGCCGCACTGGCTACTGCTGTAAACACCACCCACGCTCATGGGGCTACAGATTTAAATTCTCAACCCCACCTACTGGGCTGCCACCACCAATCAGGGGAGGAGGGTGGAGCTAGGCTGCAGAGCAAGAGGTAGCACCGTCCATGCTTTGTAACCACAATACCACAAGTGGGCCAGAGAATTGAAGCAGCAGACATTAAAACATAAGCCCAATATTTAATGCTAAAAGTCTTCTACAGTATATAAGAAAATATCTTTGTGTTAGACAAAAAAGAGGTTGGGGTCTATCCTCAAAACTCACGTGCAAGCCACGCCAAAGGTGGCTAGTGCTAATTCCCATGCATCGGTACCCTGCATCTGGTTCTCTATTGGGCAGGGTCCTGGTGGCAAAGTCCCATGACTTTCAGCAACCCCAGCAGTGTGCCAAACAGAGGGCACACCTGGACAAGTTGACGCAAGCCTGCGGCAGTATGCAGAGGAAGAACACAAGCACTCCCCCCAGCCCAGATCTAATGCAGTAACACCAAAGGGAACCCTGGTGATCTAGTGTTCCCCCTCACCCCGATCACCCAGAACATTAATATAAAGTGTCCTGGTGGGCTAACAGCTCCCCAAGCCCTGATCCCCCCCCACATTATGATATCTGAACTATTCATTGGTGATCCAGTGGATCCCCCAAACCCGATCCCCTGTTACATAAATAATCAACATACCTGGTGACCTAGTGGACCCCACCCCCCAATCGGCAGTGTCCTAGCACCCCACTCCCCTGAACCTGTAACCCAGCCAGTGACTAGCACAGCCCACAACTCACCACTGTGGCCAGCCACTGACTGAGCTACGAATGAGGGTGTACTGTATAATGCGGCTCAGTGACTGACAGCAGCTGTCAGTCACTGAGCATGTGCTGTGTACAGTACATGCTCATGCACAGCTCAGTCGGCGGCTGGCTGTGGTGGTGAGCAGTGGACTGTGCCAGTCGCCAGCTGGGTTATGGGTTGGGGAGCGAGTTGGTAGAGCACTGCCAGGTGGGGGGCCACTATACCACCTGGTATGATGATTATGTATGTCATGGAAGATCCACTGGACAACCAATGAATAGTTCAGATATCATAACGGGGGGGACTGGGGCTTGGGGGGCCGCTAACCCACCAAGGCAATTTAAATAAAATTAGAGATCGGGCTGGGGGGTTCCACTAGCCCAGCAGGGCACTTACGATAGAGAGATAGAGAGAGATGGAGAGAAAGAGAGAGAAAGAGAGAGAGAAAGAAAAAGAGAGAGAGAGAGAGAGAGAGAAAGAGAGAGAAAGAGAGAGAGAGAGAAAGAGAGAAAGAGAGAGAGAGAGAGAGAGAGAGATATAGAGAGAGAGAGAGAGAGAGATAGAAGCAGAGAGAGAGAAGAGAGAGAGAGAGAAAGAGAGAAAGAGAGAGAGATAGAGAGAGAAAGAGAGAAATAGAAAGAGAGAAAGAGAGATAGAGAGAAAGAGAGAGAGAGAGAGAGAGAGAGATAGAGAGAGAGAGAAAGAGAATGAGAGAGAAAGAGAGATAGAGAGAGAAAGAGAGAGAGAGAGAAAGAAAGAGAGAGAAAGAGAGAGAAAGAGAGAGATATATAGAGAGAGAAAGAGAGAGAAAGAGATAGAGAGAGAGAGAAAGAGAGAGAAAGAGTGAGAAAGAGAGAAGAAAGAGAGAGAGAGAGAGAGAGATAGAGAGAGATAGAAAGAGAGAAAGAGAGAGATATAGAGAGAGAGAAAGAGAGAGAGATAGAGAGAAAGAGAAAGAGAAAGAGAGAGAGACAGAGAGAGAAAGAGAGAGAGATAGAGAGAGAAAGAGAGAAAGAAAGATATATAGAGAGAAAGAGAGAGAGAGATAGAGAGATAGAGATAGAAAGAGAGAGAGAGAGAGAGAGAGAGAGAGAGAGAGAAAGAGAGAGAGATATAGAGAGAAAGAGAGAGAGAAAGAAAGAGAGATAGAGAGAGAAAGAGAGAAAGAGAGTGAGAGAAAGAGAGAGAAAAAGAGAGAGAAAAAGAGAGAGAAAGAGAGAGATATAGAGAGAAAGAGAGAGAGATATATAGAGAGAGAAAGAGAGAGAGAGAGAGAGAAAGAGAGAGAGAGAGATAGAGAGAGATAGAGAGAGATATATATTATGGATGCTCAGGGCTGTTGGTGAGGGAAGCATGTACTACACGGGCTTGGGACCCTGGTGGCACATTGGCGCAACTCCCAGAGATCACCTAGGTACACTTTGACCAGCCCCTGGCTGGTCTAAATGTACTTGGACAACTGTCCTCTGTGGGTGGTTTCAGAATACCACTTTAGGGGATGTGGAAGCTTGCATCTGCTACAAACCCCCTAGTGCCATACTGCAGCCCATTTTATGGGGCAAAGCTGGTGCAAGCCCCCCTCTTTGCCACAAGCAGCCTGCATTTGTTGTAGGCTGCTTCTGAGAATAGCTTGGGTTACATTGTGTGATGCAAGGTGCCACTTGCATCTTTTTTCTTTGATGCAGGCACCTTGCATCATTCTAAGTGCTTTGAGACTCATCCCCCTTGTCATTAAATATATGGGGATGGGGATAGAAGAATATGCTGCCAAGTTGTTGCTTTGCTGCATGTTTCTCACCCTTTGAAGGGGGATAAAAGAAGATGCTGCCATGTTGTGGCTTTGTTGTGTATCCCCCTCCCAAGACAGACACAAAGAGACATGCTGAGTTGCTGCTTTATTGAGTTTGTCATTTTTGACCAGGAAGGCACACTAAGCCATCACAGCTTATTTCCAGGTGCATTCTGAGGGGGGTTGCCTGGACTGTTTAACTGAGAAGCAGAATGTTGGTCATGACACGAGGGAAACTCTTGTACTCTTCTTTGATAAGTGCCATGAGATCTTTGACTTCCACCTGGACAGTTACCAGAGCTGGACTAGAGGACTTCAATTTCACATCTCATTCATAGGACAGCACCTCAGCAGTGCAGTACTCCCTTATACTGCACTGCAGTGTCAGTTATGGAGTATTACCCCAAGTACTTAGTGTTGGGTCAGAACCTACAACTTTCCAGTCTCCCAACTCCAAAAGTCGGGCGTGCTACCTAGTGAGTCATACAGTTGTGTGTTTCCTTTTCTCCCAAGAGGGACATAGAGACATGCTGCTGAGTTGCCTCTGTTATTTGTGTCCCTGTCTTCAGTGCATGGAGTGGCAAGGGCCACTGATCAACTTTCTCTCAATACCAGCTGTGCAATAATTATGGTCCAGCAGCTGGGGGAAGGGGTCAAGGGTTGGTTTCATGATATGAATCTTGACACCACAGGGTCAATGAAACAATGCTTTGACAGAATTGTCAAGTCTGGCAAGGGATGAGCGTGGCTTGCCCTTTTCAAAAGCATGCATCAGAATGCAAAAATGAAAAAGATACAGAGCAAACTCCAAATTGTGAATGCAAATGCAAGTTTATTGCCATAAACTGCCAGATAAGTTACTCCACTGCATGATTTACAGCAGCACCTTCAGTGGTTTGTGGGAGCACAAACAAATGTGAGCATGTAGTTGTTGTTTCTGGTTGCACATGCAAATGCAAACCTGCATCATCATCACCCAGGGCCAGCAACACTGGCAGTGGAGATGGAGAGGCTCATTTACACATGCATCATTGGCCCATAGCCTAACATACTTCCATAGCTCCCTTTGTGACTCAGATGCTACCAATATGTTTGCTTGAATTCTACAAGAAAATGTAAAAATAGCAATAGGATGACAAACACAAACGTATTGCTGATTAGACCCAGCAAAATGCAAAGAGGGAGAACAACAGTACATATCTATTTCTTTAAAATTTGGCTGTATGGCCAATATCCTCTGGGATAACCTTGCCCCAGTGCATTTGCTCTGTGGTTATTTTGCTGCTCTTCTCTCTCTACTTTGGCCTGTCCATGACCCAAACCAATAAGATCCCCTATAGGGTGGCTTGTCTCTTTCTCTCTTGGCTGAGGTACAGATATGGCACACTGATGAGTCCAAATGAGGATGAAACACATGTCTGTGCCTGCTGTTCTCAGCCTTTGCTGATTGTATTATGAGGCCTTCTGGCACCATGCAATTCTGCATAAAGTTGAGCCAGTCCAAATTAATTCATGGCATTTGCATATGCTTCCCATGATGCTTTGCATTAGTGGGGTATGTACAATTTGTGTTTTCTTTCAAATTTGACTATATAGCCAGTATCATCTGGGATAACCCTTGCCCCTGTACATTTGCTCTGTGGTTCTTTTGTTGTACATATTTATTGCTACTTCTTTACGAACAAGAGTTTTCATTATACTATATATTGGTAAGGACTTCAGAATTGAACTCAACAGGACAATAAACAAATTGAAAGATATTATCATATTAGACAAAACATTGTCTTGCCATACTGGGAGAAGTGGTATATGCATAGAAACATGGGAAAAAGCTTTTAATCTTCAAAGCACCAAATAATAAGGATCACTGCTAAATATAATTCTTTAATACTTAAACACTTTCATTTCCTTCTATTTCTGCATTCTACATGAACCAACATTCGCACAGAGGTAATCTACAGACCTCTGGCACAGGGAGAGGAAACAGATGAAATACTAGTGGAAGCCATCCACAAAATGGCAACCAATGGTGAACTACTGCTGCTATGAGACTTCATTCTATCAGATGTAGATTGGAGCACCCAGACTGACTACAGCCAGAAGCAGGAACATCCTGACCACCCTACAGGGGGCATGCGTAAGACAGCTTGTGGCTAAAACCACCCACAAGGGGACTATGTTAGACCTGGTGCTCACTAATGGGGACAGGGTCAAGGATGTTATAGCAGGCAGCCACATAGGGTCCAGTGATCACAGAATAGTTTGGTTCAATGTGGCCACAGCTGAAGAGGCTAACCACACAAAGACAAAGTTCCTGGATTTCAGATAGGCCAACTTTTGTCAAAATGGCAGAATGGCTCAGAGAAGCCCTGGCAAAAGAGGGCAAAGGGTGGAATGAAGAGCAGCAGTGGGCTAGTCTCAAGGGGACATAACAGAGGCAACAAGCCTCTGTGTTAAAATGCAAAACAAAAGTAAAAGTAAGAGAAAAAAATGACCACTATGGTTCTCGAAGGAAGTGGCCAGGAAAGTAAGAGAAAAAAGATGGGCATTCAGGAGATACAAGGAAACACAAAGGGAGGAGGACAGGAAGCAGTATCTAGAGAAGCAGGGGGATGCAAACCAAGGAATTGATCAAATACTTTTGTTCAGTTTTCACCAAAGAAGGGGAAGGCAAAGATCCACAATTCAGCAATAAAGGTAACCATGGAATGGAGGTGGATACCAGTCCATTCACAGTGGAGAGAGTTCTGGAGGAACTCGGGGAAACTAAAAATAGATAAAGCAATGGGGCCAGATGTGATTTACCCCTGAATATTAACAGTGCTCAGAGAGGAGCTGGCAGCCCCACTGACCACCCTATTCAATAGATTGTTAGAAGTATGTGAGGTCCCAGAAGACTGGAAAAGGGCAAATGTGGTACCTTCCACAAAAGTGGAAAACCGAGAGGAGACAGGAAACTATAGACCAGTCAGCCTGACTTCAGTGGTGGGGAAATTAATGGAGCAACTGCTAAAGGAGAGGATTGTGTTATTCCTTGAATCTGGCAGAGCACACGTTCCAGTGCAGCATGGATTCACAGCAGAAAGGTCTTGTCAAACAAATCCAATAGATTTCTTTGCCTGGGTGACCAGGGACGAGATCAGTGAAGGGCGTGGATGTGGCCTATTTAGATTTTATCAAGGCCTTTGACACCATCCCATGTAGACAACTAGCAAATAAGTTAGGCAGCCAAGGAGTAGGCCCATGGTGTTAAACTGGGTCAGAAACTGGTTAAGTGGCATAACACAGAAGGTGCTGATAAATGGCACTCAGTCTGAGGAGAGGGAGGTAACCAGAGGGTGCCACAGGAATCAGTCCTGGTGCTAGTCTTCTTCAATGTCTGCATAAGAGACATTGCTGAGGGTCTGGAAGAGAAGGAAGGTATGTCTGTTTGCAGATGACACTATGATCTGCAACATGGCTGACATTCCAGAGGGGTAGAAAAATGAGAAAAGACCTAAGAATGTTGGAGAAGTGGTCAAAGTGTGGCAGCCAGGATTCAATCCAAAAAGTACAAAAGCATGCACTTGGGGAGCAGATATCCAGGAAAGCAGTATAAAATGGGGAGGTACTGGCAACAACCAAGCGAGAACGGGACTGGGGGTACTCATATCTGATTACCTAAAAGTGACCAAATAATGTGAGAAGGCTGTGGGAAAACCAATGGGATGCTGGAGTGAATAGAGAGGTATCACAGCAAAATGAAGGAGGTGGTTATGCCACTGTACAGATCACTAGTGAGACCGCAGCTGGAGTACTGTATCCAGTTCTGGAGACAGCATTTCTGGAATGACAGACAGAGTGGAGGCAGTCCAGAGGAGGGCTACCAAGATGGTACAGGGTCTGCATGAAAAGTCTTACAAGGAGAGGCCATGGGGAACTCAGCATGTATTCCACAGAGGAGAGGAGGAGGAAGAGTGGGGATATAATAGAAACGTTCAAGTACCTCAGGGGGATTAACAAGGTACAAGAGGGTAGTATCTTTCAAAAAAGAAGATGTAGAAGAACAAGGGGGCATGAGATGAGGCTAGAAGGGGTAGGCTCAGGGCAATGTAAAAAGAAGTTTTTCACTGAAAGAGTTGTGGATGCTTGGAACAGCCTCCCACAGAGGTGGTGGGGCAAAAGAGTTAGAAATTCAAGAATGCATGGGATAGACACAAGGGTACCCTGGCAATATGACAAAAGGGTGAGCTCCACATCAGCTAGGATCTCTGGTCTTTACAATAGGTAGGCAAATGGGGAAGACTGGGTGGGCCATGGTCCTTATCTGCCATCAACTTTATGTTTCTGTGTTTCTATATTGATCTATATTACCTATTCTACATTAGAGTCAATGTTGCTGTCTCATCCATAGGTGTGTTGATATTATGTGTAGACACCATGTTTGTTCTTTTGTCTTGTGATGTGTACGCTTTGGAAAATGGAAGAATATACATAGGTATATGCATGCATGTAGAAAATTCTCTGATAGTAACTTATCACATGTTTACACTGGAAGCTCTGGGAATTAAGGGTGACCAGGGTGCAGGCAGGGTAACAGAAATACAGAATCTGTCAGCAGAAGGAGACCAAAGATCCATTGACTCTGCCCTTGCTGATTTACCGCACCTAACCCATACGCAGTCTCTACAGCAAAAACTGCACAGCGATGTGATCGATGACGATAACATTGGTACATCACTGTAAAGTCTGCTCGGGACCCCAGCACCCTGTCCCAAGGTCCTGCACCCCATCCCCGAATCAGCCTGTCTCAGAGTTGATAATAGTAAGTTAGTGAGGGTGCAGGGGACACAGCCGCCCACATGGGTGGTACATCTTTGTTCTCCATGGCACCATGCTGACCATAATTGCAGTCGACACAGTGGTGTCGGGGAAACATTGTGTCAATAAGAAATTGTCGCTGTGGTGTCATGGATCCCACCCCACCAACCTACTGTACTGGTGGTCTGTAATCTTTCCTCCCCAACTCCCACTCTCCCTACCCTCAAACTAATTCCCCAGACTATACCCCACTTGCCCAATTGAAATCATTTAAACCCTTTCAGGGCAGCTGACCCCACCCCTTATGCCAGCAGTCTGTGCACAGTTCCACCACCTTCTCAGTGAAATAGACATTCCTCATGTTTCTCTTGAGCCTGCCTCCCACCAACCTCCAGTCATAGGTCCTTTACATTCACATTGTTTATACCCTGAGAAACTTATGTTTCAATCATGTCCCCTGATCTTGGGCGCATAAAGGGCTTAGTGTAGGGCATGAAGATATTTAAATCCAGGCTATGTTTCAAGCTATGTATCAGGCAAGGATACAGCTTGGTCACAGCAGACACTTACCAGAGTATGTGCCCTGTATGCCCTGTCCTGGATCCACCATGGCCATTTAATGCTAGAGATGCAACTTTTTTTTTTATACAGAATGCTGCTCATGAGGTCAGGATCTATATTAATTGTTCATCTCTTCGTAATTTACACAAGTTTGATGTTAAGTAATGTTTAATTCATGAAATAAAATAAAATGCAAATATAAACAAAACAGAATTTTACTTGACACTAACTGTTTTCAGACAGTAAGTTAATCTGAACAGTGATCTTTCCTGACACCCAGTGGTTTGGGAAGTCACAGCAGCCAGTCATGCATCATAATCATGTGCTTTCTCAAGTACGCTCCGTACTTCTTATTTATTTAGTTGTTTATTTCAGTGGAACAGAAAACACCTTCTAGCACATATGTCACGGTTCCAGACAGATGCCTAGGAGAATACTACTAGTACAGTGAACATTTATCAGTAGATCAAACATAAACAATTAGCAGTTATGAGAAATATCTTATAATGTGTAATTCTACAGCAGATTTCAATCTTTAAAATAAGTGGTTACTGAAGATGTGTTTTAACCAGTTTTCAGAAGCTGAAGATTGTCATTATACTCTGACTTTGCAAATTTTGATATAGACAGTTGTGATGTCATACAGACCCATTTTTATTACCACATGGTGTCTGACCAATTTGGGCTCCTTATACAGTAGGTCAAGAGCTAGCACATGGGACTATGATGACCTATAGGTAACAAGTTCTGAAAAGCATGCTGTATTGTAGTTTCCCTGAAAAGCAATGGGTTCCAAAAACCATGTTACATTAGCAATAACACGGAGATCATATACAGTATTGTTATGCAGCCACAACATCCAATCAATCACTTACATTCATTCTGCAGCAGTAGACTCTGACTTCCAGAGGTCTCTGAGCTGCAGTTGCTATTTTATTTGAGCTTTTAATAGTTTGTACCAGCGCTCTCTCATGAGTGCATTGAAGCCTACCTCCCGAACAGGGGAAGTAGGTAGTTATATCAGGATTCTCCTGAACTACTGGTCTGTTTTAGATCTTTTTATTTACTTTTGAGGGCACCTTCTGCTGTTTGCATCATGCCAGAGTCATGGATGAGTGGCTCTCGCCCATTTAAACAATAAAACAAAGAGCGAGCTTATTTTACATTCCTCTCTGACCCCAAGTCACTTCCGGGGCACCAGTACAGTTAAAAATAGCAGGGTGAGCAGAGCAGGGAGTGCGCGGCGCCATGTGCGGAAGTGGAAGTGGGCCATGCATATCTGAAAAGTGCCCACAAATTAAGGTAGCCTGGCCATTTTGCTGTCTACCCTCTTATCTAGCTGCTTACCTTTGACATTCTCCCTTGGCCTACAGAGTTTATCTAGTTTATGTCTTGATATAACAGCACAAGTAGAAATTGCTACATTTGTAGCTACAGAACCCTAATGGTTTTGTTCTCGCTACTCCTGTGTTATTAAAACCTCCATATTTACTGGCTCTTTCTCTTGATTTATAATGGCACTTATCTCAAATTATACTATTATGACTCTGGCTGGAGACGTGGGTATAAAATATGTTTATACAAAATGTACATAATAACATCTGGTGAAATTCCTAAATAAGCATTTTGATGCATTAAGTGCATACAGAACTCAGAAATTTCAGTGTTTAAATCTAGATTTGCTGCCTTAGAAAAAAGCCAATGGGATATGGCCATAAGGTTTAAGGCTGTGGATACATCTGCCCTGGTCTCAGAGCCCCTCCACCCTCAGCAGGGTCAGAAGGTAAATAGACCTTTTCTAGTCTGAAATCCTATGGTAGTCACTCCCAACAATCCCTTAGTACCTATGTCAGCCAGTACAAGCTCAGCTCAAAATTTCCCCATCCTGAGCCTGTAAACAAGAAGTGCATTAGGAAGAGGATATGTTTTATAATGATGGTGCTGATGAAGCATGGTATCAAATCCGAGTGCAAAAGCTGCTAAAAAGAGGCACAAGGCTGAGCTTTTAGCCTTCCCTTCATAATAGTTTCAACCTTCTAGCATCTCTGTTGGACCTGATCTTTACTAATCTACTGAAATGAATCTCAAGGGTTGAGGTGTATCCTGGTGCCCTTAGTGACCACTGCCCTGTGCTCTGTCAGTGGTTTAGTAAGACATCTAACCTCCTTCTAAAGTTGCTTTCATTCATAGGTTAAAAAGGGGTTCACTAGCCTCAATAAAACACCGCCTCCTTAACTGCGACTGGTCCCCCCATTGAAACAGCAGTTTCCTCCAATAACGCCCTTTCCTACTCCATTTGCTACATTCAACACGACCTGTGACCTCTATGCCTCTTTGCAAACAACTCGTAAAAGGCTGCGACACCCCCTGGCTTTCCCAGAATCTACTTGATCTCATGCATCATTGGGATTACCTTTGGTATAAAGCCATTGATTCTTGACTATTGCAAAATAGGCAGCAGTACAGGGAGGCCAGGAATAAATGCACCTGGGCCCTCCATCAGGCCAAGTCTGCCTACTACCAGCACACTTTCTCATCTATGGGCAATGGGTAAAAATTCTGGGACACCATTAAAGAAATTAGCAGTAAAGCCGTCTCCCCCCCTCAACTTACTCTAAATGGCACCCTCACACAAGATCTAATAGCTGATGCTTTAAACACTACCTTCTCCAACCTTAGTAATGTTCTCCCACCCAACTTCTTTGATCCCCCAACCATCCTCCCTTCCACAATCTGCCTCCCACCTTTCTGATTTTGTGACATACCTATGCATGAAGCCAAACCTACCTCTCCAAGGTTCTGGGCAAGTCACGTCATAATGGGGACATGCTGGACCTGAAACTACTATGCCTCACACTCGATACAGTCCTTAACCAAAATCATTAACCTCTCCTCTGCCTAGGACAGATTTCTACCCCTTGGAAAAGGACAATCATTACCCCTATATCCAAACCTGGAGATTGTACCACGCCCAACAACCATCGTCCCATTTCCATACTACCTCCCTTCTCCAAAGCACTAGAAAAAGTAGCTGACCAGCTCTCTGACTGGTTATCTAAATAGAATCTCCTGTGTTCCAAGTAAAATGGATTCCACAAGGGTCACAGCACCACCACAGCCCTTATGGAATACACCACTTTCATACACAAGGCCCTAGACCACAGACACTTAGTTGGGTCTGTATACATAGACTTAACTAAGGCATTTGACATGGTTAACCATGCCCTCCTACTGTCCTCCCTGGGTCTAGCTCCAGAACCAATGGCCTGGTTTGAGAGCTACCTAAGTGGCAAGACCCAACAGGTCAAAATTAACTCTACCCTCTCTGCTCAGGGGTCCTGCAAAGCTCTATACTGGGCCTACTCCTTTTTAGCTTCTTCTTAAATTCCCTGCCCAGTGCCTGCTCAGGTTGTTTACTTTTCTACGCCGATGACACCATCCTCTTCGCAAGCCACCCTAATCCTTCCTCTCTTAAACAATTCCTCCAAAACTCATTCTCAGAAGCCAAAGCCTGGTTCACAGACTGCAGGCTAGTCCTCAACTATAAAAAAAATAAGTCAATGGTCTTCTCTCATCACCAAAACCCCTTCAGGAACCTCACCCTTCTTATTCACAATCAACAAGTTTCCTGATTGAGCAGGCAAATGCCTTCAAATATTTGAGCAACACCTTTGACTCATCCTCACCTATCATCTGCATATTCATAACCTGAGTACCACCATCAATTCCAGAATTGGACTATGCTATAGGCTCAAACACTGCCTATCTCCAGCTGCCCTTCGTCTAGCCATTCAATCCCTGACCCTCTATGTTGTAGACTATGGTATCATGTTCTACTGTGCCACAGATGCTACTGCTCTGTGAGGAATAAAGACTGCTGTGAACAAAACCTGCTGCCTAGTGTTGGGCTGTGGTAGATGAACCCACACGTGTAATCTTTATAGCCATACCAACTGGCTAAACCTTGAGGGCTAACTGAAATATCATACCTGCCTACTGGCCAAGAAAATCCAATTCAAACTCTCCCCACCTGGTCTCCACACCCTTATCCAGCCCCATCCCCAACACAGGGTATTCAGGAGCATTACCAAATCTCTGAATCTGGTTTCCCGTTGCAGGACTGCACTAATCAAAGAGGCCTTCTACCAGGACCTCTAGAGCTTAATGGCCTCTCCATATCTATCTCAGCCTTGCCTAAGATTGGACACTACAAAACCTGCCTCAGGGAGTTCCTCCTTAGGCTCAGCCTGTGACTGCACCTAATTCCCCTGCGAACCCACCTGATCTCCTTCCAAACCTACTCCCGCCTCTGTCTCTCCTACCAACCTTTCCTTACCTCTTACTGGGTGCAGAATTAGGAACCTGGGTGCATTATAGTAAAGAGACTTAAGATTATTTTGCTGAATGTATCATGTATGTTTCCTTGACTCTGGGTTTGCCTCACCTATTGCATGTCACTGGACTTAGGGTCTTCTCCACCCTCAAATATTTAACCATTTGTCTATTATGTATTATATTGCCCTTTGTAATTAACATGTGTTATGTGTCTGTTACACCTTGCTGTAATGATTGTCTGCATTTACTGACGTGGAGCTTTTACAAAGGAGTCTTTGACGCAAAGGATTGTAATTTCGATTTTTCATTAATAAATAAATAAATAAAATCTCTTTTGTCGTGAGGATTTGGATAGTATTCTGTAAAACCCCACCCCATGTATCTCCTCCCAGGCAACATACATTGTTACACAAAATACGTCTACTTTAAGTCTTGCTTCAACCCCAACATCCCTACCTTAGTCTCTGACTAATTCCGGACCCCTAGTTGACATTCCAGTTGCAGTTAATAATTCTACACCTTTGAATACATCATTAAATATGGATGTTGAAATAGCACCAGATACTGCACCCACCCATCCCGAGAACCCTAGACAAGTGTTAGTACTGAGTGATTCAATCATTAAATGCATGGGCAAGGATATTTGTAACCCAGACAAATCAAACAGGACATGGTCTAACTTCAGTGGTGTTAAAATTGCAGACATCACCAGCATGGTTAATGACATCATGTAAGACTGTGTGGAAAAACCCCTTGTGATTTTACACATGGTCCAACAACATATATCATGACTCCATACCTCTCATTAAACAGGACTTAGTAGCCCTGTCTAATAAACTAGTGGAGCTAGGTGTGACATCTGTATCTCAGAAATTCTCCTATTCCCAGATTCTCGGAACATCAAAATCAGAAAATTAAATCAATTAGCCAATGGCTTGGTAAATGATGTTGAAGACAAGAATAAACCTGCATCACCATTGGGAAGAATTTATAGATAAATATGAATTATATTGTAGGGATGGTCTGCATCTCAGCAGATGGAGCAGCACCCTACTTAGTAAGCAATTATTATCCACCATTGAACATTGCTTAAACTGAATAAACTGGGGAAGATGAGGTGATAGCCCCATCTCTTAATAAAACCCACTGTCAAAATATATTACATACAAGTAACCAATTAAGATTCGTGAGCTTTAACGCTAGATGTCTGAATAATAAGTGCAACAAGTTAAAAATCAGGGCCTGTCAGGACCATTTAGATATCATCCCAATATCTGAAACATGGGGTGATGACACAGCATCCTGGGACTTCATCTTGCCAGATTATAACTTACATAAATTAAACTGGGAAACTAACAAAGGAGGTGATGTAGCCTTATTGGTCAGTAATAAAATACAATCAGTGGACATCTCTGATAAAATCAAAACTTATTGTATATTCACTGAGACAATTTGGGTTGAAATTAATTTGCCTGACTCAGAGTTCATAATCATAGAATCATGTTACCATCCCCTAATTCCTGCTCAGAGACCTTTGATGTCATACTATCCAAGATGAAACAAAAGTATGAAATAGGGGACATTATGGCAATGGGTGATTTTAATCTTGAGGAGATTAGCTGGAATGAGCTTTCTGCTTCATCTAGCAAAGGAAAAAAAATCATTTCCACTTGTTCTCAGTTATAATTGAAGCACTATATCTTATAACCCACCAGAAGTGATAGAATATTAGATTGTGTTACATGCAATGATGAACTAGTTCTTAATGTCATTGTCAGGTCACCAGTTGGTAATAGCAATCACAATTTATTCAGTTTACATTACAAAATGCTACGCTTATAATACTAGTTCAACTATAACTTACCTTTATGAGAAAGCTGACTTACATGCTATAAAAACTGCACTTAATGAAATTAATTGGGATCCTATTTTAACAACCTCCCACTTAAGAAGGTTGGGATATCCTAAAAGATACCATAATAAACATGAGAGACATGTTCATACCATCTAAGATAAAAACACCAACCTTCTCCTAAATGGACGGATAAATCGATAAAAAGCCTACTTAAACAAACAAAAAAAATACAGCATTTATCTTAAATCAAAAACCAACAACAATTGGCTGTCCTACCTCAAAACTCGAGAGATGTAAATCTAAAATTAAAAAATCTAAACAAAGATGGGAATATAACCTAGCTAGAACTGCCAACAAAATGAACAGTAAATTGTTCTTATATATAAATTCCCAAAAGAAACCCATTTGTCAGGTGGGTCCATCACTGCTGGACGATCAGTTGATACACGACCCCAAAGCCATGGCGGATGTGCTTAATCAGAAATTATGTAATACCTTTAATCCAGCACAACAAAATAGTATAGACAGTGGTAGTCACAGAAAGGTTTTGCAGTTCTGAGGTATACCTAGTTATACTGAGGCAGAATGAGGCAGGATCACATTCAGTCAATGCAAATTACCTCAGTGGTACCTCAAGGTACCTCGAGGTAGGAAGCGTTTTGATAACTACCACTGTACTTGACTAATAACAATGATTGTCGAATCAGTTTTGTTGAAGATCTTATATTTAAAAAATTACTCTCCCAAAAAGGAAAATCTTGTCTGGGTCCAGACAACATTGCTGGTCACTTGCTCAGCTTACTAGTGGATGCCTAGTACACCCCCTGAAACTGCTTTTTAAGGGTTGCATATCTATGAAATTTGTCCCCGTCGAATGGAAGAAAGTTAATGTTGTCTGAATTCACAAAAAAGGCCCCAAGAACAACTGGGAAAATTATCGGCCTATCAGCCTGAAGTCGACAGTATGTAAGATTCTTGAAAGCCTTTTAAGGACTTAATCACCGCTACCTGAATAGCTGCAACCTCGAACAACACAGGTTCAAGAAAGACAGAGGTTACCTAACTAAATTAATGTGCTTTTATGAACTTATTAGTTCTCTCCTAGATAATAGGACACCCTGCAATGTCATATTTATTGATTTTAGCAAGACATTCAATGCCATGCCCCATTGGGCACTTACAATGAAACTATACAAACTCAATATCAACAGGAATTTAATTGGATTAGTATTTGGCTTCTTGACTGAACACAAAGTTCAAATCAATGGTTTTCTGTTGGACTTAGGCTGTGCTATTAGCAGTGTCCCCAGGCATTTATCTCGGACATGCACTCACTAGCCCTCCTTTTCCCTACCAGACAAATTGTAACCTCTCATGCCCTGTTGATGAATATGTCAAATTGTGACCCCCTATAAACTCTGTAATGTTAGAACTGCACACACTGGATTCTCTACCTATAATCACCGTCTCTCCAGTCAATACTCTACACTTGTACTTCTGTTTACTGTATGCAAAATTGCTGTATTGCACCTACTGTATGTAACTTCTGTCTACTGTATGTAAAAGTGCTGTTACATACCTAATCCCAGGTTGCCCCTGAAAAAGGGACCCTTGGTCTCAGTGGGTTTGCCCAGTCACCAAAATCTAAATAAATAAATAAATAAAAAGATTGTTATTCATCTTCCATTAAATATGCTGATGACATCAACATTAGTGGTCCTTGCACCAACTCAGACCAAGCTTCAACCATACAACAGGATCTAGATAAAATCTCCACCTGGGTAAACATGTGGGGCATGAAGCTAATACTACCAAATGTAAAGTTGTGCATCTTAGACCTCAGAAGTACTTGTACCTAGGGGAACTGTACTAAATACCACTATTGATGAAAATATTGGTATTGTAATCTCACATTGACTTATTGCACTCTAAACACATACATGTCATAAAGGAAATGAATTGGGTAATCTGGTCTATTAAAAGGAATATTAAATCCAGGGATGCCAAAGTCATGATGTCGCTCAGGGCATATGCTAGACCACATTTAGAATATGCGTCCCTGTTCTGGTGCCTGTACAGAAAAACAGACTGCAATTTATTAGAAAAGTGCAAAGAAAGTTCACTTAAACACATTCATGGGTTACAAAATGAGGTTTATGAGGCTAGACTTCAATCCCTTAACCTTATTTCATTAGCCACCCACTGTCTCAGGGGAGACCTTCTGTTTCTATTTGACATCATCCAAGACCCTTATCTAATGGCTGAACTTGGTCTTGATTTTAAACAAAATACTTTTAATATCAGAGGTCACCCCCTCCAACTTGCTAGAAAATCATTTAACTACATATGCAGGAAATTCTTTTTCACCCTTAGAACAGTTAACCCCTGGAATAGATTACCTCTTGCGGTCATCATCAGTCAAACTAAAAGTACATTTAAATACCACCTTGATAACCCTATTAATTCTGGGTATGATCTCGCTTATTATACTATGAAATAGCATAGGAGCATCATGGGCTTCTTGGCCTCCTCGCTCCTCAAATGCCTTAGTATGAATCCCATCCCCATCTCCATGTAACCAGCCTACATCACCCCATGCCAAAAAAAAACAACTCATCCAGACAAAAACAATGTTCAAAATCCCATATCAAGGGATACAAGTGAAATAAAAAACAAATTAAAAAGAAACTACACAGCACATTGCTAAGGGAAAGCTGCAGTAAAAAGCTAGAAAACAATTATCACTTATAACACTAGTGCAATAAAAACAAATTTTTTTTACAAGAAGCTAGTGTGTGATACAGTTAATAAATGTATTAGAATACCTGTTAGATCTACTTTTCTAGGTACCTTTTATGATGTCACCATGAGTTTTTTTCTTGATTCTAACCTTTGCCAGGTCTATAATGCAAATTTCTAGGACAAATGTGGCAGCCATCTTTTTCTGGAGAAAAATAAAAACATTTATAAAATACTCAAATGTTGGTGGAACTAGAAAAGTTTACTACTTTTAAAGCTGGAAGAGCTCTACAATATTTTACAGTGAAAAAAAAGATAGTCATTTTGCTGAATTTTGTTGCACTGCTGCTTTAAACTGCTTTCTCCATACCTCACTGACTTCTCTAAATCAACCAACAAACATAAACATACTTTAAAGCAATTCAAATTCATTTATTTAGTTTTATTTAGCTTTTGTTAACTGGTAAGTGCACTAGCCATAAAATGACTATTTTCAGGCATGACCCGGAGAGTACAGACATGCAGAAACTTAACAGGATAACCATTTATAAGTATTTTACATACAATGAGTTAAAGAGGATACAATATATCAGAACACACAAAGTAAAGTGCTTTACATACAATGAGTTAAAGTGGATACAATATATCAGAGACACACAGAGTAGACCATTCATAAGTTCATAGGTGCCTACCTATGCAATGAATAGAGAGGACCTTGGACAATAAATTGTCAGGTGACATATCATATAAACAGAAAAAGGCACACAAAAACAGGTAATACAAAAGGAAAAAATAACCATTGAGAGCAGGGGTGTCATTAAGGAAAAGGTCGTAAGTGAGGAAAAGGGAGCAAGCCATGAAATTAGATCATATGAGTATATGTAAGTGTAAGGAGATGTCTGCAGTGCAAGACTGTATATGGGCAGGAAAGGGAGCCAGGACAGACTAAGACAGTAAGAGGGTTATATAGAGGTAAGAAATACTATTGTATGGCAAGAGACAGTCATTAGGTAGGGTGAAAGCAGGAACAGCTATCAGCAATCGGCAGATTTGAGCGCAATTTTCTCTTAAAGCATGTGTGGGAGCTAGAAGGTCTAATGTCGAGGGAAAAGAGAATTCCACAGCTGTGGAGCTGCATGCTCAAATGTAACGGTTCCTTTCCTAGTGCGGCACCTTGGCAAATTCAGAAAGGATTTATCAGCTGATCGTAGACCATGGAGTGTGTCCTGAGGAACAAGCATAGCTGCAAGACACCTAGGGGTTTGAGTTCGAATTATCGAATCAATAAAACAGCCAAGGTAGTATTTCCTACTAGCTAATGGAGAGAGCCAAACAAGATTATAAAGTTGACGGCGGTGTTTAAGCCGAGGAGCAGAAGAGGCATAGCGACATATGTTATCGTAATATCCCGTCTAAGTAGGTCAGTTTTAGAGCAGCCCCAAATAAGGGAGCCCCATAGGTTAGGGTGGGGAGCAGAATCCCCCTCGCAATGGCCATTTTAGCCAATGGTATGAGCATATAACTAGTCTTATATGCAACACCCAGTTTGGAGTTGACAGCTCTGCAAACAGAATGTACATGAAGATTAAGATCAAGAGATTGATTTAGCAGGATGCCCAAGTACTTGAAAGAGGTCACACATTCCAGTAATTGACCTTCTAAGTCCTGCACTGTCAGTGCTGTTGTGCAAGCCTGAAGCTTTGGGGCCAATCCAAGCAGCATGGCTTTAGTTTTGCTAGTGCTGACAGCCAGTTTGTGGTCATATAGCCAGTTTTGGATATTGTTAAAGTCAGAGGAAAGGGTTGTATTGATAGTGTCTATATTAGTAGAACTTGTATAGATGACAAGATCATCAGTATATATAGAGTAGCACAGCAGGATTTTAGAGCAGCACAGCAGGATTTTAGAGCAGCTCCAGTGTTATTTATATAAAGAGAGAACAGGAGGGGCCCTAGGATGGAGCCCTGAGGTACACCAATGTTAATGGTGGTACTATTACATAGACAGGAATTCAATTTCGCCACTTGAGTTCTATTTGTCAGGTAGCTTTCATACCAGTCAACAACAGAGGAGGAGAAATGCAGGTGTCGAAGCGAGGAGAGAAGCAAAGTGTGATCAACAAGGTCAAAAGCCTTTGTGAGGTCGATAAAGACAGTCCCAGTCAGATTGCCAGTATCCATTTTTGAAAGAGTGTATGTGGTGAATTTAAGGAGTGCAGTCGTTATGCTATATCCTTTCCTGAAGCCATGTTGGGTATCCAAGAGCAGACTGTACTTAAGTAGATAGTCAGTTGTCCGAGTTACAATTTTCTCCATGATTTTGCTCAGTACCGAGAGTATGGCAATTGGTCTGTAGTTCATGACAACCTTAGGATCCCCTTTTTTAAGTACAGGTGTGATCCGAGCAGCTTTCCAGAGGTCAGGGACCATTCCACCTGAAAGTGATAACGTATAAACTTTGGCCAGCGGTAATGCAATAAGGGGAGCTGCAAGTTTCAAGAGGCAGGGTTCAAGGGAGTCTGAACCACAGCTGGTAAGATCAGAGATGGACCTCAGGAGCTTCAGGACTTCCTTTCTAGACACAGCCTTAAAATAGATTGGAGGAGTATAAGGAGGCACAGGGACAACACTTCCAGCTTATCCAGACAGGTTCCTGATGAGGAGTGGGAGGACACTGCAGTGGGATTGAAGGAAGAGGTATATTGGGAGAGATCAGAGAAATGCAGATTGAAAGAATTAGCTATGGTTTGTGAGTCATTGCAATGCACATAATTTATCAGCATACCACCAGGGGTAGTTGACTGTGAGATCCTAGGAAGGATTTGATGTGTGACCAGAATTTTCTAGGATCATTGGCCAAGTTAATCCTAGAACAAACGACACTCCTAGAAAACTAAATAACTTTAATGGTGAGTTATATGACAGATGCCAAAGGTGTGAAAAGACCTAGGTACATTAGTACATATATTTGTTGCCTGTTCAGACCTTAAAAATTATTGACAGAAGATATTTAGCTATTGCAGTATATTTTGGGAGTGAATTTTCCATTCGATCCAGGTATTATCTTTCTCCATATTTTGAGAGAATAAGAATGTCCAACCAACAGGCAATCTGATTAAATGAATCTTAATAAATGCCAAAAGGACATACTTCAACACTGGAAAGATGTCAAGCCTATGTCCTATAAAGAATGATTAAATCTTATGATGGAAAGTGCTAAATTGGAAAGATTGCATTATGCCAGATCTGGTGATATAAGTAAATTTGAGGTGCTCTGGGCTCCATTCACAGAGGCATTGGAAAACAACTTTGTATATTGTTAGTCAATCTTCTTGTTTTTATGTATATTTGTCCATTTCTTTTATTATTTTTTTTTTATATTATATTTTTCGTGGCAGGTCCACTGTCGCCATCTGCCCTGGTCACAGTCCCCGTGCTTCCACCACCATCTATTGCTGCCTTTGTCCCCAGTTACTCCTGACTTACACCCTGGAGGGTGGGCAGTAGCAACGGTTTCCTATCCACGCCGCAGACCAGTGACCGGTTGGGGACTGCAACGATGGCAGCTAATCAAGCCCCAAGGAGGGCCTTCACTAGACAGTGGATCCCGCCCACCTGCACCTTTTCCTGTATTCTTTAGGTGGTGGACGTGCAATGATGCCAGTGTCCACCCAGCCTCTGTATGATGAGCACCCTGGTGTGAGTGTCTCCCGCCCTGCCAGGAGTCCTCAGTGTGCCGGACACTTCCCGCCCACCCCTGGAGAAGGAGAGCTGTCCATGGGATGCTCCATCCTTCTCCCCAGCCGGCCCTTCAATGACTCGGGTCCGTTCCTGAATCCAGGTTGCCGGCACCACAAGCAGAAATCCAACCGATGTGCTGGCGGCCCTGCCCTTTTTGTTTTGTTTTAATCCTGGTCACGCTCAGTCTGGGTAAGAAGGAAAACCTGTCTCTGAATAAATATGGGATTAATACCAGGCTGTAATAAGATGTAAAAGGATTCTGAGCCCAATAAAAAAAATAAATAAATAACACCCTCCTTGGAGGGTATTATTGTGCTTAGAAAATTGGCAGTGTGGAAAAAAAAAAATGATACACAAATGTTAATAAAAAAAATTATTATAAGTTTTGTTATTAAATAGTTCCTCCGCCTGTACTGGAATGAAGGAGTTTTGTCCTAATGGAGACTCCATAGTTACCAAGAAACAAAAAAAGCTGATTGTATGCAGTTAACGCTGCACAGCATTTATTGTTTCTTTATTGGGACAACCGGCCCCCATCATGCAACATATTTTCTTCTTGTAACCTACCTGCTGTTTGCTTTTTATTTCAGAGCAAATTCTTTTTTCTCCCATTTCTTTTAGGGCTGGGGCCATAGTGTGTAATAATGTGCGCCGTTTCAAAGTGAGCGTGGTTGGGGAGGTGGTCCTTTTCCTGTTGATGCAGGTGAGGAACATGCAGATAGGACAGATTTTGTGGAGCTACTGTTCGACTCAAACTCTTCTTGCTACAGCGCTCTCTCTCTCTCTCTCTCTCGTGCACAGCAGTGGGGAGTCGTGGGGAGTCAAAAACTGCTTTGAATAGAGACAAGTGTAGCTCCGGTACCGGTACTAGGCATGAGAGGAGTGGCACTTTCTTGGTTTTCTGTATCAAGATAGATGTCCATTTGTGATACTGAAAACCAAGAAAATGCCACTCCTCTCAAGCCCAGTACCAGTACCGGAGCTTCGTCTGTACTGTGACACACATTTTTTTTTTTTTTTTTTTTTTACAGTTAATGCTGCTCATTCTGTGGCCCATCTGTTATTTTTTTCTCTGCTTATTATGATTGCATGGGTTTTGTGGAGAGATCAGCTCAGGCACCAGTTTACATCTGGCTTACTGAGGGGCAAACAATGGCAGCTGACAAGTTTCAAAATTCGAGGTGCCCAAGAATACTCTTAGTAACAGAGCACCCTGAATTGGGACTCCTTTTCAACTGGGCATTATTAAGAAATAACACCGGTGCCAGGGTGTTTTAGCCAATCAGAGTGCAGCTTTTCACTTGCCTGTTTTCTAATGCCATGTAATGCTCATCTCAGCTGGACAATGTTACTCCCTCATACACAGAATGGCATGTGGGAGTCCTAGAAGCCCTATGCATGGAGAGGATGATCGCAAGCACCAGAAACTGTTACAAAGCATGATAGGTAAGTTTTCATACATTACTTCTATTAAATGGGTCACTTAAAAAGTGTATTTATTCTTTCTTGTGCCTAAACTTATATTGCCTTCTGTTGCAATGATAGGGTTAAGCTATGTTGGATCCAAATGTATTTCCTAGTTTTGTGGTATGCCTTTTCTCCCTTGAGAAAACCCTCAAGGGTCCACTTTTCCCATTTTTACATATCAATTGTTGTTTGTTGTTTACCGTTTCTTATTGTTTGTTCTGTGTTCATTGTTTATTAAAATATTTATTAAAAAAGTTCACTTAAAAAAAAAAAAAAGAGTTGCCTTCCTAGTCTCGGAGGTGTACTGTTCTGGAAGCCCATGAGAAGACACCTCCGCTCCTCCTCACAACCCCTGCTTGAAGTTCCCAGGACACAAACCACCTTTGTGCAGCAGTCCATTAAGTACAGAGTGCCATTACTCTGGAATGAGCTTCCTGCCCCTATCCAGGAAAGCTATACCTAGCAGTCCTTCAAGGGACAACTCCCCCCAAAACCCAGCTGTAGCTGCTTCTGTTGAGTCAGTATTGGCCAATGTTGAGCCAAACAGCCTCTGCATCCCAGAACTTAACGTGATGTACTGTATATTATGGAACCACACAAATGCACTTTGTCCCATTGAACTATATGTATGAATTGTTATTCTTCTTTTGAGTGAAGATCATTGTACAAACTAACTACCATTGTTTCTGCTGTCTCTATTGTCTTCCTGTACCTGATGTTGTATCATGTGAATTCTATGTATCATATGTAACTTACCTGGCTCACCCCTGAAAAAAGTGACACAAGTCTCAGCAAGCTTAACAGCTTACCAAAATCTAATAAATAATTAAAAATGTGCACAATGATAAATAGCAAGATAAATCATTTTTATCTTCATGACAGGGTATTGGTCTTCTGACATCTCATGAGTGGTGAAGCCATGAGTTAGATACCAGTGGACCAATAGCCTCAAATGAAGGTAAGAATGTAATCTTAAGTCAGAGGCTATGTCATGTTTGATTTAAACAATATGTGATTAGATATTTTTGTGATAGAAATGGTAAAAAGTTACAAAAAAAAGTACAAAATGTAAACTGTGCTTTTCCTTTTTTAATGGCTCTGCATTAGGGATTTTAATGTTCCAATACAATCAAAAGATATGTGACATCTCACATGTGATAAATTTCTGAGAATGCTCAGTGTGACCAAAATGAGTAAGATAAATTTCTGAACATGTTCAGTGACCCTCTTCATTTATCTTGCTGTGTTGGGTCACAATAACACCTTATCTTCAGTCAGACCATGTTGTATCCACTATTAAGGCACTCAAGGGATTGGGAAAGCTTTGTTAATCTAATCGTGCAATAGAGTTACTTAAAATCCACTGAACTGAACTGGATTTATCAGATTCCAATCCAATTTTTAGTATTTTGGATTTGTAGAACTGCACTCTAAAAATCCTAATTCCTAAACTGATTTTTTAACATAGGAATTTCAGATTTTGGGGTTCTGATTTGGGATTTAAAACTCTACATCTAAATCAAATTCTGATTTTGAGGTCCTTTTAGGTGTTAAATGGGAATCACATTAGGAACTGGATTGGAATTTTCTAAAATCCTGAACAGTTCAATCGGTTCAGAACTGGCAGACTCTTAGCACCCCTAACCTAGAGGCATAAGACCCTTGGCTGCCGTTCAAGTCCAGTCACCCTCTAGAGTTAGATGAACTAATGGTAACCCAATCTCTGATCATGCCTAATGTTAAAATAACATTACATCCCTTCAGAGACATTATACAGTACATATGCAGTAAGATACATTGCACAAATAATGATGGAAATATTGTGAAACACGTCAATATATGAAATAAGATATTTAGAGCAGTGTTATACCTTGTAACATGACTTGCAGTGGTTTACAATCCTTACCCTTTGGCTTGGGTGGTCAGCTCACCACTCTGCAGGTTACTATGATATAATACCTACTAGACCTTTTGTTTTGTCTGGGAAAGGCACCCTGGGCCAAAACCTGCATCCAGGTGTGTTCCAGGAGCACAGGAAGGGTAAATGACTTGATAGGGTCACACAGTATGCAAGTGGAATTGTCTGTCTCAGCCCAGGTCTGCTATGTTTCCATATTCAAAGCTTGGTGGATTAACCCTAAGATATGCACAATGTCTTAATCTTTACATATTGAGATTTTTGGAATATTGAAAAATTGTCTGCTAGCATTCTCCTTTTCTTCTCCACCACCCTCTTCTCCCACATCTTCAGCATTACATGTCAAATCTCCCTCCAACCCAGCTGTGGCTCATAAACATGTTGCAGTTTGTACATTTTGTTTTGTAACTCTTCTTTCATTGTTTAGAGCTTGGAGGAGAAGCAAGATGACTGCATGCTATGCAGGAGCTTGCAGAGGTTCTGAACAGAGCCTAGCATTTTCCTCTGAAATCAGCTCTTGTTTGATAGAATTGCTACAGGAGAAGTGATTTGTGCTTCTGTCATCTCCAGAGCCTTTACTTTGTCCAGAGTTCATGCACATTTTAAGTTTACTGCATTAGTTTATTAGTTAAACTAGACAAGGCGATAGGCATAGGGACTTTAAGGTTTAGTTTGGGATTTTAAGTGAGCAAGTGTGAGGAGGTAGTTTTATTATTTTATAGGTGAAAATGGAGTGTTGCAAACTGTAATTTCTGTGCTGAGAGAGACAGTATAACCTGTACGAATTCACCTTGCCACTGAAATCAATGAGAACTGTTCGTGCATACCTCGACCCAAATCTGATCTGCTGCCGGCCTTTCAGTCTACGCCTTCTGTTGTTCTTGGCACTCTAAACAGAGTGGGTCTTCTTGACCATCTAGGACATCTGTGGTCCTGAAGAGTTCCCTGGATACCCCTGTCAGTGGATTCGGGAAGAGAGGTCAGTATGACCTTTTGTGTGTGAAGACCTTGCTCTGCAGATGGTTTCTGAGACTGGATGTGTTGGACATTTTGCTGGCCAGTCTGGATCATGGATTTACTGAACATTGATCCTTTGTTGGGGTGAGGTTCTCCAGATGACTGTGAGAGGGGCACCTGTCTTCCTCTTTTTTGGCCGGTGAATTGTTTCCACCTGCACCATTTTCAGTGGAAAACTGTACAGGTCTCTGGCATGAGTGAGAGGCTCACCAGACCTATTGTTTGAACTGTGATCTTTTAGGTCAGTCTCTCCATCTCAGCTAATTAAATTTGAACTTGTCAGCCAGTGAGTTAATCTCGGAAAGTGAAGGAAGTGGCATTTCCCGAAGTGAGCTGGTTTTGCCTGGTAAGAGTAGGCATACCAGACTTTTATTTGAGGTCCAGTCACTGAAAAGGACATAACGCTGACTGCATTTTTATTATTGC
The DNA here is from genome assembly GCA_016271365.2 of Neoceratodus forsteri. Taxonomy (NCBI): domain Eukaryota; kingdom Metazoa; phylum Chordata; order Ceratodontiformes; family Ceratodontidae; genus Neoceratodus; species Neoceratodus forsteri. The sequence continues at coordinate 36,244,133 of CM057456.1, forward strand.
TATGAATTTGAAAATTGCCCCCTGGAAGTTGCCTTCATTCCCTAGCACTCCTGTTTTTTCTCCTGTAGTAATATATTTTTGCTTTTCTATTGCATAATGTGTTTTGGGGAGGTTGAGGGTTTTGTGGGTGGGGGAGGATTAGTATAAAGTAATTGAGGGATGTGGGTTGATTTAAACTGTTCTAGTTGTGTGTATGTATGAAGGCATGTGTGTGGAGTAGTGTATGTATTAGGTGTGTGTGTGTGTGTGTGTGTGAGAGATCAGATAATTACTATCTTTGTAATTAAGGAATTGAATTTTGAGAATCGAAGGTAGGCTCCTTTGGTTTATCTGAGATGTGCAGAGAACTAGGGTGGACATGAATAGCCTATGATCTACGCTGATCTCTGGTCCTTCATCAGCCTCCCCATATTGGCAATGACAACAAGATGCTATTGCAAGGTTGGGATTCAGAGGAGCCAGAATGGTTAGCTGTGGTGGGGTGTTGTAGGCTTGATGGAGGTGAGTGAGATAGGGGTGGTTAGGTGCAGGAGACACCCTGGGTTTAGAAGGGACCTGGAGAGAGGACAGATGTGTTTGGTTCTTGTCCCCAGGGGTCCCACCAGACTGAGTGGGCAGGTAGCTGGAATGGCTGCAGCACCTACCAGTCCCCTTAAGGTTGCTTTGCAATGCCAGATCGATCAGAAACAAGACTGCAATTATAGCAGACTTGATTTCTACAGTCAATTTGGCTTGCATTATAGAGACCTGGGTGGGTGATGTCAGGTCACTTTTGGAGGCAGCCGTCCCCCCGGGTACTCTGTGGTGCACTGCTCTAGGGTGGAACGAAGGGCTGGGGGAGTAGCTCTCTGTTTTAGATCCAATTGTCCATATTGTGTCTTTTCTCTCTTGGTCTACCCCACCACTCCTTTACCTACTGCTGCTGAAATGAGCAACCACCAAAACTTTCACTCTGTCTCAGCCATGCTTGAAACCATTTACGATCTTGGCGCCTGCACCTCAGACTGTTATATGGCTTCACCACCCTTTTCTAAACAGAATATCCTTACATCCTCTTAACTCTAGCCCCTGCCAGTGTCTACTCATAACCTTGGGATCTTGACTCTGTGCTCCTGCTACATAGTTCCCCACAGTTCACATTGTTTATTCCTTAACAATAATATTGATGATAATAATAATATTGTGGGATAATCTCAGAAACAAAAGCAAGCATCAATTTTCCAGATTTTCATTTCTAGATTTATTTTAAAGGTTAAGAAGAATGTAAAATGGTCAAAGCCATAGCATCCCTTTATTAAATGTGTTTCTGTTATGATAAACTGCCAAGCAGAATGGTTGACCTTTACACACTATCTGCATTCCCAGTGGATACAGATTAAATAGGGTGCACACTGTATTTAATTATTTTGCTTGAGCCACTGATAAAGACCAGGCAACAGTACAGAGGTACAGAACATAAACAGGGCAATCTCCAATAAGCGAATGACTGGTGACTTTTCCAATAAGAAAATGGTAACCTCACAGCCTTGTTGTACCATCATTCTGATAAAGATGTTGCTAGCAAGATGCTGTTCTACCATTGTTCTGACATCAGAGCAATGGTACAATAGCAACCAAAAATCAGACATCAGTGTCACGGACTTAGAAAAACTGTCACTTTCAGTGTCTGAAACTGACAGAAATAGGTACTTTGTTTTTAAAGGTAGGTAACCAGCCAGTTCCACGTCATAACGGTGAATACATAACAGTGCCATACCTACGGGTGAGTGCACAATGCTGATAACACAAATGGCAACCGTGCATTAGGCCAAATACAAAACCGGCACCCATACCACCACACATAATTCTATGTTCTATGCAGAGGGCTGCGCCCCCACACCCCCCCTTCTAAAAATAATCAACTCTGAGGGGGGGGGGCCCTGACAGTGGGGCAAGGAGCCGACATGGACCAAAAAAATTACAACACCCAACACATTCCCCACCCAAAAACAGTAGCACACCAATCCAGGATCAAACCCAGATCCTTCTACACCGGAGACATACACTGCTTCCAGAAGCCCACTTGGCCAGCTCAGCACTGCCTCCATGACCTCACCTCCTATATCCTGCTTCTCGTGATGTCCCTCCTACCAGCTCTGTATCCTACAGTCACCACTTCAGACATTCTACCCTTGTCATTTCCACAGTCGTTCTCCTTCTACAATCGCTGTACAGACAATCGGTCAAATTGAATCGCTCAAAGTGAGTTACTCAAATTGACAGTGCCCATATCACTGGATACCTGACCATCCCTATGGTATAAAAAGATAAACATGTAGTCAAACGAAGCACAAGGGTGAGATCCCATCTCAGGGAAATTTGTTATCTCACAGACTACTCAATATTCACTTTCATGGTCATTTGTGTCATAAGTGTCATTTGTCATAAGTGTCATTTGTGGGTATCCTGTCTGTTTTGGTAGGTACTTTATTTTCTTTGTTAAACAGCTGAGTATACCTATTGCCTAATACTTTATAGTACATTGTATCTTTTTGCTCAGTCTCTGATTTTTCTCTTCTTTCTCCAATGTTTTAGAACTGTTTAGTTATTGTGGCAGAGGTGTGGTACTGTGTTCTTCTTGTAGTTCAAGGTGCTTTTGAAACTGCTGATTTCTATTGGTTTAAACTACTACATTTTTTTTTCTCTATTTTAAAAAAAGCTACATCAACTTGGTTTGTTGTCACCTGTTTGTTGTTGCTAAGTAGCAGATATTTTTGCATTGTGCTCTGATTCTGTGATAGAATCTGTATTAGTAGAAGGTAGATTATTGTGATTGTAGTTACCTTTTGATGGTAAGGATAAAGAGGTGAGATAGAAGTGTATGTATTTTCAAATATTATAGAGAAACAGTGGCAGGATTTTTAGGACAGTAAATTAATAAAAAGGGAACTAGGAGAGCTTCAGTAGCAGACAAGTAGTGGAATAGCAGTATAACTGCAGTATAATGTGGGAGTGGTGAATGCAGTGGCTGTGGGGCAGCCATATTCAGGCAGATCTTCTGGACACTGAGGTGCTGCCCTATCTGCATGCATCTTTCTGGACCTGGGATGAGGTAGCCAGACTCAGAGCAGAAGTAAACTGGGTCAGGAGTACCATCGCCTCATCCAGAGACCACTCAGTCCAATGCAGCTGCCTCAAAGGATGCAGAGAACAAGGAGTACTTGGATGACAGTGGGCTCAGAGAGGGTTAGACCAGTCAGGCAGAGGCACATCCCAGATCCTATTCCACTCAAGAACTCATATGCCACACTGCCAAACAGGGACAACCAAATAGAGGTACCCAGAGAAATGGAAGGAAAGGATGTGGAGGTTAGCCAAATGCAAAAGATGGAGATTAGCACCCAGGAGGTGGATAGGCAGAATAGGGGCAAAATTCAGCAGAAAGGCAGACAGCAAGGCGAACCAGGGATAAAGGACAACCAAGGAAGGGGCTGGAGTAGAACAGCAAAACAGTCTAGGAGGTCAAATCATGGAAAGTCATGTGTGCAAATGCCAGGAGCCTTAGCAACAAGATGGAAGATCTGGAGGCTGTCATGGTGCAGTCAGACCTGGACATTGTGGCCATCACTGAAACCTGGTGTAATGATAACCACGACTGGGAGTTGGCCATACCTGGCTACAGCATATTCAGAAGAGACAGGGCAGGCAGGAAGGGAGGAGGAGTGGCACTGTATGTGAAAAATGACATAAGGGCCACAGAGATCCAGGAGGAACAAAATGGGGGAGAGATACTGTGGGTTAAGCTGGAAAGGAAAATGGGGCCAGCCATCCGCATAGGTGTGTGGTCTATAGACCACCAGCCCAGGAGGAAGAAACAGATAGGAGTTAATGCTAGCCATCCAGAGGATGGCAGACAAGGGTGAGGTAGTACTGGTTGGAGACTTCAATATTCCAGACGTGGACTGGAGCATTCCAGCAGCAGCATCAACTAGGAGCAGATTTATCCTGGACTCCTTCAGGGTGCCTTCCTCAAACAACTGGTCATGGAACCAACCTCGGCAGAAGGCAATACTGGACCTTGTGCTCACAAACAGGGACGGTGTGATGGGGTAAGAGTGGGGAGCACCTGGGGAACAGTGACCACCAGTCACTGTGGTTTGAAATCACAGAAAGAGCAGCACCAAACCACACAAAAACACGATCCTGGATTTTAGGGGCAAACTTTGGGAAAATGGGAGATACTTGAAAGAGACATTAAGGGAATGGGGCAGGAATCAGGGGTTGAAACAGTGGGAAGTATTTAAAATGGGATTACAAGAGCAACAGAATTATATATTAAGCAGGTTAGCAAGAGGAAAAGGAAGAGGAGACCATTATGGTTTTCCAAAGAGGTAGCAAAGAAAGTGAAAGCCAAAAGATTGCATTCAGGCAATACAAAAAGACACAGGCAGAAGGGGATAGGGAGAAGTACCAGGAGAAGCAAAGGGAGGCAGGAGGTCAGTAAGGGAAGCCAAAGCTCAGACAGAAGAACACATTGCAAAATCAGTGGGTAGAGGTGACAAAACCTTTTACAGGTAAATAAGTGAAAAAAGAAAGGCAAAGGGAGGGATAGTGAGACTGAAGGGGGAAGATGGGGGCTGTGTGGAGGATGACAATAGTAAAGCTGACATATTGAACAGGTATTTCTGCTCAGTCTTTACTGAGAAAGAGGAGGGTAATGGGTCTGAATGGAGTGAAAGGGGTGAGAATGTTGTAGAAATGGACACAAGTCCCTTTACACGAGAAAGGGTCCTGAAGGAACTGGAAGTAATAAGAGTTGATAAAGCAATGGGGCCAGATGGGGTGCACCCCGGTCCTTAAAGAACTAAGAGAGGTGGTGGCTGAACCTCTTGCTATCCTGTTTAGCCGATCACTAGAAACAGGGAGGTACCCAAAGACTGGAGGATAGCAGATGTAGTCCCCTTATACAAAAGTGGGAACAAAGAGGAAGGGGAACTACAGACCAGTCAGCCTCACCTCGGTAGTGGGGAAGATCATGGAAGCACTACTGAAGGAGAGATTGGTGGAACATCTGGTTGTCAATGGACTACAGGACCCAAGGCAGCATGGTTTCACCAGGGAAGGTCATGTCAGACCAACCTCATTGAATTTTGACTGGGTGACTAGGGAGGTGGATCAGGGAGGGCAGTGAACATGGCCTATCTGGACTTCAGCAAGGCCTTTGACACTGTGCCACATAGAAGACTATTGCACAAACTGGGGAATATGGGTGTGGGCAGGACAGTAGTGCGGTGGGTAGGTAACTGGCTGGGCAGCAGGACACAGAGGGTGGTGGTAAATGGCTGTCACCCACAGAGGGAAGAGTGACCAGTGGGGTACCACAGGACTAGTGCTGGACTGGTACTATTCAATATCTTCATCAGTGACATTGCACAGGACCTAGAAGGCAGAATTTCACTGTTCGCTGATGACACAAAGCTCTGTAACAGAGTAGACACACCAGAGGTGTAGACAGAATGAGAAGGGACCTGCAGAAACTTGAAGAATGGTCAGGGTGTGGCAGTTGAAATTCAATGCAAGGAAGTGCAAGATAATGCATATGGGGCACAAAACCCTGGCACAATATATCAGTTGGGGGTGAGGATATAGCATGCACCAAGCAAGAAAGGGATCTTGAGTTATCATCTCTGATGACCTCAAGGCAGGGAAACAGTGTGACAAGGCAGCAGGTAAAGCAAATAGGATGCTGGGATGCATAGGCAGGGGCATCACCAGTAGGAAAAGGAGGTCATAATTCCACCATACAAGACACTAGTGAGGCCGCACCTGGAGTACACTGTGTAGTTCTGGAGACCTTACCTACGTAAGGACATAGACAGGGTAGAGAAGGTTCAGAGGAGGGCAACAAAGATGGTGCATGGATTGCATCACAAGTCCTATGAGGACAGGTTGAAGGCACTGAACATGTACTCCCTGGAGGAGAGGAGGGAGAGAGGGGATATGATAGAGACATACAAGTATCTTACAGGGAGGAACAGGGTGCAGGAATGCACTATTTTTAAGCAAAAAAGATGTTCCAGGACTAGAGGGCATGGGATGAAGTTGGAGGGAGGACGATTCAGAGGAAACGTGAGGAAGAATTTCTTCACAGAACGGGTGGTGGACAAGTGGAACACCCTGCCAGAGGAAGTGGTGGGGGCTGAAACAATCACGGGATTTAAGAATGCATGGGATAGACATAAAGGAATTCTGGAGGTCAGGGGTAAGGGGCAACAGACTTCCTGGAAAACATAAACTGAACTTACAAACTTAAATGGGCAGACTGGGTGGGCCATAGGCCCTTATCTGCCGACACTGTCTATGTATCTATGGTTTGTGGATTCCATGTCAATACAGCGAATAAATTTCAGCGAAAGTAATTTCGCGAATATTTAATGGCATAAGTCCATTTCAGCAATCGGTAAATTCAGCAAATGTCGATCCAGTGTGCATCTTGAGATGTGCTATTGGAAATCAAAGGCCACTCTTTGCAACTAATCCTACTGTGACCATGTGCTGTACTCCTGCACAACTTGAAACAAGCGTCAGTCAAATCACAATTACAAATCCAAATGCAGATATTGGGGCAGTTACAAGTGCTATCCGAAGTGCACTAACAATAAGATATTAAAGGGGTATGGACTGATATAGCAGGGGGGCTATGCCCCCTGCACTCCCCCAGGGCCTGCACCCTTGACTCCCCCATTTCTAAAATAACATCCTCCAAGGTGCACCTGGACCGTGGAGGTAGGCTATTACCCCATAGTCACTGAAACTGTTCTGTGCTGTAATGCAGCGATCGCTATTATTGCAGTCGCTGAAATAGCATTGCGGTAATTGACTTGCTGAAATTGCATTGCTGAAATGACATGCTACCTAATTTGTGATGTCTCATGGTTATCTTGATAGGAACATATTCTTGTTTTGCAGCACGGGCCATCTATTTGTAACCCTGACCTTAGGAATGAACTCCTCAAAGATATGAGGGTAGTCAGGCTAGGGTAGCTATTTTGATTGCTACTTTACGGAAATACAAGGGCACAACATAAACATTAGAGGATCTTCCATATGCAAACTATAACCTTCCCACTTCGTGTTCCCCCATCTACTTTTAAGAAACATATCAGCTCCCTCTCCAGCACTTCATGACGCCAGGCCAATGGTGTAGACAGGAAGGTAAACGCCACACATTCAAGTTTCAAGTTTATTTCAATCAGTCATAGACCTCTTCACATTTGTGTACATTTAAAATCATTAGTACATAATATTAAAATTTAAAAATATAACATTCCAACAATCATTAAAACTCATAACAAATAACAGTTCAGGTATGTTTTCTACTATAAATAGTGTCTAGTATCTCAAGACTCATGTTAGGAATCATTTGGCTAAAAATTTTGCACAGCTCTGAGCTACTCCATTTCTTAAATACAAAGAACATACACAAAGCTCCAGTATAATCAGGACTTATATAGTACATTGCAACACAACCTATGCGTTATTTACATTTTAGACATAACAATGAAACAGCTGTAAGGTAGCCTACTACCCTTTGAATTATTAGTCTTCAGTAGTGAACATCAAGTTCAAGAGAGTGAGCTTATCATAAGTTTGTATGTTATTCCATAATGGAACAAGCCAGTATGCCCTAAGCTTACAGTACCATGGACACACAAAGATTACATGTTGTAAGTTTTCAGTGTACTGATCAGTGCAGGAACAAAAGCCCATAGCTGGATCAGAAGATTTTTGGAATCTGGCTTTTAGGACATTGCACTTGAACGTTTCCAATCTGTATATCATAGAGTTTCCTCTGATTGTAATCTGTTAGTACATCCAAATAATGTCTATAAATACCACACAAGGCACTGGATACAATAGCACAAGAGCCACACATTAATTCCATTCCTGGACAATATCTTTAGGTCAGAGGCAGGTAGGTATTTTAATATAGGCCTTTTGCAACTCAAAGTACTTTACATTAAATGAGCATACTGAATAAGTAAATATAGAAAATACATAACTACAATAAATAAATAAATACAAAATGCAATGTGCACAATAAAATAGACATCAGAAGAAGTTATGAAAACAGGTAAGGTCTGTACATAGAGCCAGTTGCCCACCTCCATCCTAAAGCATGTCTAGATGTACAGTAATAAGATAGACATGAAGCAGGTGGGAGATCCAGATGAACAAGGCTTCCAAGAGAATACACTGTCCCCTGCAGACCTAGAATGGAGGGAACTCAGTACTTGAACTAGAATATTGTCCTGGAAGAATGCACAATAAGTGACAGTAATAGTCCAGTCCATGAGCCCAACTGATCATTCCACCAAGGCCAAGTCCTGATTTTAGCCATCTTAGATGTAGGTTATCAAGAGTATTTATACATCTATCACCCCACCTGGCCAGGACTGCAGTTCATGCTGCTCAGGTGGATGGGATCCCGGGCAACCCCCCTTCTGACTGCACATGGGGCACCAGCAGTTCCAGATGGTCCTTGCTGCACACACAGCTGTACTATCCTCTGGCATATGCAAGTTTCCAAACTCATTTAGAAGTACTTTTGAGGCTCCAGCAGGAGTTTTGTCTTAGACTTTCAGTTCCAAACCAACAGCTCTGCTCAGCTGTAGTACCTTGATTTCTCCTTAGGAAAACATACAGCAGTGGTGCTTTTGGCATCCTCGTGAGACCTGACAAGTTTTGTCTGTCGAACCTGTGCACACTGGAGCATCCACTTCCCTGAGATACATTCAACCTGGCCTTCACCCTGGCTCCCTTGGAAACTAGAATCACAGCTGAAGGGCACCTGGTTAGCTCGGCCACACTTAAGCTCCCTTATACCTCTCAAACTCCCTTCTCTTCATTCTTCTTCCTCCCTTCTTCCTCTCTTGCAGTGCCTCCTATTTTTTTCTGGCACAGAGTAAGCCACTCCTCTAATTATCGGTGGCAACAATTGGGTACAAAATTCTGTGGGCTCTCTCCTACTCATAATAAGCCCCATGCATAAAAAATAAAAAAGCCTATGGGCTGCATATCATAGAAACATAGAAGTTGACAGCTGATAAGGACCGCAAGGTCCATCTGGTCTGCCCATTTCTTTTTCTACCTTATAAATGTACCATCGGCCTTTGCTCTGTCAATGGTCTATCTATTCATACTCATCTGTATTGCTCCCTTATGCCTATCCCATGACTGCTTGAATCCCTGCACTGTATTCATATCCACCACTTCCTGAGGTAGGCCGTTCCATGCATCCACCACCCTTTCTGTGAAAAAGAACTTCCTCACATTACCCCTTAATCAGCCTCCCCCTAATCTCATGCTGTATCCTCTTGTCCTGCTATTTTTCTTATGTTGAAACATGTTAGACTCTTTCACCTTGTTAATGCCCTTAAGGTGTTTGAATGTTTCATCATATCACCTCTCCCTCCTTTGATCTAGGGTATACATATTGAGCTCTGTTAATCGATCCTCATATGTTTTCTGATGCAGTCCTGCACCATTTTGGCTGCCCTTCTGGGACTTCCTCAATTTGGTTAATGTCCTTGTGAAGGGTGGCCTCCAGTACTGCATGCAGTACTCCAAATGGGGCTCAACTAGTGTCTTGTAAAGAGGGATTATTACCTCCTCTCCAACTTGTGATACCCCTACTAATATACCTAACATCTCCTAGTCTTACCTACTGTTTTAGTGGTCTGCTTGGATGATTTCAGGTCATCGTTGATGATGATGCCCAAGTCTCTTTCTTCCCTTGTGACTGGCAGCAACTCCCCTCCCTGCCTATAGGTGGCTTCAGGGTTTCTCTTCCCTATGTGCATGATCTTGCACTTCTTTGCATTAAACCCCAGTTGCCACTCTTCCGACCATTTTGCTAGTTTATCCAGATCTCTTCTCATTCTGCCCACCCCATCTGGATCATCTACTCTGTTGCAGATCTTGGTGTCATCTGCAAACAGACAAACCTTACCCTCCAGTCCATCTGCAATGTCACTGATGAAGATATTAAAGAGGATTGGCCCCAGGACTGATCCCTGAGATAGCCCACTTGTGACTTGCATCTCTTCTGACTGTATACCCTTTACCACCACTCTCTGTTTTCTGCCCACCAACCAGTTTGCCACCCAGTTGACCAACTTCTGACCCACCCTGAGCCTACCCAGCTTATTAATCAATCTTATATGTGGAACAGTATCGAAGCTTGCTGAAGTCAAGGTAGTATGACATCAACTGCTCCCCCTTGGTCCACCACTCTGGTTACCCAGTCAAAGAAATCTATGAGATTAGTTTGACAGGACCTTCCTTTTGTAAACCCATGCTGTCTTGGATCCTATGCTCCTATGGATTCCAGGTGTTGCACTATCCTTTCCTTAAGGAGTGCCTCCATAATCTTGCCCACTACTGAGGTAAGACTGACAGATCTGTAGTTCCCTGCCTCCTCCCTGCTACTGCTCTTGTAGAGCGGGATCACATGAGCCCTTCTCCAGTCTTCTGGGACCTCTCCTGTGCTCAGAGACTCACTAAACAGTTCTGATAATGGTTCTGCTAGTTCCACCCTTAGCTCCTTTAGTACCCTGGGATGTATACCATCAGGTCCCATTGCCTTGTACACCCTGAGCTTATCCAGCTCTTGTAGGACCCTTTCTTTTGTGAAGGGACTAGTGCTCACCTCCCTCCCCCCTGTGTCCATGGTGCTGAGCAGTGGGCCCTGCCCTACCTTCTCTTCAGTAAATACTGAGCAGAAGTATCTATTTAGGATAGATGCTTTTACATGGTCCTCCTCTTCACATGCCCCCTTATCTCCTTTGATCTTAGCAATACCCCCTCTGGACTTTTTCCTTTCACTAATGTATCTATAGAAAGTCTTGTCACCTTCTTTTACTGTTTGTGCTAGTGTTTCCTCGGTTTGGGCCTTTGCCTGCCTTACTGCCTTCCCTGCTTCCCTTAGGAAGTTTGGTATGCCTCCTATCTTCATCCCGCTGTGTTCCCTTATATTTCCTGAAGGCCAGCCTTTTGGCTCTGACCTTTCTGCTACTGTTTTTGGAAACCAAAGTGGTTTTCTTCTTCTTTTGCACTTCCTTTTCTCTCTAACACAATGGGATGTTGCTTCAAGTATTGCATCCCTTATGCTTGCCCACTTTGCCTGTTCCCCTTCACCTGTATTTCTTTTTGCCAGGTCTAGCTTAACTCTGTTGGCTATCTTATCAAAGTCAGCTCCTCTGAAGTCCCACATGTTTCCCTTGGAATGGGATGATTTAGTTCTAGTGGCCAAATTGAACCATACCATGTGATAGTCACTGGCCCTAGGTGACCTTCTACCTGGAGATCTGTGATCCTTTCCCTGTTAGTCAGCACTAGATCTAGGATAGCCCTGTCTCTTGTGGGTTGTTGTGCAGTTGTTTGAGGCCCCCTGCAGGAATCCAGCATGTGTCTAGTTCTGGCAGATGTTCCTGCTGGTATTGACCAATCTGTATCTGGCATGTTGAAGTCTCCCATTATCAGAACCTGCTCTTTAGCTGTCATGTTTTGTATATCTTCTAACAGTAATGTGTCTATGTCCTCCCCCTGGTCTGGGGGCCTGTAAACAACCCCAGTTCTTATGGCTGTCCCATTTCCTGTTTCTAGGGTGACCCACAGTTCTTCTGGCTTATTATGTGTATTCTGAATTTCTGTAGCTTTGATATTTTCATTGACATACAGGGCCACTCCACCCCCTCCCTCTTTTTTGCACCTCGATCTCTTTGGAAAAGTACATAGCCAGGTACTGAAGTCTCCCAAGTGTGGTTACTGGTAAACCACATCTTGTTAATTGCTACTATGTCCAGTTTAGCCTCTGTCATTATTGGCTGCAGGTCTGGGATCATATTTCCCAGACTGCGAGCATTTGTGTACATTATTTTCCATTGTGCATTTGGGGCAAATTATGAAGGTACTGAGTGCTGGACGATGAGGGGTTCGAGCTACATGGGCAAAGACCTGCCATAGCCACTGTGCCCCACTGACATTACCTGCAGGCTACAGCGAGACAACCCCCCCATAATACTGCCCCAGTGCTCCAACCCACTAGAGATGGCTGGGACAGTCATTGGGGTAATTTCCCCTTTTTCTTCATTTTCTGGAACACAGCACATAGGCAACCCTATGATCAACAGCCATGCATTATAGGTCATGCAGAACACCACAGCAGTACCAAAGGGGTACAGACCCCCTCCACACTTGATTTATCCAGTCACTCATACAGCTACAGGTGCAGATAGTCCAGGATAGTGGCATGGGGACATGCCTGCACTTTGGGCCAATTGTGAAGGTACTGAGTGCTGGATGAGGAGGGGTGTGAGATACATGGGCAAAGACCCTGCCATAGCCAGTGTTTCCCCCACTGACATTACCTGATGGCCACAGCAGGACAACCCCCCCATAATACTGCCCCAGCCCTCCAATCCACTAGAGATAGCTGGGATAGTCATTGGGGAAATTTCCCCTTTTTCTTCATTTTCTGGGACACATGGTTATCTGCAATCCCTTGCTCCATACAGAGTAGACGATCCACTTGCAGACCTGGATGCACAACCAATTGGATGCTCACCTGTGTCTGCTGATTCACCCCCTGCACAGCAATGTGCTGGAGGAGGGGCAGATAGGCACCCTGCAGAGGCCTGCAATTGTGAATGTCATGCTCTGTGTGCCTGTTCATGGGTGCAAAGCTGTGTGGTTCAGGTATGCACCTGTCATGCATACCCAGTCCCTGGGAATGCATAGGCACCAATATCTTTGACATTAATTTAAGTGCTTGTAACCCCTCAAAAGGTGGGGTTTACCTGTTGAGTCCCCAGAGGCTCAAGATGGGTCCACTGTGATGCCTGCATCCTTTGGCTGGCAGTGGTTCTGAAGGTAAGGATAAAAGAGTTGTTGTTGTTCTGTTATTTTGTTGTGTGCCACTGACTAAAGAGGTGCCTCTGCACCCAAAGATGAACCAGAGGGATTAGGGGACCGTGGACGCACCTTGATAACCGAGACTTAAACTAGTTGTATTTAGTGTTGCAAAATATTAAAGTAGCAGCCTGCAGCAAGTAAAACTGTGCGAAACAGCAGTCAGGCCTGGAACTGAATGTAAATAGATGGATGTTGACATCTTGTGACCCTTGACCCCGTGACTGGCCAACTGGAATGCAAGGGGACCTGGAAAGAACACGAGCACTTGAGAAAATGGCAACAGAGCTCTTGGCACCCTTTGTAGCCACTTAAGGGCCAGATTATGAGTGACAAACTTGATAGCCAATAAGAGACTACGAGAGGAAGTGAGTTGAGCTGAACCCTTCCTTCAGCCTAGGAGAAGTTCAGAGTAGTCCTTCCCAAGTAGTTGGAAAGGAGAGTGGTACTGAGGGTCTGGCCACTCCTGGTGTGACTGAAACCAGCTGTTGGAAATGGCACCGAGCTGAGGAGAATTACTGAGAAGCCTGCATAGCTGTGAGAGACTGAATCTGCTGAAGGCATTTGCAGACTACTGTGATTGCAGATGAGAACAAGCCATTTTATCCTGTCTGGTGTACCAGAGGGAGGAGGCAGTCAACAGCCTGTCTCCAAGATATTCGTACCCTTAACTGAATGAGCACCCACTGGGTGAGGTGGGGTAGCTCATTGGTTTCGATCTTTCTTGTCACACTGTCAAGTGTTGTTTGAGAATTCAGCTATGCATTTTTAGTGAATATCTGTTTCAGCGAATGTCAGAGGCCTCAGCGACGGCATTTATGAATACAAAGCTGAAATTACATGGAGCCCTGTTATGCCCTCTGGAACCTGCCTTTTTGCCTGCCACCATTGATGTTCCCCTCCAGCCTGAACGACTTAAACTACCTCAGGGGCCAGCACAGGAGAGCAACATGATATCATTGTCCCCCCATACCAAAAGCCCCCATACACCAACAAAGGCATATCCCTCTGGCTGCGCTGCGATCTTAGTGACGCAGGGGAGCTGCACCGCCCCTGCATCACCCATCTATAGGATGCTAACACCACAGCGCACTTGGACACAGGGTAAGTAACTGAATCCTAACTGTTGTAATGTGCTCTCATTACAATCACTGATCACTGAAGTTCCACAATCACTATTCTTGGCTAGTCGCTATAATTGTAAGCGTTGAATTTCATTCATTGTATATGAATCGCTGTAAATGCATCACTGAAATGACGTACTACCCATTTAAGTGGCTTGCAAGGTATAAAAAAGGTAGTGAATTGATTGTATAATGATGCTTTTTGTACCTTATTGGGAAGTAAGTTTCATTCATTATCAAATTTGAAAAAAAAGAAAGAGCCCTGGCTAGCATTAGTTGTAGCCAAATTATTGCAATAATGCATAATCGTGAGTGGTAGAGGCACCATTTTACTTGCCTACTAGGGTTTCAAAACAAGGGAACAGTCTCTTTACACATTTTCCAAGCCTGATAACTCAGAGAAAGTTTAATCCATTGACTACAATTGAGCCAATTAACCTGCTTGTAAAGAGAGCATAGTAAGCCCAAAGTAATTTATGAGTAAACCTACATGTCTTGTTTACAGACTTGTGTGTCCTCTGCAAGGCTGTTCTGCAGGATCCAAAATATATTGAGAAGCCATATTCTATGACTGGTAGGATGAAGTTAATTATTACAGCTTTCTTAGTTGCCAAAATGAAGTTAACTTTGTTATGGTAAAGTCCACCAAATCTTTAGTTAAATACTTTTACCAGGCTATCTGTGTGAGATCTGTCATTTAAGGCATTGTCCAGTTCCAGCTCAAGATATTGACCTGGTTCAAGGTGCCATCTTCAAGGGTATAGACAACCAAAGCTGGAACAGTGTTAAGGCAGGCGCTAGTACTAATTACCATTATCCAGTGTCAGTGGCTCAGCAGGTAGCACACTCGCCTCTGAGGCTAGGGAGGTTAGAGGGCTCTGGGTACTATCCTCACACCAGGCACTTGGGTTAAATCCCAATACTGACACTGTAGTGCTGCACGAGGGTGTGCTGCACTCCTGAGGTGCTATCTTTCAGATGAGGCAGTACAAACCGAGGTCCCATCTGCCTGTTCTGGTGGCTGTTCAGGTGGATATAAAAATCCCATGACACTCCTCGAAAAGAGTAGAGGAATTTTTATTAGTAAAAGGACTACAGACAAGAGAAGAAAAACAATACAATAGATCATACAAAACTCATTACATCAATATGACAATTAAAGAAACACAAGAAAAATTATTTCATACATCAGTATAAGTTTAGATAGAAGCATCCCGGTGGATGGTATATAGCTGGACTTTAAAAAGCTGCTGACCTGGTAAATCATCACTTAATATTTTGTAAATTGGTGAAAGTAGGATTTAACAAATATATTGTTAATTGGGCTTCATCTTGGCTAGAAGATTGTTCCCAGTCTGTAAAATAACAGATGTAATATCTGAGCAGGTAGGTGTGAGTAGCAGGGTGCCTCAGGGATTGGGTCCTTGGACCAGTCCTTTTTGGTATCTTTATTAGTGATTTGCATGATGGTGTTTACAATAAAGTCAGCAAGTTTGCTGATGATACAAAAATATATTCATAGGTAGATATAGCCATAAAACAATGTATGCTGCAACAAGACCTAGCATGCATTGAAAACTGGGCAATCTCAAACAAAATGCTCTTCAATATAGAGAAGAGTATTGTGATCCATCTTGGAATAAGAAATACAAGAACTAATTGTACACTGAATAGGAAAACTATAATGTCATCAAATTCTGAGAAAGATCTGGGGATAATAGTTACAGATCAGCTTTCAAGTAGGGATCAGTGTAGACAGGTGGCAAAATGGAGCAATTATATATTGTCATCAATAAAGAGATCATTTGTTACAAGGAATGAAAATTGTATTATTCCACTGCATTATACTTACATTTGACCCTATACTGACTATGCAGTGTCCTTTGGGCCTCATATCTATGTAAGTTTCCTTTAAAATAGTGACCACATCTGAAGTATGTAAATTAATAAGAAATTTAAAAAGAAATAAAGCTTGTGGCCCTGACAAAATAGAAAACAGATTATTAAAGGAAGCTGCCCAAGTGATATCTCCAGTACTAAAGGAAATTTTTAACTGGAGCTTAAGGGAGGGATCATATCCCTTAATATGGAAAAAGGCTAAAGTAATTCCAATTTACAAGGGGGGAGATCTATTGGATACTTCAAATTATCACCCAATAGCATTACTATCAACAGTCTCCAAAATGTTAGAGAGGATTGTCCATGGGCAATTAATAACATATTTGGAAAAATACCAAAAAATTACCCCTTTTCAGTCAGGCTTCAGACAGGGTAGGTCCGCGGCTACCGCACTCACTGATTTCCTGGACTCAGTTTCCACCCCTTTGGGAGAGTTGGGGGATCGGTGGGTGCAGTATACGTGGACCTATCAAAGGTGTTTGATCTAGTAAATCATTGTGTTTTGATTGAGAAGCTGAGATGCCTGGGAGTGGATGATGAACCATGTGGTTGGTTTAGATCATACTTAGAAGATAGATCTCAATTTGTAATTGTGAATGGATATAGCTCTAGTTTGGGTACTGTTACTAGGTGGTACCCAGGGATCAATCCTGGGTCCCCTCTTGTTTCTAGTATACTTAAATGACCTACCAAGATTAATTAAAAGCTCACAAATTAGACTTTATGCGGATTATACAGTTCCGATTGCATCAGGTAAAAACATGGGTGAATTAGAACAAAACTGCAGGGTGATTTTTAATTATGCAGAAATTTTTCACAAAGCTTGGACTATTGATCAACAATAAAAACAGACCATGTACTTTGGGTTAGAAGAAGGACAGAGTAGTTTCCAATTTGACAATCAAGACACAGGATGGAAAAATATTAGAGCAAACCCAGTCTTATAAATATTTGGGATCATAATCGATCAGGAATTTAATTTTGAACAACATGTGACTGAACTCATAAAAAAAAAATTCAAAATTAGGCAATGAGGCGATATCAAATTGTTTAACAAGGAAATGCATGAACATAGTAAATCAATTACTCCTTCCTGTGATTGATTATGGTAGCCATATTTATAGACACACCTTAAAAAACAGGTACATAGCCTGGATGTTTTATATAATAAACTAGCCAGATCTGTGTTAAATGTGATATTGGTACCCATCACTGTGAGATGTATACAGAGTTGGGATGGAACTCACTAGAACAGAGGGCAGAGGTTTTTGGTTAACACAGATAAAAGGATTACATAAATAACACACAAAATCATCTAATAAGTAACCTTAAAAACAGAACATGGATTAAACCTACGAAAATCAGGAGCAAGAGATTTCCTTGTTCCAAAAATTAAAAATAGATACAGTACAATGACTTTCCAGTATAAAGCATCAACAAGTTGGAATAGGCCCCCCCCGGGACCCAAACCTGTCTATTTTAGAATATAAGATTGCAGTGAAACATGAGCTGCGTTTTAAATGTTTGTGTAATAGGTGAAGTTTGAATGGCATTATATATGATGTTTGGTTGTTTAAAACAAATGAAATGATTGTATGTATCTAAATGTATGAAAATTGTATTTGTAAGTTGTGTATTTGTTTATTGTATTTATTTATTTTGTATTAAACAGGTATGCCTTGTAAATAGGGATTCTTTGAACCCCTAATGGCATAATTTTCTGTATAAATAAAATTTTACTTACTTACTTACTTAAGGATAGAAAAATCATTGAAAGCATGCAAAGAAGGACCACCAAACGGGTCCCTGTGTTAAAAACTGTGTTATGAGGATAAGTTGAAAGAATTGTGTCTCGATCTCCAGTCCAGAAGGGATAGAGGAGATCTGCTTATGTTATTCAAAATTTTAAAGGATCCCATACTAACCAAGGAATGCAATATTACTATGGCAGAAAAAACAATCAATTTAAGGTGCAACAATAGACAAATCAGGATTCCAAGAGTCATTGGTAATAGATGTAAAAATTACTTTACAGTAAGAGCACCTATGCTTTAGAACTCACTTCCACAATATACGGTTGACTTACAAAACTTTGATAATTTCAAAAGTAAATTGAATAAACTTTTTTTGGGCAGAGAATAACATAAACCCCATTTGTGTGGGGAAGATGGTCTTGATGGACTATTGTCTTCTTCCACCTTTACAAGGGTAGCACATCATTTCAGTGATGCATTTACAGTAATACCAAGTAATCAAGAAGGTACATTGTTTATATTTTGACATATAATCATAAAAGATCCATTTAATTTTTAGTACCTATGCATATTCAAGGAGGTTTAGACATTTCTCAATGTACCCATAATAATCTTAACTTCTTCTCCTTATATATTTTGCCATCTTGTGCCCTAAGTTTCTGTAGTGAAATGTTTACATTCTTATATATCTCTCTATATGTGTTACTTGCCTTTGCTGTGTTACCCACACACAGTGAACTTGCCAAATGTAGTATCTGACAATGGCTAATACTACGTATATAGTTTTTAAGCAATACTGCTTCAACCTCTCCCAAGATCACCATATATTATAGCAGTATATGTTAAATTATCAACTAAAGGCTCTCTCCATTCTTTTGCTCGATATGTCCAAAATGACTTTACATATTTGCATCCCAGAAATAAATGTTCTTGAGTTTCTAGTACCTGTATACATGTTGGTCTTAAACAATATCGATCCTGAACCTGTTTATGTTTATTATTGTTTCTAACACTCAGTTTGCCATGCAAACAGAGCCACACAGAATCCCATACAAAATCTGGTAGTCTTTGAGATTTTAGCAAATTAAGATTAAACTGCATTCTTGCTTGTGTCAGGGTCCTAGAGTAATCTCTTCCTTACTCTCCTTTTCTATTATCTGCCTATAGATCTCTTTCCTACTTCTGGTCTGTAAGTGTGTACTAGAGCTATCCCATTTAATGAGACTTTTTAACTATTCTAGACCGTATTTGGGTACCCCAGGAACACTACTCAATAACCTTGATTTCTTTTGTTCCCAAGCTATCAGACAGGGTATCAGCCATTGGCCTACCCAGTCCTTCCATATCCTGCTTCCAGTCTTTAAAAATTACGAAAGTTATGGGAATAAAGATGCCAATCCACCTGCCTCAATTTTCCTATAAGTGACTTCTCTTTGACTGGTTTAGTCGGTTTCCCAGAATGCTTGGAAGAAGGTACTATATAAAGAAATTAATAGGGATGGGGGGAGGAGACATAGCTTATATACAAAAATACTTGAACTAGAAGGGTCTTTATTAACACTATCCTTTTCTTCTTCGCTGTATGTTGCCCTTTCCATAAATTAACCAATCTATTTGCTCATAGAAGGCCTGCCTCCCAGTTCTGTCATGCCATCTCTTTTCCTCCAAATGTAATACCTGGTATGGTGATCTCACCTTCAGTTATTTTATACCTGCAAAAGTATCCTTTTCTAATCTTGGGGTATCACCCTAAACCACACACTTACTTTTGTTAAAATTAATGTTTGAACCAGACCAGCTAGAATAATCATGAAAGATTTCCACAGCCTATCTTCATTAGACCTGGGGTCTATGTACAAAACCAAGTTGTCAGTGTATGCCAACATGTTAATGGGGAGGAGGATGATGTAGTAAGGCTTAGCCCCGTAACCCCTTGACAGTGTTCTATTTTCCTTAAAAGGACATCCATACAAAATACATATAGTAACGGACTAAGTAGGCACCCTTGCCGCACACTTTTTCTAACCTTCACTCTTTCTCCAATCCACCCATTAATATTAGAGATGAGGGAAGCATGATCATACATAAGTTTTATCCAACTGACACACTTGACACGGAGCCCTAATGCCATCAGCACTTTATACAGGAACTGGTGTGAAATCATGTCAAATGCTTTTTCCTGGTCTATTCCAAGAATGTAGCCTTGCAAATCTTTGTTCCCTGCTCTCTGGAATATCTCACAAAGTATCATTAGATTATCGTGTTGGCATTTTTTGGTACAGCACAGGCTTGATAGGGTCTGATTACTCTATTAGCTATGGATACCAGTCAATTAATAGAATTTTATTTAAACTTTTTAAATCAGAGTTTAAGAGGCTTAGTGGCCTCCAGTTATGAAGTACTTCTTTCTCCCTCTTTTGTATAATAAAATTAGAGTGGCTACATTCATAGATTTTGCTAAACTTCTTTCTTGTAGCATGCAGTTTAATATTATTGCTTAGGCCAGAGCAAGTTATTCACTAAAAGAGTTATAGAGCTCTGCACCAGTACCATCTGTCCCTGGGGCTGAATTATTTTTAAGCCCATTTATGGCACTTTTCACTACTTCCACTGTAAAGGAGGCCTCTAAAATTGTTTTATCCTCTGCTAATATTTGTGGGATCCCTTCCAACATCTCACTACCTTTGGAAATTAAGGGGGAACTGTTCGAATAGCTCCTTCAAATGCATAGCAACTTGTTCAAGTATGCCTTTGGGAGAGGTTACCACTTGCCCCATCTGGGTTTTAAGCCCACAGATCACTATGTGATCCAGTCTATCACTGCAACCTTGAAAGAGACCCATGGAGCCTTTCTTCATGATTGTCCCAAATCTAAGCTCCTGTTCAAGGGACTTTGCCCTATCATACTGTAATTTGAACATCTCTTTCTTTATATCCATAATCCGTGACCCATAGTCTCGTCTTAAAGTTTCAGTTAAGGACATGAGCTTTTGTAGCTCATCTCTAAATTTAAGGTAGGATAGGTACTTCTCTGTAGCAGCTTCCCTAGTATGACTGAAAGAAAACTTTCCAGGAGGATTTTGTATCCTCCCGCCAGGTGGCAGCATCTTCATATACTTCTGCCACAGATAATCTAGCCAACCATTCCCTTTTCCAAGCAGTTCTTATAGCTTCCTCACATAACACACAGTTGTTCAGCCTCCAAATGTTTTTCTTACACCTTGGTACATCTTTCCATCCAATGCTAACAGTGAGAGATCTATGGTCAGAAAATTCCCAGGCAATGGCTTTTATATTGGAAACCAGTAATACTGCAGAAAAAAAGATGAAATCTATTCTAGTTGATAAGTGACCCTAAAATATGTGTTACCCCCCCCCCCCCAAGGAAAATTTAGTGTTACTAAGAATGTTGTTTAGGGCTATGGAATCACAAAAAAGTTTCTGTCTTCAGACCCCTAACAAGTTTATCTACACCACAGTTAAAGTCACCAGCACAAAGCAAAAGTCTGGCTGTAAATAACAAGCATTTGTCAATGCCGAATGTTTGCTTGCTGGCATTGGCATTGGTAGTGTAGGAGTTAGAGATACATAATAGGAATGGCAGTGTAGTATTGGACTGAAGCCAACCCCACCACCATCCTTCAGAGACTGACAGGCATTGGGGTGTGTCTTTGGGTCGTCAGGCATAACAGCCATGCCATTTCACTACACCCTACCCTGCAGACACTGACAAGTGTCAAGGTGTGCTTTGGGGTCTTTGGGCATTATGCTCACCCCTTTCCATAAAGAAATACAATGAGATGGGTGCAGTATAGGAGAAATGGGTGAACTCTGAGGCTGAAGAGTCCAAGGCACACCTTGATGCCTGTCACTGGCTGCAGGGTGTGGGTGGAATGGTATGAGCATTACATGCGACAATCCCAAGTCACACCACTGATGCCTGTCAGTCTCTACAGGGTGGGGCGTTATGGCCAGAAACCCTAATGGTGCAGGCTTTCATTGGTATTTTCACTCCAATTTTTCAACATGGGTTTTTTTTGTGACCCCCACCTCATGAACAGTGGCAATGTCAGACCAGTTTGTTAGCCGAAAGTTGATTTTGCACAGCGACTATGCCTTTTGGCAGCACAGGTGCGAAAACACATTTTGAACAGGATGTGAAAAATAATGGCTGTACTGTTCATGAGGAGGTATAAAAAATGGCAATGTTGAAAATCTGGAGTGAAAATATAAAAAAACTGGCGAAGTCATGAGCGTGCGTTGAAACTTCGCAATGCACACCCATAATGCAATTAGTTTGGGGATTGTTTACAGCAGATTGTCAACACAGGCATTTTGGGACCTCCACTCATGAACAGTGTCACTGTGATTTTCTCAATGTGTCCCGAACACTGATTTCCCACAGCGACCATGCATTTCTGCACCAGAAGTGCGAAAACACATTTTGACCAGGGTGTGAAAAATGATAGCTGTACTGTTCATAAGGAGGTGTGAAAAAATGCCAGTGTAGAAAATCTGGACTGAAAATATTACAAATTCGTAAACTTACGACAGTGCGTGGAAACTGTGCAATGCACGCTTGCAACAATGTCAGTTTATGGACTTTCGTCACCAAATTTTCAACATAGCTATTTTAAGACCTCTGCTCATGAACAGTGTCACTGTGATTTTCTTAATCTGTCCCAAACATTGATTTCACACACCAACTGCGCCATTGTACGCTACTTGCGAGAAAACACATTTTGGGCGAGATGTGAAAAATAACAGCTATACTGCTCATAAGGAGGTGTGGTAAAATGGCAATGTTGATAATCTGGGTGAAAATATAAAAAATTTGCAATGTTACGGCGTGTGTGGAACTACTTCTTCATTTCAAATAAAGCAGTTATTTTTTGAAATTTTTCAGCTAAATTTTCAACATAGGGTTTGGGGCCTATCTCAGAACTGTGACACTGTAATTTTGTGCCATTGGTCCCGAAAAGTGGTTCCAACGCAGTTACCGTGAAATCACCTTTCGGGGCTGTACAACAAAATGACAGTGCCAAAAATCATGAGGTGGGGTCCCAAGAACCCCATGTTGAAAATTTGGTGAAAAAATTCCCAAAAATGCCTAAGATATGCATCAACATTGAAAAAACCCTATTTATTCCATTATACAGCTTACCGGCATTTCCTCAGTTCGCGGTCGGCTTTGAACAGTGCAGACGTGTTCCTGGTCCACCGAAATTGTCGCGCCAGACTCCAGAGGTAAGTATGGGGTGAGGGGGGTGGGGAGGCAGGGTGCGCAGAGGTGGGCGCGGATGGGGGAAGGGGGTCAAGACAGTCAGCCAGGGACCGTTTTTTCTTTCAGGTCATTTTATTTTAAGACAACGTGGGACTTTTGCCATGCTGGGGTGGGCTCCCAGCGTGGCAGCTGGAAGGTTGTTTTGGGAGGCAGTGGAGTCGATGGGGGACTGGGCACCCCCATCGGCCATACAGACGTTTGCCACACTGGGGTGGGCTACCAGCGTGGCAACTGGAAGTTGGGGTGTTTTGTGCATGGGGGTGCAGGAACCGATAAGGATTGGGCACCCCATCGCCTATATGGACTTTGCCACACTGGGTTGGGCTCTCAGCATGGCACCAGGAAATCTGTTGTGGGGGCAGCAGAGCAGACGGGGATTGAGCACCCCTGTCGGCCATACAGTGTGTGGGTGGGGACTCGGGACTGCATGAGCTTGCTGGGGTGGGCTTCCAGCTTGCTACATAGGTGTGGGGGGGCGAACTGTCTATGACAGTTCGGATGCAGTGAGCATTGACATGTAGGCAATTTGCATACTGCCGACGGACGGCAGTATGCAAATTGCCTGCACGAGCCGCTGTGTTTTCCTTTCAACTGTACTCCATTGCATCTGAATGGCTGTCATAGACAGCTCGGACATTCACTGGTGCAGTGCGGCCATGCCTACAAAAGGGAACAGGGCATTGAAAGTGAGGGAGGCACACCTACTAAAATTTGTATGGTGGCACTATGTTTCTTGCATATGCATGCAAGTAAACATAAAGAGGGCTGAATGTGTCTAAACAAAGCTGCTCTAAGAACCTTTGTCTGAGGGGCATAGATAGTAATGATCCTAAATCTTTCAGAACAAAATGAAAAATCTAGCATAAGAGCTCTACCAGACTCAATGTCCACTAATCTGGAGACTTTAATATTAGGGTTATTCAGTAGAATCCCCCACCCCATCACAAGGCGCTTGGCCTATTGTCAAAAGGCTGGACCATGTGTACAGAGTTTAGTGGCTTTCTGTAATTCTATACTAGTTTTGATCCTAGTATCCTGAATAAAAAAGATGTTGCATTTTTCTTGAGTTGAAGAGCCTATCACCTTAACCATTCTTGTACGACTTTTTTATGCTGTTAACATTAACGGTCAAGGTAGTAAGCAGGCTCATGAGAACAGTTAGTGTGCCAAGGAGGGAAAAAAACATCTAAAACTCAAGGAGTTTACCACACCTTCTTCATCTTGTCCGCTGTGAAATGTGATCACTAGCCCCCCCCCCCACTTCTGTGTCAGAATTAATTCTTTCGTGGCAGAAGCCACAGAGGAAGAATCCGATATGTCACCCCTAGAGCCATCTGCCAATTTATCAGTGACCAGAACTAAGTATTTATTCCCCTTCTTCCATGACTCTGTAATGCTCCTGCCCCCTTTTGGGTTGTTAGATTGCATTTCCAAAGCTTTCCCTGCTCTATTTCATTTTTTTAGCCAAAACTTTTTGAAATTTGGGATCCTGACTAGGAGGGGGAGGAGGGGCATGTTTTGTTCCTATGTAACACCTAGGGCAACTTCCTCTGGGCCGTGTATTATGGAGGTATCCTTAACCTGGTCCATTAAAGCTTCTTGCTTTTTATCAGTTTGTGAGACCCAATCTTCCCTTATAGGAAGGGTTCCTGCACAGGGGAAGGGGTCTGAGGGTAGGATCTAGCCTACTTGCTACTTTCTGAGCTTGTAGTAGTTGTGCAATGTTAATTAGCCCTTCCTGTGAGAGACCGTCTTCCC
This sequence comes from Neoceratodus forsteri, assembly GCA_016271365.2. Classification (NCBI taxonomy): domain Eukaryota; kingdom Metazoa; phylum Chordata; order Ceratodontiformes; family Ceratodontidae; genus Neoceratodus; species Neoceratodus forsteri. The sequence goes on from CM057456.1 coordinate 36,268,903, forward strand.
TGTTGTGAGAACCCCAAGGGCATTTATCAAATCCATGTCCAGTATTCTCACAAAGATTGCACTTGAAGAGATTCACACAAGCAGAAGACAAGTGCCCATACTCTAAACAATGGCTGCACCTCGAGGTGTCACAAGCTGAACTGAGGTGCATCCTGGAACAACATTTAAAACAGGATTTGGGCTGCCCCATGTAAAATAGGACTCCCCTATCTTTTCCTAAGAAAAAGGTACTGGGCAGATGAACCGGCCCACTGTTTGCAGAATAGAGCTTTACCTTAATTTTCCAGCCCCCATTCCATATCTGTTCCCTATCTAATATGGGGGATGGTTTGTCTAACATTTCACATTGATGTTTTAGCCAAAATAGTATGTCCTCTACATGGACACCCTCATTCCAAAACATAACCGTAATTAGTTTTCACAGCTGGCTTCATCAGAGGAATGACCACATAAGGAATCCATAAATGGTTGTTCTTAACTTTCTGATATTGAGCCCCAATCCTGTCCAGACTAGAAACCGTTGTAAAACTAACATCAACATTCCCATTACCCACATGGATCAGGGCAAGTATTTCAGAAAAGAAGAAATGCATAGACCCCTTTAGTAGCTGTCTGGCCACATATAGCCTATCCGGGGGGGGGGGGGTCCATCCCTCCATTAAAAATTTACCTACAACATTTCTCCTCAGGGCAGGTTCCCCTTTGTTCTGGAATAAAATCAGACAACTTCAACATTGGATTTAAAAATTCTTTCTTGAAAGGGTCCTGCAGTATATCTTCTGAAGGATCCATCCTGTTTAAATTTTCAGTATGAGCATTATTGGGTTTAGCACTCGTCAGCTCTGTGTTTTGATCAAGATTATGCACATTGGGGCCCGTAATAAAATCTTCAGTTCCTGTACTGTGGAGCTCCAGAGTTGTATTAGAGTCTGCAGATGTAGAGGCAGCATGAGGATTGAGTGTTTTTCTAAATCTTTTAAACTCTCCATCAGCTGGATCAGGAACCCATTGACCGGATTCTGTTTGCTGCCAGCCTGCACTTTGCAATGCCTTTGCTGGTGTCCAGTTTCTCTCCAAGTCCATTTGATTTACATTGATGGGCATGTCAGTATGCTCCATGACAGAAACACCATCTGCTGAGTGATTGTCCGTAACATTAGGCGGGTTAGAAGAGGAACTTTCACAGACTTTTCACTTTTTTGAATAGTGCTTGTTTAATGCCACTTGCAGGATGAGCTAGCCCCAGTCGCTGCCCTTTAGGAACATTTTTCAACAGGAGGCTCTTTCCTTGCTTTCCCGGCTTTTGGCACACAGACTGCTGCTGTTTAGAACTGCCAGCCAATAGCAAGGTAATTTTATCAGCAGTATTGCTACTTTCAGCAGCACTTTCAACAATTACTGTGTCATCTCTCAGTTGTTGGAGCCTGGATGAGTCATTAGGGCTCTCAGTATCGTTGACATTTTGCATAGCAGTCAATTCAGCCTGTAGGATTTCTCTTTGCTTTTTAAATTCTCCTTCCAGTTCCAAAATTTGTTTTAATTTTATCTCTTTCTCTTTAACTATTTCCTCCTCATTCACAACTTTGGAAAGTACCTGATTATTTTCTGTTGATTTTCCTTGCTATGACCACTCCATTTCAGAATCAAGATAGCACACTGGAGCTTCAATTTTGTCCACATCAAACTGCAGGATTTCTTCAGCCTCTACCATCACTGGGTCAGGGGAGGAGGCCATCTCCCCTGCTACATCAGCACTTCCTCCTCCTCCTGTGTCTGGCTCCAAAATGGATCCCTCCATCCTGTCCACAGGAAGTGACAGCACCCCTGCAGGCAGAGTAGGAGAATTTCCCCGTGTCCTAGCCAAATTTCTCCCCATTCACTAAAAATACCACCAGTAACTTAATCTGGTTCGAGGTCTGTTGACATTCATCTGTATCCCCCTCCCACGGGTCGTGCCTGAAAATAAGCAGAATTTGGCTAGTGCACTTACCCGGTCAACAAAAACAAAAAAAACACAGATTTTTGTCTTGTTAACATTCATATATAACTTATTGTTTGGTAACCTCTTTTGTGCAAAGTTAAAGTCATGCTGAAGATGGCGTGACATTGATTAAAACTCTATTGTACTAACAAAATTCACTGCGCCATCTGCATAGAGTAAAATCTGAGATGAAGTGATAACTGAAGGAAAGTTGTTTAAGAACAGACTAAGGAGCTGTGGTCCTACTACTGACCCGTGGGGTAAACCCAGTTTCACAGGAAGACAAGTAGTTGTCAATTGTTACCTGTTGCACTCTTCCTGTAAGATAACAGGGGAGCCAACACATACTGAGGAAGAAAATCCCAAGCGATTCAAACCATTAATCAAAATGGCATGACTGACAAGACGAAATGCATTTGATAAGTCTATGTATATAGAACCAACCAGTTCCCCGCTATCTAGAATCTCATGTATATAATTAATATACTTTTGCCAGTGCACTAATGGTACTGTGTTGTTCCCTAAAACCATGTTTGGAGGCTGAATTTTTAAATATGCTCTACAACTTGATCTTATGTTATTCTCTCTGAGGCTTCAGATAGTGGGAAAAGAACCAAAATGGGTCTATCATGAGAGACCTCATAATAAGGAGTTCCACTCTTTAGAAATAGAAGACTAGCTCATACAGTATCTGTAGAGTTTAGATTCGAGTACAACTTATAGAATCATTTTCTTTTTTAATGTGTTGTAATGTAATAAGGACCTTCTGCATGGTGGCCTCACTGTTGCTAGATTTTCCATGTTACACTATCAGACACTGCAGTGTAGTGTGGTGGTAGAGTGGCTGTCTGTTTTACAACTGAGCTTAGGTACACAGAGTGCCCCATGAACAGAATATGGCTTTTTCAAGTGTGTGGATCTAAGTGCTGGGTCTGCCACAAGCTGCAAAATTCTGTTTGTCATTGGTGTAGGAATGCATGCGTCAAGTAAGCCATGGATTACAAGTTTACTGGAGAGGGAGCAGCATTCTAGGCCCTGTCAACTGAATTTGGTTACTCCTACTTCTGATATCCACCCCTACTGCAGTGTTATAATACGAATGTTGTACTCTGTTTTATGCATTTAGCATTACGTTTAATTCAAAGTAATATAGGGTGCATAAGATGTCTGGGTAGCAAATATGGTTATGTTTACAATTGGGGGGACAGCAAAGAACTTTGACTTACAAATCTTATTTTCCTAACTACTGGTTTGTCTATCATTGTCCATGTGATGAGGGCAGAGGGAAGTTTCTGAGGTTTCTGTCATTAGAGTTGCCAAGGCTGTCAGAACTTGGTGACTCTAGTTCTAAAATGTATGAGGCTTCAGATTATGTTGCATCTTGGCTCCTCCAGGTAACATGGCCCAGGGTCTTATGTGGGAGCTTACCTCATCAACCCAATAAAAAGGACACACATTAGACTTCATCTTCTCTGTAGGTAAGTTGATCTAATCATTATGATGTGTTCTTTGGCTTTAGAGTCATGTTAGAACTTCACAAAGATTACCCACTGCCCTTTAAAGTGAGGCCTTGAGTTGGAGGGAGAGGTTCAGAGGATAACTTAAATTTTGGAGAGCTCTACACTATGAGCAGCAGTCAAAACTACAATAAAATGCTATCAGCTGCCTTTAACTGTGGCACTCTGTGGCAGCTCATCGTTGTATGTCTGTAAACAGTGGCGTCTTAAGACATAGGATTGGAGGCTAGAGCAAAAAGTAGATGAAAGATATTTCAATGTGATGCTAACATAATTGCTCTAATTGTACATTATCATGCTTATAAGGATGCAGTAAGTGCAGATAAATTTAATCTCTTCCAAGGCTAATTGGGGTTGACAGGAGCAGACCTGCCACACTTTTCAGGACCATATACATCCAATCTAAACTAGGGTCTACTAAAAGGGGCAGTTTCAAGGATTTGACCAAGGCATTTGACCAGGCTAACCATGAACTCCCTTTGTCTCGGTTGTCTAACTGAGGGCTGACAAATAATTCTGTAATGTGATTCAGAAGCTATTTAGCCAACTGAATGCAGAAAGATTGTAATGCAAACACCTTATAATCATCGCTTCCTGTTAGTGGCAGGGTCCTACACAAATCTATTTTGGGCCCACTCTTATTGTCCACCATTGTGTACTCTCTGCCATCTGTCTGTATAAATACACACTCTTTGCTATATGCAGATGCCTTTATTTTGTATACTGTACCAGATGACCATAACCTTCTCTCAGTAGCCAAACTGAAAACAGTCATGAGTCAGAAGCCTTTTCCTGCTCAGTGTTTATTCTGTGAAATAGTTTACCAGTTAACCTGCATTTCAACAACAGTCACACAATGTTCTGTAGCAAATTGCTAACTTACCTTGGAGAAATTGTGACATGTTCATGCCTGTATCTATTGCCACATTGTTTCTCACAATTCTCTGTATGTAACTCAAACTGCACTGTTAATTATAGACTGTTACTGTAGGCCATTATCTATTGTATACTCTTTATATCCTTGTACTGACTTTGTCCAGGTCATTCCTGAAAACATGCAGAATTGCTCAATGTACTTACTGAGTTAATACATTTATAATAAAATAAATAAAAATATTTGCAGTACAAGAGCATGGGAACATAAATGTGGTAGACACAAGTCGGCATGCCCATCAAGATCAGAACGTTTTCCTCCTGTGAGATGAGTGATGAGTTAAGTCTCTTCTTTAAGCCAAGACTGCAAACGTAGCAGTTGCATCTTTTTTACAACCCCAGTTGGAGGCTTCAGTGGTTGACCAGACTGAGATCAGACATTCAGTGGTCCTTGCTGGAGAGTGGTCCATCATCTTATGGCTTAGACTCAGCCTGACCAATTTGGAGTGTCGACTAGTAGGCCTTAAAAAGTCCTGTCTTTCTCTAGGTGGCCAGGGCTAACCCCTTGGCCCCCTCATTCCAACCCCATCCATTCTGCATCCTCCACCCTCCTTTCTCATTCTCCCAGAATGATTTAAAAAAGTTCTGGCTCCATGCACTCTACAACGGGCATGCAGGGGAGAGAGACAACTGAGCTTGCTGGAATATGGATGTTATTGCTCACTAAATTATAAATCTGGGGTCACAAGGAGGACTAACATTGATACCTTCATTTTAAGGATTTTGGGGGGATTGAGCTTTGGAGGAGGGACTTATAAATAATCAGCTCCTGGGAGAATGCTAGGAGTCAGCATTTTTAAAATACTCTGGGGGAACAGGGGAAGAGCTGTGGAGGATGCAGAATGGCTGGAGTAGGGGTGTGTGGCCAAGGAACAAATCTACTCACTGAGGAAGAGATGGAGCATTTTTTTTTTTAAATTACATTTTTGTCCCAATACAAATGACAAGTAACAAAACACCAAGTATCTGGTGTGCCGAGTATGACTACTAGCAAAGTATTAAAACAAGCATTTATCAATGCCAGATGTTCACCACTGGTATAGAAGTCCTGGGGTACTACATGTGTTGTGGTGCACTTTGTGGGTTATGTATTACCAAAGTTAGGATCCTGCATTTGTAAATTTCAATGCAGGCTCATAACTTAGTTATTTTTTAATATGTTTGTCCCAAATTGCCAACATAGCCTTCTTATGACCCCCACCTCATGAACTTGTGCAGAGAAAATGTTCAACTCCTGCCTGAAAGGTGGTATCACATAGGGACTGAGAAAAAAAAAATCACCTTTCGTGACACAAAAACACATTTTGGCCAAGATTCGAAAAAATAGCAGCTGTCACATTTATGAGGTGCTGTAATGAAATGGCAATGTTGAAAATGTGGGGTAAAAATATTGAAAAGTACCAAAGGTACAAGCCTGTGTTCACAAAATTCATCATAGGCTCATAACTTTGATTTTTTGTAATATTTGTACACAATTTTCAACATAGCCTTCTTATGACCCCACCTCATGAACAAAGGGAGAGAAAATGTTCAACACTTGCCCAAAAGGTGATTGCACGCAGGGACTACAAAATCACCTATCAGGATGCAAAGACATATTCTGGCCAAGATTTGAAAAATGATAGCTGTCACATTCATGAGGTGTTGTAAAGAAATGGATATGTTGAAAATTTGGTGTAAAAATGTTGAAAATGATTAGTTACGAGCCTGCATTCGCAACATTTAATGAAAGCTCATAACTGTTTTTTTTTATATTTTCACACCAAATTTTCAACATAGCTTTCTTATGACCCCACCTCATAAACAAGGGCAGAGAAAATGTTCAACTCCTGCTGAAAAGTGATTTCGCTCAGGGACCGCAAACTCATCTTTTAGGACAGATTTGCCTAATTTCACTGCAATTATTCACGAGGTAGGGTCCCAAAAAGAACATGTTGACAGAGACAGAGAGAAAGCAGCCAAAGCTTCCTTAAATCAAGAAGGTTATTTAACAGACTACACTGAATTGAATTATTACTTTTTTGACCTGTGTAAGTAACTAGTATTGATTCTCTGTTTTTGGGGTTGACCTTTCTTGGCTTAACTTTTATTCATCAGCAAGGAACTGTAGCTGGGAGATGTTTGCAGTCATTTGTGACTAGACCTGTTAAGATCTGTGAAATAGGTGTCTGAAAGGAAGGAAGGCACTCCACAGGGTGGAGGGTCAGAGTTGTAGTTGATTGTTTCTGGAGGGCACAGGTTTACTCTCACCAAACCAGCCCTTCACCCCCACCTGCCCCAAGTGTATAAGTTCCTTTATAGTAGGGGTTCTGACATCACTTCCCCAAAACTATTAACAAGTTTATATCCTTAAAGGCACAGCACACTGAATAGGGGGTAGAGACACTCACAAGCTTGCACACACTAAAACAAGAACAAAAAAAAAATCTGTGACAGGAAGGGACACAGACATGTGGAAAGTGGGGCAATGCACTGGCTGTGGAGCAGCAGTCTTCTGGGAGACATTCTGGAGACTACATTGCTACCCTATTTGCAGACACCTCTCTGGTCTGAGGGAGAAGGTTGTTTGTCTCCATACTGACATGGCAAGGATTTGGGGAAACCTGCTGCCCCACCCAGGGACCACCACCACTACCTCAGAGGTTGCCAAGAAAGAGGAGTGGTTGGACCATGGTGGGCTCAAGGAGTTTGAGGGTGGTGGAACAGAGGTGCATCCCTCTAGTTGTGCCTCTTCACAATTCATTTGCACTCTGGTGGAGCATGGTTCCTCTATGGAGGCACCTGCAGTGAAGACCAATGAGGATGCTGGGAACCTCCACAATGGAGACCCACAGAAGGGTGGCACAGGACCCCACAGGGGAAGGAAACAACTCCTGGTGGGGGACTCAGTTGTTAGGAGGGTAGAACTGGGGAGGGAGGGAGGGAAAGGAGGTAAAATGCCTGCCTGGTGCCATGGCTTGAGGGACAAGAAGTGAATTCTCAGGATCGTGGGAGCAGCTGTAAGGGGGGGTGAGCTGGATGTCATTATCCACCTAGGGACAAATGACCTGGCTGAGAATGGGATCAGAGCAGTGCAACAGGAGTTTGTGGAGTTGGGGAGGGGCCTTAGACAAGTAGCACACATGGTAACGGTCTCAGAATTGCTACCTGTCTATGGCATGGATGAGGCTAGGGTACTCCACACCATGGGATTCAATGACTGATTGAAAAACTGGTGCAGAGCTCAGGGATTTGGCTTCATTGGGGACTGGGGTTTTACCTGGAGGATGCAGGCCTATACTGGTGTGATGGTCTGCATCTATCCAGGAGGGGAACCAGGATCGTAGGTGATTAGTTTAAATGCTTGCCAATGAAGCATTTAAACTAGTCAAGGGGGGAGGCACTGAAAAGGAGAAGGGGAATCCTAGCCTCCCCCCAAAAAAATCAGGGTAGATAGTGAGGTAAACATCAAGATAGAGCAGTTGATAGGGAGAAGGGCAGGGGTAAATGGAAAAAAGAGACAAAGGCAGTGAGGACAAGGATGGGGCAAAAATAAATAAAGCCATTAAAAAATGGAAGGTAATGAGTACCAATGCCCATAGTCTAGGTAAAAAGCTCCCTGAAATGGTGGCCTTGATGGAAGAGGGATGCCTGGATATCATGGCATTCACATAAACATGGCACACAGAGAACCATGACTGGGATGTCAACATATCAAGGAACAGAGAGGGAAGAAGAGTAGAAGGAGGAGCAGCTCTCTATGTAAGGGGAAGGGATCAAAGCAACAGAACTAAAGGGTAAACAGGGAGGAGAGGAGGCACTGTGGGTCACCCTGGAGACTGGAAATAGCACCACAATCCGCACAGTGGTTGTATACAGACTCCCTTCTCAGGGGGAGGAAATGGACAAGGAAATGATAGAAGGCATCCTTAGGATGGCAGAGAAAGGGGCAATATTGCTGATGGGAGACCTGAATATGCCAGATGTTAACTGGAGCACCTTTGCTGCAGCCACATCCAAAAGCAGGGCCATTTTTGATGCCCTACAGGGGGCATTCCTCAGACAGCTAGTATTGGAACCAACTCAGAAGGGAGCAATCTTGGACCTGGTACTCAAATTGGAACAGAGAGAATCTCCAATCTTAAAGTGGGTAGACATCTGGGAACAAGCGACCACCAAACAGTGTGGTTCGTGATAAACTTACCTGCAGAGTCAAGCCATACAAAAGTGAAGGTACTGGACTTCAGGAGGGCTGATTTTGTCAAAATGGGAGAGTGCCTCACTAGCAAACAGGCAAGGAGGTGCAGTGGAGCAACAATGGGGAAACATCAAAATTGCCATCACAGAGGCAACAAGTCTTTGTGTGAAGCAAATAAACAGATCAAAATGAAAGAAAAAAAACACTATGGTTATCAAAAGAATTGGCAGGGAAGGTTAGGGAGAAAGATAGCATTCAGGAAGTATAAGGAAACACATTAGGAGCAGGACAGAGAACTGCACCAGTAAAATCAGAAAGAAGTGGGGAAGGCAGTCAGAATAGCAAAAGTCCAAACTGAGGAAAAGATAGCCAACTTGGTTAAGAAGTGGGATAAAACCTTGTATAGATACATCAGGGAGTAAAGAAAGACTAAGGCAGGGATACTGAGGCTGAATAAAGAGGAAGGTGGCTGGGGATAGAGCCACAGTGAAAAAGCAGGGATACTAAATGAATACTTCTGCTCAGTATTCACAATGAAAGAGCAGGGGGAGATACCTAATCCAGTCAATAGAAGCACTCTGGATAGGGAGATTGACATTAGTCCTCTCACCTAAGAAAGGATTCTGAAAGAACTCTTAAAACTGAAGGTGGATAAAGAAATGGGGCCTGATGGGATTCACCCCAGAATTCTAAAAGAACTAAGAGAAGAACTAGTAACACCACTGACTACCCTTTTTAATAAATCATGGAAGGATGATGTGGTACCTGAGGACTGGAGGAGGGCAGATGTGATTCCCCCTCACAAAAGTGGGAGCAAGACAGAGGCAGAAAACTACAGACCTGTCAGCTTGACCTCAGTGGTAGGGAAAATGATGGAATCACTTCTGAAGGAAAGAATTGTTGAATACCTAGAGGCCAGTGTGGCACAGGACCTAAGGCAGCATGGATTCATAGCAGGAAGGTTATGTCAGACAAATCTAATTGATTTCTTTGACTGGGTGACCAAAATAGTAAACCAGGGAGGGGCTGTGGACATGGCCTACCTAGACTTCAACAAGGCATTTGACACAGTCCCGCACAAAAGATTAATAAATAAATTAGCCAGCTTGGGAGTGGGTCCCAGGGTGGTAGCCTGGGTAAAACACTGGCTGGACAACAGGACACAGAGAAACATATAAACACAGACTTTGACAGCAAATAAGGACCACTTGGCCCACCTAGTCTGCCCATTTCCCTACCTACAGTATAAGCTGCAGATCCTAGTTAACCAACAGCTTATTTCTCCCTACCCCTCCCCCACAGTAATTGCCTTATGTCTGTCCCATGCATTCCTGAATTCTTCCACAGTGTTAGACCCCACAACCTCCTCAGGAAGACTGTTCCATGATTCCACCACCGTCTCTGAAAAAATACTTCCTCACATTGCCCCTGAGCCATCCCCCCTCTATCTTCAAGTTATGTCCCCTTGTTCTTGCACATCTCTTTTTCTGAAAGATGCTACCCTCTTGGTCTTTGTTGATTCCACAGAGGTATTTAAAAGTTTCTATCATGCCCCCCCCCCACCTTTTCTAAAGGGTACACATATTAAACTCTTAGTCTCTCCTCATATGGCTTCTCTTGCAGACCCTGCAACATTTTAGTTGCCCTCCTCTGGACTGCCTCCACCCTGTCTATGCCCTTGTGGAGATGAGGTCTCCAGAATTGGATGCAGTACTCCAGATGGGGTCCTCACCAACTGTCCGCACAGAGGGATAACAACTTCCTGTTTTCTGCTGGTGATGCCTCTCCCTATACATCCCAGTATCCCCACAGCCCTCCCTATTGCCTTCTTACATTGTTTGCTAACCTTAAGGTCATCTGATATGATTACCCCCAGGTCCCTTTTGATTTTTGTTGTTGTTACTACCTCCCCTTGTGTAATCTTCCCCTGGGTTTTTGTTTCCCAGGTGCATTATTTTGTACTTCTTTGCATTGAATCCAAGCTGCCATACTTCTGACCATTCCTCCAACCTTGCCAAGTCCCTTCTTATCCTTTCCATGCCTCCTTGTGTATCAACCCTGTTGCAGATCTTTGTGTCATCTGCAAAGAGGCATACTTTTCCTTCCAGTCCCTCTGCAATGTCACTTATAAAGACATTAAAAAGGACTGGACCCAGTAATGAACCCTGTGGTACCCCACTAGTAACCCCTCTTTCTTCAGAGTGGACTCCATTTACAATTACCTTCTGTGTCCTCTTGTCCAGCCAATGTTTTACCCAGGCTACCACCTGGGACCCACTCCCAGGCTGGTTAATTTGATTATTAATCTTTTGTGTGGGACTGTCTCAAATGCCTTGCTAATGTCTAGGTAGGCCATGTCCACAGCCCCTCCCTGGTCTACTACTTTGGTCACCCAGTCAAAGAAATCAATTAGATTCATCTGACATGACCTTCCCACTGTGAACCCATGCTGCTCTGGGTCCTGTGTCCCACTGGCCTCTAGGTACTCAACAATTCTTTCCTTCAGAAGTGATTCCATCACTTTCCCTATCAGAGGTCAAACTGACAGGTCTGTAGTTTCCTGCCTCTGTCTTGCTCCCACTTTTGTGAAGAGGAATCACATCCGCCTTCCTCTAGTCCTCAGATACCACACCATCCTCCCATGATTTGTTAAAAAGGGTAGTCAGTGGTGTCACTAGTTCTCCCCTTAATTCTTTTAGAATTCTTGGGTGAACTCCGTCAGGCCCCATTGCTTTGTCCCCCTTCAGTTTTAAGAGTTCTTTCAGAACCCTTTCTTCTGTGAAAGGACTGGGATCAACCCCCCTATCCAGAGTGCTTCTGTTAATTGGATTAGGCACCTCCCTCTCCTCCTCTTTTGTGAATACTGAGCAGACATATTGTTCAGTATCCCTGCCTTTTCACTGTCCCTCTCAGTCCAACCACCGTCCATTCTATTCAGCCTTACTATCCCTCCCTTTGTGTTTCTACGCTTCCTGATGTACCTATAAAAGGTTTTATCCCCCTTCTTAACTGAATTGGCTATCTTTTCTTCAGTTTGGGCCATTGATATTCTGACTTCCCTCCCTGCTTCCTTCTGACTTAACTGGTACAGTTCTTTGTACTGCTCCTTCTGTGTTTCCTTATACTTCCTAAATGCTATCTTTTTCTCCCTAACCTTCCCTGCTACCTCGTTTGAGAACCATAGTGGCTTTTTCTTTCATTTTGATTTGCTTATTTGCTTCACACAAAGGCTTTTTGCCTCTGTGATGGCAGTTTTGATGTTTCCCATTGTTGCTCCTCCCCTCCTTCTAGCCCATTTGTTAGTGCTTTTGTAAGGCACAATCCCATCTTGCCAAAGTCAGCCCTCCTGAAGTCCAGTACCCTCACTTTTGTATGGCTTGACTCTGTAGCTGAGTAGCAGAGGGTAATAGTAAATGAAGTTCACAGTGAAGAAAGGGGGGTTACTAGTGGGGTACAGCAGGGTTCAATACTGGGGCTGGTCCTTTTTAATGTTTTTATAAGAGACATTGCAGAGGGTCTGGAAGGAAATGTATGTCTCTTTGCAGATAACGCAAATATCTGCAACAGGGTTGATACGCATAAGGTGGGATGGAAAGGATGAAAAGGACTTGGCAAGGTTGAAGGAATGGTCAGAAGTATGGCAGCTTGATTCAATGCAAAGTGAAAGTAATGCACCTGGGAAACAAAACCCAGGGAAGAGACACAGTGGGGGTGAGATACTGACAACAAAAATGGAAGAGAACCTGGGGGGTTGTCATATCAGATGACCTAAAGGTGGGCCAGCAATATGAGAAGGCAATAATGAGGGCTGGGGGGATACTGGGATGCATAGGGAGAGGCATCACCTGTAGGTAACAGGAAGTTGTTGGCCCTCTGTACAGACAGTTGGTAAGACCTCATCTGGAGTACTGTGTACAGTTCTGGAGACCCCATCTCTGCAAAGACAGACAAGGTGGAGGCTGTCCAGAGGAGGGCAACCAAAATGGTGCAGGGGCTGCACCATAAGACATATGAAGAAAGAATAAAGGAGCTTAAGATGTATAGCCTTGAGGAGAGGGGGGACATGATAGAAACTTTCAAATACCTCAAGGGAATCGACAAAGTCCAAGAGGGTAGCATCTTTCAGAAAAAGATGTGCAAGAACAAGGAGGCACAATTTGAAGATAATGGGGGACAGCTCAGAGGTAATGTGAGGAAGTATTTCTTCAGAGAGGGTTGTAGATGCATGGAACAGCCTTTCTGAGGAGGTCATAGAGTCAAAAACAGTGAGGAATTCAAGAATGCATGGGGCAGACATAGGACAATTCTAGTGGGCGGTAGGAGGAAGTAGGCTGTTGGTTAACTAGGATCTGCAGCTTATGCGTTAGGTAGGGAAATGGGAAGACCAGGTGGACCAAGTGGTCCTTATCTGCCATCAGATTCTATGTTGGGGCAAAAATATGCAAAATGGCCAAGTTATGCCACTAAGTTCAAAACCCCATTGAAATACATTGAACCACATATTTTTTCCCTCAGTTCACAGTCCGGCTTTGAATAGCAAAGACATGTCTGCAGTCCACAGAAGATTACAGTTTTAGATCCCCAGTGAGTAAGGGCTTGGGGGATGGGTTCAGAGTGGGAGGGTCGGATGGGGGGACAGTAATGGCCACAATAGACATAGATGGATGTTTTTCTTTTTACAGCATTTCTTTAAAAAAAAATATGAGGGAAGGTTTTCTTTATTTTAGCTTGTGGCAGTTGGGGATTGGGCACCCCCCACGTGTCACTGTTATGTTTTGGGGGGTGGTAGAGGGAGGGTTGGGTGAGCAGCACAGTTATGGGGTGGCAGCAACAAAAAGTGACAGTGACAATGAGGAATTGGGCCCCTAGTGTCAGTGTTTTGTTTGTTGGGGGAGCAGTGAGAGGGAGCTTCGGGTGGGAAGACCAGCAAATTTAGAGTGACATTTAGACAAATTTCAACAGATTTAGACCAGTCAGGAAAAGCCTGTCTGAAGCAGTGCCTGCATAGTCTGGCTTTAAACAAGGCAACTGAGGAGGCAGGCCGAACATCCCATTGCAGAATTTTTCACAGAACAAGGAAAAGCTACTGCAAAATCTCTATCAACAGCTGATTTCAGAAATAACATGGAGCTCAGGTGTTTTCAAACCTTTTGAGGTGCATCCCTCACAAACAAAGAAGATCCTGAACTAATGGAAATTGGTGCTGCTGCTAAAACCCATTGTCGCCTGTATGTGGTTTCCTGCTTTTACAGGTTGTGTGCATGTGTTAGTTCTACCAATTCAAAAGAAAAAAAAAGAATTAGAACTCCATTTCTAGCGAGGGTCTTATTAAGTATGAGGCAGAAACAAAGCACACCACATCTGCTCTATTTATGTGACACAAAGCACTCTCCACTTGAGAAGCAGTGACCGTGTCAAGCACCAAGGCACTATATAACTCAACAGCACACAGAATTTGTCAGGCAACCAGAGGTGAGCTACACCTGCTTTGCCTCATGAAAGCTCCAGCCCAGCCCTAACAGTCACCAACTCTTTGATAAATGACTCTGTGGCTCAATCAGGTAGTGCATTGGATCCTTAATCAAAAGGTTGGTGGTTCAAGGTCACCTAAGAACATTTTATAAAGGACAACCAAGGAAGGGGCTGGGGTAGAACAGTGAAACACTCTAGGGAGATCAAATCATTTAAAGCCATGTGTGCAAATGCCAGGATCCTTAGCAACAAGATGGAAGATCTGGAGGCTGTCATGGTGCAGTCAGACCTGGAGATTGTGGCCATCACTTGAAACCTGGTGTAATGATAACCACGACTGGGAAATGGCCATACCTGGCTACAACATATTCAGAAGAGACAGGGCAGGCAGGAAGGGAGGAGGAGTGGCATTGTATGTGAAAAATGACATAAGAGCCACAGAGATCCAGGAGGAACAAAATGGGGGAGAGAGACTGTGGGTTAAGCTGGAAAAGAAAATGGGGCCAGCCATCCGTACAGGTGTGGTCTATAGACCACCAGCCCAGGAGGAAGAAACAGATAGGGAGCTGATGCTAGCCATCCAAAGGATGGCAGACAAGGGTGAGGTAGTACTGGTTGGAGACTTCAATATTCCAGACGTGGACTGGAGCATCCCAGCAGCAGCATCAACTAGGAGCAGATTTGTCCTGACTCCTTCGGTGCCTTCTCAAGCAACTGGTCATGGAACCAACTCGGCAGAAGGCAATACTGGACCTTTGTGCTCACAAACAGGGACAGTGTGATGGGGTAACAGTGGGGAGCACCTGAGAACAATGACCACCAGTCATTGTGGTTTGAAATCACAGAAAGAGCAGAACCAAACCACACAAAAACACATATCCTGGATTTTAGGGGGGCAGACTTTGGGAAAATGGGGAGATACTTGAAAGGGTTGAGGAACAGTGGGCAGTATTTAAATTGGGGATTACAAGAACAACAGAATTATGCATTAAGCAGATTAGCAAGAGGAAAAGGAAGAGGAGACCATTATGGTTTTCCAAAGAGGTAACAAAGAAAGTGAAAGCCAAAAAGATTGCATTCAGGCAATACAAAAGACACAGGCAGAAGGGATAGGGAGAAGTACCAGGAGAAGCAAAGGTAGGCAGGAGGTCAGTAAGGGAAGCCAAAGCTCAGACAGAATAACACATTGCAAAATCAGTGGTAGAGGGACAAACCTTTTACAGGTACACAAGTGAAAAAGAAAGGCAAGGGAGGGATAATGAGACTGAAGGGCAGGATGGGAGCCACTGGAGGATGACAACAGTAAAGCTGACATATTGAACAGGCATTTCTGCTCAGTCTTTACTGAGGAAGAGGAGGGAATGGGTCTGAAGGAGTACAAGGGTGAGAATGATGCAGAATGGACACAAGTCCCTTTACACCAGAAAGGGTCCAAGGAACTGGAAGTAATAAGAGTTGATAAAGCAATGGGGCCAGATGGGAAAATCCCAGGGTCCTCAAAGAACTAAGAGAGGTGGTGGTCAACTCTGGCTATCCTGTTTAGCCGATCACTGGAAACAGGGGAGGTACCCAAAGACTGGAGGACAGCAGATGTAGTCCCCTTATACAAAAGTGGGAACAAAGAGGAAGCGGGGAACTACAGACCAGTCAGCCTCACCTCGGTAGTGGGGAAGATCATGGAAGCACTACTGAAGGAGAGATTGGTGGAGCATCTGGTTGTCAATGGACTACAGGACCCAAGGCAGCATGGTTTCACCAGGGGGAGGTCATGTCAGACCAACCTCGTTGAATTTTTTGACTGGGTGACTAGGGAGGTGGATCAGGGGAGGGCAGTGGACATGGCCTATCTGGACTTCAGCAAGGCCTTTGACACTGTGCCACATAGAAGACTATTACACAAACTGGGGAATATGGGTGTGGGCAGGACAGTGTGGTGGGTAGGTAACTGGCTGGGTGGCAGGACACAGAGGGTGGTGGTAAATGGCTGTCACTCCACAGAGGGAAGAGTGACCAGTGGGGTACCACAGGGATCAGTGCTGGGACCGGTCCTATTCAACATCTTCATCAGTGACATTACACAGGACCTAGAAGGCAGAATTTCACTGTTCGCTGATGACACAAAGCTTTGTAACAGAGTAGACACACCAGAGGGTGTAGACAGAGTGAGCAGGGACCTGCAGAAACTTGAAGAATGGTCAGGGGTTTGGCAGTTGAAATTTAATGCTAAGAAGTGCAAGATAATGCATATGGGGCACAAAAACCCTTGCACAATATATCAGTTGGGGGGTGAGAATATAGCATGCACCAAGCAGGAAAGGGATCTTGGGGTTATCATCTCTGATGACCTCAAGGTAGGAAACAGTGTGACAAGGCAGCAGGTAAAGCAAATAGAATGCTGGGATGCAGGCAGGGGCATCACCAGCAGGAAAAGGAGGTCATAATTCCACTATACAAGACACTAGTGAGTCCCACCTGAGTACAGTGTATAGTTCTGGGAGACCTTACCACGAAGGACATAGACAGGGTAGAGAAGGATCAGAGGAGGGCAACAAAGATGGTGCATGGATTGCATCACAAGTCCTATGAAGACAGGTTGAAGGAACTGAACATGTACTCCCTGGAGGAGAGGAGGGAGAGAGAGGATATGATAGAGACATACAAGTATCTTACAGGGAGGAACAGGGTGCAGGAATACACTATTTTTAAGCGAAAAAGATGTTCCAGGACTAGAGGGCATGGGATGAAGTTGGAGGAGGACGATTCAGAGGAAATGTGAGGAAGAATTTCTTCACAGAATGGGTGGTGGACAAGTGGAACACCCTGCCAGAGGAAGTGGTGGGGCTGAAACAATCAGGGATTTAAGAATGCATGGGATAGACAAAGGAATTCTGGAGGTCAGGGGTAAGGGGCAACAGACTTCTAGGAAAACAAATTGAACTTACAAGCTCAAATGGGCAGACTGGGTGGGCCATAGGCCCTTATCTACCGACACTGTCTATGTATCTATGTATCTATGATAAGAACTGCTCCTACAAGTCTGAATAAAGCTATTTATCTCCTGGGAATGATTACTCCCCTGAAGCATTCTGATAGCACTGATTTGTTCCTTGTTTGAAGTAAAGGCTTTCCTGAGTTTACTGTGTGCGTGTGAAGTTTGTGAATAATTAATAGGGCTTTCCATTTAAATCCTAAATTATAAAACTTACTTTGTGGAGGCACCCAACCTAGGAAATGCTTTGAAGTTCCAGCTTTACAATTCAGAAGTCACGTTCATGTTCTTTGCTCTTTTTCTGGCATGTTTTGCCCGATTACTAAGCTTACAGTAGTAATCACTTATCTGGCAAAAAGGGAATTTTCAATTACTGCATACTTGTTTCATCAGTTCACAGTCTGGCTTTGAAGAGTGAAGACATATCTGTGGTCCACAGAAAATTACGGCATTGGACTCCCAGTGGGTAAAGAAAAAGGCTTGTGGGGGGGTACCAAGTAGGAGGGCTTTGTGGGGGGACAGTAATGGCCACAACAGACATCGATTGATGGTTTTCTTTTCAGAGTTTCTTAAAAAAAAAAAAAAAAACTACAAGGTAAGATTTCCTTTATTTCAGC
Organism: Neoceratodus forsteri; assembly: GCA_016271365.2. Lineage (NCBI taxonomy): Eukaryota > Metazoa > Chordata > Ceratodontiformes > Ceratodontidae > Neoceratodus > Neoceratodus forsteri. The sequence goes on from CM057456.1 coordinate 36,286,589, forward strand.
TTACGACACTGGGGGATTGGGCACCCCCAGTGTAAGTGTTATGTTTGTGGGGGAGGTGGTGGGTGCTGAGAGGAGGGTCGGGTGGGCAGGATAGTTACAGTGACATCAGCAACAGACAAATATGGATACTTTAACTGAAGCCACAATACCAGGATGAAATATGCTTATTTATTTATTTTTATTTAGTTTTTGTTGACCGGGTAAGTGCACTAGACAGATCCTGCCTATTTTGAGGCACGACCAGGGGGAGGGGGATACAGATGAATGCCAACTGTCTTTGAACCAGATTAAGCTGTTTACATGTTATACATTTGCACATGCCCCATATTGTAGCTTCAGTTTAATAACCCGATTTCTATAACTTTAAGGCCTCGTTTCATGTCAGTTTGCACTTTCGAGTTCAGCTGTCTTAAAACTTTTTAAAAATCTGTTTAGCTGAACTTGGGTGTGCTAAGCTGTGAACGAGCCTTCTGGCGCTTCAGCGTCATTTAGAGATGTGACCATGCATTGGAAGAGGCGCGGTAGCGAACCATGGGGGTTTTGTTTAGGAAGTAGCGTAGCAACACTGGGGGATTGGACGCCCAGTGTCAGTGTTATGTTTGTGAGGGGTGCTGTGTGGTGGGTGCTGAGAGGGAGAGTTGGGTGGGGGCAGTTACAGGGATGCCAGCAATAGACATCGATGTATGGTTTCCTTGTTACAACCTATGTCTGCAACAGAAGGGCTATTCCTGGATGTTTCAAATTCCTCGGCTGGCTGTCATAACAGATCAGCTTTCCAGGCAGCATAGATCAAAGGGAAGATATTGGGTAATGCTTTTCCTTTTCAAGTATGTGCCATCTCCGCCCAGCAAGCCAAAACTCTGTTAAGATCAGCCTGCCTGATTGGTGTGGCACCGTCTCACCACTTATACACTGCTCTGCATTGGACGGACAGTGTCACAACCCCTCAAAATGCACTATTATAGCAAGATATTCACTGCGCACCTGCGAACATGGCAAACATAATATGGTACTTGCACATCCCTATAAATGATAGTCCTTGATTGGCTTCTGTCTTGGACAGGATTCAGCAGAGGGTTGTGGAGGTTATACACAACTGGGGAGTTGCCTTCAATAGCGAACTATGACCTAATTTTTCCATTATTAAAAGGGCCGACATCTACCACCTGAAGAATATCGAGATGTTGCATTCCTTCCAAACAATAGAGCATCGGAGGAGTTTCACAATCACAAAATTCTATTAGGTTTTAAACATTTTGCAGGATTCTGCATGGAAAAAGACCCTCATAGCAGTGAAAACAAGCATTTGTCAATGCCGAATGTTTGCTTGCTGGCATTGGCATTGGTAGTGTAGAAGTTACAGAGCTGCATAATAGGAATGGCAGTGAAGTATTTAACTGAAGCCAACCCCACCACCGCCCTGCAGAAGTGACAGGCATTCGGGTGTGTGCCTTTGGGTGGAAGTCAGGCATAATGACCACTCCATTTCACCACACCCTACCCTGCAGACACCGACAAGTGTCACGGTGTGCATTGGGGTCTTTGGCCCTTATGTGCACCCCATTCCATCAGGAAATACGGTGAGATGGGTGCGGTATAGGAGAATGGGGTGAACTTTGGGGTCGAAGAGTCCAAGACAGACCTCGATGCCGCTCACTGGCTGCAGGGTGTGGGTGGGGGTGGAATGGTATGAGCATGACAGGCAAGAATCCCAAGTCACACCCCTGATGCCTGTCGATCTCTACAGGGTGGGGCTTTATGGTCAGAAACCCTAATGCTTCAGGCATTCGTTGGTATTTTCACTCCAAATTTTCAACATTTTTTTTTGTGACCCCACCTCATGAACAGTGGCAGTATCAGTTTGTTAGCTGAAAACTGCTTTTGCACAGCGACTATGGCATTTGGCATCACAGGTGCAAAAACACATTCCGAACAGGATGTGAAAAATGACAGCGGTACTGTTCATGGGGGGTGTGAAAAATGGCAATGTTGAAAATCTGCTGTGAAAATCTTTAAATAAACTGGTGAAGTCACGAAGCAGAGAAACCTGTGCAACGACACCCGTAATGTAACTAGTTTGGGATTTTTTACAGCAGATTGTTAACACAGGCATTTTGGGACCTCCGATCATGAACAGTGTCAGTGTGATTTTCTTTATCTGTCCCAAACAATGATTTCCACAGCGACCACGCATTTCTGTGCTGAAAGTGTGAAAACACATTTTGGCCATGTTGTGGAAAATGACAGCTGTGCTGTTCATAAGGAGGTGTGGAAAAATGTCACTGGTGAAAATCTGGACTGAAAATATTACAAATTCACGAACTTACAAGGGTGCATGGAAACTGTGTAATGCTCACTCGTAACAGTCATTTTATGGAGTTTTGTCACCAAATTTTCAGCATAGCCATTTTAAGACCTCTGCTCATGACCAGTGTCACTGTGATTTTCTTAATCTGTCCCAAACATTGTTTTCGCACACAGACTGTACCATTGTGCGCTACATATGTGGAAACACATGTTGGGTGAGATGTGAAAATGGTAGCTGTACTGCTCATAAAGAAGTCTTGGTAAAATGGCACGTTGAAAATCTGCTGTGCAAATATTACAAATTCGCGAACTTGCCAGCATGCGTAGAAACTGCGCAATGTGCGCTCCTAAAACAGTCATTTTTAGGAATTTTTTTAACCAAATTTTCAACAGCCATTTTAACACCTCTGCTCATGAACCATGTCACTGATTTTCTTAATGTGTCCCATACCTTGATTTTGCACACCGACTGCGCCATTGTGCGCTACGTGGGCAGAAACACATTTTGGGTGAGATGTGAAAAATGACAGCTGTACTGCTCATAAGAAGGAGTGGTAAAATGGCAATGTTGAAAATCTGGAGTGAAAATACGTGAACTTATAAGCGTGCGTAGGAACTGCACAACACATGCTCGTAAAACAGTCATTTTTAGGAATTTTTCCACCACATTTTCAAAATAGGCTTTTTGAGAGCCCACCTTATGAACACTGGCAGTGTCGTATCATTAATCATTCCAGAAAGGTGATTTCCATGCAGTGGCTGCAAAATCACCCTTTGGGGCCCGAATAACGCCATGACAGTGCAAGAATTCATGAGGAGGGGTCCCAAAACCCCATGTTGAAAATTTGCAGCAAAATTCCAAAAATGCCTGAGATATGCAACAAAGTTGAAAAACCTTATCTATCCCATTATACAGCTTACCGGCATTTCTCAGTTCACGGTCAGCTTTGAAGAGTGCAGACGTGTTGCCGGTCCACCGAAGATCGTCGCGCCAGACTCAAGGGGTAAGTATGGGGTGAGGGGTGTGTGGGAAGGCAGGGCACGCAGTGGGTGGGTGTGGGTTGTGGGAGGGCAGGGAGACTGCGAGGGACTATTTTTTTTCCCTTTACAGGTTTTTTTTGTTTTGAAAGATGACGCAGGACATTTGCCACTCTGGGGTGGGCTCCCAGCATGGCAGAAGGACAGCTGGGGGGGCATGGAGCCAACGGGGGATTGGGCACCCTCATCGGCCATGGCATCTGTTGCCACACTGGGGTGGGCTCTGCGTGGCACCCTGTACTCGGGGAGGAGAGACAGTGGAGATGACAGGGATTGGGCACTGCTGGTTATATTAGACAGCTGCACTTGGGTGGGCACCCAGTGGCATATGAAACTGTGTTTGGGGATATAGGCACAGCCAACTGGGGATTGAGCACCCCGTTGGCTATACAGTGCATGCGTTGGGGGCAGCAGCAGTGTGTGTGTGTGTGGGGGAGCATGCATGAGCAGCGATATCTGATCGCTGCTCACTGAAGCGTAGCTCCCCTTTCAACTGAATGCCACTGCATTTTGGAGCTGTCAGACAGCTCCAGCAGGCATTGGAGAACTGCGGCTGCACCTGAAAACACACTGACTGAATTGGAAGAGGGCTGACACACCTCCAAAAACTCCGATGATGGCACTATGTTTCTTGCACGTGCGTGCAAGCAAACATAAAAATGACTTCACTGCCAATTTTTAGAATGTTTAGATAATGCAAGTGCGTGCATACATGTTCGTGCATTCATTCAGTCTACTGTGGTTGGCCAAGGAAGTGGGAGGGATGTGCTAGTCTCCCTTTGACCCTTGGCCTGACCTCATGGCTTTGGAATGCCACTCACTACTGCTACTACCACTGGAGCTACCAGTCTAGGCATTTGTGTGATATGGAATGGAGCCCTCTTCATTACTGGAATTTAATAACTGGGGAGTGTTATCTCCCATAGGGGCACCAGGTTGTAATTTGTGTTTACAATCTGCGGGTTTTAACGGTGAACAGGCACCGTGTTTCCCTCACTCCATGCATGCAACAGCTGCTACTCTTCCCTTCCTCAGCATTGGACACTTCAACACCAGTAGCACTCGGCAGTAAGTAAATAAAAAATACTCACCTTTCACATTAAAGTTCATGAATCCTTCATTAAACATGTACTCCTTGATGAAAACTTAAAAAAAAAAAAAAAGAAAGAAAAATTACAGAAAGTTTTCAGCAGCAACTGATCATACTTCATCCCAACTGAACCCCGGCTGAACACTGATGTATTTATATTTTATATAACTGCTCTGGCGAGAAAATGCTTGTGACCGGGTAACCCCTGTCATTGGTGAGGTACCCTGGTAGGGAGAGATGTGGGTCTTTCCTTGCCCCCCCCCATTAACCTACTTTATGCCTATGTTATGTAAAGTACATGGAAGGAATAGATGAAGGTACTGGAGTGCTTTAAAAACAATTAAAGATTAAAAGTGCTAGCTTGTAAAGTGCAGGGATATGTTAAATGCTATGGTTAAAGTACCAGAACAGTGCTTTCTGTACAAAGAAAAAGTAAGAAATATAAAATGCATCTGTGCCTTTAATTGCAGTAATAAAACAAATATAGAAAGGGAATCACAGAGTAAGGACCCATCTGTATTGTCTGTTTTCTATGGGTGCAACCTCTATCTTCCTTTCTAGTGCAGCTATCCCTTTCTTTCTTTGTTTGAGACAGGCCACCTCTAAGCAGAACCCCCCATTGTCTAAACCCTCTTTCAAGTTCTCTTCCTTCTGGGTCCAGGTAAAAGGTTCATGCAAGGGAACTTAGGATTATAAACTAAAACACAAGTGGCAATATGTGTTTTACTTAGTAGCTAGTTAAATGAGCCCAGGATTAAATAAACCAGTAAGCAGCATTCCCTTTCCCTTTACTTTATTATGCATCCTGTGCTGCCTTGCTAGAAATACAAAGACAACATAAGTGGGATATTACTAAGATACAGTATTATTAGATGCTCTGTTAGCAAGTAGCAAAATGCTGGGTCAATAGCTTACCTCAGGTTAATTTGCTGGTGTGTAAACAGTCTTCCAGAGGGTAAAAAAAAAAAAAAGAGAGAAAAGATGCGGTTTGGTGGCCTGATAAGCTGCAGCCTTCTCTGCAGCAGGGCAGGGTGTCTGCTGCACAAGCTCTTCTTCTGCACTCAATCTGTTGCTATAGGGAAGCAGCAGTCCCTAGAGGCCTACATTTATACAGATTCTAGCTGCTTTAATTATTGATTGAGGGAGGAGCTTACAGTAATTAAAAAGATAATCAAGCATTTAGAGTCACTTTCTAACCAGGATTATGGTGTGTAATAAAGATATTGGAAATAAATAGTTATTAAAGTAATAAGGCTTAAAAACAACTTTTTGTTGTATGTATAGGAGCAAGTTGTGAGCCTAGAAACTCAAATGTACTAAATTGGAAATGAATTGATGTCACATGACAGTGATGTCATTGATAAAAACATATATAAGCCTACCACTAAGGTAGATTTATTAGATAAGGCGTCAGTCTAGAACTGACTGTGAGAGGTGTAAGACCTTAAGTTTAGAAGGCTTGTGTCTACACCCTAGACAGCATTGATGTCATTGACTTAATGACAATGTTCTTATTTTCTGTTCTGAATAATTATCATTTTATGCTACAAATAATAAAATTATAAATGCCAGCCTGGCATTTTTTATGCACTGATTTTGATGTCTGCCTGCTAATTGTCTCCTGAACCAACAACCCCACTACAATGCTCCCCCTCAATTATATAAAATAAAACATGCGGTGGTGTGTAAAACTTGAATTTTACACACTCTTAGTGTTGGATGCTTAATTAAATTCCTCAAGCTTCACTCTCGGGGTTTATGTAGCATCCAGCACCTCGGGTGTGCGTAAAATTCTTGTTAAATGCACCACCTCATGAATTATTCTATAAATAGTAAAATAGGAGAGCCCATCTCTTCTTCCACAGTTACAAATCAAAAACAAAAGGGGATTCATTAACATGAGAAACAGAAAAAATAGTGTAGGATACAATTTGGGAACTGTAGAGGCAATAATGTGTACAAGTATGCCAGTAATAGCCCATACAATGCAGAAATATAGTATATGGTTAGGGTTTGTTGTAGATGGAAAATGATGGTTTTCCAAATCCTGTTGTAGGACAGTTTAAAGGTCAAAAAAGTTTTTGTACTATCGATCTGACATCACATCAATAGTACAACAACTTTTAAGACACGTCCTGCAATTTGATTGGTGCAATCTAGGCTCTCACGGAAAAAATTGAAAAAACATGACGACGTGACTTAGCGAGTGCTGAGCTGTGTACTGTGGTAGTTCAGACATGGTTGGGAACCCTCACATTTGTAAAAATAAAGTAGACCCTCATCGTTTTGACATGGAGAGCCTCACAAGGCTCAGTGTCACTGAAGTAAATCACTGTTTTTTTATTTTATTTTTAAACTAGATGAAGCTGAACTGAGAGCGGGATGAGCTGAAGCAAGATCGAGATTAGCTGGAGTGGGAGCAGGAGCAGCACGACATAACGAAGGTAGTAACCGTCAACTGGGGGGGGGGGACCACAAGCCAGGAACCATATACTATATAAAATAGTGGATGGTTAACCATCCACAACTATGGCTGTGTTTCCATCTCAGTTGTTGAAGACATTATGGAGACCTCTCGAGCTTCGCTCTGGAGGTCTCCATGCTGTCATAAACAACCTCGATGGAAACACAGCCTTGTTGTGGATGGTCACCCATCCACTATTCTATATGTGATGTCTGAGATTCTTTGTCATGTGGACAGAAAAAAGGACCGTCAATGAAGAACTGAATTTCATGATTATCTACTCATCCATTGTAAAAGTTTCAGTAAGTGTGCATGTTATACTGTTAGAAGAAACAGCACCAAAATCAAACAGAAAAGATCATGCTGCATTGGCTGGGGAGAAAAAAAAAAAGGTTACTGCTCATCAGCTCTTAAAACTAAAACTGTTTAAAGAAAAAATCTGAACACTAAAAACAAAATAGAGAATAATGTATGGGCAACCATACACAACAAGGCTGTGTTTCCATCGAGGGGTTGATATCACAGCATATGAACCTTGAGAGCAAAGCTCAAGAGGTCCATACTGTCATCTCAACCCCGAGATGGAAACACATTCCGAGTTTGTGGTTGCCCATATTTCATTTTTTATAGTATGTTTTTTTACACCAGTGTGACAGACCCCACGCTGAAGTGACCACAAAACATTTTGCCATTTCTTTGTTCTGTTCAATTATAAAAATCATATTTACAGACTTTTGATAGTTAAAATGTATAACTTTGGGCACTGGGTAGTTAGGATGTAGCTAGGTGTGGAATATATTAGAAATTTAAAATTGTATTACCTTTGAACTGTGCAGAACAACTGTCTGGAATGCGCACAACAGTTTAGAATGTGCACAAGGATTTTGAGCAAGCTGATTTTTATACAGAACATAGAGAATACTGATAGGTAACCATTCAGAACCAGCATGTTCTGCCACAGAGGGGTCTGATTCCCAGTAGGTGGCAGAACACTGGTTCTACATGGGGTTACTCATCCTATACATTTTATAGTGTATGGAGCCCTTCAAAATATTTTTCAGCTTTAAAAATGTATTTTTTTACATAGAAAAAAGAAATTGTCTCCCATTTATTCATGGTTAGTTGTGTGGTTGCTAGGAACTGGGCATCCCTAGTTAGCAGCGCTCACTCCCATTGGTTGCTGCTCTACTGTGGGAGGGATTTGCAAAGAAAACCATGACGGCCAGACATCTTGCTTAGCGAGAACTGAAATGGACAAGATGCCAAAAATTGTAAGTAAACTGAGCATATCTGGTTGATCCTGCATTTTGCGTTATTAGAAATGAACTGCTCCTGTTTCTGAAAACTGCTGTGGCAATTTTCAGTGTAGTTTTAAATAATATTGTTGTGCGGCGGTTTTCTATTTATGATTTCAAAGCACAGCTCAAGCTTTTAACTCTAAATGAATGGAACACTGTTCTGCATGTATAGTCAATACACCATGCCATTCATTTTAAAATGTGTGGCTGAACAGCATTTGAGCAAGGTGGAATTTTGAGTGAGCATCGCATTTTACTACCCACTATAATGGCTAACCATACACTATTACTGCATTCTGGTCTGGAAATAAGATTGTGCCATCAAGCTATAACATCAGATTTTTAATCAGTTAGATAAAAGCATTAAAAATTAAATATTACAACTGTAAATTAAGCTCTGCAATTTTGCCTGTATAAACCAAGCTATTTTTTTTTTTTATTTGTTTTTTGTTACTGTTAGACTTTTTCTTGACCATTAAGAAATGATTACTAGAGCAAATGTTTGGGATTAAACTACATAATTTACCTTTTACAGTGCACCACTCAGCAAAATAACAAAAACTGAGAAACACAGTATGTAAGCTATTATCACTTCTACAAAAACCAGAATGTTCAGAATGTGACACAAAGGGCAACCCTAGGAGGCATACGCCAAGAGGGGTCCAGTCCCTAGCCCTACCATCTGCTGAGCATCACTGATCTTCACCAACTAGGAGAGACCAATCATGGAGGGAAGACAGACTCTGACAGGCACAGAAGCAGGGATTCCTTGACAGCAGCTCTACCTGGGAGAATCCCCCTTGGAGTAAACAGTCTGGGCACCTTTCTCCGCTGAGGTGACTTCTCTCCTTGCTCACTCTACTCAGACCCAGCCAGCAGGCTCATCTCTCAGCATAAGGAGCAGTTGGAACACTAACCCAGCATTCCTGGCTGCTGTATGTAAATCAGCATTTGTACTGCTGCACCGACTACTGAAATAGTGGTTGACTAATAGAAAGCTTTCAGCCAGAAGCAACAGCTCAGACACAAAAGGCAACCCTAGGAGGCATACACCAACAGCAGTCCAGCCCCAAGCCTTACTGTCTGCAGAGCTCCATTTTGATTCAGTTTTTAGAAGCTGAAAGGAAGCTAACGTTTACTTTTAAAAGCATCTCATTTTGGAGTGGGGAGCTGGCAGCTAAAAGAGAGCTAGCACTTGCTTTTAAGAGTACCTCATTTTTGAGAGGAAGAGAGGAACATCGTCCCTTCTTTTTGTGTGTAACTGATGGTTTCTGGCAGAAGTGGTCAGTCCCACCCACCCTGCCTCACCACACCCACACCTAGCTGCATATTTCCTTTATAGGCTAGACCTGTGCAATCACTCCACCAACACTTCCTGGTGACAAGAAGGTCAACTTCTGTCAGTATTGCATAATAGAAAACAGAAGAAAAGGAGAAAAAAGAAAAGAAAAACAAAAAAAATTAAATAAGCAAATAGTTCAAAGAAGCTGCATTTCAAATGAAGAGTACCAGTCTTGCAAAATCTCATCATATAGGAAATACCTCACCAGAATGTTCAACTTGGGGATACTACACTGTGATGTCTGTGGAGTTCTCATCTCCCAGGAGCACCTCTGCAGGACAGGTCATTGCCCAGTATGCATGAAGATACACGACCTGCAGGCCCAACCCATAGCAGCCTGGAATGAAATTGAAAGGCTTCAGCAACATCTGACTTGGAGCACTCCATCTCCCCTCCATCAAAGATCCACAGGACCAGGAGGCTGGAAGGTGGAGAAGAGAGAACATGGGAAACCAGCAGACAAAAGCATGAACAACTCAACTCGAGACACCCCAATCAGGACAACAAACCGCTCTGAGCTACTAACAGAAGGGACTCAGTCAGCTCCGCTTAGGGGGAATGCTAGTCCCATCAAGGGGGTGAAGACTGCAGCAACCTCAGCAAACAGCACCAGACCTCAGCAGGACTATCAAGGAACCATCAAGGGGGTGAAGAGTGCATCAACCGCAACAACCAGCAGCAGATCTCAGCAGGCCAGTAAAGGAACCAAGAAGATCCAGGTAGTTGGCAACTCCATGATCAGAGGAATGGAGTCTAGGATGCACAAGTACTCACAGAAGAGGGTGATACTGCGATGTCTTCCTGCTACCTCAGCAACAAGAGACTGCGAGTGCATCGGGGGACTTGTGGACAAGGAGGAAGGAGACATTTATTTTATTTTTATTTTTATTTATTTAGTTTTTGTTTACCGGGTAAGTGCACTAGACATAGCAACGACTATTTTCAGGCATGACCCGGGAGGGTACAGTACAACAATACAGGCAAATATTCCAGTACAGGTTCAAACAGAGCTGACAATATTCAATACAGGCAAACATTCCAGTACAGGTTCAAACAGGGCTGACAATACTCAATACAGGCAACATTCCAGTACAAGTTCAAATATAGTAGATAGTAGAAAAAAGTAGCTACCGACAAGGTAGTTTCAATAACATTGTAGAAAATTCTGTAACAAAGTTACATCATCAATTTTTGAGAAAAGTCACAGAAATATTGTAGAAGTTAGTGCTAACTGTGATTGAAAATAGGTAACTCAGGGGAAGGATAGTAGTGAGTGCCAGGAGTAGGAGGCCAGAAAAAGGGATTGAGGATGGGGCAAGGTGGGAGGTGGGACAGAAAGGTAGAGGAGAAGTGCTTTGCATTAGAGGGGCAGATCAGAAATGGTAAGGAGAGATGAGGCAAGGAAGGGAGAATGAGCTAGGGGAGTTTGAAACAGGAGCACTTGTGGGAGGTAACAAGATAATTACACAATCCTTTCTTAAATGATGCGTGGGATGGTGATTGGTGCAAGGCTAGTGGGAGAGAGTTCCAGTATTTGGAGGCATAGCAGGCGAACGTACTAGCGCCTTTAGTAGTGTTATGTCTGGGAATGAGAACAGGAGCATAGTCAGCAGACCGTGACCCATAGCAAGGTGTCAGATATTGGAAAAGGCCTGCCAGAGGTTTGGGAATTTGAAATTGGACAATGTTGTCAATGACTGAGCCATAAGCATGAAGTCTTAGCTCAGGAGGAGGAAGTCATCCCAGGTTAGAATAGAGGAGACAGTGGTGTTTTAGCCGGTGAGAGGAGGACACACAGTGACAGATGTTATATGTGACATCCCACTTCCTAAGACTCGATTGGCATGCTGAGGTATAAGTAGCAGCCCCATAGGCAAGTGATGGAAGGAGTATGCCATGGGCAATGGCAAACCTTGCTGAGGGAGTGAGCACATAGCTGGTCCAGTAGGCTATGCCAAGTTTGGAGTTGACCAGTTTACAAGTCTGTTGGATGTGTAGGTCGAAGTTTAGTGATGCCCAGATATTTAAATGAGTTTACTACCCCAACTGTTGAACCATTTAAGGAGGAGACTTTGAAATTAGGTTGGGCATGTTTAAGTTTGGCATTTGATCCAAAGAACAGTTTGGGTTTTGGACTCATTTAGCACAAGTTTGTGAGTTGACAACCACTGTTGCATTAGCTGAAAGTCAAGAGAGAGTAGATTGTTTATGTCATCAGTGCTTTTTGCGCTAGCATACAGAACAATGTTGTCCACATAAAGCAGGGAGGCTACCCTATGGAGGCTGGTGGAGATGTTATTTATGAAGACAGAGAAAGGCAGGGGTCCAAGGATGGACCCTTGCGGCACCCCAATGTTTATAGTTGCTTCGTCCGAGAGGGTAAAGTTATATTTCACAGTTTGAGTCCTTTCAGATAGGTAGTTCCCAAACCACCTTACAGCGTTAATTGAGAAAACCAGTGATGTAAGAGTGGCTAGGAGGATGGAGTGATTAACCAAGTTGAAAGCCTTAGACATGTCAATGACAATGGCCCCAGTGAGAAGACCAGAGTCCATAACCACTAGTGCATCTGACATAATTTTGAGAAGGGTGGTAGTGGTGCTATGGCCCTTGTGATAGCCATGCTGGGCAGAGGTAAGTAGATCATGTTTCTGCAGGAAGTCAATTGTCTGTGTGGCTACAATTTTCTCAAGAATTTTATTGAGGATTGATAGGATGGCAATGGGCCTGTAGTTTGATGGATCTTTTCGATCTCCTTTTTTGAAAACAGGGGTAATCCTAGCTACCTTCCATATATCAGGGATGTAGCTCTGGCACAGGGAGAGCGTGAAAATCCTAGCTAAGTGAGCAGCAATGTAGGGGGCAGCTAACTTTAGGAGCTTTGGTTCTAGATTGTCAGAGCCAGCAGCAGTGTAATCTAAGATATTGTTTAGTAATCTGAGCACCTCAGATCTTGAGACTACCGTGAAAAAGAAATGAGGACCATCTACAACTGGCAAGGTGGGTATGTACGATTGAGCAGGAAAAGTAGAGGTGTAGTTAGTTAGGTCAGAGAATTTATCGTTGAAAAAGTTGGCAGTGGTTCTGGGATTAGTACAGTGAACCCCATTAAGTGGCATGTCATTTGGGATGCATGCTGGATTTGAACCAACGAAGAATTTAATATGTGACCAGAAGTTTTTTGAGTCACCATAGGAATTGGTTAAAAGATCTTTGCAGTAGGTGCTCTTGGCTTTTTTGATGTACCTTTTACATGAATTGTGTATAGCCCTATACATATTAAAGTCGGAGGATAGTCCTGAGCTTTTGTAACGGAGCCAGATTTTGTCCCTTTGTTTAAGTTTGGATAGGAGGTCAGATTTTAAATGAACTATTAGCTGAGGAGTTACAAAAGATGGCAGGTAAAGGTGACAGTGGTGGTTGGGGACCTTAATCTGCCAGATGTGGACTGGAATAACCCGCAGCCAAGAGTTCCAGAAGTCAAGCTTTACTGGACACATTCCAGGACTGCCTGCTGTCTCAACTAGTGAAGGACCCAACTGGGGGGGATGCCATCTGGGATCTGATCCTCACAAACTGTGAAGAAATTAGATCCATGAGGGTGGAAGAACCTTTGGCAAATAGCGATCACAATACAGTCTGCTTTGAAATAGCCACGGGCGCTACTAAAACCACCTCAAGCACAGAGGTGCTGTGCTTTCAGAAGGCTGATTTTGGTAGATTGAGGCAGATAGTGAGGGCAGGGATAAGTTAAACATCGGAGACAAGCCAGACGTGGAGGAAATATGGAAAGATATTAGGGATACTATTCCAGAGGCAACAAGACTCTGCATCAGGACTACAACAAAGAAAAATAGATTTAAAAGACCATTGTGGTTCTCCCATCCAGTAAGAGAGGCAATCAGGGCCAAAGGAAATGCATACAAATGATTCGGGCAACATATAGGGGACAAGGAATGGGAGGATTACACTCAGAAAAGTAAGGAAGCCAGGAAAATAGTGAGGGAGGCCAAGGCAGCAAGACAGCGGCAAATGGCTTGTGGAGTCAAACCAGGGGAGAAAATCTTTTTCCTCTATAGCAGCGAAAAAAGGAAGAAAGGGGGAGGCATTGTAAGGTTAAAATTGGGGGATGAGGCTCTGGAGGACAGTGGACAAAAAGCTGAGGCCTTAAATAAATACTTTTGCTCGGTATTCACAAAGGAGCATCAGGGCCCACTGCCAGACAATGCTATCAAAGCCAAGACCAGAGAGGTTCAGAGAATGTGCATTCAGGAGTTCACCACAGACAGGGTCAGGAAGGGCCTTTCAAACATCAGACTTCAGCTAATTGTTCATTGTTCCCCTCTCCCTGCCCTGGGGGTTTGTTTATCACACCCATGTGCAATTTCTTTCCTGCATTGGTGGCTAAGTGGATACAGTGCAGGGCTTCAAACAGGCATGGGATAGGCATAAGGGAGCAATACAGGTGAGCATGAGTAAATAGGTTATTGACAGAGTAAAGGCCTATGGCACATTCATAAGCTAGAAAAAAAAAAAAAAAAAAAAAAAAAATCGGCAGACTGGATGGGCCTTGCAGTCTTTATCTGCCGTCAGCTTCTATGTTTCTATGTAAGGCCCCTGGCCTTGATGGTTTACACCCTAGAGGGCTCAGGGAACATGCAGAAGAACTGGCAGTGCCTCTCATGCACCTATTCAACAGGTCACTGGAGTCAGGGGTAGTTCCAGGCAACTGGAGGGTGGCTGACGTGCCACTGCACAAGAGTGGAGTCAGGGAAGATAAAGGTGACTATAGGCCAGTCAGCCTCACATCAGTAGTGGGTAAACTTATGGAGGCCCTTATCAAGCAAGATCTAGTGGAATACCTTGAAGTAAATAATCTCCAGAACTACAAACAATACAAGTTTGTGATGAGCAGGTCATGTCAAACAAACCTTATTACATTCTTTGACGAAGTGAGCAAGGAGTAGGACAGGGGACATGCGGTGCACTTGCTTTACTTTGACTTCAGTAAGGCATTTGACACAGTCCCCACATAAATGCCTCTTAAAAAAACTAGAAGACCTTGGGGTAGCAGAACAGATAGTAAAGTGGGTACAGAGTTGGCTGAGAGACAAAAAACAAAGGGTGGTACTAAATGGGGTGAAATCTAACGAGAAGCAGGTCACTAGTGGGGTGCCTCAGGGGTCGGTCCTGGGGCCAGTCCTCTTCAATGTATTCATTAGTGACATCAGAGAGGACATAAATGGCAACATCACCCTGTTTGCAGACAACATGAAACTCAGTGGAAAAGTGGATAGTACAAAGGGAGTCAGACAACTGCAGGAGGACCTTAAGAAGTTGGAAAGGTGGTCACAAATATGGCAATTAAACTTTAAATGCTAAGAAGTGCAAGGTGATGCGCCTGGGTAGGGCCAACTCCAAGGAAGAATACTGTCTAAATGGAGTCCAGCTGCACTCCCCTGCTGAGGAATGTGATCTCGGAGTCATAATTAGG
Source organism: Neoceratodus forsteri (assembly GCA_016271365.2). Lineage (NCBI taxonomy): Eukaryota > Metazoa > Chordata > Ceratodontiformes > Ceratodontidae > Neoceratodus > Neoceratodus forsteri. Next base: position 36,301,622 of record CM057456.1, read on the forward strand.
GATGACCTCAAGCAGCAAAGTCAGTGCAATAAGGCTTACAGCAGGGCTAGCAGGGTGTTAGGATACATTGGCGGGGGATAGACAGCAGGGACAGGGAAGTGATACTACCACTTTACCAGTCATTAGTGAGGCCTCATCTGGAGTACTGTGTACAATTCTAGAGGCATCACCTAAGAAAGGACATTGATAGACTGGAAGTGGTCCAGAGAAGGGCAACAAAAATGATACATTACCTTCAAGAAATCACCTAAGAAGAGAGGCTTTGGGCTCTGAAATTGTACTCGCTAGAGACTAGGAAGGAGGGAGAGAGGGTTATGATTGAGACCTGTAAGTTCCTTAAAGGCATCAACAAGGTGCCAGAAGTGCAGCTTTTTACCAGGAACGTCAATTCTACTACAAGAGGGCACGAGTGGAAATTGAAGGGTGGAATGTTCAAGAGGGACATAAGAAAGTATTACTTCTCAGAGAGGGTGGTTGAACCTTGGAATAGATTGCCTCCCGAGGTGGTGGCTGAAAAGTCAGTATCAAGCTTTAAACGTGGGTGCGACAAGCATTGGGAACAAACACATGGCACTGGCAAGGGCTAGGCTGGGTGCCTCGGAAGACAGAACACTGGTACGCAATAGGTCCTGGGATACCTCGCTTGGGCAGACTCCATGGACCAGATCCCCTTGTGCCATCATCTTCTATGTTTTTATGTTCAGTAAAAACACTAGCCAAACTCAATATTGTGAATGTGCTTCATGTAGTACAAAGCATCTGAACAGTGATCTCAGCTGACACCCAGTGGTTTGTGAAGTCATAACAGCCTGTCATATACCCTTCTAATGTGTTTCAAGTCATCTTTTCACAAACTAGGGCATTTTTCCAAAGTTTCATTTGTAATGTTATGTTAAAAGTCAAAAAGTGTTTTTATTTGACAAAACCTTAAGAAAATAAATTGTAGAGTGGAATGGTTGACTTTTAAAACAATTACGCATTTACAGCATACTGAATACTTAAATATAAAGACATTTGAGGACAGATAAAGCCAAATGTCAATCCAGTCCACACGGTTATTTACATCTACACCTATTTAATAATTTCAAAGTTCCTTGAGCTCCTTTTGGCACCCCCCCCCCCCAATGTTACTAATTAAAACCAGTAGCTATCCCTTGGGGGTTTGAACCCTGAAATGGTGCTATCATTATTCACTTCTCTGAGTGGTCTATTCCATTTACCCACAACACTTTCTGTAAATAAATACTTCCATATGCTTTTCTTGAAGTTTAAGGTTATGCCCCATGGTTTGTGTGTGCCCTTTTATCCTATATATAAATGGGTTGCCATGGATGTTGTCAGTATTACCTCTGCATTATGGGCTCAGACTAGCTTGAGGGGCCTAAGTCACTACATTCCTGATTATGGAGCTTATGTCCAAGATTTAAGTTAATTGTGCAGTACCTCTACCCAAAGAAAGGTTTAAGTGTGGTCCTGGTGTAATTATGGTGTACCCTCTGGGATGTAACACCTGTTCACCTCCCCATGGGGGTCACCCCACCCATGAACCAACACAGTGCAGCAGTCGTCCCCCATAAAGCATGCAACTTAATCCACTATAAATGAGATACACTCAGGCAGTTGAGAGGTTAAGAGCATGGAGTTGCAAATCTGGAAAAGTGGGTTTGAATCCCACAGCCACTACTTGCATACTGTGTCACCATGAACAAGTCACTTAACTTCCCTATGCTCCCAAGTCCCAGGACACACCTGGAAACAAGCCTTGGCTTAGTGCGTCTTTCCTGGCCAAAAATTGTACAAATAATTAATAAAATAGGGTCACTGCAAGGACATAGTGAAAAAAGGAGGTTAGGCAGTGAGTTACCATGGTACAGTACAACTGGTTCTTCAGTGCCCATGCAGGATCAGTCTAACATAACAGAAGGGCTGCTCTTTCACCTTTTCAGGCACAGCCACACAATAAAGTTGCCCTGGGACTGAACTTCCAATGCCTTTCTAGGCTCAGCCCAAATTATGACAGCCTGACCACAAACCATGCATGCACAGTACTGTCTCTTAAACACACACACACACACACACACACACACACACACACACACACACTGGAGGCATTACCCTTTTCCCCCCTAATAACCAAAACCCTTTCTTTCTAAATAGGGAGCTCCCAGTTCTTCAATGGGTACCCAGCCAGGGGAACGCGGAAGGCCCGATGAATTTCACACAGTCAACAGTGATGCACTTAAATAGCAATGCTTTGCAACTTAAAACTCCAAACCCGAAAGCTCGTTAACCCCCAAGAGTTAGTAGAGAATCCTGGCTGAATGGCCTAGTTCCTTAAATGCTTTCTTAACTGTTATACAAAAGGATGCATGTGCAGAGGAACCCTTATTTTACTCACAGTTCTCCTAAACCAGGGAATCTCCCTCAATGCACAGGGGTGATGGTGCAGTTAGCATTGAGTCCTATCAGGCTGGCATAAGCTTGTTTATTGACAAGCAGACTTCTGGTATTGGCTGGTGAAATGGCTTTTCTCTCCAGTGCAAGTCAGACATTTTCTGAACTCCACATTCAGCAGATCTTCCTTTTTTGACAGGACAGCTTAGCCTGGAAAAACCCAATCATTCCTGACCAACACATCATGTCCCTGCATCCAGTCCCTTGAGTGTTGCATCAAAAAGCACTGAGCTGTGGTGCTAGCTGGGTCGCTTTTCAGACTAACTGTTCACGATTTAGCTGTTCTGGGCTGCAGCACAGCAAAGTCTCTGCAAGTCCATTTGCAGCCTTCAGTTTGATTACACACTGAGCCAGCATGCGATTACCTTGTCTCTCAGCAGAAGTTCTGCTTCTCTGTCCCTTTCTCTCAGTCTCCCAGGCTGAGATGAGGGTTGTCTCCTATAGGCAGCCTTGCATAGGCACCCGTATGCTTCTCACTGCAGACACACATAAATTGACTTAGTTCTGACATGGCCCCTTCAGTTCTCTGGGGAATGCCAGCTCTGATTTGTCCATATACTGTACAGTAGCTGTCAATCACTCTAAGGCCAGGCTGGAGGTCTGTCACTCAATGAGGCATCAGTCTCTCAAAAGGTCCCTAAATTAATTAAGTACTTCTGTGTCTCAGGGCTCCATGTGGCCCCCTCTTCAGGCTCTATAGCCTGACTTGCTGTGGTGCAACATGTGACAACCTGTTGCTGTGGTCAAGGGATCAGGGTGCACAAAGATGGTGGTGCCCAGTTTGCTGTGAGGTATGAGCTCCAAATGTCTTCATATTTACAGAGCTCCTGTTCTTAAACATTTACTGGTGCCCCGTGTGTTGTACATGATCATGCTAAGTTTCCAGTTGGTCAGGGTTTTCAGTCAGGGAAATTCATGCTCTTTTGCAAGCACCAGTCGTGCTCCTTATTGACAGCAGACAGTCTCCCTGTGATGTTCAGCATGGGGATATGAAGTCATGCTGGCACAGTAAGTTCCAAAGAAATCAACACCCCTACCATCCCTTAGCTCTTGTCCAATCCCACTGACACTGTTCATGTCGTCAGGGACTGGAGAGAGCAGATAACTGGCAGAAGTTCGACTGGACTTCTGAAAGTCGATAGATAAGCCCTCTAAATAAGTGGGTTACATAAATTTACATGGTAATGGTTCAATCATAGTCAATCAGTGAGGTGAACAGCTGTACCTCTAAACACCTGTATAGCCACCTCCTCACGCTGCTTGTCTGACGTGCTTGTTCCTGGCCTACACACACACCATCACCGTCGGAAAACTCACCAAACAAAAAGAAAAAGCAAAACCTGAGGTCAAAAAAACTCCCAAAATATATAAATATATACTTAAAAAATATTTTCCTATAGCTGTGCATCATGCCAGACCAGTTATCCTGCCACCTCCACAGAGCTGTCTCCATCTCCAATAGGCACTGGACAACACCATGCATGTCCACAGTGGGCAACGTCATGGAGCATCTGACATCGTCCAAACCATTATGACACCATGGGGTAAGCTGAGAAACCAAAAAACAAGAAATCTCAAAATAACAGTGATTTCAACTAAACACCTAATCATATTATGGCAACACACTGCTATATAATATGATAATGGGTATAGTGACTGTTGTGCCTTACTGTTTAACAAGTGTCTCTAACATTGGTTGGGCATACAGAACCATTCAGCTTCTCTTCAGTCCTCTTGTTCCATCAGCATGAGAGACACTTGTTAAACAGTAAGAAACAACATTTACTATGCCCATAATCATATAACATCTGTGCTGTCTACCTTGCTATGTCCCTGAGTGTATTTGCAAGTTTCTGCCATGCCCCCACCCACCCACCTCCATCTTCCAATGAGTAAATGTTTAGGTTCCCTAGCCTCTTCTGCTAGGTCTTCCTTCGTTGCCCATGAAAAATCTCTGTTGTCATCTGTTGAATATTTTCAAGACTCTCCTTGCCCTTTTTATGGCTGCAGGGCGGAGCTCTGCAGACGTTTTGCTAGGACAGTAGAAATGGGGAGCTCACCATACGTCTAAAGGACCTTTAACTGGACTTTTATTGCAATCCCTGCGCTCAACAGTCTGTTTACAGCATTATTTTTTTTCTCTGTTAGCCAGTGTTTCTCAGTGAGGAGTGAGGTTCAGATTTCTCAGATCAACACAGAATTAAGTTTTGATATATCACTGCAGGAGAGCAAGGCTCATAAATATCTCAAGTCACTCTGGTTTTCCCAAGCATAAAGTTTAATAGAAAGTGAGGAATGAGGTTTCGGATTTCAGATGCTGTGTTAAAAGGCTTGAAACAGGCCAAACAAAAACTTAAGCATAACTGAGAAATCAGACCAGAGACCTACTTTTACATGAAGAGTATACTTTTATTTTTCATCAACCAATTTTCTTTATGAACATACAAAATTTGCCAGCAGATAATGGCCTAGAGGTCTATCAAGTCTGCTCAAATGTGCAGCTAGCACCCCTTATTCTGTAGCTGCCCTTCCCTTCCACTATTCCCCTCCATTGACCTTCCCCCTTGTCCTGTCCCATCCCCTTTTGAAGCAGTCCACTGTTCTGCTGGATACCACTTCTGAAGGTAACGCATTCCACCCATCTACCACCCTCTCTGTAAAAAATTGTCTCCTCATCTACTTCCTGAACCTTCCTCCCTCCAGTCTCATATCATGGCCCCTGGTGTCCCTCCCCTCCCTTACTTTGAACAGCCACTCTATACATGTCTTATTTATTCCTTTCATGTACTTAAAGGTTTCAATCATGTCACCCCTGTCCCTCCTCTCCTCCAGTGAGTACAGGTTCAACTTCCTCAGCCTCCTCTCATATGATAAGTCTCCCAGCCCCTTGACCATCTTTGTCACCCTGCGCTGCAACCCCTCCAGTAACTTAATGTCCCTCCTCAGATATGGGCTCCAGTACTGCACACAGTACTCCAGGTGTAGTCTAGCTAATTACCTATACAGTGGCAGAATCATCTCCTCCCTCCTCAAGGATACACCCCTTGCAATGCAACCCAGCATTTTGTTGGCCTTTGTAGCTGCCTTCCTACATTGTGCCGAGTTGTTCATTGACCCTGTAATGAGCACTCCCAGATTCTTCTCCTCCTCTATCTGGGCTAGCTGAACTCCCCCAGCTGGTAACTCCTCCTTGGGTTCTTCACCCCAAAATGCAGCACCTTGCAGTTTTGGCATTAAACCCCAGTTGCCAGGTGTCTGACCAGGTTTCAAGCTTTACCAGATCATCCTGCAACCCCTGCCATCCCCCTAGATCATCCACCACCGCTCCTACCTTGGTATCATCAGCAAACAGACTGATCTTGCTCTTGATGTCCCATGATATGTCTGCAATGAATATCTCAAACAACACTGGTCCAACACCCAGCCTTGTGGAACACCGCTCATCATTACCCTTGGGTGTGAGAGCTCCCTACCCACCACCACCCTCTGTTGCCTTCCCTGAAGCCAGTTCCCTACCCATCTCACCAGCTTTGCACCCACCCCTGTGCCTTCTAACTTACTTCCCAGCCTCCCATGCGGCACCGAGTTGAATGCCTTACTGAAGTCCAGATACAGGACATCCACTGCAAGGCCCCTGTCCAGTTGCCTAGTTACCCAGTCATAAAACACCACCAGGTTGGTTTAGCAGGATCTGCCATGTATGAAGCCATGCTCTCTGCCGTCCTGTAATCCTCTGGCCTCTAGGAGGGCCACCAGCCTCTCCTTCAGGATCGTCTCCATCAGTTTACCCACGATGGATGCGAGGCTCACCGGTCTGTAGTTCCCCAGTTCATCTTTGGGGACACTGTTATGGAGGGGCACCACATGAGCCATCCTCCAATCCTGAGGTACACACCCTGAGTGTAGTGAGGTACTAAATTGGTCTGCCAAAGGTCCTGCAAGGACCTCTGCCAGCTCCTTCAGTACCATGGAGTGGATGCCATGTGGGAGTGGCGCCTTGTCCACCCTCTGTGCCTTCAAACCCTCCCGAACTCTGCCCTCCATGATTTCCCTATCTGCCACCCCTCCACCCCATTTCTGCTGTGTTTCCTCCCCTTGGGTATCACCCCCCCTTCCTTAGTAAATATCGAGCAGAAATAATCATTTAGTGCTTCTGCCTTATCGCACCCTGCTTCCACCCAACCCCCCTCCTTCCTAATCCTTACAGCTCCTTTTCTCCCTGATGTACTGTACCTAAAGAAGTCCTTCTCCCACTTTTTATGCCTTGTGCCAGCCTGAGCTCCGTAGATGCCTTGGCTCCCCTTACTGCCCATGTCACCTCCTTCGATTCCATCAGGTACTCCTCCCTGTCCTCCTCCCTTCCTGTTTTCTTGTACCTCCTAAAGGCAGCTCTTTTTCCTCCTTACCTTTTCCATGACCTCCTTACTCAACCAGCTCAGTTTCTTAGCCCTAGCCTTCTTGATCTGGGCCTTGCAGCAGGTTTTGGTTGCCTCCACTATCCCCATCTTTATAAGCTCCCACCTCTAGTTAGTGCCCATACTAGGTTGAATTCTGGCCAGGTACCCTTTTACCACTTCCTCCATCCTCCCAAAGTTGGCCCTCCTGAAGACCAGCACTCTTGTGCCAGATTCCACTCTTTCCTTACCCATATCCAATGTTAGCCATACTGAGTGGTGGTCACTCCCTGACAGCAGTTCTTCCACCAAAAGTTCTCTCAGAAACTCCTCATTTGCCAGCACACGGTCAAGGGTATTTCCTAACCTTGTTGGTTCACTGACCATTTGAAGCAGGAAGCTGTCCTGGAAGGCATCCAGCAATACCTGCTCCCTTCTATTCTTGGTTGTTGGGGTGCTCCAGTCCACTCCTGGCATGTTGAAGTCCCCCACAATCAACACACTACCCTTCTCGCAGTACCTCCTGATCTGTACCGCTAGTTCCCTATCTAACTTCTCCATCTGAGTGGGCGGCCTGTACACCACTCCCATTCTGAGAATCCTATTCTTGGAATCCTGGATTTGTATCCAAAGTGACTCCGTACTACCTCCTCCCCTTCCTCCCTTACACACTTCAGTCCTTCCTTCACATACAGTGCCACAACCCCTTTTCCAATTACCCTGTCCCTACGATATAACCTGTACCCTGGTACAGACAGGTCCCAGTCATTGTACTGGGTGGCCCATGTTTCTGTGATGGGTGCAATGTCCACCTCTCCCTCTGCCATGAGCACCTGTAACTCTGCAGTTTTCCTCCCAAGGCTCCTAGCATTAAGGGTAACCACCGTCCACCCTTTCTTCCCCTTCCCATCCTGTCCTCCATTACCAACATCTCCAATAGTACTTGCCATTTGTCCTTTGTCACTGTTATGGGGGGGGTAAGCTCATATGGTTTCCCAACCTGTGGTCTCTGCATGTCTCTTGCCCACTTGCCACCCCCGCTCTTAGTTTAAATTCCCAACTTCCTCTATGTACACCTCCATCCTCTGTGTCAACACTTTCTTCCTCCTCACTCAAGTATAGTCTGTCCTTGGGATAGAGACTACTGTCATCTCAGGACCCTCCCACCCTCCCAACAGCCCATACCCTTTGCATAACACCAGGTTCTTAGACATCCATTAAATAAATTTATTCTCAGCTTTCTTGTTGTGCTTACCTTGGGCTCTGGAAGTATCTCTGAAAAAGTTATTGATCCTCCTGCCCCCTCAAATAATTGTCCTAGTTCCTCAAACCTCCTCTGGACTATATCTACCGTCTTATAAACCAGGCCATTCGTCCCAAGATGTATAATTAAATGAGGCTTGTCCCTACCCCTTCTAGCATATTTCAGAACATATTTTCCCACCCTTTCCGCTGTCATTCCTGGCATGGCCTCCACCCAAATGCGACTACGCCTCTCCCCCTTGCTACCCCACCTGACTCCTTTTAGTACCGAGTCCCCCAGCACTAAGATTCCACCACTCTTACTCCCTGCTTGCTTCCATTCATCTCCATCTCATTCCCAGTTCCTTTTCTTCCTCCTGCACATTATTTCCCCCTTTTGCCCCTGTTGCAATTCTCCAAGCAGAACTTCCCGCCGCTCCAGTTTGGTACAGGAATTTATCAATTACTCCTGCAATTGCATCCCTCCCTCCTCCTCCTTCCCCTCTAGCAGTGCAAAATTATTTTCTGAAGACTCTTCACAAATGCCCTCTTCCTCTCTCTTCATAGTAACCTTTATTCCAAACCAGGCAACATTTCAAGATCATACAGACTTCTTCATAAGTGAACTGGATGAAATTAACATAATAATCATAAAATTAGTATGCAATGTTTCACTACTAACACCTCACAAAAGAATTCAAAAATTAATTTTTTAATTCATTTGGTAACAGGGTAAGGCCCACTAGCAGGGCTCTCTGAGACACGGGCACTCGCATCCTTTATGCACATTTTGTGCTTCGGGTTGCTCACCTGCAAGCCCCAAGAGTCCAAGACTATCCACAGTACAGGCCCCAGGAGTCCTGAGCAGGCCGTGTACTGCACGTGTGTGGAATGCACAATTTGTTTATTTTTTCCCCTCCCTTCCCCTTTGCCGCCTGGTGGTTTTGGCACCTTGGAGAGTGGCGCACGCCACCAGGTGAGGTGGGGAGGGGGGAAAAGAGAAGAAAGAGCTGTCAGCAACAGTATTCGTAGGGGTGGGTGCAATCAGTTTCCTCCTTGGAGTCACTGCCTTAGTTCATCTGGGGGATGAGAGCTGGAGGACCAACAGGCTCTCAGGAACCATTTTGCCATTGATGGAAAAAAGTGGCAGGAAGAGTAAGAGTAGACAAAAGAAAAAGTGTTTACATTAAAAGAAACAAAAAAGGCACGGTCGGATAGTCCGGCCCAGTCGCCTGAGGGGATAAAGGAGGTGTGCAGGTATATCTGTGCGGCCAGTAGGTTGCACACATTCGCTGGAGGCACCAGTGTGTTATTTTAACAAAGACAGGGTGATTTTCCAATTTATAATTATTTTAGGCAGTTAGGGCATTGCGACTATTTCTGGCCAATGGTTTAGTGAACTTAGGGTTTATACTGGGTTTTTTTTGTACTTTTTTGTGCAGGGCCAAGTCAGGAGTGCTTTGCAACCAGGAGAGGAGGAGCGTGAAGAAGCTGAGTGGGGAAAGCCTCGTAAAAGCACACAGCATGTCTCAATGAAGCCTGATTATTTTGGTGGAGGAGAATCCTCCACACCAAAGAATAAGGAATAAACAACAACATCATCCTCTGAGTGTGACTTGAGCACATCTCAGGACACTGTTGCTATTATGAACGTTGAAACTGAAAATGATCAGTCTGAACAGACTGCATCTGCTAAAAGCAGCAAGAAATTAAGGTTGTGGAGAGACAACTGGACAAAGTTATTTCCATGGCTTGTAAAGGAGGAAGTAGAGAGGAGTATTGTTGGGAAGTGCAGCTGGTGTAAAAAAGGTGGCAAAGATAAGAATCCATTTGCCACAACTGGCATGACCAATCTGCAAGTTGTCTGCTTTCTACAGACATGAAAGAAACAGAAAACATTTACTGGTACACACTGGGAAAAAACAGTAGAAAAACTGTCTCTGCCAGTGGCATTTGAGAAGCAGATCTCAGGTCCTGAAGCAACGGATTATAGTAAAGTTGCTCAGTTAATGACAATGTACTACCTTACCAAACAAGGGCAATCACTCAACCAGTTTGAAACACTGATAGCTCTACAGGTGAGGAATGGAATCTTTTGGGCTGGGGCATGGGGCAGCTGTTGCTTGTGGACTGACACTAATGGTGGTGTTATACATCCACAGAAACAAAATGGCTGCCCAGCCTTGCAAGACAGTGGCACAATCTACTCTGGTTGGGATGCAAGCTATGACATGCTAGACTCCATAAACGAAGTCCTACAGGAAGAAATCAAAACTCACTTAGCAGGTTCTCAGTTCCTTGGAGTAATAGTGGATGAAACCACTGCTGTAACCATTCACAAAAAGCTGAACATTTATGTGAAGTGTGTACACAATGCCCAGGCCAAACTTAATTTCATTGACTGTATTGCAATACCTGATAGGACAGACAACTGTGGGAGAACTGTTAAGTGTGTGTTCTGCTAATGCAATTGACCCTAACAAGATCACCACACTAGCAAGTGACAGTGCCAGCATCATGACTGGAATGCACAATGGGGTGGGTGCAAAGTTAAGACAGCAAGTTAACCCAAGGCTGATTCAGATCCATTGTGTTGCCCACAGACTGGCACTGGCAGCAGGTCAAGTATGCTGGGACAATCATGTATTCAATGGATATCAAGTAACCATCAAAAATGTGTACAGATACTAAACCAACTCCGCAGTACGGTACAATGCCTTGTGTTTCATCCGAGAAACACTCAATGATGACAGTGTAAGATACAGTATCTGTCCCTAAAAGAACCTGCAAGTTTTCAGTGGCTGTCATTGCATACTGCAATTCAAGCAATTCACAGATCATACCCTGCACTTTTACAAGCCCTAGAGCATAATGCTGCAGCAAAAGGTGCCAGGAAGCAAAGGGCCTTCACACAAAACTGAAATCAGTCTGCTTTATTGGTTACCTGTTAAAATAGTGAATGCACAATAGCGAAACAAAAATAATGATACAATGATCATTATTTCAGTAGTAGCAAGTGCTCAATAATCATGGTGTAACAAATAGCGCTGCCGCCTGCCAGTGATTTAACAAAAATCGTGAATATGATAAATCGCAATTCTTACCATCAGTTGCTCACCAGATGGCAAAGGAGTCAAAGGAGCACCGAGGAGCAAAGTCAGAAAGTGGACGATGGTGGGGGGGCTAGCAAGTGCTTACTGAGTGCAATACGAGAACCTAATAATCAACTAACCAACCAAAATAAACAAATAAATACGTAGCTGCAGTGGAGCAAACCCTCTAGCTATCTAACTGCAGTTCAATAAATTCAGTAAAATAACTAAAATGTTCAGCTCAAGCAGAATGCAAATGTCAGAAAATGGAATGTTTAGAGAGCAGTTAAATGCTATATATTGGTTACATTAAAATTATTACTGAGAGAAAAAAACAAAGATTTCCAGTTTGACGCAGGATAATGCAACATCGATATAGAATCCTGATTTGAGCAACACACCGAGAACCATGCCAGACATTTACAGTCCCTGTGTCGGTATCTTAAAATGCCAATACTGAGTTGCAAAAGGTGATACAAACCCAAAAAGAATGTAAAACTCTTGAAGTTTTGAAGTTTGAAGTTTATTGTTCTAGGAATTTCCCAATCCAATCTCATTGCAGTGTTAGCTCGAGCTGGATTAAATTCTAGATCAGAGTAACACACACGATCGCCGCACAGAGTGAGCTCGGGGTAGGAGAAGGATTTGCATGCTATTAGTCTATCTTAAGATCTGGATAAGTAAACAAGCAACTTTCCCTTTTTTTTTTTTTAAGCAGAATTGCCCTCATTTAGGGAACCTCTTACTGCAGATGCTATAGTGAACACCTTCTTCCGTTATGCTTGCCACATAGTTAAAGGGAGTCTGCTAGCAACTATGTAATATGCTTACAGCATAAAGACATGAAGGCATCTGTCCACCACTCACTATTATCATGCTGCAGCTAATATTGACAGCGTGATAATAGGTTCGCATTAATATTGCTTGTTATTAAATCGTTGCCAATAAGTCATTTGTGATTTTGTAACCACGATTTTAACATGGAACTGCTTTATCTTATACACTTCTTTTTTCATGGATGTCTTGAATGTAGTGAATAAACTGTCTTTAGTCATGCAACGAGACAGTGTTACGAACATATGAACATACGAACATACGAAATTTGCCAGCAGATAAAGGCCTAGAGGTCTATCAAGTCTGCTCAAATGTGAAGCTAGCACCCCTTATTCTGCAGCTGCCCCTCCCTTCCACCCTTCCCTTTCATTAACCCTCCCCCTTGTCCTGTCCCATCCTCATTTGAAGCAGTCCACTGTTCTACTGCATACCACTTCTGCAGGTAATGCATTCCACCCAGCCACCGCCTCTCTGTAAAAAGTGTCTCCTCATCTCCTCCTGAACCTTCCTCTCTCCAGTCTCATATCATGGCCCCTGGTGGCCCTCCCTTACTTGAACAGCCCTCTGTACCCGTCTTGTTTATTCCTTTCATGTATTTAAAGGTTTCAATCATGTCACCCCTGCCTCTCCTCTCCAGTGAGTACATGTTCAACTCCTTCAACCTCCTCTCTATGATAAGTCCCCAGCCCCTTGATCATCTTTGTCGCCCCAGGCTGCACCCCTCCAGTAACTTAATGTCCCTCTTCAGATACGGACACCAGTACTGCACACAGTACTCCAGGTGTGGTCCAACTAATGACCTATACAGTGGCAGAATCACCTCCTCCTCCTCGAGGATATACCGCTGCAATACAACCCAGCATTTTGTTGGCCTTGCAGCTGCCTTCCTACATTGTGCCAAGTTGTTCATTGACCCTGTAATGAGCACACCCAGATCCTTCTCCTCCTCTGTCTGGGCTAGCTGCACTCCCCTAGCTGGTAACTCCTCCTTGGGTTCTTCATCCCAAAATGCAGCACCTTGCACTTTTTGGCATTAAACCCAGTTGCCAGGTGTCTGACCAGGTTTCAAGCTTTGCCAGATCATCCTGCAACCCTGCCATCCCCTAGGTCATCCACCACCGCACTCAACCTTAGTATCATCAGCAAACAGACTGATCTTGCTCTTGATGTCCCATGATATGTCTGCAATGAATATCCCAAACAACACTGGTCCCAACACTGAGTCCTGTGGGACACCGCTCATCACTGCCCTTGGGTGTGAGAGCTCCCCACCCACCACCACCCTCTGTTGCCTTCCCTGCAGCCAGTTTCCTACCCATCTCACCAGCTTTGCACCTGCCCCTGTGCCTACTAACTTCCATCCCAGCCTTCCATGTGGCACCTAGTCGAATGCCTTACTGAAGTCCAGATACAGGACATCCACTGCATGGCCCCTGTCCAGTTGCCTAGTTACCCAGTCATAGAACTCGACCAGGTTGGTTTGGCAGGATCTGCCACGTATGAAACCATGCTGTCTGCTGTCTTGTAGTCCTTTGGCCTCTAGGAGGGCCACCAGCCTCTCCTGCAGGATAGTCTCCATTAGCTTACCCACGATGGATGTGAGGCTCACTGGTCTGTAGTTTCCCGGTTCATCCTTGAGGCCACTCTTGTGGAGGGGCACCACATGAGTCATACTCCAGTCCTGAGGTACACACCCCGAATGTAGTGAGGCATTAAATAGGTCTGCCAAAGGTCCTGCAAGGACCTCTGCCAGCTCCTTCAGTACCCTGGGGTGGATGCCATCTGGGCCTGGCGCCTTGTGCACCCTCAGTGTCTTCAAACCCTCTCAAACTCTGCCATCCATGATTTCCCCATCTGTCACCACTTCCCCGCTTCTTCCATTTCTCCCACCTTGGGTGTCACCCCTTCTCTTTAGTAAATACTGAGCAGAAGTACCTATTTAGTGCTTCTGCCTTATCGACCCTGCTTCCACCTAACCCCCTCTTTCCTAATCCTTACTATGTGGTCCTTACAGCTCTTTTCTCCCTGATGTACTTAAAGAAGTCCTTCTCCCTTCTTAATGCCTTGTGCCAGCCTGAGTTCCGAGATGCTTTGCTCCCCTTACTGCCCTTGTCACCTCTGATTCTGCCAAGTACTCCTGTCTGTCCTCCCCCTCCCCATTTTCTTGCACTTCCTAAAGGCAGCTCTTTCCCTCCTTACCTTTTCCATGACCTCCTTACTCAACCAGCTCAGTTTCTTAGCCCTATCCTTCTTGCTCTGGGCTTTGCAGCAGGTTTTGGTTGCCTCCACTATCCCCAGCTTTATGAGCTCCCACCTCTGGTTAGTATCCATACTAGATTGAATTCTGGCCAGGTACCCTTTTACCACTTCCCCCATCCTCCCAAAGTTGGCCCTCCCGAAGTCCAGCACTCTTGTGCCAGATTCCACTCCTTCCTTGTCCATATCCAATGTGAGCCATACTGAGTGGTGGTCACTCCCTGACAGCGGTTCCTCCACTGTAAGTTCTCTCACAAAGTCCCCATTTGCCAGCACAAGGTCAAGGGTATTCCCTAACCTGGTTGGTTCACTGACTATGTGCAGCAGGAAGCTGTCCTGGAAGGCATCCAGCAGTACCTGCTCCCTTCTGTTCCTGGTTGTTGGGGTGCTGCAGTCCACTCCTGGCATGTTGAAGTCCCCCACAATCACCACACTACCCTTCTCGCAGGTCCTCCTGATCTGTCTCGCTAGTTCCCTGTCTAACTCCTCCGTCTGAGATGGTGGCCTGTACACCACTCCCATTCTAAGAGTCCTATTCTTGGAATCCTGGATTTGCACCCAAAGTGACTCCGTACTACCCTCCTCCCCTTCCTCCCTTACACACTTCAGTCCTTCCTTCACATATAGTGCCACCCCTCCTCCTTTCCCAATCACCCTGTCCCTACGAAATAACCTGTACCCTGGTACAGACAGGTCCCAGTCATATTGGGGTGGCCCATGTTTCCGTGATGGCTGCAATGTCCACTGCTCCCTCTGCCATGAGAACCTGTAACTGCAGTTTTCCTCCCAAGGCTCCTAGCATTAAAGATAACCACCTTCCACCCTTTTCCCTCCCCATCCTGCCATCCTTTCCTAGCATCACCAATAGTACTTGCCATTTGTCCTTTGTCCCTGTTATGGGCGGTAAGCTCATATGCTTTCCCAACCTGTGGTCTCTTCATATCTCTTCCCCAACTGCCACCCCCCACTCCTAGTTTAAATTCCCAACTTCCTCTATATACTCTTCCATCCTCTGTTTCAACACTTTCTTTCCCTCCTCACTCAAGTGTAGTCTGTCCTTGGCATAGAGACTACTGTCCTCCCAGGTCCCTCCCCACTCCCCCAAAAGCCCATACCCTTTAGCACAACACCAGGTTCTTAGCCATCTGTTAAATTCCTCTATTCTCAGCTTTCTTGTTGTGCTTGCCTTTGGCACTGGAAGTATCTCAGAAAAAGTTACTGATCTTCCTGCCACCTCACAATTGTGCTAGTTCCTCAAACCTCCTCTGGACTATATCTACTGTCTTGTCAGCCAGGTCGTTTGTCCCGAGATGTATAATTAAATGAGGCTTGTCCCTACCCCTTCTAGCATATTTCAGAACAGACTGTACCACCCTTTCCGCTGTCATTCCTGGCATGGCCTCCACCCAAATGTGACTATACCTCTCCCCCTTGCTACCCCACCTAACTCCTCTTAGTATTGAGTCCCCCAGCACTAAGATTCCACCCCTCTTACTCCCTGCTTGTTTCCATTCATCTCCCTTTCTCATTTCCAGCTCCTCCTCTTCCTCCTTCACATTATTTTCCCCTTTTACCCCCGTTGCGATTCTCCCAGCAGAACTTCCCCCCGCTCCAGTTTGGTCCAGGCATTTATCAATTACTCCTCTAATTTCATCATTTCCCTCCTCCACTTTCTTCCTCTCTAGCAGTGCACAGCTGTTTTCTGAAGACCCTTCACAAATGCCCGCTCCCTCTCTCTTCATAGTAACCTGTTCTCTCCTTTCCACTTCTTCACCTCCCCTCCCAAGTCCCTATCTCCTCCTTCCATTTGTCTTTTGTCTCCTGACCTGGTTTCCCCGGCAATCGCTCTTCCTGGCCTGGGACCCTTTGTCTCTGCTTCCCTTCTTCTGACCCTCTCCTCACCACTGTTGGCTTAAATCGCCCTCCCTCATCTCCCCTTTTCCTCCCTCCAGTATTGGGCTAAACCCACCCCAATCTGCCTTGCCTGTCTTAGTTCCTCCTGCAGACCCTCAATCTCCTTTCTAAGTTTTTCTATGTGGTTGCACACTAAACATCCTCCCACACTCCAGGCAATGTTTAGAAAGATTGGTGCACCGCAGTTGTTGCAGCCTACCACCCTACCCATTGCTGTCGTTGCCCACCAGTGACCTCCCCACCTTCCAGATGCAGGATACCAAACACTCCCCCAAGTCTCCCCTCTCCCCACTCTATCAGTGCAAAACATTTTTTTGATTTCCCTTACCTCCTTTGTTGCACATGTTTAGATATATTGAGCAACTGCTTTTTATATTCCTATCCTTCCTATCCACACTCAAAGACACTTTAAGTAGCCATTGCACAACCTTCTTCAAACTCCTACTCCTCCTTTTCCCAATGCAATATCAATGCGAAGAAGTAATAATGAAAGCTCCTAGATTTGCATTTACTTCCTTCCACTGAGAGAGCAGTCACCTCTTCACTTGCTGCTGTTCCTTTCCTGGATGTCTGCTTCTGCTATGACAGGTGCATATAATTTGCCTGTTTGAGGAAGTGATGTCAGAACCCTAGTATAAAGGAAATAATGGACCAGGGGTGGTGGGATGAGGGGTGGGGGTGGACCAGCCCAAGTCTTCCAGAAACAATCAGGTAGCTTGAGGCCTCTGGTCAGACCATTAGCACCTTCCCCACTGTGCACTCAAACTTTGCAGCTAGTGAAGCCAGCAACAATGAATCACAATTCTACTCAAAGACCCCAAAATAGGTTTGCTACCCAAAGAAACAGGACTCCAATTCAAACAGCTTCACCAACAACACATCAAAATAGGCTTGGAATTAGAAGATATAGGTCTCCAATTCAAAGAAACAGACAGTTAAATTACACCAATTATGTTTTAAAACAGAATAGGCATCTACAAATGCAGCCTGCCACACAGTGAACCAAACAAATGAGCCCACTTATAACTACCAAAACAGGTTTCAAAATTCCAACAGCCCCAAACAATACCCTGCTAGCCCCTTAGTAGTAAGAAAGAAAAGAAATAATTTACCAAGTAGAATCCACGAAAAACAATGTAAAACAAGAAGCTACTGTACTGTAGATCTGATCCTGTCCCCCTTCTAGTTCCTTCTGAGAAGCCAAAGTGTTGACATTTCGGTGGCCAGCAGCAAGATAGAAGCTGTTATTAGAATGCAACAGTTTAAAGAGCAGAATGGGGTAGAGCTACAGAAGACATTTCAGGAACTTGACCAACATCCTGGCATGTGGCAAGATCAAAAGTGAACGATAAATCAGCACTGCAAATGTAGTTCCAGATGGTATCTCAGGAGTACCGGACACAACTCATTGAAAACATTCATACACGATTTGAGAACTTCAGTGCAGCTGCTGCATAACTTATATGTTCTTCCAAATCCAAAGCGTTTCCCAGATGACTCCAACATAATGGACCATGGACTGCAGGAACTCAAGGATGTTTGCACTTATTTCCAAGAAACAACTTTCAAAGAAGAAACACTGCCAGCACTTATTGACCAAGAGAGGGCCAAGAAAGATTACAGATAATCCAAACTTGCTCTGAAATCTAAAAAAAGATTGACTTTGCTCAGCAGTGTCTGCCAAGACTTAATTGAGAACTATTCAGATGCATTCCCAGATTTTGTCACAAGGGGCAAGATTTTACTTGCATCACCTGTTACATCAGTGGCATGTGAAAGAGGATGTTCTGTACAAAACAAAATAAAAACAAAAGGTAGATATTCCCTAAAGGCTGACACTGTGAGCAAACTCATGTGGATTACCCAAGAAGAAGTTGAACTTGAAGACTATGACCCTCATCCAGCACTTAAGAAATTTAAGGCCATAAGACTGCGCAGAAAATAATCATTTTAAATATAAAAATGTTTTAATAATTGTCTAATTGTGTTTTTTTTTTTGTTTCAGACAATTCTCAGATGACTGATAATGACCCAGAGACAGGACGATGGAGGAACTTGGGCACAGGAGTAGAATAAGATAAGTATCAAAATCATTAACCAATTCCATGCCAGGGATCAGTCATGGAAAACACACAAGACAACAGGCACCCAATCATCTCTACAATGCTACTGTGCCCTCCGCAACTCCTGTACTAAACTTATACATCAGGCCAAAACAAATTATTTCAGGACGGCTTTCAACTCAAACCTCAATCACCCAACAAATTTCTGGAAAACTATCAAATCCCTACTCCTCCCCCTTGCCCAACCACTGACTCTGACCCCAACCATCCAAGGCTCTACCATCTCTGACCCTGGTGAAGTGTCCTCTGCCTTCAATATCTTCTTCACCAGCTGCGTGGACTCTCTCCTATCAGCTCTTCCCCACCCCCCACGCTGCATACCTCCCCAGAAACGCCACCCAACTCCCAGCCCTCAAGTTTCTCTTTTTGTCTAGTCTCCCCAGCCGAAGTGCTAAAAGTACTGCAGGCTCTCAATCCCAACAAAGGCAAATGCCCTATGGGCCTGGACGCCAAAATGTTACACCTGTCCGCTCCTGCCATCGCTGCGCCGCTGGCCGACCTTTTCAATCTCTCTTTTTCAATAGGTGAAATCCCAGCCAACTGGAAGCAGGCAATAATCATCCACTTCCCCAAAGGTGGCAATCCCTTCTTGCTGGGAAACTACCGCCCCATCTCCCTCCTCCCCATTCTGGCCAAACTGTAGGAACATCTTGTTCTTACCCAACTCTCCTATCTAGATGCATCTTCCTTCTTCACCCCCTAGCAGTCTGATTTTCATAAATCACACTCAACCATCACCTCCCTTCTAAGGATCACCGATGCCATCCTCACTGGCATGGATAAAGGGCACATCACCTCAGCCATTTTCATCGACCTGGCCAAGGCCTTCGATACCATCTCCCACTCCCTGCTACTAGACAAATTAAAGGATGCCAGACTCTCTGGTCCTGTCACCAGCTGGTTTCATTCATACCTGGCACGCAGACTCCAATCTGTAAAAATTGGCCCACACACCTCTAACCCCCTGCCAGTCACTACTGATGTCCCCCAAGGCTCAGTCCTGAGCCCTCTACTTTTCTCCATTTTCTTAAATGATCTTCTGTCGGCCTGCCCACACACATCCATCCACATGTACGCAGACGACACCGTACTGTATGCCACAGGCCCCTCCACTGCTGAAGTGGTCACTGTACTACAACAGGACTTCAACGCTGTTCAGCACTAGTTCTACTCCATCCCTAACACCAAGAAAACTGTCTTACTAACCTTTGACTTGCAAGCAAGAGACTCTCCCATCTCACCACTCGCCCCATCTACCAAACCATTGACGGAACCCCCCCCCTTACAGGCATGTACCTCCTTCAGATACCTAGGGGTCTGGCTCGACTAGTACCTTGATTTCTCCACACACATCAAATCAATTCACAAGAAACTGCACCCTAAACTTGGTGCCATATCGCAACAAGGGATGTATCCCCCCATTGTCCAGGAAGGAAATTGTTCAAAAGATGATTCTTCCATTACTTGACTATGGCGACGTAGTCTACGGCTCTGCTCCCCCCTCCTCCCTAGCCAGTTTGGACGCTCTTCCATTCCTTCTGTTTTATCTTGGAATGCCCTCAAATGATTCACCACTGCATTCTCTACAGCTCCCTAGCCCTGCCCTCACTCCAGGCCCACAGGCAGGTCCACTGCGCTAGGGCTATAGCTAAATACTGGACTCAGTCCCTTCCCATACCTTGAATCCGCCCTCTCAACCCCACCACCATCAGCCCACTCCCTCAGGAGCGCTGACTCCAGGCTTTTTCATGTCCCATTTATGGGCTCATCCAAAGGCCAAGCTGCTTTCAAATACTGAATGCCCAAACTTTGGAATGCTTTGGCTGCCGACATTAAACATACCACAAACTCTTAGCATCTCAACCTCCCCCCACAATGCTCATTTCTCTATCAGATGTACTTGCACCTAGCACTAGCAAGGTGTAGTTCACCAGATTCATGCATTTCTGCCCTCCTGGACTCACAAATGGGGCCCTGGTTGACACCGTACAAACGGGTTCAGGCCCTGGTTGATAGTTCATGCTGCAGACTTCCTCCCAGCTCCTCCATTCCTAGCTAGGGTTGTTGGTATAATGTGGTCTATTATGATCAGTGCTGCTCACTAAGGCCCAAGGAATTATTCTCATACCTAACTTTGCTATTACTGTCTACTAAGACCGACACCCCTCTGAGCCCTGTGGTGTGCTGTATCCTCTCTAAACAATGTAACTATGTTAACGGTATGATCTGTAAATTGCTTATGTTTGTATGCTTGCATTTAATTGTGTCCTATCCCCTTACCCCCAGGACTCATCTGGTATCGAGTGGTCTCCCACGCAGCATGCTCTCCTGGTTAAACTCTTAAATAAATAAATAAAAATGTTTTATTCCAACAAGGGTGGTAGTGGGGCAATACAATTTTCAGCCCCAACTTAAGACCAATGCCACTTTTGGTGGGGTTCCCATCTGCGGGAATGGATCAAGATTTCAATTTCCCAGGGGTTGGGGTGGTGGGTGGCTGGCCATTAATATCACCATTCTGCTAAATTTAATTTATCATGTTTTGTTTTTGGTGGGGAGGATCACAGTCTAACTAGTTCAGATGATCAGGCTGGGGTGTGTGTGTGTGTGTGTGTGTGTGTGTGTGTGTGTGTGTGTGTGTATAAATTATAAATACGGTGCCAATGCAGTACCTGTGTTTTTTTAGTTGGGGCAGTCAAGATTATTGTCAATGAAGTTACCTAACCCAGTCTGCTTTTTCCACAGTCTGCTACAGTGGCTTCTACTGTCATCAACAGTACACACACAAAATAGTTAAGAAATGTGCAGGAAGGAGAGCTTGGAGCTTGGAGACCGAGTTATGGGAGAAGTTATAGGTGGAGGGTGTTGGAAGAAGATATTGTCACAGAAAACATGGCATGCCATGAAAGAAGAAGTTCAATCAGAAAAAGCAGACTGGCAGTGGTGGTGCAGATAATTCATGCCAAGGCACCACCAGATAGTGCCGCACAACAGACAGATCTGGGAGACCTGCAGAGCCAAGGTAAGTGTGTGGGTGGGTGGGGAGATGGGGCAGGGGCTTTAGTCACCCCACTGTGCTACCTAGTCATGAACACCAGCACTAGTTCTCTTTTAGCTGCCACACACACAATTAAGAAATGTGCAGCAGAGTATTAGGAGAAGCTATGAGCAGGAGGGTGTTAGGAGAAGTTATTGGCAGGAGGGTGTTAGGAAATTGCCACAGAAATAAATGGCAATCAAATGCCATGTAAAAAGAAGTTCAGAGAAAAGCAGACTGTGCAGATTTCATGCCACCTATCAGATTAGATTGAGCCACTGTCTTAAATTGGACAGATTTGGGAGATCTGCTGAGCCAAGGTAGGTTGTGGGTGGGGTGGGTAAGAAATGTGCAGGACAGTCTGAGACATTATGGGCAGGAGCATTGTGTTAGGAGAAGTTAATGGGCATGAGGGGTGTTAGGAGAAATTGCCAGCATAAAAGTATGCCATGAGAACTACACACAGAAAGCAGACACATTGCAGACTGAGTTGTTCCATATCCACCAGATTGTGCCACTGTCTTCTTAACAGCAGACTGTGACAGCTGTGAAGCCTAAAAAGGGTGTAGTGGGTGGGATGGCGGGGGCGCTTTTTAGTCACCCCAGTCAAATCCATGTCCCTGGTACAGCCAGAGGTATTTTTTTTAGTTGTTTAACCAGGAGTAGCACACTAAGCTGAAAGCTTTTTTACAGGAGCCACCTGGGAGCACAGGGAAGTTAAGTGACTTGCTCAGGGTCACACAGTATGCACGTAGAAGCTATGGGATTCAAACCCAGGTCTGGTCTGCTGCATATCACCAGATTTGCAGTTCAGAGCCTTAAACCACTGTGCTATACTGCCTCCCAAAGGCATTCTTACAACTTAAGAAGATTTTATGCAGGATAGTAGCAGGGAGACGTTTTGGGCAGGAGGGTGTTAGAAGAAGTTGTGGGCAAGACAGGAGGGTGTAGGAGAAGAAATTCACTTTTTATGCCAGGTCAAGACACAAAACAGCAATTATTTGCCACACAGATGGCACCACCACTACTAGATCGTGCTAATGGATGTAACAAATTTAGGCAGGAGGTGATGTAAGGCGCCAGTCTGTTTTTTTTACCCAGGTTAAAAAGACCTTAAGCAAATTGCATGAAGGGGCAACAATCACACAATCATGTTAGACTGTGTCATCTTTCTAACCCTGAATCATCACTGGTGGGCGAGAGCTGGAAGGGAGATTTCTGCAATGTTTTATTAGAGTTTGGTGATGGGTGGGCACTGGGAGTCTGAAACAGGGGGGCTGTTTTAGATTATAAGTAATTGCAACTAAAAATGTCAATGTGCTGGAGAGAACGAAGAAGTATTTGGGGCAGGAGGTGACTGGGAGACATAGGTGACTGTCAGGAATAACTATTAGTCATAAAAAATGTTTACATTTAATGACTACCTAATCTAATGGCAAATTTTGTTTGTAGCAGTTATGCAAATAAATTGGGTCACTGCACTCAACTGCAGCAGTAGAATTCACAATTCAATCAATGTACCACCAGAACTGCAAAACTGTACGTACATTTTTCTCATAATTGTTAAATTGTGACAGTGAACAAATGAATGAACAACAGTCATTGCAGGTGAATTCTTTATTTATAATTATGTTATCATTCACTGCTGTTTTTTTTAAGCCATCTTGTACTTTTGTAACAGGACTGCAAAACAACACTGCTGAAAAAAAACAACTTTGGGGCATTATACCTGCAAAACAATAACTCAGGAATGAAAAAATGCATGGGTATATTAATAAACACTGAAATGCACTTTCCATACTCGTTCCATTCATTTCAATGGGGCCCCCAAAAAATGTCACAAGGACTTCCAGATTTTCTGCCCAGACACCCATTTATTTTTTCCAAGAAATTCCAGGGCTGCTCAACAAAATATCCTATTGAGAGCCCTGCACTAGGCACAAGTGCTTGTTTTCAACAGCAACCTGGGAGCACTGGCGTGGTTAACTGACATGCCCATGCTCACACAGTATGCAAGTGGAGGTTGTGGGAATCAGACCCAGGGCTGCTGGATGTACCAAGCCCATTCATAGCTCATTAACCTCTGGTTATTCTTCCTAGCACTGGGTGTGCATGAAGGATCACCACCATCACCAGTGGCGACTGTAAAATCAATGTAGCTAACATTTCTAGGCTCCCTTTCAACACTGTGGCTACGACACTTTCTTGAATGTAGCCAAATGTTGCTGGCTGTCGCACCACACCACAGCAGGCCGACACTGGCACATCCACCAGTATGTTTGGCCAATTGGTGCCATGCAGCAGAGCAATGTTTTTTCCTTCACAAAAATCATGAGCAAAGCCTGCTGGAGAATGTTAGTTCACTCATTGCCCCTTGAGAACATGATAGTTCTCAGTCCAGATCCGGCACAAAACAGTGGAGAACCCCAGAATGTTTTGGTCACAGAGACAGGAAAGCAGCATCCGACCATTTTTGTAGCGTGGCTAATTTAGTTCACAAGTGACTAAAACACTGGGTGCACTTTAGCCAGTGACTAATTTTCAGACCCTAGCATTTACTCAGCTGGCATGAAGCAGCACTGGACCAATAGTTGGATGTGTCAGGGAAATATATTGCAGCCATGTCACAAGTGATTTTCCAAAAATGAATATTGTGGTTAACAAAACCCAAGGTCTCAAATTGTCAGCAGCATCCCTGACTATCTATCATTACTGTGTAGACAATGTCTGGGTTATTAAAAATAAAATAAAAAATAAGTAAAATCCCATAGTGTAGCTTATTGAACATTAGTATATAGCTAGATACCATCATAATACAGTAACTTCATACAGTATGTAGCTGTCATGGTGTCACCACTCTGAGTAAAATATTGCTTCGCACATGTTCCCCTTGATATTTTCTCCCTTGCTCAATGCATACATTATTACATAGACAATGACAGCAGAAAAAGACCAAAAGTCCATCTAGTCTGCCAAGACTTCCCTATCTGCATCGGGACATATTGTCCATACAGAGCACCCCCGCTCCCCTCCTTAATGCTGCTGACTTGAGCAACCACGAAGCCCTTCACTCCATCCCAGCCATGCGTGAAATCATTTATGGTACTGGTGCCCACCACCTCTGCTGGCAGACTGTTCTACAGTTTCACCACCCTTTCTGTAAAATAGAATTTCCTCACATCCCTCTTAAACTTTCACCCCTCCAGTTTCAACTCGACCTCAGGTTCTTGTTTGTCAAAACATGTTTGTTTACAGTCCTTGATCAACTCCCACTGCATCTTTCCTGGACTTGGGCTCCCCTCCCAAATAAAACATTATTACGCAGCAGGAGGGGAGGAAAGTATGGCATCATGGGTGGCTGCATTGTTTGCGAGTGTTCCTAAAGTTCAGGGAGTGTACTGTAAGAGTAGGTCAAGGATTTGAAACAAAACAACTCTGGGTAAAGTAACACCATTAGCATGCATTTCAGTTCTACTGTGAAAGAAGCAGCTAAAACAACCAGCAACATTAATGAATTTTAGAAAAGATAAGCAATTAGAAAATATGGGGTTTCAGGTAGACATAATATGATGCAAAAAGGGCTGACAGTGACCCCTTTAAAATAAAAATTAAGGAGAAAAAAAGAGAAGTCATGTTCCTTATTTATCTCAAGACATTAATAGGGGTCAATTTTTATTCTTCCAGGAACTAGGTGTGCATGAAGGATCGCCACCATCACCAATGGCTCCTGTAAAATCAATGTGGCTAATATTTCTAGGCTCCCTTTTGCCACTGCTGCTAAGACATTTTGATGGATGTAACTGCATTTGGCTGGCTGTCACACCATACCACTGCAAGCGGACACTGTCACATCCTTCAGTATGTTTGGGCAATTGGTGCCATGCAGTAGAGCAATTTTTTTTTGTCTTCACAAAAATCATGAGCAAAGCCTGCTAGAGAGTGCAAGTTCACTCACTGCCCCTTGAGAACATGACATCTGTCAGTCCATTTCCGGCACCAAACAGTAGAGAACCTCAGGATGTTTGGGTCACAGAGACAGGAAAGCAGCATCAGACCATGTCTGTAAAGTGGCTAATTCAGTTCACGAGTGGCTAAAACACTGGGTGCATTTTAGCTAGTGACTAATTTTTAGACCCTAGTATTTACCCAGCAGGCATGAAGCAGCACTGGATCATTTGCTGGATGTGTCAGGGAAATATTTTGTAACCCTCCCCACATCATATTCTTTTACACTTTAGAGTTGGACAACAGCAATTTCTATTAGTTCTTACTCTTTATAAAAAGGGCACAAAAATCTCTCAATGCTGATTGGCTAAAACCCATTGTTAGCCGTGTCCTTATACAGCCATAACTTTGCAACCGGCACTAATTGTGTCAGGCAGAACCACTTCACAAAAACATATCAGTGCCACCCATGCCACCCAACAGCCATAACAGTCTGGCATCAGTAACAAAGTGAAGCTTTTTCCATAGCTCCCGCTACAGCCCCCGCTGCCATTGACACCACCTCCTATACTGTTACAAGATAAAAGTGCTATCAGCTTGGGACAAAATGTTGCCAAATCAATCTGAGTAATGTGTGCTGTTGATGGAAAGAAACCTGACCACGACAAAGGCGACTCATGCGCAACTCACGAGCCACCTGGATCCACCTTTGCTTCAAACAAGAGACCCCTTGTCCACTGCCTGTTATATCCAATTTTTGTTAAAAAAGTCACATACAAGTTTTCCACAGTACAACAGAGGGAGGGGTGTGCAAGCAGCCTGATATTACAAGCCACAGCTGTAGATGTGGTAACTACAGAAGCGGGCAAGGACACACTCCCTCTTACTGAAACCAGCTGCTGTTAATGGTCTTCCTTCACTTGCAGACACATTGGGTATGTGCTAGTGGGGTATTAATACAGTGTATGGGTAGGGGCAAGACAGCCATATCTGGGGGGGGGGAAGAGGTCATGTGCTGCTGAGGGAAAGAAACCTGACAGCATATCAGCATCAAAGCCAACAGATTTGTGATTCGCGAGCCACCCGCATCCTTCTTACCAATCAAACATGAGACCTGCTCACTCCTCAACTGCATGTATTATACCCCATTTCATTAAAAAAAAAAAATCAAAGTTTTCCACAGTACAAAACAGCCAGTGGCGAGCGAGCGGTCCCATATTAGGAACGATTGTACATGCGTTAACTACAGGAGGAGGCAGGGGACATGCTGATGCTTGCTCTTAATGAGACCTCACCCTGAAAGAAATGACTGCTCTGCATGGTCTGCATTCACTAGAAGAGCAGGCACCGAATATGGCCAGTGGGGTATTTACACAGTGTGTGGGTAGGGGCATGAGAACTTCAGCATTATCTGTTGGGGGGGGCTCCCTGTACTGGCCATTACCTTAATTGGGGAACTCTTTCTTGCTCAGCTATTAAAAACAATGGGTTTTTTAAATTTTTGTCATGTTTTCCATACTTTTTTTCTTAAATACTTACTTGGGGTGCCTATTTTATAAGCACAATAAGACACTCTGAGGTGTGGGATATGGCCTGATAAGAGCACTTCCCAGGTGCTAAAGGCACTCTGTGCAAGTGACTTGTGCCTCATGATGCACCTGGGGCATGCTCTTATCAGGCCATAACCCACACCTCGTCATGTCTTATCACAGCCCTTTGTGGGAATAAGGAACCTAGAGAAAATTAGACGCATATATGCATGGGGACAACTAAATGGCCATTTTACATGATTATGAGACGACTATATATGAACGTACAATGTCTCCTGTTGTCTCAGAATTCCTAGTAATAACTCCCAAGTATTAGTGAAAACAGCCTTGGAAACAGGAAAACAATAAGCACTTATCTGTTTTTATACTTAGTGTTGTGCAGAGGCATGACATCAGACTGTACATGGATGGCAGGTATCCAGGCATCCCTCTACACTCTGTCCAGAGGAAAATACATGTGACCAGCTGTCACTGAACTTGCAATACCTAGCTGTTTCAATTCCTCTATCCCCTATTACCCATTTGATTATTGTGGGTGTGTAGCATAGTACAACATGAATTGTGTGTGCCACACAGTTTACAGTATCGACGTTACGCATAATAATTTGACACTGTAGCTATTTGAATCACATGACCTGTCATATATAGAAACTAAGGCCCTTTTCAGACTAGGGTATTTAAAATAGTTTAAGAAGCTTAAACTGTTGTAAAGTGCCCTAGCACGGTTTGCGTTCGCACTTGACACGCTTGGTGGTCGGATTTATAAAACCGTGCTTAAACCCTGATAAGACCTAGGCTGAAACACGGTTTTAAAAACATTTCATGGGTTAAATCGGACTTAGCTGCAGTGTGTACGTTCAGGCACAGTTCCCTTTCATGAAACTGGATGTCCCTGAATCAAAACCAGTTGCTAATTGATCCGGTCCCGAGGCAGTAGTGCAGATGCTGTAAACCGTTTTTAATAACAGTTTACAACACGCTAGTGACAGTGCGGATGCTACAACACAGATGCTACAGCACAGTAATTAATCCATATTTAAAAATATTTTAAATTACCATGCTGTAGTGTGAACAGGGCCATAGAAACGGATGGCAAATAATGACTGCTGGGCCCACCTAGTCTACCCATATTTAATTATGTTCACTTTTGCTGCAAAACCAACTTTATTTACAGCACTGTCTCTTCCACCTCCTTCCGTATTCCAAAC
The DNA here is from genome assembly GCA_016271365.2 of Neoceratodus forsteri. Lineage (NCBI taxonomy): Eukaryota > Metazoa > Chordata > Ceratodontiformes > Ceratodontidae > Neoceratodus > Neoceratodus forsteri. Next base: position 36,329,671 of record CM057456.1, read on the forward strand.
CAAAAGTTAATTGGTTGAACAGAATTGCAGTCTCATTACATGTGATTTTCCAAAAATGAATTAACACAAAAAAAAAAAACAAGGTAGCAAATTGTAAAGAGCATCCTTGGCTATCTGTCATTACTGTGTAAACAATGTCTGGATTATTAAAAATAAAACAAAAATTAATAAAATCCCATATTGTAGCTTACTCAGCATTGGTATACAGCTGGGTACCATCATAATACAGTAAATTCATACAGTATGTACCTATCATGGTGTCACCACTCTATGAGTAGTATATTCCTTCACACATGTTCCCCTTGATTTTTTCTTCCTTGCTCAATGCATATATTATTACTGATTTGTTTATCATGTTTGTGTAGCATAGTGTAACATGAATTGTTTGCACCACAATTTACAGTAACATTGTGCATATTAATTTTACACTGTATCCATTTCAAACGCATAACCTGTCATACATAGAAACATCAAAACTGATGGCAGATAGTGACCGCTGGGCCCATCTAGTCTGCCCATTTTTAATTATGAACAGTTTTGCTGGAGACCCTACTTGATCTATAACACTTTTTTCCATCCCCTTCCTTCCTCCAAGGGTTCCTTTGTGCCTATCCGAAACATTTTTGAAACCCACCAATGGTTTCACCACCACTGTCTCCCATGAAAAGCTGTTATAGGAATCCACCACCCTTTCTTTGAAGGAGTGCTTCCTCACATCTCTCCTGAATCTACCTCATTCCAGCTTTATATCATGACCCCTCATTCTACAGCACCTTTTTCTCTGAAACATACCTCCCTTCTGTACCTTATTAACCGCTGTGAAGTATTTAAAGGGCTCTATCATAACCCAACTCTCCCTCCTCTCCTCCAGGGTATACATATTGAACTCCTTCAGTTTCCTCTCATAGGGCTTCTGATGCAGACCTTGCACCATTTTGACATCGTTCAGATTTCTTCTTGTTGCGTTCTCCTTTTACCAATTGTTTTTCACTCCTCACCTTTCTTCTTTGACTGCTCCTTGCCACTTTCCTCCTTTTTTAACCCCTGCTTGGGATCTCCCTACTTTTTATCTCAGCCTGTGGTGGCCCACTTTCTGCCTCCCCCTTTTATTCATCACCACCCTTGGCTTCTTTAAATGTTCATCGAAGAAACATTTAATCTGTGCACTAAGGATTATGGTAACCTCCTTAATGGAAGCTGGCCATCACCTCAGTATAGGCTCTTATCCTTCCAGGTTGGCCGTCAGTCCCCATTGTAGCCATATCTCTGCTCTCTATACCATTTCTTCTACCATAACTTCAAGGTCTCTGTATGGAGCTCCCTCTCCTTCCATGCATAGTACAAGACGCACTCGCCGCTCACATTTTAAACACATGGGAAACACAGGATCAACCAGCTAAATTATCTAACTTTACCGAAAATTAAATATACACACAAAGCTGCCTACAGGAATTCATCTTTACATTTAAGCCCATGAAGCACCTTTATCAAGTTAATGCATTAGCAGCCATAGTGGCACTGACCAGAGTTTGTTCAGATGAGTTACAAAACCACACATACTACTGCAAATGTGGCCTAACTAGTGGCCTGTACATTCGCAAAATCACTTCTGCATTACAACTGGCAAAACCCAATCAGATACACCCCAGTATCATCTTGTCTATTCCATACCCCTTCTTACACTGAGATGCAGTTTTAGTTAGTGCCCCAGATTACAACAGCCTTTGCACTAGTAGATCATTTACAAAGGTTTCATATCTAGTACAAACAATGAGATATACAAAGGTGTTTAAATTATGCACAGTCAGTTCCAGAGTTACACAATGTGAGGAACAGTACAAGGTAGGTCAGTGCAAAATCAACACAAGTGGCAGTCTGGTTGGCTCTGTCAGTAGGATGGGGAGGAAATGGCAGCCAAATATAGCATTGTCAAATGGGGAAGAGTAGGGTGACAGGGAATAGGGGTTAAACTGGCCTTACCAGTTAGGTTTGGTCTCGCTACACCAAGCATAGATAGGAAACAAGCATTTGTCAATGCCAAATGTTGATTGCGCTGGTGTGTTGAGCTTGCTCACTGTCCCTCTGTCACTCGCTCAGTCTGTTTCTCCCGATGCTGCAGGCTGCTGTTTTGTACTGGGCTCCTGCCTGCATTGACACCTTGTTCTGCCCACCAAGAAATCTGTAGCTGCCCCGACAGAGCTGCGTTGAGGTGGCTCACTCCCCCTCTCTCACTCATTCTGTTTCTCCTGGCACTGCAGACTGCCCTTTTGTACTGGGCTCCTGCCTCTGTTGCTGGCTTTTTCTGCCCAAAGAAATCTGCAGTAGTCCTAACACAGGTCTGTTGAGCCTGCTGAGTCCCCCTCTCTCACTCACTCATTCCGTTTGTGGTGGCATTGCAGGCTGCCCTTTTCTATTGGGCTCCTGCCTGCATTGCCGCCATTTGCAGCAGTTACAATACAGCTCCGTTGAGGGCGCTCACTCCCCCTGTGTCACTCACTCATTCTGTTTCTCCTGGCACTGCAGCCTACCCTTTTGTACTGGGTTCCTGGCTCTGTTGGTGCCTTTTTCTGCCCAAAAAGAAATCTGCAGCAGTCCCGACAATGCTCCATTGAGCTCGCTCAGTCCCCTTGTCTGACTTGCTCATTCCGTTTCTGGTGGTGTTGCAGGCTGCCCTTTTCTATTGGGCTCCTGCCTGTGTTGCCGCCATTTGCAGTAGTTACAATACAGTTCCATTGAGCTTGCTCACTCCCCCTCTCTCACTCGCTCACTCTGGTTTTCCTGCCACTGCAGGCTGCCATATTGTACTGGGCCCCTGCGTGCATTGCTGCCTTTTTCTGCCCATAAACAAATCTGCAGCAGTCCCAACAGAGCTCCGTTGAGCTCACTCACTCCCCCTCCCACACTCATTCATTCTGTGTCTCCTGCCGCTGCAGGCTGCCCTTTTGTACTGGGCTCCTGCCTGTATTGGTGGCTTGTTCTAGCCAGAAAGAAATCTGAAGCAGTCCTGACACAGCTCCATTGAGCTCGCCCTCTCCCCCTCTCTGACTCACTCATTCCGTTTCTGCCAGTGCTGCCAGCTGGTCTTTTGTACTGGGCTCCTGCCTGCGTTGTCACATTTTCTGTCCACAAAGAAATCCACAGCAGTCACAATAGAGCTCCACTGAGCTTGCTCACTACTGCTCTATCACTCACTTGTTCTGTTTCTCTTGGCACTGCAGGCTGCACTTGTGTACGGGGCTGCTGGCTGTGGTGACATCTTTGTCTATCCACAAATAAATCCGCAGCTGTACCGACAAAGCTCCATTGAGGTCGCTCAGTCTCCCTCTGTCACACGCTCATTCTGTTTGTCCTGGCGCTGCAAGCGGCCCTTTAGTAGGGGGCTCCTGCCTGCATTGGCGCCTTTTTCTGCCAACAAAGAAATCCACAGCAGTCCTGATAGAGCTCTGTTGAGCTCACTCAGTCCCTCTGTCTCACTCGTACTGTTTCTCCCACCGCTGCAGGCTGGCCTTTTCTACTGGGCCCCTGCCTGCATTGATGCCTTTTTCTGCCCACAAAGAAATCCGCAGCAGTCCTGACAGCGCTCCAGTGAGTTCCGCCACCCCCTCCTCACTCTCTCATTCTGTTCCTCCCACTGCTGCAGGCTGCCCTTTGTACTGGCCTCTGCATTGGGGCCTTTTTCTGTCCACAAACAAATCCGGAGCAGTCCCAACAGAGCTCAGTTGAGCTCGGTCACGCCCACCTCTCACTCGTTCCATCTTAATCTATCCCAAACACTGATGTCCCACAGCGACAGTGCTATTCTCCGTCGGGAGTGCAAAAACATATTTTAGCCAGGATGTGAAAAATGACAGTTGTACTGTTCATAAGGAGGTGTGGAAGAATGTCACTGTTGAAAATGTGGCATGAAAATATTACAAATTTGCAAAGTTACAAGGGTGCATGGAAACAGTTGAACGCACGCTTGTAACAGTCATCTTATGGAGTTTTGTCACCAGATTTCCAACATAGGGATTTTATGACCTCTGCTCATGAACAGTGCCACTGTCATTTTCTTTATCTGTCCCGAACACTGATTTCCCACAGCAACTGTGAAACCACATTTCACTCGGGATGTGAAAAATGACAGCTGTACTACTCATAAGTAGGTGTGGAAAAATTGCCGTTGTTGAAAATGTGGCATGATAATATTACAAATCTGCAAAGTTACAGGGGTGTATGGAAAATGTGCAATGCAACTCATTTGATGGGCTATCATCACCAAATTTTCAACATAGGCATTTTAGGACCTCTGCTCATGAACAGTATCACTGACATTTTATTTCTCTGTCCCGGACAGTGATTTCACAGCGACCGCTCTTTTCTGCGCCAGAACTCAGAAAACACATTTCTCAATAGGATGGAAAAATGACAGCTGTAGTGTTCATAAGTAGGTGGGAATGGCAATGTTGAAAATCGGAGTGAAAAATTATACATTCCCCGGTTACTAGCGCATGCAAACCGCCAACGCATGCTCGTGACAGTCATTTTATTGAGTTTTGCTACCAAATTTTCAACATAGCCATTTCAGGACCTCTACTCATGAACAGTGTCAGTGTCATTTTCTTAATCTGTCCCAAACACTGATTTCCAACAGTGACCGCACTATTCAGCGCCAGAAGTGTGAACACATTTCCGCCAGGATGTGAACAATGACAGCTGTACTGTTCACAAGGAGGTGTGACAAAATACCAGTGTTGAAAATCTGGCATCAAAATATTGCAAATTCATGAAGTTACATGCGTGCATAGCAACTGTGCAGTGTACGCTCATAAAACAGTCATTTTTGGAATTTTTTCCACCAAATTTGCAACATAGGCTTTTTGAGAGCCCACCTCATGAACACTGGCACTGTCATTTCGACACTTGGCCCCCAAAGGTGATTCTGCGCAGTGACCATGAAATCACCTTTCGGGGCTGATTAACACCATGACAGTTCAAGTATTCATGAGGAGGGGTCCCAAAAACCCCATGTTGAAAATTTGGTGAAAAATTTCCCCAAAATGCCAGAGATATGCACTAAAGTTGAAAAAACTCTATTCATTACATTATGCAGCTTACCAGCATTTTCTCAGTTCGCGGTCAGCTTTGAAGAGTGCAGACGTGTTCCTGGTCCACCGAAGATCATCGCCCCGGACTCCGGAGGTAAGTATGGGGTGAGGTGGGTGTGGAGAGGCAGGGTGCACAGTGGGTGGATGCGGGTGGTGGGTGGGCAGCATGGAGACTACGAGGGTCCATTTTCTGCTTTTCAGGGGGAAAAAAATGCAAAAGACTTTGCGGGCAGTTTTTCTTTACAGGGGTATGTGGCACGCTGGGGTGGGCTCTGATGTGCCACCAACAGCTTTTGGGGGGCCAGCAATGGCCGACAGGGACTGGGCACCCCTGGCCGGCACACAAGGGGGTCATCATTATGCCTATGGGACTGGGCACCCTGTTGGCAGGAATAACAGCGTGTGGGGGCACCAACGGCTTTCTGTTTGGGGGCAGCAATAGCCAATGGGGGATTGGGCACCCCTCGGCACACAAAGGGAAGCTTATTATGCCCGGCGGGGATTGGGCACCCTTGGCAGAAAGTGAAAGCAGCGGGGAGGTGACAGAATGCTGATGGGGACTGGCCTCCCCGTCGGCAAAATGAACAGGGTGGCACCGTCGATGGGGATTGGGGCCCCATTGGCACATAAACACGGTGGGGGGTTAAAATTGTTTGTGAACATGGCACAATCCACCGCTGTGTTCACAAACAATATCAGGCTTGCTAGATCCGCCCTGCAATGACGAGTCACTCCCTCATTGCAGCGGATGGTTGACACTGCAATGACGAGGCAGCCCCTGATTGCAGCAGCTGATTTGTCAAGTTGGTGCGAACATTCCAAACTTGTGTCACCAGCAGCCTGCAACGGCATTGGGGGAAGCGGGACAAGCCTTTGCAGGCTGTGGTGGCATTGGCCACAACAGTGCCGTGCCTCCACAGCCTGCTTCTCAGCAAGCTGTGCCAATACGTTTCTTGCGCTGCCCGAAGTCAACATAAAAAGGGAATATTTGGGGGAGGGTTCAAGGATGAGAGAGTAAAAGGTATAGGTATCATGGGGCAGAGGAGGACACACAGGAGTGGGCTTTGTTTTAGGCAGAGGTAAAGCAGGCTAATTGGTGCACTCACACTTACCCATCAGAATTAGATGTGAATGGAGCTCCTGTTTGAACTGCCCAATGTCCTGGACAGTTTCGAGAGTAGTATGGAGTCCATTGAGCCACAGAGGGGCCCTGTAGGTGTATGAGCGCTGAGCTAATGAGGTATTTCTGAAAGGAATTATGCTGTTGATTATTATACTTAAGTCCTTTTCTTCTTTTGAGCCTTTAAAAATGACCTAGAATGTTTTATTCAATTTTAACTGCCAGGTTCTCCTCAGCAGAGTCCTGGTTTCATGCTGTTTGCAGAAAGACTAATGTTACTGTGTAATAATAGCACGTCAAAACAGCAACTGAGGAACAGCAACCTGTGAAGAAGGCGACGGAGAGCCAACACCTTTGGGTGACCAGTGATTCTCCCCAGCCCCGAGCTATGCCTCCCCCCCCAGAGTTAGTATATTAAATAAAGGGGATGTGGGGGGCTTAGGGATGCAGAGGTTTTTTCCCCAAGTCATTGTGCTGTGGAATTTTTGCCCTCTTCATGGGTCACCATTCCACAGACGCCATTATGACATGGAACCCTGTCTGTCACTAATAAACGTATTGAACACCACCATCCAATTCATAATCTTCCTGACATGTGGGTGTAACCCCCCTGCAAATGAGGGTTCACAAAAGTCTTCCAGGAGCTGGCTAAGTGCTCCCAGCCTGAATGGTGTTCGGCGTTTAAGCTGTTCATCTGTGAGTGGTTTAAGAGCCTCTGGTACTGTCTCTTTAAGAGCTGCCTGCACGCATGCTAAATTAGTTTGAATGGGGGGGCTGTATAGTTAATGCTCAAATCCCGCCCTGAGTTGCCATCTGATCGCTCTGTTTCTGCAGTCGCTAAGAGCACAGAGGGAGCCCATAAGAAGGATGTTACTGTTTTCCTGAAATCATTTAGAGCATTTGTAAAATTGCAGTTTGTCTAACCTGCCTTTATTGCAGCTGGGACTGTGTGTATGTTGCTCCTCCATTTTGGACCTGAACTGCTAATCTGGGTCAATAGGGGAGCCCTAAAATGAAGACTGCCTTAGCCAACCAGAACTTGGACTCTCACCTGAAGCCTGCTTAAAGGGGGAATGTATGGCAGGTGCTTCTGGGACCTGTACTTTGGACCTTGGCACCTTTTTGCAGCAACAGATGGAGCCCTGCAGTGATGGTCAGTTGAATTCACCAAATGAACCTGTGTGGAGCCTGAGGGAAATGCCCTGAACTGTTCCTGGAGGGCAGATGCGAGTTGACTGTGAAGGGAGTAGGAGCTCTGTTCTGCTGTGGCGTGCAGTTCGCACGGGAAGCGCGTGCAAGGTCCTGAAGTCAGCCTGTAGCTGTTAGCGAGTGTTCATTCAGATTGAATCCGAGTTGTGGAACGAGAAGGAGGAAGTGTGCAGAACTAGGCTTGCCCGTAGAAGACCAAAGATTTGCAATAGTGCAATCGGCCTGTCAGGGACTCTGCAAATACTGCAAAACCCGAGAACACACGCAGCAACAATCAGAATCGAGAAGCAGCTGCCTGGTACAGTAATTTCCCTTACATATAAATGTGCCTAGTGTTTGTAGGGGATCACGATTCCTTTTCCCCTTGTTTTGTGAGTTGTGAGCTGAAGCTGAAAACTGGACTCAAAACTAATCGGACTGGATCCGTCTGCTATCCAACTCAGTTAGGCCCTGTCACAAGGGTCTCATCTCCATGCCCTGCTTGTTCTGGCCATCCAGAGCCACCTCCTCAATTCAGCTATCAGTTTGGGGTTTGTGAGTACAAACAGGGGTACCTTCCCTCACCTTCATTTAATCAAAGTGTGTCAACTGATTGTTTTGTGTTCTGTTTGTGTATTGAGCCATCCGGCTCCGGATTACAATTTGTTTGAGCATATATTTTCTTCATACAGGGCCCCATCCAGCTGCACCAGCCGGCCAACCCCGGGCAATGGACCTGGCTAGCCCCTCCCATCCTGGGTACCCAGAGAGTGACATTTTGGACCCTAAATATATGTGCACAGTACTGTGATTCGAACTTATCTAAACTAATCAACCTGATTACCCCCTCCCATGTTACTGTCCCCTCAATAAACCAGATTTATTGTTTATACTATATACTGGCTGGGATGTTAATGCATCTAGAACTGTATTGCAAATTGCTGTGTGTGTTGTTCAACCTTGTTTTACAGGGGGTCCTCCAAGACAGACTGCAGAATCAGTCTTGAGGGTAAGTGGTATCTATGCATAGAGAGTGTGCATATGTGGGGTATTGGGAAGGTAACTCCCGTGCATTGTGTGGGCCACTAGTGGGAACAAAGGGGGGGGGTCAGTGTCCCAGAGGGCTGTACCCGAGCTAGTTTAACCACTACTAATCCTGACCTCTGGGTGGAGGCACCAGTCATAGAACCTAGGCTCCTCAACCTGTCAGTAGTCAAACAGGCAGGGGTAGTAGCCCTTGGGAGAGCGCCACCTGGGGGTTACATCTTGGAGGCACCACTGGGATTAGTGTCCTCTAGTGGCCACATGAGAGAATTACCCCATTACGTCCAAGTTAGGGGAAAAGATGGAAGGGCTTGCTATGCCCAAGCTAAAAATTGCCCACCACAAGCTGATGGTACACAAATTGATGGGATGGAGTGAAGCTGAGGAGATAGATCCCCAAAAGGCTATCCTGTTGCTGGGTGTCCCCTTGGGGACTAACAATGCTGACATTGTGTCCACCGTAGAGCATGTTAACTGCGTGGGTAAGGTGGAGGTAAAGGGATGAGATGCTGACTTATTCGACCAAACTCTGATAGTGCTACTCTCGTGTAGTTCCCCTATAGACCCTGAGAAGGTACCCCCTATGGTTTTTCTTGAGGGCACCCAGAAGGTATGGAGGGTCATCCACTTACATAGTGGTCAGGTCACCCCGGGTGGGTCCCCTAGTACTGATGGATTTAAAGAGAAGCTGCTTAGGTGGTTAGCATCTGAAGGAAAAACTGCCCAAGAAGTGGTAAAAGTACTAGACCTGTAGGAGGACCAAGCGCCCTTGCATTCTCTGACCACCTCCCCTGTGTCTAACAAGAGCTCCCCAATAGCTGCCTCCCCCCCCTCGTCATTCCACCCGACACAGCTGAACTCCTATAGAAGGCTTAGACTTTTTTTCTGGTACCGTCCCAGTGCCTTCGGGGGAAGATGATCTGGAGACCTGAATGGACTATGCCACCCCTTTAGTACAAGAATGGCAATGTTCAGAGGGGGAGAAAAAAAAAAAAGCACTTGATGGAGAGCTTGAGAGGCCCTGCCCTGGAAGCCATTCGGTTCCTATGTGCTACTAGTCCAGAGGCCACTGCAGCAGAATATATCTCTGCATTGAAGGGGGTGTTTGGCAGCACAGAATCAGGGGATGATTTGTTGTGGAAATTCAAATCAGCCAAACAGTAGAAAAAGAGAAACTCTGCTTTTGTCACTAGGATAGAGAGGGCTTTACAGAGGGCCCACAGAAAAGGGGGAGTGTCTGCAGAGGAGCTAAACCGGGTCAGACTAGACCACATCCTAAAGTCAGCTAGATTCTCAAGCATGATATTGAAGCTCAAGTATGTGGTAAACTGTTGATCTCATGTACACTGTTTCTCTGTACTAAGTTGTTATCACTATATTGTCTTCTCTGTGACGAGGTGCCTTTGTAAACGAGCCTCTGGCTCAAAGGTTGTAAACTGATGCTTAATAAATAAATAAAATAAGTTGCAAGACAGGAGGGCAAGACCTCCAGAGTACTGTCATTTGATGAAAGAAATCTGTGAGATTGAAACTAATAAAGAGGGCTGGGAGCTCTGTGCTGGGGCAGTGAATACTGATCAGACCCCCAGATGGAGTGAGTTGGCTGAGTCCCAACAATTAAGAGACTTGATTAGAGAATTGACTGAGGCATATAGAGAACCGGATCTGTATCAGGCTTCCCCTGAGCCCAAAAGTGGAGTGGGAGTGCGTGTTTCCCCTGAGACCCGGACCGAGGGTAACCTGCTAGCAGAGATAAGAGAGTTGAGAGCCATGGTGGGAGAGCTGCAAAGAACTGTCCTAACCCCCAACCATAGTGGAGATTTAGCAGTCCAAAGGAGTGGGCCCCCAGTCCAAGAAGAGCCCCACAGGGCTCCAGAAGTGCCCCAACAGAAAAGAGACTCCCCACTTCCCAAGGACACTAGAGATATTAAGTTCTGCTACCGGTGTGAGGAGGACGGGCATTTTCAGTCAGTCTGTCACTTGCCAGAAAACCTAAGAAAAGTTACCAATAGGTTGGTGGCATTACATCACAATGCTAATGCCCGGCCACCAGGGGGAGCTATTCAGAAAAGTTATGCCACCAGGGCCAATGCCCAATCGACATCCAGGTCAGTGCCACCGGAATGGTCTGAAGTGGTGGGTCCCTCCATGGAGACCACTGTAACAGTAAATGGAGTGCCTACAAGAGCTGTGTTAGACAGTGGCGCCCAAGTGACAATTATGTTCAAGAATTGGTATCAGAAACACTTGTCTGATGTGCCCCTGCAACCACTGGAAAGACTGCATGTCTGGGGTTTAAGTGAGAAGGCCTACCCCTACTCCAGCTGTATTCGAATTTGGTTGTCCTTTCCCACTTCTGTGGCTGGAGTGGCAGAGCAAGTGGAGACCTTGGCCTTAGTATGTCCCCCCTACCAGACTGTATGATGGGGTCCTTCTACTAATTGGGACTAATGCACATATGTTTGGATGGTTAGCGCAGTTGTGTTATGAAAAACAGGGGTCCTGGACTGGTAAAGCTTTAAGAATTCTGGCCTTGATCAAGAAGGCCTACAATGCCCAGAGAGATGCTGGAAAAGTGGAACCAGAGGAACCGGTTGGAATTGTCTGAAAAAAGGATCCGGAGTCTCTGATCCTGGTGCCAGATTCCCAGTGTACCTTACAGGGAGAGGTCCGTATCAGAAAGGATGTCAAGAATAAAATACTAATGCTGGATACACCAGGCGGTGGAAGATTGCCAGAAGGACTGCTGGTCAAGCCAAGTATTTTGCCTGCTAGAGCCCATGCTTATGCCAGAAGGGTAATGGTTCAAGTCCATAATGTGTCTGATAGAGAGATTCGAGTAAATAGATGTTGCACCCTGGCTAATGTACATTGTGCAGACACTGCAGTGCTACCCAGTAACAAGGGTTCGGGGAAGAATGATGGAGGGATGCCCGACTTGTTTGATTCCGGCAACTCCCCATTGCCAGCGGAATGGAAAGTGAGGATCAGTGAGAAGCTTGCACAGAGAGACCAGTGTTTTCTTTAAAGGAATGGGACGAGGATGTGTGCAGTAGTTGAACACCATATCCGTCGTAGCATGATGAAAGGCCATTTCAGGAGAGGTCCTCGACGCCTGGCCCCTGCTGACATAGATGGTGCGAGACGGCATCTGCAAGAGATGCTTGCTGCTGGTGTAATCCAAGAATCCAGAAGTCCATATGCTTCCCCTATGGTGGTAGTGAGAAAAAAAAATGGGACAGTGAGGATGTGTTTGGATTACCATACTCTGAATTGGCGGACTATCCCTGATCAGTATACGATGCCCGGCATCCAGGATGCTCTAGACTAGACTCAAAGCTAATCGGACTGGATCCGTCTGCTATCCAACTCAGTTAGGCCCTGTCACAAGGGTCTTTTCTTCAAGCCCTACTTGTTCTGGCCATCCAGAGCCACCTTTTCAATTCAGCTATCGGTTTGGGGTTTGTGAGTACAAACAGGGGTACCTTCACTCACCTTCATTTAATCAAAGTGTGTCAATTGATTGTTTTGTGTTCTTCTGTTTGTGGACTGAGCCATCCGGCTCCGGATTACAATTTGTTTGTGTATATATTTTCTTCATACAGGGCCCCATCCAGCTGCACCAGCCAGCCAACCCCGGGCAATGGACCTGGCTAGCGCCCCCCCCCCCATCCTGGGTACCCAGAGAGTGACATTTTGGACCCTAAATATATGTGCACTGTTCTGTGATTCTAACTTATCTAAACTAATCAACCTGATTACCCCCTCCCGTGTTACTGTCCCCTCAATAAACCAGATTTATTGTTGTTATACTATATACTGGCTGAGGTGTTAATGCATCTAGAACTGTATTGCAAATTGCTGTGTATGTTTAACCTTGTTTTACAGGGGGTCATCCGAGATGGGCTGCTGAATCAGTTTCGAGGGTAAGTGGTAGCTCTGTGTGTAAAGAGTGTGCATATGTGGGGTATTGGGAAGGTAACTCCCATGCATTGTGTGGGCCACTAGTGAGAACAAAGGGGGTCACAGTGTCCCAGAGGGCTGTACTCGAGCTAGTTTAACCACTACTAAACCTGACCTCTGGGTGGAGGCACCTGTCATAGAACCTAGGCCCCTCAACCTGTCAGTAGCCAAACAGGCAGGGGTAGTAGCCCATGGGAGAGCGCCACCTAGGGGTTACATGAGAATTTGCCGTTTAGGACAACTCTCTGGGTTCTGTCTAACAACCAATTACTAATCCACATAGCTTATTTCCTATTTCTTATGAACATATGAACATGCAAAACTTGCCAGCAGAAACAGGCTTCATGGTCTATCAAGTCCACTTGTGTGCCCAGCTAGCACCCTAAAATGCAGCTGCCCCACCCCCAACCCCCCATTCACCTCCTGGAACTGTTCAGTGCCCTTTACCAAGCCTCCCTCCTTGCCCTGTCCTATGTCCTTTTGAAGCTACCCACCATCCTGCAAGCCACCACCTCCTCTGGTAGAGCATTCCATTTTGACACTACCCTTTCAGTGAAGTAATGCCTCCTCATCTCCCTCCTGAACCTGCCCCCTCCAGTCTTAGCCCATGCCCCCTCATGTCCCTTCCTCATCTTAAATAGCCCCTCTGTGCCCGAGTTGTTGATCCCCCTCAAGTATTTGTAAGTTTCAGTCATGTCCCCCCCATCCCTTCTCTCCTCCAAGGTGAACAAGCTCAAGTGACTCAGCCTTTCTTTGTAGGTTCTGTCTTCCATCCCCTGTATAATTTTCATCACCCTGCACATTACCACTTTGAGCAGCTTGATATCCTTCCTCAGGTACGGTCACTAGTGCTGCACACAGTACTCCAACTAAGGCCTGATCAAGGACCTGTACAGGGGCAGGATCACATCCTTGTACTTGGATGAGAAACCCTGCACAATGCATCCCAGCATCCTGTTGGCTCTAGCCGTGGCCCTCCTGCATTGATCAGAGTTGTTCATACTCCCCATTATTGTGAATCCCAGGTCCTCCTCCTCCTCAGTGACCCCTAACCGCACCCCACCTAAGCAATATCCTGTCTTTTGGTTCCTCACCCTGAAGTGCATAACCTTGTACTTCATTGCACTGAAACCCAATTGCCACCTTGCTGACCACTCCTCCAGTCTGGTTAGGTCACCCTGTAGCCTCTGCCACCCATCTGTGTCATCCACTACAGCACCCATCTTGATGTCATTAGCAAACAGACTGGTCCTGCTCCCAACCCCATGTGAAATGTCCAAAATGAACAGACCAAACAATACCGGCCCCAGCACAGAGCCCTGTGGCACACCGCTGGTCACTGGCTTGGTAGACGAGAGTTCTCCCCCCACTACCACCCATTGTAGTCCATCTCTGAGTCAATTCCTGATCCAGGCAGCCATCTTAGCCCCCACTCCTACGTGCTTCAGCTTTGCCGCCAGACACCCATGAGGGACCGAATCAAAGGCCTTGCTGAAGTCCAAGAATAAGGCATCCACTTCATGGACCTTGTCCAGTTCCCTTATCACCCAGTCATAGTATTCTATTAGGTTTGTCTGGTATGATCTCCCTGCTGCCCATCCTGGAGCTCACTGACCTCCAGGAAGGTTACCAGTCTGTCTTTCAAAATTGCTTCCCAGAGTTTCCCCACTATGGAAGTGAGACTGACAGGTCTGTAGTTGCCAGGCTAGTCTTTTGGGCCACTCTTGTGGATAGGCACCACATGAGCCAACCTCCAGTCCTGCAGTAAACACCCCGTGTCCAGGGAAGTGTTGAACAAGTCAGTCAGTGGCCTAGCCAACACCTCTGCCATTTCCTTCAACACCCTAGGGTGTTGAGGGAAATTAGTATGTCATCTGTGAGGCAGCATGACAAAGGCCTTGTTGATAAGGATGTGCAAAACAAATACTACTTTAAGAAAAATGCACACAAATACTGCAATTTTTACAAATACAAATAGCACTCCTATGTATTTGTATGTGTGGTAGAACATATAAAGTAGTATTAGACCTTGGCTTAGGCTGGAGCAAGGCACATATGATGACTACTATTTGTAACATGAATGCATATTATAATGAATACATGGGTGGGTACGTGTAACCAGAATTTTACACACACCTGAGGTGTGGAATGCTGTGTAAACCCCCAAGATCAAAGCTTGTGGGGTTGATAAAAGCATCCCACACCAAAGGTGTGTGTGTGTGAAATTCTGGTTTACACAAACCAACCCATGTCTTTCTTTTTTTTATAACTACTAGTGGGCTTTTTTAACTACTTTAGCACTTGTGTGACTAGTGCTTGTGTCACTCACAGTGCAACCTTGATTGACAAGGAGTGATTACAATCACCCTGTTAAATGCATAATTACAAATGGGCAGTTGTAATGCATTTTTACAAGCTGGTTATCCAGACAGTAAAAGTACTTACTAGTAATTATTTGTGGATAACTCTGCATGTCTTAGTGAAACCTGTTAAGCCCTAGTGTCCTCATTAACAGAAATGAGTTTGAAATGTAAAATAAAGTATTTTGCATACACTAATAGGCAAACAAATACCAGAGACTCAAATACAGATATAAATACAAAAGTAATTATCCCCATACATAGCCCTACTTGCTAAAGTTGAAGTATAGGATGTCAGCTGCCTGGTTCCTATCCACCACCTGCATCGTGGTGTTGAAGAAGTCAATCAGGCACGTTTGACTGAAATATGTCACAGAGTGACGCTGTGATGGATTAGGGGCCCTGGAACTTTTGGGCTTGGTGCTTTACTTAAAGCTTTTTGATACTATAACTATGTAAAATCAGAAATTAAATAAATAAATGTAAGCTTTAAAAGTTGAGACTAAGTTAAAAGATAATGTAGTGGAGACTAGCAAGTTAGAAAATAAAAAAATAAAGCAAAGGGGAGGACAGAAGTAAGAGTGAGTCATTTAGTAAATCCCCCCCCCCAGGTAATTCAGTTAAAGAGAGAGGGAGAACGGAATCCCTTGTGTAAAGGTAGTTGGGGTTCTTTACATGGTAATTGAGTTAATTTGGAGTTTAAATGAGCAGCACCAGCAATCTGTGTCTACTTGGGTTGAAAGAACACTTTTAGTCCTTTTTAAGAGGTGTTTGGTAGCACACCAGAATACAGGCGCTGCTTGACTAAGAGGAAGAATGGGTTGCAAGTGAGGGGAAATAAAATAAAGTCATTTAAGTCACTGTTCTGTTTAAGTTTCAGTCTTTAAGGGGCTGTATTATTTGGAAGTCCTTCCTTCTCCAGTGGTTGTAAATATTATCAGTAGCAAAAGTATTGAAATGCAACATGTGTTTATTGCACATTTAACTTCCCCTGGCAGAAGGTCAGTGCAATGTTAATTCATACACATGTGCTCTCCTATCTTTTGATAAAATAAAGACTAGGGACAAGGTACTTGTAGTGGGCTGTAAAACCATTTGTAAAAGGCTGGTTAGTTTGAATGACTTCCTGCTCAAAGCTCCCTGTTTGAAACAACCAGTTAAAGCACAAGTTGGTAACAGCCTGGCAGTTGTGTTTAAGTAAGCAGGTTATGAAACTATATGGGGGATTGTACACCTCAGAGAATAACTATATAAATTGTGTGGTACAGTTCTCACTTACAGAAAGGGCACCTGTTCATGTGTCTTTGGATTTTCAGCTTCTGCTTCTGACTCTCCTTGCACCACTCCCTTCCAGGACAGCAATAGTGCTAACCAGCCCTTTGTTTTATGTTGTCTGTTGTTGGGGGTGGTGCCTGATGGTCAGAGCTGTTTGTAAAAGAGCCAGGAATTGAAATAAAATAGACTGAATATGTGTATAAATGTGTGTGAATTACAAACTGTTTAGTTAGATAGTTAAAACAAAATAATTATGTTTAAATAACAAGTTTTACTTTAGCATTAATGATGTGGGTGGAGTTAGGAAGAACACATGATAATTCCCTGTATAAAAGGACTGTCATTTGAGATTGTTAGTTTAGATTGTGCTCCTGGGTCTGGAAGTGAACTTCAGGGAGCTCTGTGAATTGCTCTAGCAGGTGTTAGGAGAAGAACACCTTTTAAGCCATGTAAAAGTCATGGGATAAAGTTTATTTGCCATTCTGATTATTTCATTTTGTTGTTGTACCAGTCTGCTGATGTTATATTTGTCCTGCTATGAAAAAATGTTGAGACAGAACTGAATAAATTTCATTCATTTACAACTGCAACTGTGTCACGCTACCAATTAGTCCACAAAGAGACCTGCGCCTGCTCACAAAATAAGCTTTGTAAACCCCTGCTGAGTCCTGTGTATAAGTCTATTTTCTTCCAGGGAGTCCACTGTCTTTTTTTCTGATGATTGATTCCAGCAGCTTTTCTTTATAGACATCAGATTCACAGGCCTGTAACTACTAGAGACAAGCAAAGTTGCCGAAATTTGCTTTGCAGTGAGTTTCCCGAATTTTGGTAACTTCACTTCACCAATGGCCACAATTCACATAGTTATTCACCTGATGAATTGGCCAGATTCACATTGTGAATTGCCAATTTGTGGATGAATTAGGCAATGTGTGCAGTTTGCTGCACAAATTTGACCAATTCACCAGCAAAAAAATGCAAATTGCATCTCTGTAAAGAAAAAATACCTCCTCCACCCCACTGTGCTGTAATATTGCCTTCCTCCTACCTCTCAAAAATTTCCTGGTCATATACCCCCTCCCATCCCCCACTGGCACCCTCCTCCTCACTCCCCTCCACCCTAGTGAGTTTCAAACTAGTACTAGAAAGTAGAGTGTGTGACACAGAAAAGTTCAATATACTCTTCCCTCCACCAGCATGCCAAACCCCACCCCTTACTTCCCCCACGCAAGTTCAACCAACAGGTTAAATCACCATAAGTCCCCCACCCTCCCAACCACTCTTTGATCCCCACCACTCTCCTCCCCCACCAGAACCCAGAAAGAAAACAACCTGTAATAAAGAAAATAGCTCCCCAGTGCAAAGTGTCTCCTCTGTTCAGTGTCTACCTCTGTAATGGCGCTGACATATGAATAAATGGTGATGCCTTTGATCCTAGTAAAACCTGATTGGCTGAATTTTCATCCAGTCAGGGTTTACAAGTAAAAATTTATGTCAGCATTCATTCATATGGAGCCCATAACTGAGATGGGCACTGAACAGAGCAGATGCTCTGCACTGAAGACTGCTTTCTTTGTTACAGGTCACATTTTTTCTGGGTGCTGCTGAGGGAAGGAGGGTGGTGAGGGCCAGTGGGTGACTGGGTCAGGGGGTCTAATGATGACTTGACCTGGTGTTGGGACATGGGTCAGGGGAGGTGGGGGGAGTGCGTTTGGCACACAGGTGGGCGGCATGGGTATATTGAACTTTTATAGGTCACCTACTTTCTAATACTATTCTGAAATTCACCAGGCGGGAGGAGGGAGGCAGGTGCTAACGGAGGATGGGAGGCATATGACTAGGAAGTTTTGGGGAGGATGGAGGGGTAGTGTTACATTATGGGGTGGGGAGGTTTTTAACATAGTTTAAGGGGTTTTTTTTTAATAAAAAAGAAATTTGTGCAGTGAAGTTGGTGTGGCCACCAGGAAATTCATGAAGTGTAAATTACCGCAAATTTACAGCAACTTTGCCAGCAAATTAAAACTTTGCTGCATCTCTGCTAAGTACCTAAGATGTTCCTGTCTCCAGTCTTATGTAGGGGACAATGTTTATCACCCTCCAGTACCCAGGTACCTCACCACAAGAGAGTGATTTGGTAAATAGAACTGTCAGTGACCAGCTCATCTCCTTCAGTACCCTCAGATGTAGCCTGTCTGTCCTGGGTGATTTGCTTACATTAAGTTCTATACATTTTCTAGACATTTGTTTATCTCCAAATGCCTCCTGAAAAAAAATTGTTTTAAAGACCCTCTGATATCCCAGGGAAATTTTAAAAATATAATATTTAGACAGAATTGAACATATAACTGTAATTTAGATATGTTCTGTATTTATGTTCCCTTATTCATTATTACTAGGAACATTGTCATGGAAACAGATTTCTCTGTCACTTGGTCCTTGCCTGCTCTAGTTGGTTGTCTACGAGGACATCTCCAAGCCCACTGGAGCTGTGGACCTGCTCCTCCCCGGACCCGTGGACCCACCGCTGCACCCAAGGAAGCCTCAGGGGTCACTGCTTGCCCAGCGGTCCCCACCAAAGAAAAGCCGTGCTCCTCCAGGAAGCCTGTTGACAGGGGCCGCCCGCTGCACGCTCGCCAGGAAGGGAACCAGGAGCCCGGCCGCTCACTGGTACCTTGTACCACTAAAGGCATTAAAGCCATAAGGACCTCTCCAAGCCTTCTGGGGCTGCAGACCTGCTCCTTCCCGGACCCGTGGACCCACCGTCACACCCAAGGAAGCCTCAGGGGTCACTGCTTGCCTAGCGGTCCCCACTGAAGAAAAGCATTTCCAGGAAGCCTGTTGACAGGCTGCCCACCGCATGCTCCACCCAGAAAGGGAACCAGGAGCCCGCCACCACTGGTACCTTGTGCCACTAAAGGCGCAGCCGAAGGCACGCTCTCACCGCTTTCTCCCACCAGCCTCTCCAGTAAGGGTTGGTGGCACTAGCTGGTTCCACTCTTCACTGAAAGTGGCTGTTTTCACCTTGTAATCTGGACTTTGACTGCCTAAACGCGTTCGACTGTGAACGCTTATTTACCCCGTGAGCAGTCCACTCTCCTAGCGGCGAGCCGCTACAGTTAGTGTTACAGCTCCTCCGGTGAACATTTTGACCATTTTGCCTGGTGTGCTTTACTGTGAACATTGACTATTTGTTACAAATTAAGTGTAAAGTCTTAATCTAGCTGCTCTGAATCTGTAATTTGGCCTATATCCTCTCTGTTGCAAGCTGCTCTCTTCCCGCTTCTTTTCTTATTTAAATCTGAATTGTTGTTAGCACTGCTGGTAATCTAAAACCTTAACAATAAGCTGCCTAAAACTGAAATTGCTCTCCTTGCTAATCTCCACCTTTTTCTCACCTCCCGCCCTTTCTTTGTCCTGCTTTACTTGCTTGCCTACTTAACTGCCTCTCCCTACTCTCCTCAGGACCCTCCAGCCCACCGGGCGCCGACCTGCTCCTTCCCAGACCCGTGACCCACCGCACCCAAGGAAGCCTCTGGGGGTCACCGCTGCCCAGCGGTCCCCAATTCTAAGAAAAAGCCGCTGGCTCCAGGAAGCCTGTTGACAGAGTCCGCCCGCCACACGCCGCCAAGAAGGGAACCAGGAGCCCGGCCACTCACTGGTACCATGTGCCGCTAAAGGCGTTAAAGCCGTAAGGTACGTTCTCACTGCTTTCTCCCACCAGCTCTCTCCAATAAGGGTTGGTGGCACTAGCTGGTTCCACCCTTCACTGAAAGCGGCTGTTTTCACCTTGTAATCTGGACTTTGGACTACCTAAATGTGCTCCTGGACTGTGAAAGCTGTTTACTGAGGTAAGCAGTCCACTCTCCCCGCTAGCGGTGAGCCGTTTATGGCTAGTGTTACAGCTCCTCCGGTGAACACTCGTCCTGCTGGCACTTTGCGCCGCTCCCCACCCACCCTGGTCGACCCTTTTAGCTATATAAGCTTGCTGGTCATATGACTAAGTGTCCACTTTCCCATTGGCTCCTTATACCTCTAACCACTGGGGGCGTAGTCCTACTCACTGCCAGACAGCTTTTGCCTGCAGTTCTCTTGAAGCTGCCCTGTCTGGTCTCGGTCCTTTCCACTTAAATAATTCAATCCCACCCCTCTCTCCACCTTACTTGGTCTCTCTCCTTCGCTGAGTTTTTGCTCTCTCAAACCGATCATACCTCAACGTGAAACCTACCTAAACCCCTCCTTATATTCCTTTGCTTCACCCTCTAACCTACTCCCCAATTGCCTGCTGCACTTTCTAACCCAGCTCCCTCCAATAAGCGCTTTCATGTTCTCTCCTCCATGAGGGGTGCGCCCGCCACCATGTGGTAGACTAAAGGTACAACCCCATTATCTGCCTTCTTTCCTGCTCGGCCTAAACAAAATCTCTCTGTTTCTACCTCAGGTCATACACCATGACACCCCCTCACTCAGTGATTTTAGTTTTTCAAACCTACTCCTTACCAAATATTACTCTAAAACCCACCTTGCAATATCTTCTTCTTAAGAAAGGATGCACATATCTCGTTCTCACTACCTACCATCAGCATAGGAAGAAACCAAAATCTACCTATACTCTATACAGACTTCAACTTAAATTCCTAGCCTCTCTTCTGCTACTGCTGGCAGGCTTACGTGGAACTTAATCCTGGCCCTCTCACAACAGCATCCCAGCAACTCTCATGGCAAGTCAAAAAGGTCTTCTACTTGCAATATATGAATATTAGAAGTCTTCAACATCTGGTTGAACTTGAGGCTTGGATCAAAGTAGTTGGACCTGACATTCTGTGCCTCACAGAACATGGTTTAAACTCGTATCCAGGATACCCAGTGTAACTTACCTGGATACTTGATTATCCAACAGGACAGACCAGGGTCAAAACAGGGTGGGGGCATTGCCATTTACCATAAAACCCACCACCATTAAGCCGGCTCCTGTTCATAACCCTCAATGGATCTGGTGAGTCTCACACGCAATCTGTCCTAGGTGCCAAAAATCTGCACATATTTTCTCACAATCCACCCACTGGAGGGGTGGAGAGTTTTCATGAACTGCTCCAGCTAACATCACAAACTATTAACATGAACAAAGCCATCATACTGGTGATGTAACCCAACTGGCTGTGCCCTTCTCATACACTCTGCATCTCTAGTCCAAGGTCTTAACTTCCACCAGCTTATAACTGAGAACACCAGGATGGTAAACTCCCAATCAGGTACGCTGATAGATTGGATTCTCACAAACAGACCTGATCACATGACAAAGGCAGGTATCCTGGCTGATGCTATAACCGACCACTCACCCACTATCTGCCACTGGAGCTCTGGTCCATCACCCTCTCCTCAGTCCCTCCTGGTCACATTTACCAACTTTGCACATATGGATTTAAATGCCTTTCTCCTAGACGTATCCAACATTGACTGGTCCTAAATCTACCAGGCAACAAAAGTTGAAGATGTCCTAAACGTGTTCCTGACCAGGTTTAGAGATGTACAGAATAGGCATGCACCAAAAGTGCAGAGAAGGGTCAGGGGACAACAAACGAGATGGCTCCATAAAGATCTTCTCCGACAACTCAGAACCAGGGATAAACTATGGAAGCACTTCAAAACACTGGTCTACCTAGGACCACTCAATCTACAAGCAACACAGAAACTCCTGCAAAAGCAGATAAGGCTTGCAAAAGCAAATACTGCCAGAACCTGCTAGCCAGCTAGCACATGATTCCTGCAAAATTTGGGGTCATATCAAGACCTTTCTTGGTACCCCACAATCTGTAACCCCTCGAAATGATACTAGATGGTATCCACTGTAACGACTCCTCACCATAGCAAATGCTTTCAATAAGTTGTTCTCTGATCTGTCTCCTTACACATCGACACTACCACCTGCTCCTGCTGCATCTCAGCCCTCTGCTACTAGTGAACTAGCCAGCCCCCCAACCAATAATCCTGTGCTTCAAACAACCAAGCCCTTCTACTTCAAGGCTGTGTCCGGAACACAAGTCTTTAACCTACTAAACACCATATCTGACAACACCAGCCCTGGATCTGACTCTCTGGAACCACGCCTTCTAAAGGCAGCTGCTCATCTCATCTCCTATCCACTAGCCAAGGTGTTCACACTGTCCCTCTCCAATGCTACCTTTCCAGATATCTGGAAATCTGAAAGAATTACTCCCATCTTCAAAAAGGGAAACAAGAACGAAATCTCAAATTATAGACCAATAGCGATTCTCTCTGTCCTCAGCAAAATCTTAGAAAAACTTGTAGCCACTCAGACAATTGAGTTCCTTGAAACCTCAAAATTGCTATGTGAAGCACAACATGGTTTCAGGAAAAATCATAGCACTACAACTGCGCTAGACAAACTCACCTCAGACAGTCTCACAAGCATGGACGAAGGTCAGCTCACTGGTGCTGTCTTCATCGACCTCACCAAGGCTTTCAACCTCTTGGATCACCCCTTACTCCTGTCCACCTCCAAGAACTTGGCTTCTCATCTCCCATCACAAGCTGGTTCAGAAGCTACTTAACAGATAGGACCCAAGCTGTCAAACTAAACTCCGCAATCTCTGGCAGCACCACTATCAACATTGGAGTGCCACAGGGCTCAATACTGGGCCCTCTCCTGTTTTCATTGTTCATTAACAACCTTCCTAGCACCATTGTATCCTGTGCCTCTCTTCTCTATGCAGATGACCCGGTCATCTATGCTAGTTCGGATAATATTGACCACCTAAACGTGACGCTGACCTCTGATTTCCACGCTGCTCAACATTGGCTAAACTCCCATCGCCTTATCCTGAACTCCAGCAAAACCAAAGCAGTGCTACTGGGCACTGCCCATAAGCTAAGATCCTGCTCTTCTCCTTTAAAAATCCTGGACCTGGATGGGACCCCTCTTGAGGTAGTCAACACATTCCGCTATCTTGGCATCCTACTCAATCAATCTCTGGACCTGAACCTGCATATTCAAGAAACCTGCAAAACTGTGAACTGCAAACTGGGGGCTGCCTACAGAACCAGCTATATGCTTACACCTGCTGCCAAGCTGGCCATTGCCAGAGGAACCCTCCCACCCGCTCTTACCTACTGCGCTTCCATCCTGACTATGGCGCATAAAACTACCTTGCAAAAATGAGATGTCACTTACAACAATGTATGCTGGTATGCTTCAAAGGCCCCTCGGCTCAAGCATCACTGCCAACTGTATAGAGACTTTGGCTGGCTCTCTTTCTCCACCACCAGACTTTACTATCTAGGCTGCCTCTGCAACTCTATCATCAGAATAGACAGACCAGCATCACTAGCTGAGCTGCTTCAGCCCGCTTCCTCTTCGCGTGAACTGAGATCATCAGATAAATCTCTCCTGAAAGTCCCCCGTTGCTGCACCTCAAAGGGGTCTGGTGCATTCAGGCATACTGCCCCTCAAATGTGGAACATGCTGCCACTTGATCTAAGACATACATCGTCACACTACCTCTTCAAGGGTGGGCTACGCAACCACCTAGTTTCAATGAACCAATGTGCCTGCTAAGACCCTACCTGAGCCTGTCCTACCTCACCCCCTTTCTCCTGCCTCATCCTCCCCCCTATGCTAGATCCCCTCTCTCCAAGCACTCACTCTCCCTGCTATCTCTTCCTTACCCTATCTATCTGCTGGTTGCCTATACTTCCCTTATCTAACTTCTCGGTTATGTAGCCTATTGCACTTTTCAGTGATTGTGTTATATGAAATTAGACCTTACTGTTATGCCTCTTCTATGTACTGTGTATAATGTCTGCACCTTGCCTTTCACCCTTTACACTGTTTTGCCTGTTAACTGCTGTTTCAACTTTTACTTATATATTTAGCTGATGGTTTTTTTGTGTATTGGGTACTGGTACAACTAAGGTCTCAGCCTCTCCCCTCCCTACCCTTGTAAGTTTCCTCCCCTGGTTTGTCCAGCACAGCCAGCCTGGCTCTGCTTCCCCTTTTGTCTCCCCTCCTTCCTACAATTTCCCTCCCAAACCTGTCTATGTGCCGCTCCTATGCCCCTCTATGGACCCATTACAGGGGTGACTCATCCAGCTTCCATAGCCACTGGACCACCGTAACCCCCCTTACCCCAACTGAGCACCGATCCCACTCTCGGGAACAGAACCGTGAGCCTGGGCACTTTCCAGACTTTCGCCGCCAGCCGCCTCAATTCTGTATCTTCACCCCCACCCCTGCCTTTTTGACACCTCAAGCCAGTGAGCGGTTCCATGAGCCTGGTTTCAGATCCCAGCCTTCTGCCACAAAAGCCGTAAAGTCCCTTCGCACACCAACTGAATTTCAGCTCCTATGCCCGGTAACAGAACCAGTGGCCTGGACACTTTCCTTACCTTCAGCTGCCGATGCCACAAGGTTGCCGTATTTCACCTCCGACCCCCCACCTTCTTGATACTTCTAGCCAGAGAGTGGACCCATGAGTCCAGTTACAAGTCCTGCTATCTGCTGTGAAGCTATTAGAGCACAGTCCTAACTGCTCTCATGGATCCTTAGCCCCTCCTTCACCATGTCCCCCCTTCTTTCTTCCTCTCACATGTCTGCCAGTATAATCTGGTCTGTCCCGGCACCAGTACCCGTTTTCTCCTGCTATCTGTAAAACAATTGTGATATTTCAGTGTACCTTGGACCTGTAACCCTGCCTCATTGTCTTTGCAACTGTACTATGTATTGTTCCTGTGCCTCCCGGGTCGTGCCTGAAAATAGTCACCTGTTGGCTAATGCACTTACTCGGTAAACAAAAACTAAATAAATAAATAATCCTCTGATTGTGACACCATAATCATTTCTGCAGACGTCGGTTACAATCTCACAGGAGAGGATAGTGATGTCACTTGTAGGAAGCAGCCAGTACAGATGAAGGTCAAGTGACAGAGACAATGTGCCGGATTGTTTGGGAAACATTAAAACAAAGAATTTTACAGGCAGAAAACAGACCTCTTGTCCATCAAGTCAGCCTGGTCCTTACTTTAACCCCTCCAGTCTAACACAGGCGGGGCCTAGGCAGTGCTCCCTGCTGGTGGCTCTGCCTTGCATGATGTCAGAACCCCTTTCATGTCTCCTCCTCATTATTGTTTTCACTGTTACCATGTGCCACCTACCCTCTCTTCTCTTAAAGCCTATAATGGTCTCCACATTAACCACCTCTCCGGGTAGACGGTTATACAGTACCTATCCACCACCCTCAGCCTTTCCATGAAGAAGAAAGACCTGGGAGTGATGATCACTAGTGACCTGAAGCACTTCATGCAGTGCAAGAAAGCAGCAGCAAAGGCAAACAAGATGCTGGGATGCATAGGGGATCAGTAGTAGGAGAGAGGAGGTTATACTGCCCTTGTACAGGTCACTGATAAGGCCACATCTAGAGTATGGAGTTCAGTACTGGTGCCCACACCTCAGAAAGGACATTAACCTGCTGGAGAAGGTACAGAGGAGGGCTACAAAGATGATAGCCGGTCAGCAGGGCAAAGCATATGAGGAGAGGTTGAGGCCACTGAACATGTAATCCATGGAAGACAGGGGAGAGAGAGAGGGGACATGATTGGATCATTCAAGTATATGAAAGGGACAAAAAAGGTTGATAAGGAGAGTCTCTTTAAGCTGAGTGGTAGCCATATCTCAAGGGGGCACAGTCTAAAGCTGGAGGGTGGAAGGTTTAGGAGGGAGGTCAGGAAGCACTTCTTCACAGAGAGGGTAGTGGACACTTGGAATGCGCTGCCGGAAGAGGTCATCTCGTTGAAGACGGTGGGCAGCTTTAAGAGAGGCTGGGATAGGCATGGGGGAAAGTAAGAATCATGATAGGGAGGATGGGAGGAGTGGGGAGGGGGCAGGGATATTAGCTTAAGCTGTGGACCCTGCAATGCTAGCAGACTTGATAGACCAAATGGCCTTCTTCTGCTGGGTTCTTCATATGTTCATATGTTCATATCTCTCCTGAATTACCCATCACCCCCCTACCCATACCCAACCCCAAAATACACACACACTAATTTATAGTTGTGCCATTTTGTCTGAGACCCTTAGCACTGCCTGAACAGTTACTGGCAATCCAACCTGGTCGTGCCTGAAAATAGGCATTTTATTGTCTAGTGCCCTTACCTGGTAAATAAAAACTAACTAAATAAATGTATTCCTTTCAGGTGTTTGGATGTTTCTATCATGTCCCCCTTTCCCTTCTGGTCTCCAGGAGGCAAATGTTCACATCTTTCCTTATAGATCTTCCCCTGTTGCCTACATATCATTTTGGTTGCAGTCTTTTGGGGTAATTCTATGCTTATTTATTTAGCTTTTGTTTATTGGGTAGGTGCACTAGATGAAAAATGCCTATTTTCTGGCACAACCTGGTCTAAGCGATTCTTGTCTTTTTTAAGATGAAGGTCCCAGCACTGCACATAGTACTCCATGGGCAACCTTTAGAGTGGCACAAATCACCTTTTTTCTTCAGCTAGAGAAGGCCCTGACTATTCACCTCAACATCTTGCTGACTTTCCAGTATCCTTTATTGCACTGGACAGTGGTCTTCAAAATACCACTTATAACAACCCCCCGGTCTCTTTCTTACCAAGTTTGCTCTGTTCTGACCCCTCATCTCCCTCAGTACTTTTTTGTTTTTACTCCTCCCTACATACACGACCTTGCACTCTCTGGTGTTAAATTGAAGCTGCCAGATCTTTGATCTCTTTTCCAGTTACTCCAGGTCTTTTTCATATTCCTAATCCCTTCCTCACTGTCAACCCTACCACATATTTTAGTGACCTCTGCAAAGAGAAATGTTTTGCCCTGGATCTGCACTTCAATGTCACAGATAAAAGGTTTATATTAAAAATGTACGGGGAATTTGTGACATATTTTTACGCAGATGCACAACTTGCATCAAACATTTAGACCATGTAAGCGTGGCAGGGTGCATCACTGCCACTGTAGTAGGACCCCTTGAGTATTCTAGGTTGCAACCTCTTTCTCTAGATTCTTATCTAATAAGGCTATCCCTTTCTTTCCATCTGGAGGCAGGCCACTTCCAGACAACCCCCTGTGCTTCCTTTTACCTTTTTTTTCTCTTCTTTCCATGGGTCCATATGTATGGAGGTCAACTTCCAGTGACCTCGAGCTCCCAGACAGAATGAGACAACAAAATAGAATGGTTTTAGCTATAGCTCTATAGAATCGCTGGCTATTTTAGCTAGAATGAAAGATATGTATTGTATACAGTAAAGCACCCTAATCAAAAGGGATACAGTGGCTATTTAGTGTGTAGTCAGAGAAAGACCTACATGATTAGCCTGTACATTAGTATTTATTGCAAAGCAGCAAACCCCTTTCCCTTTTATTTTCTGTAACCCTGTTGCCGCTATGGAAATGTTAGAACCTGTTCTGAATGCTGCAGTTTATCTAGTGGATGCATTATGCTGCTGTTAAACTGTAGTTGCATAGGTAGAAATTAGAAGGAACCCTGTTGTAGTTATAATAATATTATAATAATAATAAACTTTATTTAATAGAGCACCTTTCCAATACCAAGGTGCTTCACAAGCAGGTAAACTCAAAATAGAAATCAATAAATAACAGATCAAATCAAAGAAATTCAGGATAGGCTTTATCCCATAAAAAAGTCTATAGTGCCCGCTTAAAGCTCCCCACTATCCTGCACTCCCATAGCTGACGGGGTAGAGAATTCCGGGGGGTCAGGGCAAAAAAACCAAAAGCACGTGCCTCAGATGACTTTAGACTGACCCTTGGAATCTCCAGCAACCCCTTGGCAGCTGAGCAGAGCTGTCACAGAGGGGTATAAAGAATGAGAAGCTCTTTCAAGTAGTCAGGACCAAGTCCTTGTAGGGCTTTGTAGGTTAATAAACCTACCTTGAAGGTGATCCGCCACTGAATTGGCAGCCAATGCAGATCGCACAGCACTGGGGTAATGTGAGATCTCCTTGATACACCAGTCAACAAATGTGCTGCAGCGTTCTGCACTAGCTGCAAGCGGTGGATATCAAACCCAGGAAGCCCTAAGTAAAGGGAGTTACAGTAGTCAAGGCACAAGGTCACAAAAGCATGGACCAAAACAGGCAGGTCACTGGATGGAACAAGATTCTTGATCCTAGCAATGTTCCTAAGTTGGTAAAAGGCTAGCTTGATGACAGCCGACACCTGGTGATGAAGGGTCAGCCCATCATCAACCATCACTCCCAGGTCACGCACCTGCTCAGAGGTAAGGATCTGAGCGCAACCAGAGGGCAGATCAGTCCTCAACCCCTCTGTCCTGCGACCCGGGTCCACCACCAAAACCTCAATCTTTCCTGCATTTAACTTTAACCCACTAGAACTCATCCAATCTTGGATTTCAGTGAGGCAGCTGTTAAGTACTGAGATAGCACTAACATGGTCGGGAGCACAAGACAGGTAGAGCTGGGTACCATCAGCATAGCAGTGAAACCTCAGCCCATACCATCTTACAATGTCTCAAAGGGGCAGCATATACATTGTAAATAACATGGGAGACAGCACCGAGCCTTGGGGCACCCCACAAGGTAGAGGGAAAGACTCAGAAGAAAATATTCCTGAGACAACTCTCTGAGTTCTTCCAGTGAAAGATGAAAACCATCTGAGTACTGTACCCAAAAGCCCACAGATTGCTCTCAGGCACTCTAGCAGGACCCCATGATCTACAGTGTCAAAAGCTGATGACAAACCAAGGAGAACCAAGATGGAGCGGTTTCTCCAATCTCTCACCATCAGGAGATCATTGAGCACCCGAACCAGAGCAGTCTCAGTACTGTGCCTCTTACAAAAACCCGATTAGAGAGGTTCATATAAATTATGGATGGTTAAATGGTTCTCCAGTTGAGCAGCCACAACTTTCTCAATAACCTTTCCCACAAAGGGAAGGTTAGAGATAGGTCTGTAGTTAGCTAGATTCTCTGGGTCCAAAGAAGCTTTCTTCAGGAGGGGTATCACCACCGCCTCCTTCAGGGAGTTAGGAAACTCACCTGATTCCAAGGAGCACTGGACGATCTGAGCTAGGACTGGGCCGATGATGTCACTACAACCCAAAATCAGGGAAGTAGGGCCCGGGTCTAAACTACAGCATGTGGGACGCATCCCCTGGACAATCCTCATAATATCAATGAACTCCGCAGGTCAGAGGTACTCCAGGAAAGACCAGACTCAGTGACCAGGTACCCACCAACAGCATCCCCATAGCGCGGTTGATGGAATTTCTGCCTGATGTCGGCCACCTTATTCACAAAGAATCAAGCAATCTTGTCACACTCATTTGTGAAAAACTCAACGGAGCTGCAGACCGGCTGGATTGCACAACCTGTCCACAGTTCTGAAAAGTTGAGCTGGTCGATTCTGTGCAACAGCGATCTCCCTGGACAGGAATTCTGCCTTCTTACAAGAAATCACTGATTGGTAGAGTTTACAATGCTCTAACAAAATAAGGTGGTCGGCATCCAAGGCAGATCTCCACCAATGACGCTCTAACCTATGCCCCAACCTCCACAACTCCCTCAGTGACCCATCAAACCATGGGGCCCTGGGGAGAAGTGGAAGGGGGCAAACACAGACAGGAGCAATCAGATCAAGAGCTGAAGAAGCAGCCCTATTATAGGCCAAGTCTAACAGCTCTGGGTCCGTGCTAAGCTCACCGAACAACAAGAGGTCAATCACCGTCATCAGGTCTTCAGCGACTACATCCCACAATGGACGGTAACTGACCATCTCCACAGGGGTCGACCTACCCAGGGAGGCAGAAAAATTTAACCCAACGGTGTAGTGAACGGACCAGCCAACAGGTTCCACCACCAAATCGAAGGCCTCGATCCCCAGGAGGAAGACCCAATCAAGAGAGTGACCACCATTATGGGTAACTGAGGAATCAACCTGTGTGAAGCCCAGTGAAGTCATCACCTGGAGGAAATGTTGTCCAAACAGCGAGGATTTGTTGAATGACCCAGGCATCAAGTCACCCAGAACCATCAGTCTAGGTGACTCCAATGCCATGTCGGTGGCAAAGTCTGCTACTTCCTGCAGGAACAGCTTCTTATCACCTGGTGGACGGTAAATGAGCACTGTCCTGCACCCCACACCATTTACCACAGTGCACTCAAATGATGAGGCCTCCTCAACTGGTACCGCAGTTAGGCCCAATTGGGTCTTGAAACATACCGCAATCCCCCTTCCCGTGATCCATCCTCGGGCGATGTAAAACCGGGTACCCAGGAGGAATCGCTGCCTCCAAAATTGAGGCAGCATTTCCATCTAACTAGGTCTCGGTAATGCAAACCAGATCCGCTGTCCCAACAAAATCTGCCATAAGTGCAGTTTTGTTCCTAACAGATCTGGCATTGCATAACAGTGCCCGGGTTGAATGATGTTCATGAGCTGTCCCGACTACTTGCCCTCCCAAAGAGGAGGTGCCCTTGGGTATGGGGAGCAGACATGGATCACCACGTTCCAGGCACCATTTCACCCCAGGGCATCTTCTGGTCCTAACCACCCCTATGGGAGAGCACCACTCAATCGAGCTCCGCTGTCCGTGCCCCCACACCCACCCGTGCCCCAGTCTGGTGAATAATCCCCAACACCCGACATCTCTGATAAGTATAAGCAGTCAGGGGGGAGAGAGAATGGGTGGAGGGCATGGAGAGTGGAGGCCGAGTAGTACAAGACGGAGGGGGAGGCAAGCTGGCACATTCCACCAATTACTACAAAAACAGGGCAAAGCACAAAACTCCAATTTCTTAACACAATCCTGAGTGAAGCTGCAATTTAAATTTAAAAACAGGGCAAAAAATAATAAAAATAAAACTACCAAAAACAAAAAATCAAATTTAACACGACATATAAACAAAATTAATGAAAAACAGTATCAAATTATGAATTATAAAACCAGTCACAAAAAAGTCTCTCAAATGGATACTTAGTTCAGGGAGCTCACACCTCCATCAACGGAATGTCCAAAAGACTCTGTCTGCTCTATCTCTCACATAAGCAGAGAGAACCACAGACCTAAAACGGATTAAATAAATAGCCAGACACTTCTCACTACTTGAGAAGAATACAATGAGACCAGAAGCGTTCCATCTGAACTACCTTTCACGTAGCCAGAGTAGGATCAGAAGTTATTGAAGAATGGATAACCAGGTACTCTCACTACCTGATAAAACAGTATGTCCAAGTGCGGTTCTGACTGCACTGCCTCTCACATAGGCAGGCAGAACCACAACATTTTTATGAATAGGGTGAAAAACCAAATGCTCTCATGCCTTCAGAGATGTAATGTAAATATCAAATAATGGTAACAGGGAAGGTCTGACCGTGTCCAAGAAAACACAGAATGTTCAGAATAACTCTTCTTCATACAATAAAAAATCCCGGGCCACCAAAGGCTGGCAGGAGGCCCAAAAAACTCTACCCCGAAAAACCACTGCCAGAAATATTCCCCCACTGCAACTACAGCCCGTAGCTAAAGTCGGCCCACCAGCCAACTCCCTGCTAACCTAGGAGCACCCAGAGCACATCAGCCAACACTCCAGATGACACAACCTCCCATTCTCGTACAGTGATGGATCTGGCAGTTTGACTTAACAGAGCCAAGTTGGGCCCTCTCCTCCTCCACGCCACCGGCAAACCCCACGAATGGCCAGTCCTGAACAAAATGATACTTCCTATTGTCCATGGAGGAAAGATAACAAAATCCAACAGAATCCAGGCAGTAAGGAGACAAAACTAGTACAGCCACCTCTAAGCACAATGCTACGCAATTCTTCAGGGGGAAAACTTCCTCCAACAAACCCCACTCCAAACTTTGCCGATAACACCTTCTCCAGTTCCTCTCATCACTCCTCAAGTCCGATCGAAATCAAAGTCAATCCAGGTTTCTTACATTCATAAATCCTGCTCTGAACGATGTTAAGAACAATGTTGAGAGCATTGAAAACAACGTTGCATGACTCAAAAAATCCACTCTGTAGGTGTATTAACTTAATCCTGAAAACATGCACAACGTACTGACTAACTCACTTTAACAGCCCAGACTGACTATTCAGTACTCCAACAACAATGGTTCAGGAAGCCTCAGAATAACAAATTACTTGACTTACTTAACTTAAATAAAATAAAATAAAATAAAACAAAACAAAACTTTAAAACAGACTAATATTAAAAAGAAAATGCTGCAAACACGGACAAAAGCAGAACATGCAGCTCACAGCTCGCCCAGCTTGGCAGCCATCTTTTTAGACCACACGGGATATTGGCTGCACAAGGAAATGCGAGAAACAAGGCAGATTAGGTTCCAGAGCCTAATTGTAAGAAGCAATAGTCAGCCTTTACTTAGCAAGGCACTTTACTTGGCTACACCAGAGATAAACAAAAAGGGTGCAGAGTGAGTATTAGGCATGCTCTCTAAGAAAGAGAGAGCTTTGCAGCAACGCGTAGAAGCCTACGCAGAGGAAAGTGAAGGTGTCAGCCATCAGCTTTACATTTCAGCCGAAAGTACATTATCTTGCCCAAAGCAGGAGAAAATGCCCTGAAACACACAGCTAGCTTTTTGCTACATGAGCAAGAGATGTAGGATAAAAGGTTTTCTTGCTACCCTAGGATAATTATGAAAGGCTAAGGGATATTGTACTGCATAATAAAGATTACAGCATGGGAAACTTTAGCGCACTAATAAACCTGGCATGAACATAGCTAATGGAAACCTACAGACTAGAATACTAAAAGGGGTAAAGTAAACACAGACCTTCTTCTGGCAACGCAATATGCTTTAAAGGATATCTAAACAACATTTTGACAACAAGCTATTCAAAAACATGACTCCATAGGTGACTAAAGGAAAGGCTGTTATATTCATTAATGCTGAAACTACATTTATATAATTTACCTAAATGTGGTTCCAGAGCATTTGAAAATTGTAGAATCAGCCTTCCAATTTAAAAAAAAAACTGTCTTACCTGCTTCCTAAAATGGCCGCCAAATGTGTTATGTAATGACATAATTGGAGCCAAAGTCAGAGATATATATGGCTCTCTATAGTGCTGACTAGTTCTTTTTTCCCTTTGTATAGAATTGTTTCACCCAAATGGTCAAAACCATGTGCATTATTTTGTATAATACACATGTTAGGCTATTGTTCTGTTCATTTTGTTTACTTTAACGTGATAAAATTGAGTTTTAATCCAACCGACTTTCTCTGTGGCAAACCACAGTGCAGTAAAAATCTTGAATAACCTGGAGGTCTAGTGGTTATGGTGGATCCAGGATGCTACAGTGGGGGTGCTGGGGTGGTGTGCATACTTAATATGCATGTTTTAACATTTTTGTTAAACCTTTATATTTTCTGCTATTATTCTTTTCTAGTACTTTTTTGACAGAACCTACAACTTTAGTCCATAGTTTGAATGTAAACATTTGTACGATCAATAAATCAGACTTCTTCAACAAAGTGAAATGCAGCAGCAGCAGCAAGCAAGCAACATTACAATGTGGGGAAGGGGTTGCAGCCACATCCTTCCCCACTCCCTAGATCCACCACTTTTTTCAGCAAAGTTCTCATGCAGTCCAATGTTAGACTACATACTTTCTCAAAAATCAAATATCTGCTTGTCTTGTCTTCTTTTTCTATGGGAAATAATAAGAAGAAGAATCAGCATTTATATAGTGCTTTTCATACACATTGTATCCCAACGTGCTTTACAAGCAATACTAGACTGGTAGTAAAGTGACTGAACATGTAGTGGCAGCCATTTCATACATTAATATCCACACAAAGCCTTGAACAATTGCATGAACTGGTTTTATGGGAAGGGGAATGTTGGCCAGGACAATGGGGTCAGGTAGTGATCATGGTGCTGGCAGCCCCACATCTTATTTTTCACAGTAAACTGCTCATATTTCTCTCCTTCTGTCTTCTCCCTTCCCTGAATATAGCAGTACCTTACAAGAGTCTCCTTCTCAGTTCCCCTCTGGTATTCATTCTTCACTACTCCTCCTCACATCGTAAACTAGTGAGCTCATCACACTTCTGCATCATGAATGCAAATAGTACAGTCCCTGATTTTTTTTTTTTTTTTTTTTTGCCATATCAAATATAAACATATCTTTCCAGTACATCAGGCTGATAGCAGCAGGAACAAGGAATGATGGGCTTTCCTATCCTTAAAAGATCTAGGCATCTTTTGATTAGGCACTATTAAATGATGGGTGTGCGCATCATTATGCATGTCATTTAATAGTGCCTGATCATAGGTGGCTTAGATCTTAAATGGGTAGGAAAGCCTAGTTTTCCACTTGTGCCATGCTGCTATCAGCCTGGCTTGCCAGAAGATCATATTTATTATTAATATGTAAAAATAACACGGGAGACTGTACTAACTGCATTCATGATGCGGAAGGGTAGTGAGCTCACCAGTTTTTATGTGGGGAGCAAGTGAGAAGAATGAATGCCAGAGAGGGACTGAAGAGGCCATTCCAGCAAGGTACAGCTATATTCAGGTTAGTTGAAGACAGGAAGGTGGACGTTGAGCAGATCACTGTGAGATCTGAAGTGTGGGGCTGCCAGTATCGTGATCACTATCTGATTGTGGATGAGAGCAGCCAGTGATGACAAATATGCAGACAGGCAGGGCTGCACCTAAACTGTCACTTGAATTCAGTATTGGGAGATTACCCTCGGGTGGGGGGATTTTGACGTTTGCAAGGACAGTATTGAGGGAGTTGTGTATAGCTCATTCAGGATTTGGAAGGGTGGTAGCCAGTCAACTCACATTGTGGAGTAGAGCACAGAAAGTACTGGAGAAGAATTTCCGAACTGTCCTGCAGAGTTCTGCAGATCACAGGTAAAGGAGTACACTGACACTCGGGAAGTCGGTGGCTCATGTAGCTAGCATGCCTCCTGCTAATAATATTGTTATCCATTGTAAGACGCGAGGACACGAACAGCAGTTTTTCTGGTGGGTTATGATGCTTATTGCTTGGCCCTCAAGGAAGACCTAGTTGTTGGTTAATGAGGCATGGAAAAAAACACAACAGAGGAATTGTACCTACTACCGTCACTGTGTGGAAGGATGATGATCCACTCAATGTTTTCTGTGGGAGCAGAAGTCAAACATTGAGAAAGTGGACTGGAGAGTGATTTGGGAGGCATTTTTTAACAGTGCCAGCTGATGATGTATATTGGTATAGGTGTGCACAACTCTCTGAGGTACAAGATTACAATCTGAGGTGTGACGATTCTCTTCATGAGACCACAAGCTCATATGTGGCCCCAGGAAGTACTAAGGACAGAGTATGGATGGAGGGATGTTCAACAGAAGGCAGACTAGGTGCAGGGGGTTCGTGTGGAAAAATAAAGCCTTATTTGTGGATTAACAAGAAAGCATGAGCTTTGCAATTGAAGCAGACCAGTACATTGCTGTGTGACCCAGAGCAGGTCATTAAACTTCCTTGTGCTCCCCGGCCACACATGTAAACAAGCTTTCAGCTTAGTGTGTCTCTCCTGGTTAACAAAAAATAAAATTCAGGGCATCACATAACCACTAGATCATCAGGTACTTGAAGTGTTGTACTGTACTGCGGTTTGCTAAAGAGAAAGTCAGCTGGATTGTAAAGCATTTTCAGCAAGTTAAAGTAAATAAAATGAACAAAATCACAGCCTAACGTTTACCAATCAAAATAATCCATGAGTTAACACATGGTGTTGATCATTCAGGTTCAACAATTCGAAACAAAGAGAGAAAGAAGAACTAGTTAGTACTATAGAAATATATGTAGATCTCTGTCTCTGGCTCTGATGATGCCATCATGACTCATCACTTAACACACTTGGCAGACATCTTAGGGAGAAACCAAGGCTGCTTTTTGAAAGTAAAAGACTGATGTTTACATTTTTCAAAGCTATGAAACTGCATTTATGTTATTTACAGAAATGCGGTTTTAGCATAAATGTAAACAGCAGTCTTTACTTTACCTTGCTGTGAAGCCAGATTTTGGAGTTTACAGCTTTAAAAAAGCCCCAGTGGAAAGTATTCCACCTTTAAGAAGGGGGAAATCCTTCTGGGAAAGTCTCTTCTATTGTCTAAAGCTGCTTCTCATTATAGAAAGGTAACTAAGTCCTTTTAGCCAGTTATTTAATTAAATGAAGGGCCATGATGATACTTGGTCACCTGACCCAGGTGGGTGGGTATAAATAGTACTGCCTGAGCAAACAGATATTAGATAGGGTCAGTGTCTTCTGACTGAGTGTAGTTGAAGGACTAAGAGAGTCCTGTGCTGCACTATGGAGAAAATTGTTTGCAAGTCTTTTCTTTTGAGTCGTTTTGATTGTTTTATTTTTACTTTATATGGGAATGGAGGCTGGAAAGGAGAAGGAGGTGAAGTCCTTCATTGATGCTTCAGTTTGGGAGATGGAGAACGGTTCCAGAAGATCACTAGTTTATCAGGAGATGGGAGGGAGCTAGATGTCATTGTCCACCTGGGGACAAATGACCTGGAAAGGGATAGGGTAGCAGTAGTGCAGGGTATTTTCAAGGAGCTGGGAAGGGACCTTAAACGCGTAGTATGCATGGTGGCATTTCCTGACATATTACCTGTGTACAGCCGGAGAGAGGAAAGGGCAATCCTCACCAGGGTTCTTAACTATTGGTTGTATGCATAGCACATGGAGGTACTAGGGGATATCCTAGGAGGATATGGGCCCTCTATAGGGGAGACGGCCTGCATCCTTTTTTTTTTTTAACTGACCATGCTTTTTGATGTTGGGGCTTCACCAGCCACCATCAGTCCTCTCCTATGATCCCCACAGCTGTGCCCTGACACCCCCGATATTGGGACACACCTCCACCCCACAAGCACCCTGCCCCCGCAGAGTAGGGCTGCCAGTTCCCCGATGGAACTCCTACTATGGTACTGAAAGGCACCCTGGTTTTCTCCCCAGGGCAGAGCTGCAGGTTCTCCGATGGACTGACATATGGTACCAGGGGATGAGGATACTCGGGTCAGGGTGTGGTTCCAGGGTCAGGGAGGATGTCATCTTGCTGACAGAACCCTAAGGGTTTTTCAGAGAAAGGACCCAGAGAGGCAGGACATGGAATGACATCCAAGGCAGAAGTGTCAACGTCTGGCCTGCTTCCCACAGAAGCAGGTACTGGCAGCTGTATTCCCCCCTGCCTCCACCAGGGGTTACCCATGCACAGGTCACACACACCCTCCCCCTGGAGGAAGAGAGCAGTCCACAGGATGCTCAATCCTCCCCCCCCCTGGCCGGCCCTCTGGCATCCCGAGTCTGGATTTAAACCCGGGGTGTCGGCGTCATAGGCAGAAATCCAACCCCAGCACCAGTGGGCCAGCCCCAGCCTGCATCCTTCTAGAAGAGAGATCATAGTCCTAAGTAGGAAGTTTAAATGCTACTTGGTTGAACATTTAAACTAGCCGGGGGAGGCAAAAATTGCACCTCCCCCAGATGATGAAGCAACAAGGAGGGAGGGCCCAATGGGAAGAAGCTCCCCAGGGTAGGGGTACAAGAAGATAGGCATGTGGACAAGGGGTGTGGACATGGCAGAGGACAAGGGGATATAAATAAGGAAAGCAAGAAGAGAGGAGAAGGAGACAGGTAACAGGGCAACAAGCGAAGGGTGGTCAGGGGGAGCTTCGAGGAACAACACAGACAGGAGGAGGGAGAAAGCAGGGAGGTAGGCAGGAGGAGTAAGGTATGGACAGCCATGTACACAAATGCAAGGAGTCTGGGTCATAAGATTTCAGACCTGGAAGTCATCATGGAGAAGGCTAGTCTGGATCTGGTGGTCATAACGAAGTGATGGGGCGCTGAGAGCCATGACTGGGATATGGCCATAGCAGGCTACTCTCTGTGAGACAGGAAGGGAGGAGTGTTTGTACAATATGCCACCTTCCAAAACAGCATTAACCACCCCTCCAAGTTTTGGCAGGTCATCCACACCCGCTTCTCATCCCCAGACCAGTTCTCTGCCCCAGTACTCAAGAAGAGAGACACTACCATTTCTGACCTCCCTCTATTGCTTCTGAATTTAATACTTTCTTCACCTTCTGCACCTCATTCCTTCACTCCTCCTTCCCCCCTACTCCCCCCGCCTGCCATCTACCTACCCCATCTACTCCTTTCTCCTTCTCACCTATCTCACCAGCAGATATCCTCAAAGCCCTCCTTGCTCTTAACCCACTTGAGGGTAGTAGCCCTGATGGGCTTGACCCTAAAGTCCTCCATCTCTCTGCCCCTGCCATCTGTCTCTCAATCACCTCCCTTCTATGCCTCTCCTCCTCCCTTGCCTCTGTCCCTGACACTTGAAAACATGCCACAGTCAGACCTCTTTCCAAAGGTGGTGACTCATCCTTTGCTGGTAACTACCGCTCCATCTCCCTGCTTCCTACCCTTGCTAAACTTCAAGAACACTTAGTGCTCTCTCAATTCTCTCTCTTTCTTGACTTGTCCTCCTTCTTCACCACTTTCCAGTCTGGCTTCCGTTAATCCCACTCTACCTTCTCCTCCCTCCTTGCAGCTGCAGGACTTTCTGTCACCACTACTAACTGGTTCTGCTCCGACCTTGTGGTTAGGACTCAGTTGGTAAGAACTGCTGATTCGCTGTCCACTCCTCTCCTTCTGAGCACTGGTATCCCCCAAGGATCCATCCTTGGCCCTATACTTTTC
Source organism: Neoceratodus forsteri (assembly GCA_016271365.2). Lineage (NCBI taxonomy): Eukaryota > Metazoa > Chordata > Ceratodontiformes > Ceratodontidae > Neoceratodus > Neoceratodus forsteri. The sequence goes on from CM057456.1 coordinate 36,368,459, forward strand.
TCAGTTTTCTTAAACAACCTCCCTGCTGCCTGCTTCTCTGTGTCCATCCCTATGTATGCAGATAATACAGTTTTATTTGCCTCTGGCTCCTCCACCCCTGATCTGATGACTAGACTACAGCTGGACTTTGACAGCATCCAGCACTGGTTCATATCGAATCAGCTGTCCCTCAATGCAAAAGAAATGTTCTCCACAACCTTCAAAACAAGGCAAAAGTTCTCCAGGCTTACCGCCTTCCCCTCCTTTCACAGCCTAGATGGGTCTTCCATTGAGGATGTTCCCACTTTCAAGTACCTTGGGGTTTGGCTTGACCATCACCTCAACATTTCTGGCCATGTGGATGCCGTCCATAAAGAGCTGCACCCAAAATTAGGCACGTTATACAGAAACTGTGGGTGCATCCCCTTGCCAGCTTGCAGAGCCATTATGCAGAAAATGATTCTCCCAATTTTCAACCATGGAGACACTGTTTACAGTGCTGCTTCTAAGTCCATTCTAGACAGACTGGATCCTCTCTATCACTTCCTCTACTGCTTTGCTTAGACTGTCCGCCCCGTACTCACCATTGCTCCCTTTATTCCTCCCTCTCCTTTCCATCCCTAGAAGCTAGGTACCTCACTCATTGCTCTTCCTTTATTGCTAAATACTGGCTTGGCTCTCTACCCTCTTACCGCTCCTCTGTCCTCTCCCCTACCCTTATTCTTCCTACACCCTTTGCAACTCCGGCTTTCATTCCCTAGCACTCCCATCAAGGTTGATTTCAGCTGGCCAGGCTGCTTTCTCCTACTACTTCCCTAAACTATGGAATTCTCTCCCTCTGTCCACCTGTTCTACCTCTTTTCTTTGCTCTCTGTCTCCTCTTTTCTCCATGACCTCTCCTATCCCTCCTGCAAATGCACTTGATCTGCACCACTGTTCTTCACGCAACTGTTCCCCCACTATCTACCCCTTGTCTTCTTCTTCCCCTATTACTCTGCCCTCACCGGCTGTTTTTCTCCACCTAGAATCCTCCACCTAGAAACATACTGTTTAACTTCCACTGCCTCCACCTATATAGTTCCACTTTGCACTTAATTTGTATCCTCTGCTCTTTCCAGGTCTACCTGTAAAGGTGCCATTTGCTAATTGTTGATGATCATTTCTTGTTGTAAATATTTCTCTAATCCCTGATTGTAAATATTGTTTTGGTTGTTATGCTTTGCCTCCCATAGCCTCGTCCCCCAGGAAGCATCTGGAAATGAGATGTCACCCAGCTCAGTATATCTTTCCTGGTGAAACTTTTGAAATAAATAAATAAATGAATATGTAAGGAAGGGAATCAAGGTTATTAAAGTACATGGGCACCCAGAGGAAAAGGAAGAACAGAAAGTGCTGTGGGTCATCCTGAAGAAAGACATGGGGCTGCTATCCATGCAGGAGTGGTATACAGACCTCCAGCACAGGGAAAGGAGTTGGATAAGGCACTCGGGGAAGACATCATCAGGGTGGAAAATAAGTGGGAGGTGCTACTAGTTGGTAACTTCAATCTGCCAGATGTGGATTGGAGCCTTCCAGCTACAGCTTCAACAAGGAGCAGGGTCATCCCGGACTCCCTACAAGAAGATGTCAGGCAGCTAGTCAACTAACTCAACAAGGGTGGGACAGTGGTGAACCTGGTACTTATAAACAACAACAACAACAACGATACAGATGTCCCAGTGTGCAGTCCACTAGGTACCAGTGATAACTGTTCAGTGTGGTTTAACATTATTTTTTTTTATTTTAGTCTTTGGTAACTGGGTAAGGCCCACTAGGCACTAATGCCTGTTTTCAGGGGCAACCTGGGAGCACTGGGTGGTTAAGTGACTTGCTCAGAGTCACACAGTATGCAAGTGGAGGTTGTGAGAATCAAACCAAGGTCTGGTCTGCTGAATGTACCAAGCTCGTTCACAGCTCCTTACTCTAACCTCTAGGCTATACTGCCAGCCCAAATTAAGACGGAAGTAGAATCAAACTACATGAGAACAAGCGTTCTGGACTTTAAGAGGGCAGAATTTAAAGAAATAGGAGACTACCTCAGAAGCTGTCTAGTACGGGGGATTACCAGGGAGGGGTAGAGGAACAGTGAGAAAAATATGGGAGGGCATAATTAAGGCAACCAACCTCAGCATGAAGGGGGTGTAAAAGCAAAAGGAAAAAGACCATTCTGGTATTCTAGGGAAGTGACCAAGGTGGTGATGGAAAAAAGAATGGCATTCAGAAGGTATAAGGAAATGCAGAGTGAGGACAGTGAGGTGTTCCAGGTAAAACAGAGGAAAGCAGGTGAGGCAGGTAGGGGGAGCAAAGGTGCAGACAGAGTAAAGGATAGCCAAAAGGGTAGCAAATTGGGATAAGACTTTCTTAATGTTCATATGTGAGAAGAGGAAAGCCAGGGGTGGGATAGTGAGAATAAGGTGGGTATCAGAGGGAGACTGCACAGAAGGGGATAAAACAAAAAGCAGACATCCTGAATAGGTATTTCTGCTGAGTCATCACAGTGGAGGGAGGAGGGACAGACCACCAGGTAGAAGCAGGACCAAATAAGGGAGAAGGTGGACACAAACCATTTTCAGTGGAAAGAGTCCTGAAGGGACTTGCAGCTCTGAAAGTGGACAAGGCTATGGAACCAGATGGGATACACCCAAGGATACTAAAAGAACTCAAGGCAGTGCTGGCTGTCCAACTGACAGAATTATTCAAGAGCTCACTGGACTCAGAGAGGGTTCCAAAGGACTGAAAAAGAGCAGATGTGGACCCTCTACCTAAGAGCGACAGCAGGGAAGATGCTAGCAAGTATGGGCCGGTGAGCCTCACTTCAGTGGTGGGGAAATTAATAGAAATACTGATAAAGGAAAGGTTGGAAGAGTATCTTGAATCCAGTGGGTGGCAAGATCAAAGGCAGCATGAGCTTGAGGTGAGGTCATGCCAGATGAATTTGGTTGTTTTCTTTCATTGAGTGACAAGGGAAATAGATCAGGGAGGGGGGCAGTGAACATGGCCTACCTGGACTTTAGCAAGACCTTCGACACTGTGCAACACAGGAAACTGATTAAGAAATTGATCAGCCGAAGGGCTGGGATCCAAAGTGGTGAACTGGGTTAGAAAATGGTAAATGGATAGGCAAAAGAGGGTGGTGGTTAACTGCACCCATGCTAATGATGGAAGAGTGACCAGCAGGGTGCCTAGGTCCCAGTACTGGGGATCAGTCCTCTTCATTGTCTTCATAAGTGACACTGCAGATGAACTGGAAGGGAAAGTATGCCCTTGTGCAGAGGATACCAAAATCTGTAATTGGGTGGACAGTCAGGAGGGGTGGAAAGAATGTGTAGGGATCTTAGAAAACTCAAGGAGTGGTCAAGAACATGGTAACTGGGGCTCAATGCCAAAAAAGTGAAAAATCATGCACCTTGGGCCATGTAACAATGCAGTGGGTAGGGCCAGTGAGATGCTGGGATGCCTAGAGAGAGGCATCTCCAGCAGGAGGAGAGAGAGGTGACGTTTGTTTATTTATTTATTTATTCATTTATTTATTTATTTATCTAACTTTTGTTCATCAGGTAGATACAGTGAGCCAATGCCCTTTTTCATGTACAACCTGGGTCTGTAATGCAAATAGCCAAGATGTTACAAAACAGATTAAGTAATTCAAACTCACAGGTTCACATATAAAGGAAAACAAACAAAACAAAACAGAAGCAGTAAAAATTCTATTCATAACATGTACAATGCAGTTGACTACATAAATATTTCTTTAGCTACAATTTGAAAACTTCATGACTGGAAGCAGTCTGTAAAGACCTGGGTAAATTGCCCTAGTTTTTAGCTGCATATAAAGCAAATGCACATCTCCCCCATATTCACACACCTAGGGCCGTGTGACAATGCAGTGCATAGGGCCAGTGAGATGCTGGGATGCCTAGGGAGAGGCATCTCCAGCAGGTGGGGAGCAACTGCACGGGAGAGGGAGCTGGATATTATTGTCTACCTAGGGACAAATAACCTGGCTATGAATGGGATCACAGCAGCACAAGAGAAGTTTGAAGAGTTGGGGAGGGGTCTTAGATAGGTAGCACATACAGTAACCTTCTCAGATGTGCTGCCTGTCTATGGCAAGGATGGTACTAGAGTACTCCACACCATGGGATTCAATGACTGGTTGAAAAACTGGTGCAGAGCTCAAGGTTTTGGCTTCATTGGGGACTAGGGGTCCACCTGGAGGGATACATGCCTATACTGGCATGATGGTCTGCATCTGTCCAGGAGGGGAACCAGAATCCTAGGTGATAGGTTTAAATGCATAATTGGCAAGCATTTAAACTAGCCAAGGAAGGGGTCAACCTTAACCTTTTTTGCACTAGCCAGCAGGGCAAGTTTTATTTTTTATTTTATTTTATTGAAATCTAGGATTACAAATACCTTTGAGCAGGAACTGCTCCTTTACAAAGGTTCTACGTTGAAGGAATGGGGGGGTATACATACATACAGAGGTCAACATAAAGTTGATTCAAAATTGCACTAGCCCGCAGATGGTTGCACTAGCCCTTAATTATAATGGTACATTTTGATCACTTATAAGGGAAACAATGAAAGCAAAGCCAAGAAATACTCTGATTATTGCAGATTTATCCTGCTCCCACATTGCTTCCAGCTCCCCAGCAGAAAAAAGACTACAATACCATTACAGTGAGCCCCCCCCATTGTTTTGTACCATAGCATCCTCTCTTCCTCTTCCCCTCCCACACCAAACAGAGAGAGGATATCACTATAGCAAATGTTCAATCAAGCAGTCCTAGCTCTGCACACACAGTAGCTGACATCATACACCTCACCACACTGTCACCACCACCCACAGGGTAATGAACAGAGTCAGGCAGAGAAAGACACTCTCAGCCCCCACCCTATAGTCAACTGGAGACCTGCACTTTTGAAAGTTTTTGTACAGTCTCAAGTGAGTCAGGAGCACATCTAAGATTTCTTTGGGGTGGGGGCTAGACAAACCTAAGGGACTTGGGAAATAGAAAACTGACATTTTTATTTGTAAAAGCATTGATTTTAATATGCTCTACCCCAACAATAACAGATTTTTCTTTAACATTGTCCTTTCCTCAGCCCAGGGCAAACAGTACACAGGCATAACCCTATATTATTTCAATTTCTGTATGGGATGATCTATGCACCCCAGGAATGCCTATTTCAAGGTTTCAAATTATGTATTTTATCAAGGTTTATTTTTGTACCATATGTGATCCAAAGCTTTGTTTTTAGGCTGAAAGGACATGATGAGTGGGATAAGAGTGGAAATGTATGGATGGTGATGGCTGGCATGGTCCATTTAGAAGAGCTGAGGGCCCCCTACACTTGCCAGTAATGGCAGCTATAGATCTATGGATGGTTACTTCAGAGTCTGGTCTACAGTGGTGTCCAGGGAAAGAACAGAGTTAAGAGATTTGGAGGGGAGAGGGAAGTTATGGTGAGGCTGGGATAAAACCCATGACCTACAGGGCCAACCCTGTATACCTCTTTGTATTTTGTCACTGAAATGTTGGATACAGACACTCACAATTTAGTGAAATGAGAACATTGGTCTTAATAATATTGGACAAATTGTTAGACATAGTCACAGTCAGAAAACTGGAACCTAGTGACTTAACAGCACTCTACCCTTGATCACTCCCTGAACACTAGCTGAAAGTCTTAACAGTGGAGTGATAATGACTCACATTGAGTCCTTTGTGGGATCCCTCTCTTGAACTGCCAGATAATTGCAGCTCTTAATGAGCTGTTAATCACACCTGACCATCTGGAACATTGAGAGAGATTAGCATGAAGACTAGAGAATGCTAAAGTAGAGACATTTTTAACTTCACTAACAGCCATGAAAATCTGCACTAGTCAAGATGGGCTAGTACAGAATTAGCTGCATTAGCCCTGGTCAATTTGCACTAGTGTTTGGGCTAGTAAAACAATGTTAAGATCGACCTCTGAGCCAAGGGAGGAGGCACTGAAAAGGAACAGGGAAAACCCAGCCTCTCCCCAGAAAACACAGTAGTTAGAGAGGTAAACTCTAAGGTAGAGAAGTTAATGGGGAGCAGGACGGGGTAAATACAGAAAAAGGCAGTAAGGACAGGGATGGGACTAAAAGAGGTAAGGCCATCAACAAATGGAGGGTGATGAGTACCAATGCCCGTAGTCTGTGTAACAAGCTCCCTGAGCTAGTAGCATTGACAGAAGTGGGACATCTGGATATCATGGCAATCACAGAAACATGGTACACTGGGAACCATGACTGGGATGTCAACCTGCCAGGATACACAATGTACAGGAGGGACATGGAGGGTAAAAGAGGAGGAGGAAGAGCTCTTTATGTAAGGGAAGGAATCAAAGATACAGAACTAAAGGATAAACAGGGAGTAGAGGAGGTACTGTGGGTTACCCTGGAAACAGGATAATGGCATCACAATTCACACAGTGGTGGTATAAAGACCCCCATCTTAGGGGGAGGCAATGGACAAGGAAATGATAGAAGGCATCCTTAGAATGGCAGAAAAAGGGGAGTTATTATTGATGGGGGACCTGAACGTGCCAGATGTTAACTGGAGCACCCTGGCTGCAGCCACATCAAAAAGCAGGTTTATTCTTGATGCCCTGCAGGGGGCATGCTCCAGACAGCTAGTGGTGAAACCCACTAGGGAGGGAGGGAGCAATCTTAGACCTAGTACTGTCAAATGAGGATGGCAAAAGGATCTCAGATCTAGAAGTGGGTAGCCATCTGGGAACAAGTGACCACAAAACAGTGTGGTTCACAATAAACAGAGCCATAGAGTTGAGCCATACAAAAGCAAGAGTGTTGGACTTTAGGAGGGCTGACTTTGGGAAAATGGGAGAGTGCCTCAGAAAAGCCCTAGCAAACTAGCAAGAAGGAGGAGTGGAGGAACAATGGGGAAAAATCAAAACAGCCATCCCAGAGGCAATAAGCATTTGTGTGAAGCAAATCAACAAAGCAAAACAAAGAAAAAAAACACTATGGTTCTCAAAAGAGGTGGCGGGGAAGGTTAAGGAGAAAAAGATAGCATTCAGGAAGTATAAGGAAACACAGAAGGAGCAGGACAGTCAACTGTACCAGTTAAAGCAGAAGGAAGTGGGGAAGGCAGTCAGAATAGCAAAAGCCAAAACTGAGGAAAATATAGCAAACTCAGTTAAGAAGGGAGATAAAACCTTTTATAGGTACAATAGGGAGTGAAGAAAGATGAAGGAAGGGATAGTGAGGCTTACAAAAGGGAAGGGAGGGTGGGCAAAGGATGACAGTGATAAAGCAGGGATATTAAATGAATACTTCTGCTCAGTATTCACAAAAGAGGAGGAGGGGGAGGTACCTAAATCAAAGAATAGAAGCACCTTTGGATAGGGAGGTTGATACCAGTCCATTCATAGAAGAAAGGGTCCTGAAAGAACACTTAAAACTGAAGGTGGACAAAGCAATGGGGCTTGATGGGATTCACCCCAGAATTCTAAAAGAACTAAGGGTAGAATTAGTGATACCACTGACCTCCCTTTTTAACAAATCATGGGAGGATGGTGTAGTACCGGAGGACTGAAGGAGAGCAGACATGATTCCCCTTCACAAAAGTGGGAGCAAGACAGAGGCAGGAAACTACAGACCTGTTAGTTTGACCTCAGTGGTAGGGAAAATTATGGAATCACTTCTAAAGGAAAGAATTGTTGAGTTCCTAGAGGCCAGTGGGGCACAGGACCCAAGGCAGCATGGATTCACAGTGGGAAGGTCATGTCAGACAAATCTAATAGATTTCTTTGATTGGGTGACCAAAATAGTAGACCTGGGAGGGGCTGTGGACATGGCCTACCTAGACTTCAACAAGGCATTTGAAAAAGTCCCACACAAAAGATTAATATACAAGTTGGCCAGCCTTGGAGTGGGTCCCAAGGTGGTAGCCTGGGTTAAAAATTGGCTGGACAACATGATACAGAGGGTAATAGTAAACAGAGTTTACTCTGAAGAAAGGGGGGGTTACTAGTGGGTTACCACAGGTTTCAGTACTGGGACCGGTCCTCTTTAATGTCTTTAGAAGTGACATTGCAGAGGGACTGGAAGCAAAAGTATATCTCTTTGCAGATGACACAAAGATCTGCAACAGGGTTGATACAAAAGGTGGGGTGGAGAGGATGCAAAGGGACTTGGCAAGGTTGGAGGAATGGTCAAATATATGGCAGCTTAGATTCAATGCAAAGAAGTGCAAAATAATGCACCTGCGAAACAAAAATCCAGGGGAAGAGTACACAATGTGGGGTGAGATAATAACAACTACAGAAATGGAAAATGACCTGGGGGTAGTCATATCAGATGACCTTAAGGTGGGCAAGCAATATCAGAAGGCAATAAAAAGAGCTAGGGAGATACTGGGATGCATAGGGAGAGGCATCACCAGTAGAAAACAGGAAGTTGTTATCCCCCTGTACAGACAGTTGATGAGACCCCATCTGGAGTTCTGCATCCAGTTCTGGAGACCCCATCTCCACAAGGATTTAGACAGGATGGAGGCTGTCCAGAGGACAGCAACTACAATGGTGCAAAGTCTGCACCAGAAGACATACAAAGAGAGATTAAAGAAGCTTAATATGTATACACTCGAGGAGAGATGGGGGGGACATGATAGAAACTTTCAAGTACATCAAGGGAATCTACAGAGTCCAAGATAGAAGCATCCTTTAGAAAAAGAGAGGTGCAAGAACAAGTGGGCACAATTTGAAGATAGAGGGGGGATGGTTCAAAGGTAATGTGAGGAAGTATTTTTTCACGGAGAGGGTTGTGGATACATGGAACAGCCTTCCTGAAGAGGTAGTGGACTCAAAAACAGTGGAGGAACTCAAGAATGCATGGGACAGGCATAAGGCAATTCTAGTGGGGGGTAGGAGGAAGTAGGCTGTTGGTTAACTAGGATCTGCAGCCTATGAATTAGGTAGGGAAATGGGCAGACTAGGTGGGCCAAGTGGTCCTTATCTGCCATCACATTCTATGTTTCTATGTTCTATGTACTAGGAATTACCAATCTGATGGTACCATTTGATCTTAACAATCAATTCTCATTTTTAAATGTAAATAATGAGTACAGAGGGGTCAAATTTTTGCCTAAGAATATTATCAGTGACACAGTTTAAGCTGTATAACCTACTGAGTTTGGGAGGAAGCCAACCAGACTGATCGTAAAAGATACAATGATGGGTCTTGTAAGGTAGTTTTAATGCAAACCTACCTATTCCATGAAAAGTAGTATTCAACAATGATAGTTCTGTTTCGGCAAGGTTAGAAAAAATAAAAATTATCATTCAACATGGATAGTAGTACACTACTGGCAACAGAAAATCTAGCCGTAGTTGTTAAACAATTCTGAAATTTGAATAGCATACCGAATTTCTGATCAGTTTGCCTACAAATTGTTTTAATACGTGCAGAAAAAGTTAAAGATGAATCTAATAATAAGCAGATATACTTAAATTTGACAACCTGTTCCAACTGAGCACCACTTTTACAAGTTATTATAACAGGAGAACATTTTGCCAATCTAGATTTCGAACTAAATAACATACTTTTGTTTTTTTGCTGTTCAACAGCAAATGGTGGTTTATAAGCCAGTTATTCAACAGTATAAAATCAGTGTTCAATGACTGGCTCAGTACCTCCAGTGAAGAAGAACTAGAGTAGAGAATTGTATCGTTAGTATAAAGTTTTTGTATTAGTGAATAATGGTGGTAGAACATCTATGAACAAGGAGAATAATAGAGGCCCCAGGATTGACCCCTGGGGCACTCCTTGTACCACCATCCTTGTGCTAGACAAAACTCCTTCATGGTTGCCACTATATCACTCACTGGTGAGACCCCACCTTGAGTATTGTGTCCAGCTCTGGAGGCTGCACTTCAGAAAGGACATAGACAGTGTAGAGGTAGTCCAGAGGAAGGCAACTAAAATAGTGCAGGAGTTGCTCCATAAGCCCTATGACAAGAGACTGAGGGACCTCAACATGTATGCCTTGGAGGAAAGGAGAATGAGGGGAGACATGATAGAGACTTAAAAGTACCTCACAGAGTACAACAAGGTAGTCTCTTTTGAATGAGGAAGAACACCAGGATCAGAGTGCATACGATGAAGCTGGAGGGGAAGTTTAAGAGGAATGTGAGGAAGTAGTACTTCACTGAAAGAGTGGTAGATTCCTGGAATAGACTGCCAACGGAAGTGGTGGATGTAAAAACAGTAAGGGGCTTCATGCATGCATAGAATAGACATAAGGGAATATTAGTAAATAGGCGGGGAGGAGTGAGGGTCGCTGAAGAACAGTTAGAGTGTGTAGAGACAGACTAAGCAGGGACCATCTGAGCAAATTTGATGGGCCAAGCGGTCCTTTTCTGCTGACAAATTCTATGTTTCTATAATGACACGTATAAAAAAAAAAGATGCATCCATTTTTGATGCAAGCTGCTGGAAAGAAGAAAAACTGTTTCAAATACATCAAAATGTCTGAAAATAGCATTCAAATGTTTTGGCACATTTTAGATAATGTGCGTGCAGCCCCAAACTGGGAATTACTTCTACATCATCACTTCTGAAAATCCAGCCCACATTTTGCATGAAAATACTAAGTACTTGAATGAATATTAGAGGTCTGTAAGTATATAAGAAGCACAACACAGGTACTGTGTGAACTGATGCCGTATATCATCCTGCACGCATACTGGGTGTGATATGAATGTGTCAGCTGCAAAATCTGTGTGATTCAGAGCACTGTGCATTTTGATTTGCTGTGCTGCATCATCACTTTTAACTGCTCTGCTGCTTACTGTGTGACATTTGATTCCTGCAGATTAGTTTCTGCACCCCTGATGACTGTGTCATATTTTTTGGTTGCCTAACTAACTGTTGCTCACTGTCCTAGCTGCTGTTAAATTTGGCTCCTTGCTACTGGCTGTTTGGCTACCTGTTGCCTTAGCAACTGTACTCTTGCTGAGCCACTTCCCTAACTGTCGAACTGTGCCCCTTCCCCCCGATTGGTGGTGGCAGCCCAGTTTGGCAGGGTTGTGGGATTTAAATCTGCAGTTTGCTTAGACGCGGAGGCATCTACAGCTGTAACTCGTGGTGGTGAAGTGCGGCAAAGTGCAACAGGAGTCAGTGGGAGTGTGGCAGGCTCTGCTGGCTCTGTTGATACAAGTCTACTTTGTCAGCTATATTCTGCACTTGAATTAAAAACTCCCTGAGGAGCACAAGCACAATGGAGGTATTGTGTGAACTGGTGCCGTATATCATTCTACAAACATACTGGGTGTGCCATTTGTTAGCCGCATGGACTGTGTGATTCAGAGTACTGCCCATTTTGACTTGCTGTGCTGCATCATTACTTTTAACTTCCCTGCTGCTAACTGTGTAACATTTGATTCCTGCTGTTATTTCCTGCTGATTATTTTCTGCACCTCTGATGACTGTGTCTTATTTCCTGATTGTCTAACTAACTGTTGCTCACTGATCCAGCTGCTGTTAAATTTGACTCCTCACTACCGGCTGTCTGGCTCCCTTTTGTCTTAGCAACTGTACACTTGCTGAGCCGTTTCCTTAATTGCTGAGCCACACCCCTTCCCCCCTTCCCCCGGCTGATGATGACAGCCCAATTTGGCAGGGTTGTGAGATTTAAATTTGCAGCTTGCTTAGATGCGGTGGTGTTTACAGCAGCAGCTCTTGGCAGTGAAGTGAGGCAGAATGCAACAGGAGTCAGTGGGAGTCTGTGGAAGCTGTGGGAGACTGGGTCAGTGATACCATTTATTTATTTTTATTTATTTCAAATGTTTTACCAGGAAAAGCATACTGAGCCAAAGCTCATTTCCAGATGCATCCTGGGGAGGAGGAAGGGATAAAGGGAAGGGTACAACAGATTTAAACATCATATGCAGTATAAACTTACACATGTAGTAATTAACATTTTACAGAATGTATAAAGTTAGATATACAGTGTACATCAGAAGATAAGGAAATACTGGGTCAGCTACAGGCAAAGTTATAAACAGTGCAAAACGTAGGCCCTGGACACACTGGGGAACTTATAACGGTTTAAGTGCCTTAAAATGGTTTAAATCCCCCTAGCACTGTTTGCAGACAGACTACAAGCCCCTTAAAACATTTTAACAAAAGTGTTTTTAAACCTTTCTAGATACCTAGTCTTAAAACCATTTTTTAAAATGTTTTGGAGCTAGCATGGTTTTACTCACAGGTCTGTCCAGGAATTAAAGGGTTTTAAGCTGTAGTGGTTTAACTAAGGTCCCGTTCGCACTGGGGCATTTGAAACAGTTCTCAGCGCTTGAATCATTTCAAATGCGTGGTGGCCCGGATTGCGTTCGCACATAACCCGCTTTTAGATTGGAATTTTGGAAGCATGCTTTAACCCTGATGAGACCTGGGCTTGAGCACGCTTCCAGAAATCCATTTTAAAAGCAAAGCGATTTACCTAGAGTGTGAACATGCCAACTTGTATCTTTTTAATTCATTTCAAGCAAGCACGCAAAGCATCACGGTAAGCAGCTTTTCCATGCTGCTGAATTCAGTTCATAGTGCTGGGCACGGATCTCTGCCGCAGTGTGAATGCTGTAAAATGCATTGCCTGATGTGGATCACAGGAAGGGGGTTGCAGTATGAATGCTACAGCATGATAAGTGCTAATCCACTTTTAAAAATATTTTGCGCAACCGTGCTGTAGTGCGAACGGGGTCAAAAACAGTTCTAGCTGTAGTGTGTCCAGGCAAGCACAGTTCTGTGTGTTGGACTTGACACAAAATAAAACAAGTTTAACACTAGCAGTGTGGCCACACTAAACCATTATCAAAAATGGTTACTGAGCAGTGTGGCTGCACTGAAATGGTTTAGCTAAACTGGTTTTAAAAACGGTTTTAAAAAACAGTTCTGTAGTGTGTCCAGGGCCTTAGAGAACACAGCAACAAAACACACATAATCACTCTGACAGATTACAAGGGGCAGAGTGATTAACTTTTAACATTTATAAGTGCTAACAGTTTATGTGCAACCCAGGGGGTAAAAAATAAGGTGAGGGAGTATTTATTTAGTATGTTTAGAATAGGCACAAGTACAGACAAGGGGGGGAAAAGGTTCCTTAAGAGGGAGGAGAGGATTTTAGGTGAGACAGAGTGCTGGAAAGGCTGGGGTAATGAGTTTCATATTTTAGGGATGTGGTAAGAAAAAGCTTATTGGCCTGCAGATGAAGATCTGTGAGGAAGGTTTAGGGTTTGTGAGTCTTGGTTTCTAAAGGAGTGGTAGGAAGGAAGTTTGGGAGAGACAGAGGATGAGAGGTAAGAGGGGAGAGAGTGAAACCAGAATTTAGTAAGAAAGGAGGCACATGGATATGTTGTAGTTTAATGGTCATTGTATATGTGTTAGAACCTGTAGGTTATTTCTAATTATTTGGAAGGTGCCCAGTTAAAAAAAATATTTTAAAATGGCTAGTTTTACATTTTTGTTGAGTTGCTCTGTCATGCTGCATAGTGGATTGATATGGGGAGATTTGGGGGGATTTAATGCTCTCTATAAGGTGATAGGAGAGAAACAGGCTCTCTCTAATTTTACTATGTCCAACATTTTGATTAGAGCTAATTTGTCAATAGAATTTTATCATCTCTTGTTAGTTAAGAAATTTGAAATCAGAGTTCATGGATATTTCTTAATAAACCTGTCTATACCCATCACTCTTAAAAGCATTCGGAGGGCGGCTTGTGTTTTTAAGCTTGCCCTGCTATTATTGTTGTTTATCAAGACAAACCCAGTACCTGTCCTCTCGAGTAATTAGACAAGTGGTTCACAAGGAATGCCTAGTCTGAATTCTTGCTCTTTGCATAGAACCCATGGCTTTAAAATCATTCATTTAAATGCCAGAAGCTTAATCCCTAAACTTGCTGAAATTGAACAACTCACTATATGTCGTCAGCCTGCTATAGTAGCCATATTAGAAACATGATTCAAGCCCTCAGTTCCAGATAGTTTATGTAAAATGCTTGGTTATTACATTATTAGGGCTGACCGAAACAGCAAGAAAAAGGGTGGTGAAGTAGCTGTCTATTTTAGAGAGCATTTGCAGTTGAATGTTTTAAGTACTAGTAATGAGAATCATGTTTTGACTGATGGCTACTTCTTGGCTTAATACTGGGTGGTAGGAAACATGTAATCATTGGTTGTTTATATAATCCCCCTCAATGCAGCTTACATGGTTTAAAAGAATATTTGGAAAATGCTGCTTCTTTTACTAGGTGTCATGATTTTTTACTTGTGGGAGTAATGAATCTGAATTGGATTCAGAGTGATAGCTTGGGGTTGTAGTCTTTTCTACATTCTTCCAACTTAACCCAAGTAATAAATGATCCAACTTGTTTAAACCTGCAGACTTTAAATCATTCCGTCTTGGTTTGGGTTGTTAATAGAGTATGTATGATTGCTGCTTTAGGTGTATTGGCTGATTCAGTGAGTGATCATATGGCCACTTTTTATGTTTTGAATTTTAAACATATTAAAATTCTACCCTGTACTGTTCAGGTTCATATTTTTAAAAATGTTGTCTTTGATGCACTAAATGCTCACTTATCTTCACTTGACTGGTACTATTTAGAATCAATCCCACATGTTGATCTAGCTTTAGATGTCTTTTGTAGTCAGTTAATCCCATTGCAAGATACATTTTTCCATTACCTACTGTGAGGCTTCAGGGTGCCCCTAATAAATGGTTTTCCGGGGAAATTAAAATGTGGATCAAGCAGAGAAATCTTGCCTGGGAAGTTTACAAGAAATGTCCCTCTATTACATCTTTAAATAGTTTTCATTGTCTGAGAAATAAAGTCTCTGAAATGGTAAAGAATGCCAAAAGGGGGTTTTATAGGGCATATTTGAGGCTAGTTGGGCTGACCCTAGGAAGTTCTAGGATAATATTAATTCTTTGTTGTCTCTCAAGTCTAGAAGCGTTATTGAGAAATTGAAAGTTAATAATGTTGAGGTGACTGATACCACTGAGACTGCTAATCTTTTTAATGTTAAATTTTCTGATCTATCGAGATACAGGGTGAATTCATCACAGATGCCTATTATTGACTCATGTCAGGATGTTTTCTAGCTGGGAGACCTGTTTTATTTTAAGGAGGTTGAAAGACAGGATGTACTTAAGCTCCTATGTACTATTCCTCATCTCATAAATTCAGTGACTGTGGAGGTCATGTGATGGCTGACTGAGAGGGCGTACCTGCTGTTCGCTCCTGGTACCCTCAGCCTTTTCAACCTAATTTTCTACATTTTTTCAAAGTAATCAGGCTCTAGGTAGAGTGGCTCACCTTCTTCCGTGTCGGGTTCCTTTTTGGTGCTGATCTTGATGTCATTCAGCGATGGATTCTGACATGAAACCTCCTATGCCCTGACACACTCCACTGCGAGGCCTGAGCATGAGAAAATGTATAGCACTCAAAATAGCAGGACGCGGGTGCCTCCCACTCTGATTCTGCACCTAAAACCCTTATGGAGGGCAAATTTCTTGTGGAAATGGCTCCACTGAAAGCTTCTGTGCAGTTCCTCACCAAGGAGTTTCAAAAGATGCAGACATTGTTGGATGTTTAAGAGATAACGAGGCCTGGACCTTGTTCCTCAAAGGTTGGAGAAATCAGCTGGACCCCAAGGTAGCCTCCCTCAGGCAGTGACTGCATAAGATGGAGGACTGCAATGAAGATTTGGAGGGGCAATCCCCTCATGGTGGGTTTGCCAGAGGGGGCTGAGGGTCCCAAAGCTATTAACTCTATGCAGAAGCTAATTGGGAAAATAGTGGGACCCTCCCCCAATGGCCCCATATATGTGATAGAGCAGGCACATAAGTCTTTATGCTCCCCCATCCTCTGCTGGCTCTCCACCTTGCCCGATCATCTGCAGGCTCCTTAACTATTCAGACAAGCAGCGTGTGCCAGCCAAATTTTGGGAGGCAAAAGAGATTCTGTGGGAAGGGCAGAGGTTACGGATTGCCCAGGACATACCTTACCCAGTGCAGCAGCGTAGAGCCACGTGGCATCCTATTGTTAATAAGCTTCTGGCTGCCAGCGTTAAAGTCCAGATTAAATACCCCTCCACACTCTGGATGCTTCGTGAAGGGAAGTGGGTCAGCTTTGAAGAGCCTAACACAGCTTTGGCTGACCTTAAAAGGATCTCCCCAGACTTTTTCAAATGACTTTGGTGGGCTGCTGTCAAGTGGATGATTTGCCTTAACCCTGCGTATAAAGCTTTTGCCTCTTTTTCAGTGGACATTGGGACGCCTTCTTTACAATGGACTTATTGGATCCAGTTTTGCCTCAGATGTTGACTTAACTCCCTTATTTCCTTCAAGCTTGGCTTGGCTCCCCTATAGGTAACCACCCCAGCCTGCAACTCGCCTTTTGTTTTTTTTTACAAGCTTTAGTGTCTAAAACCTGCTTAGCTGAGAGGTAGCCTGGATGCCTTTGAACTGCTTGAGTCTTCAAATATTTCAAGTGAGAATGATTTCCTTTGCAATTTGGAGTGACCTAGTTGTTGGACTGGACTTCCTCAGAACAGGACTTCTCCTTTAACTTGACCTTAGTATTCTATTGGACTGCAAGTATAACTTTCCTTATTTTTGGGGAGAGGACATATTGAGACATTTCAGAACCTTTTCACAGGGTTTTATATTGTTTCTAGAGCAAGATGTTTAATTCTATAGTCATGGGTTATTTCTACATGCTCCTGTTTATATACTGTACAGCTGAGTCCCCCTAGCTTTACTGATTTTCCTCCCATTTGTTTAAGCGTGTTTTGGTGTTAATTCTGTTATCAAGTATACCAGTAACTGGGGCTGTTTTTCACTTCAGGTGGTAGGCCACTCTTACCTTTGGGTTGAACTGGCCAGGGGGTGGGGGGATTAGGAGGGTTCTCATCCATCATGGGCTGGTTATTGTTTGGAGATTGATCGGTAGGACCGGGTGTGTGTGTATTATGTGTTAGATCAGTTCTGTTATGTGCTGAGTTAATAGGTATTGGTTGCTGGGGGGAGGTCTTGATTCCATTTTGTTGGGCTGATCGGGGGGCTAGGGTACCTTTATTCTGATTCCAGTTATGGTATATATGGTCAACTTATGATTCCATACTTTTTCTTCTATCGTACGGAAAGGTTGGCCCTCTTGATTCATCCTCCAGGGACAGTACTGTGTGGTTTTGTATGTTATGGGTAAGGGGATTGTATGTGTGTGGGTGGGCATGGGAAGGATGGGTATGGTTTGGAGGAGGACTGGAGGGGGGACTTCCTAGAGCACTTTTGGTTTGGATTATAGCTATGCTGTTGTATTGTTACTCCCTTTTGGCAGTTTGCCTTGAACATGAGTCTCAGCTATTAATTTGTGTCATGGAACATTAAGGGAGCCCATAGCAAACAATAGAGGTACATGATTCTGAATCATCTCCAGAAATTAAATCTGAACATGGCTATGTTAACGAGAGATCCATTTACAAAGGGAAGATGTTTCCTTTTCAGGAGAGCACTTTGTGGTGCAGACATTTTAGGGCAGGTGCCCACACTAAAAGAGGGGTGGCCATCTTAGTGGTGAGGGATATGCCCTTCAAGCTCACTCGGAGTATGGGGGTAGAACGGTGCTACATCCTAGTAAAGGATGTCTAGGTACTACAGAAGTCCTTTAGGCTCTGTATACAGCCTTAATGTCCACTCCCCCACTTCTTTTCTGATCTGGCTGTTCTTCTGACTCCCCAAGACTGCCTACTATCCTGGGGAGACTGGAACCTAATTTATCAGAATGACCTGGATAGATCTGGCCCTAACAGGTGGGGTCTATCACTCAGTCAGAGAGGTTTTTGGGATTTATTGGATCACCTAGGTCTGATGGACCCTTGGCAAGTTCTGCACCCTAAAGACAGACAATACACCTTTTTCTCCTCTCCACATGGAATCTCGTCCTAGCTGGATTTTTGTTGTTGTCCAGAGGTTCTCTGGGTGGTTTAATTTCCTCTGAAATACTCCCAAAGCATTTGTCAGATCATGCACCTGTTGAGCTGATGTGGACAGTTAAGGATGGGGGGGAGAGGGATGGGATTTGGCGATTCAACTCCCAACTTTTGAATGACTTAACTATGGTCAGCCGTTTACGGGACTTTCTAATCGGCTTGATAGCAGACAATTCGGGCTTGGTCCCCAGGATGGACTTGCTGCGGGGAGCACTCAAATGTGCTATCTGAGGGGAATACATTAAATAGGTGACTGAACGCAAAAAGGTCCGGTCTGCGGAAGAGGACCAGTTTCTCTCAGAAGTCAGGAGCTTCATGAAGAGCCTATCTCCTCACACATCCCCCTTTCAAAATATGGTGGTGACTTGAAGTTTCTCAACTAAAGTATGCAGAACTGCTTGTCTAGAAGGCGGATTTGGCCATATTGCTGACCAAATCCAGGTATCTGGAATCGGGAGAGTGGGCAGACTGACTACTAGCTTGGTGTCTCCGGCAGTTAGAGGAGGCAAGGGTGGTCCCTCGTCTGAGACCCGACCAGGAAGCAGCTGTTCTCACCAGACCGAGGGATGTGGTGGAGGCTTTCCAAGAGTTCTATAAAGGTCTGTATGATGAGAACTCCCTGACTCTGGACTGCTGTGCGAGGACCTTCAACTATCTCAAGGAGCTTTCCCTTCCCTGTCTCTCCATCTCAGCAAAATTACTTGACCGAACTCATTAAAATCTCAGAGGACCAGGAGGTAATACATCAGCTACCTTTAAATAAGGCACCAGGCCCCGATGGTTTTTCCTAACAGCTTGTATTCGTTTTTGTCAAGGAATTGGCACTCCTTCTCACACAACGGTTTAATTACTTTTTGACTGAAAGGCTGGTGGACCATTCCTTCACTCAGGCCTGGATAACACTTATTCTCAAGCCGGGTAAAGATGAGCTCCTACCATCTAGCTACTGCCCCATTTCACTGCTGAACTCAGATATTAAGATCAGGGCAAAAGTGTTAGCAAATAGACTAAAATTGGTATGGGGTACTTTAATTTTGCCCATGCAGGCTGATTTTATGGCTGGTCGCCTATCTGCCGATCACCTGAGAAAGCTGTTTTATCTCATTTCTACGTCCAGGAAGAGTAGGGTCCCTGCGGCTCTGTTTTCCCTGGGTGCAGAAAAGGCCTTTGACCAAGTTTCATGGCTTTTCTTATTCGAGGTGTTAAAAGAATTCGATATCCCCGATGAACTTTGTACATGGATTCGGGTTATGTACACCAATCCTCTGCCCGAATATGTTGTAATGGCCTCTCCTCCTCCACTTTCAGTTGAAGTGGGACACAAGCAGGATGCCCCTTTCCCATTATTGTTCAATTTATATTTAGAACCATTACTCTTTAGGTTGCAGAACTCGCAGAACATCAAAGGAATCTAGTCGGAGGCACTAGTACAAATTATCAGCGATGCTGATGATTTACTTCTACATGTTGAGGACCCATCTCCATTACTGAAGCGTTATGTGAAATTAAGACCTTTTCAAGAATAGTGGGATACAAACTGAATCTTGATAAATCGTAGTTTATGCCCCTTAACACACTGGTTTCTACGCAAGAAATCCAGGACCTGGGATTAGCCTGGGAGCCTAAGGCCCTAAAATATGTGGGAGTCCACCTTCCGCATTTTCACCCAGATTTGATCTGATCTGCCGAATCCCCCCTTCCTTCAAACTTATCCAGATGGGTTGCACTACTCTTGTCCTTTTGGGATCAGTTTAATATTATAAAGATGAACGCTCTCCCGCTGTTGCTATACCCCCTGGAGATGTTTGGAGTTTTCCTCCCTGAGGCATGGTTTGCGCACCTGCCAAGGTTATTGACTGGTTTTCTCTGGGTAGAGGGTGCAGTCCATCGTGCTTACTTCAAACTTTCACTTCTGAGAGACAGGTGATCTACGCCTCCTGAGTTTCTGTCTTTATTGCCTAGCCTTGCATGGGGCCAAATTTTTATGCCAGGGATAGACCCAAAGGGGATGGCTAGCAGTCTTTTTGGCTGCAAACTGAAAACTCCCTCTGCCGTAAGGCTGGTATCTACCTCTCTAGACTTCTATCAAGCCAGCTAGTTTGACAGCCACACTACGCCATCTCCCCTTTATGTGGTCTCTTAAGGCCAGGAAACAGCTAGAGCACTTCCTCAAACTGGATTGGTCTAGGTCTCTTATGCAACCAACCTTAACCAATCCCAATATCTGTATTGGGGGCCGCCCAGTTCCTATCTATTTTTGTCCCTCCTCAGCTACAGCTAATAGAGCTTTCTTTGTCGAGCTAGGTAAACTTGTCTCCTTAGGCTTTTGTAAGAGCTTTTCTGATGCCCCCTGCATCCTTTTTAAGTAGCTACAACTGGCCAATGCTTTACTTTCTTCCTTTGTTGTGGACTGTGGGAGGAGGTAGGCAATGGCATCCCTCTCAACTTTGTTCTTTGGTAATTCAACTCCACCCAGTGGCTGGACTATACTCCCACCTACAAACTGTTGATCCTAATGCACTTGCCAATATTTGTTTCTACTGGCAACAGGCACTCGATTTACAACTTGCCCCCAAACGCTGGCAAGCTGTCTGGTGTAACCTTATAGCTACATTAAAGGGACAGGTATAGATGGACTCCAGTTCAGTTCTGCATGATATGCATTAAACCCTTCTAAGCTCTATGCTATGGGAAGGTCTCCTTGCCAGGCTTCATCATTGAGATGACCTTTTCGCTTGAAGGTGGGGTACTCTTCATACTTCTTCACCAGCTCTTCTATTCTCCCAATACTTTTTCAGGTGCTCTGGGAAGTGGGGGTGGAAATGGGGGGGGTTGGCGGGCAATGATTCAGTGGGATGGGTGTGGGGATGGGGTTCCATGGATTTAGTGACTTAGGTTTTGTATATGTCCATCTTCTCTTCTGTAATTTCTTGCATGTTCTATAGTCTGTAGTCATTTAAAATTCAATAAAGTTTAAACAAAAAACATAAATTCAGTGATTGTGAGGGTGGGTTGGATGGACGATTTCTTAGGTTATCTATACCATATATTTGTTGATCCTCTTTGTTACATTTTTAATTTGTCCTTGATATCTCGTCAATTCCTATCTGATTGGAAACTTGCAAGGGTAGTACCATTTCCTAAGAAGTCTCTTGCTGTATCTGTTGAGGACTTTACACCTATATCAATTCTAAATCTCTTAAGTAAAATGTTGGAGAAGATTGTAGCTAATCATATTAATGTTTATCTGAAACTTAGAATGTTCTTTGTTCTCAACAGCATGGATTCATGAGATCATGGAACAAGTATTGCCTTGTTCAAGTTCTGGATTCCATCCTGGTTGGCTTTGAAAATGGCCTTATGACCGGGCAGTGTTTGTGGACCTGACCAAGGCATTTGACATGATTGAGCATGACCTGATATGGTCTAAACTCAGTGCCATTGTTTTTTCTGATGTTGCTGTTTCATGGGTTAGGGATTTTTTGATGGATTGCTTACAGTTTGTTAATATCGGTGTGGCTAAGTCAAGTGTTTCCTCAATAGGATGTGGGGTACCCAAGGGGTCCATTTTAGGTCCATTATTGTTTTCTTCATTTATCAATTGCCCTTGTTAAGTAAATCACGTGACTCAATTCTTTATGCAGACAATTTAATTATTTTTTCTCATGCCAAATCGTTGTCTGAGTTATTATTTAATCTCGAACAAGATTTTAAGGAGGTCTGTGTTTGGTTTTCAAACAATTCAATGGTTTTGAATTCTAAAAAAACAAATTCAATGTTATTTGGCACTTCTTTAATGTTAAAGGAAAATCCCTGTTTATTGCTATGAGATAATCTGGGTACTGTAATCAAACAAGTGCATCAGTTCAAATATTTGAGGGTTTTACTTGATCCTGGGCTAACCTTTTCTTTATAGGTTAGATCCGTCAGTCATATGATTAATCAGAAATTAGGCATTCTTTATAAATTCAAAAGTTAATATCACAATGGAAACTCAAAAATCTATTGCAGTGGGCTCCTGTCTTTCGCACTTTGATTATGTGTCAAATTGCTATTTTAATTTGGGTTGTAAGGGCTATGTTGAGCTCAATATCTTGTCTATTACCTACAATAATATTTATCGTTTTGCTCAGTCTGCCCCCATTCAAACTTATCATTTTGATCTCTTTCTTCACTTAGGTTGATTGTCCCCTAGATCCAGAATTGAATACTTCTTTGGCTGTATCATTTTTAAATACATTTTTTTGTATACCTTGTTTCCCTTATCTAATTCGGTTTCTGTTCAACTAGTTTCTTCCAAATTAAGATTTGCCAAGGGCATGTATATTGAATACAGTTCCCTATAAGTATAAGTCTGGCTCATGTGCTTTTTCCATTGCAGTACCTTACCTTATACTGGAACACACTACCTGAAACATTATGTTCTGCTAGTTCTCTTCCATGTTTTAAGTTTATTTTTCAGTAATTTTTATTAGAAAATGCTGTTTGTAAATGTACTATTTAATTATGTTGTTTTGTAGTGATGTTGCTTTGTATTGTGTTCAGTTGTATTTTGCATTTTATTCCCAGGTCAGACATGAAAAGGACCTTTGGGTCAGCGTCCTACCCGTTAACAAATAAACAAATTAAAAAATAAATAAAAATATGAAATACTGTATAAGCTAAATTGAGTGTGTTTATTATATTTTTCAGTTATCCATTTGGTGTCAGAGGCTCTTTAAGTCTTGTATTAAAGCACTGATGGAAGAGCAACTAGCATCTCACTTCCTTTGTTCAGGCAGGTTACTAGTGTGTCCCCTAAGGGTTATTGTTTCCTGCTGGGCCCCAGCTGGAGACAGAGTGTTTGAATGTTTGTGTCCTCATGCCACTTGCCTTGCATGTGGGCCTAGCTATGATTGAATATTCATGGTTCTGTCCTCACCTTGCCTATACAGGGAGGAGGCTGGCTGAGCCTGGAGAGAAGGAGTCACTTTGGCACCTTTAGAAAAAGAGAGATCCATAAGGAAGTATCACTTCCCCTTGCCTCTCTGGGGTCAGAAGAGGTACTACCCCTACAAAGAAAATGAAGGAAAACCCTAGTATCCTTGAACTGATGGGGACAGACCAGCTAAAAAACCCCACCCAAGAGGCATCCAGGACAGTATTCTTGACTAGTGGTGGGCCTCCATGCAAAGTGGATCAACAGGACCCTTATAAGCCCATTCCCAGCTCCACAGCAGATCAAGGCACAGAAGTCCAGCTCCAGGAAAGCACAGGTAACCTAGGTAAAGAAAGACCCAGAGTACCTCCAGGGATCAGATAACACATTGGTAAGCACTGGAAAATAGTAATGTCATGTGTGCATGGCAAGGTGTCAGGGTCAGCCAAGTCCCAGTTGGTTGGGCTATTAAGGTGCCATGTTAGTTCTGTAGGTAACCAAGATGCACATGGCTCAAGTGAGGTATCATGCAAGGATTAGAATGACTATGTGCTATATTGTAAAGGATCCCTTCTCTAGTCCCATGTTTGTTTCATGTGTCAACAACTGGCACTTTAATTAAATAGCTGGTGACATGTTCAGGAGAACTTTAACAAAACCTAATATTTAGACACAGACCAGCTTGTATTTCCCATTAATGCTATATTTCTGCTCCCCATTATTAATTACTGAGGTCATCTTTATGGAAATAGGATCTTTCCTCCTGAAGAGTTTGTCTATTCTTGCTGCTTTCTCCCTACCTGAAGTCACAGAGCACTGCTTGTGATATCATAGTTACTCCCATGGCAACAGATTGTGATGTCACAACAGAGAATTATGACTTGAATTAGGGAGTATGCTATAGAGACAGATGGACTCTGAAGAAACTCTAAAGGATAATGATCATATATTCATAAAAATTTCTTTAGTAATAAATAATGGAGAGGAGAAATATATAAAATATAAATGGAATTCAGGCAGAATAGCACCTAATTATTATGTTTTTTAATGTTTTTTTTTTTTGTGTGGTGTCAGTAGCTCTGTAAGCATGAGCAGTGTTTCCCCCAGGGTAGTATCTTGCCTGCCTGAGATAGGTGCCACCAGCATGCCTCTGGTGGAATGATTTTCCCCCTTAGTGCATTATTGAGAAAAGTCTTTGCTAAAAGTAAATAAACTCTGGCCAGAGCCGGTAGGGTTGCAGTTAAGGAATTTGGGGTAAAAATATTGTAAATTTATTTCTTAATATTTTTACAGCAAATGTTCAACATAGCTTTGTTATGACCCTACCTCATGAAGATGGGCAAAGAAAATGTTCAACTTCTGGCTCAAAGGTGATTTTTTGCAGGGACTGCAAAATCAACTTTCAGGACGTTAAAACACATTTTGGGCAGGAGTTGAAAATACCAACTGTCACATTCATGAGATGCTGTAAAGAAATGGCTATGTTGAAAATTTGAGGTAAAAATATTCAACGTAGGCTCATAACTTTGTTGAGGTTTAATACTTTTACATCAAATTTCCAAGATTGCCTTCTTATGATCCCACATCATGAACAAGGGCAGAGAAAATTTTCAACTTCTTCCGAAAAGGTGATTTTTGCAGGATCACGAAATCACCTTTGGAATGTAAAAAACATTTTGAGCAGGATTTGAAAAATGACAGCTGTCACATTCATGAGGTGCTGTAAAGATATGGCTATGTTAAATTTGGAAATTATATTGACAATTACCAAAGTTACAAGGATGCAGTTGCAAAATTCAATGTTAGACTCTTAACTTGTTGTTTTTAATATTTTAATATTTTTACACCAAATTTTAACATAGCCTTCTCATGAGCCCTTTGCACAGGGGATTCAAAATCAAATTTTGAGACAGATTTGTCAAACAACAGTGAAATTGTTAATGAAGTGGAGTCCCAAAGAAGGCATGTTGAAAATGTAGGTCAAAAATATGTAAAAATGCCCAGGTTATGCCTCTAAACTCAAAACCCCATTGAAATACATTGAACAGCATACCTGTTTCTTCAGTTCATGGTCTGGCTTTGAAGAGTGAAGACATGTCTGCAGTCCAGAGAGGATTACAGTATTGGATCCCTGATGGGTAAGTAGGGGCTGGGGTGGTGGGTGCTGAGTGGGAAGATCAGGTGGGGGGGCAGAAATGGCACAAAAGACATAGATGGACAGTTTTCTTGTTACAGGTTAAAACAAACAAAAGAAAAAACAGGACCAAGATGCTGATCGCAACACCGATGGATTGGGCACCCCAGTGTCACTGTTATGTTTCTGGGATGGGTCCTGAGAGGGAGCGTCAGGTGGGGGAGGAAAGTAAAAAACATAATAATAAATAACCACGCATGCGTGGTAGTGGAGAGGGGATGAGGATTTTTGCACTGGGGATTGGGCACCCCCAGTGCCACTGTTATGTTTCTTGGGGATTGGGGTGGTGGGTGCTGAGAGGAGGGTTGGGTGGGGAAATTATAAAATATATGGTAACAAACAAAAAAGCACAACCATGCATGCGTGGTAGTGGAGGGATTTCATGATCGGGACACTGGGGATTGGGCATCCCCAGTGTCACTATTATGTTTCTGGAGGTGGGGTGGTGGGTGCTGAGAGAGAGGGAGGGTCAGGTGAAGGGTTATGTATTTCAGTGGGCACATATTGCTGAAAGTAAAAACAAAATAGTGTGAGTGCGGAGTGTTCTGACGTGACAGTGACTTTTTTTGTCACTCCAACATGTTGTTCGGTCGCAAGGAATGTGGGAGTCCTTTTTCTCAAAGCAAGAGGCCTGCAGGGCTCTGCCCACTGCAGCTCTAAAAAGTAGCAATCCTAATTAGATGATAATAGTAGTGAAGTAAAGCGATGCCAATCCTGAGACGGATGTATATGTGATAATGCAAGTGCCAAACCCCATTATTAACTTAGTATGAAATAATGAAGTGAAAGCCTGTAAAGTAAATTGATCCCCTATGGACAAATGTGACCATTATATTGTAAAAGGTTAAAATAAACTCTGTATCTGCTTGATTCCTGCTCCAAATATGGATAGTCAGTTTGTCTGTGTGGTCTCTCCGTTAGTAGTGCCGAGGTTTCTGGGTTTCTGATTCCCATCTCCCAGACTCATGGTGATACTGTGAGGTGCAAGATTTTTCTGTAGCCCTCTGCCCTGGGTGAGAGTTTCACCATGCCCATAGACACAGGGCAGGGAGTCAGTTACAGAAGGAAAAATCCTTGCATCCAGTGGAAGATGATTCTACAGTGTACTGCCTCAAAGTATGGAGTCCAACAGAAATAAATAAATTAAATAAAGTGGCCATTTACCCCTGGGCAGTTTGGGCAGCAGGAGAAGCATAGGGGCATTGTCAATGGACCCTTAGTGTAGTGTGTTGCCCCCATCGTCAGGTAGCAGAGCTGTTATTAAATAAAAAAAAAAGAGAAAATTTTGTTTTCCTGACTGCCTGCTCTTTCTTGGACCCCACCCCAGCAGGCAGCACATGCCAAGGATACCCATGCACTGAGACTGCTGTCCCAGCCGAGCATACAGTGTTTGTTTAAAAAGGAAAAAGAGAAAACAGTGACTGAAGGGCACAGGCTTAGGGTTCCAGAATACAACCCCCAGTGTAACTTTAAAAAAAAATAATTCGATGATGGTGAGTTGAGCTTTTTGCCAGTGAGGCAGTAGGAGTGAGGATGCCTGAAAGCTACAATGCCAAGGTGGACAGGGTGGGCTTACCTGATTCATTGAAGCTGTCCATAGGGCTTGTCTGAGTGCCTCAGTTCTCTCTCCCAGAAGACGTCCAGTGAGCGGTTCTGTCAGAGAAATGGTATCAACGGCCTTGTGTTTCAGGAGGTGCACATCCATGATGTGGGCTCTGTTTTGCCCTGTTTGTTTTTTATTATATAAGATTTGTTAAAACTTCCCGGTCCCTTGTCAGCAGCATGCCCCAGATCTGCGTCAGGTGAAGTGCCAAGAAACCGGAAGAGCCAAGAAGTCTGCCTTCAGTCCTTCATTCTGCCAGCATCTCCCAGGCTCTCAACAACCAGACTTCACCCAAGGCCAGGGTGGTGAGTTGACAACAGCACAATCAGCCATGTACTGACCACCAGAACATTTAGATTAAATAAATAAATTGTTTAGGAGAGCTCAGAGTGCTTTAGAAATCAGCCGAGCGCTAAGGGGGCGGGCCAAGGGCTGATTTAAATAAATTAATATTAATTTGGGCAAGCAACACCCATAGGCATGGTTAAGGCAATAAGGCCCACTGGGGAGAGAATTAATATGTGTAAGTTGGCTCCCCAGAGGTGGAGCAGAGGTGGGGTCCAAGGCATTAGACACTATTGAGCCTTCATTGTTATTAACAAGTGAACACCCATAGGGAGTTAAAAGGGCAACAGGTCCTGCTAAGGCAGACATCCAGGTTCTCCATTAACCTCAAGCCCCAGTAGTTGGAGGATAGGGGAAGAACAGTGGCTAGTTACATTTGATGTATCCTGCTCTATCTATTTAAATAAAGTAAACCCAGAGCCCTCTGCTGGTACTAGAATTGCACTGGGAATGGAGGGTTTAAAGATTTCCCATTAGATGAGTGGCACAGAGGTCAACTGGCCTGCAAATGGCTAGGGAGAAGCAAAGCAGGAGTAAGAGGGTGCAATAGAGCTCTCCAGGGTGGTATTCATTACTGCAGTAGACAAGGGCAAAGTAGTGCTACTGTGAATGAATTGTGTAATAGTGATTTGCCCTCTGTTCCTTACAACTGCCCTGAACTGTGTTCCTCAACCTGAAATTTCCTGAACTGTGTTGTGCACCCTGCAATTGCCCTGAACTGTGTGTTGTTGCTTGCAATTGCCCTGAGCTAGAAGCTGGTGCCCCTACATCCTGTAATTTTATCAAACTGTGTTCTGCAAGCCAGCTCAATGGCATGGAGGGCTGAGGCATTGGTGCCTTACCTCCTGCCATGCCAGTGACCCATGTTTGTGGTACAAGTGGGTCGCCGGGGGTCAGCTGGGGCAGGAGAGGACTGAGCATCCAGTGGACAGCTCTCCTTTCCCAGGAAGGGGTGGGGATGGAGTCCGCTGCTTGCTTGGCCCTTAGTGTTAGCTGGGGATTGGCACAGTGGACCAAGAGATAGAGAGGCAGACACGGACAGAAGCCCTACTGCAGCATCTTGAGGAAGTCTTGCACGGCTCAACCACTGGCATCATTGCATGCTTCCATGCCGCACTCAAGGGAGGCTGGAGAAAAGTAGAGGAAAATGGCTGCTGGTAGGATGACACTGGTCCCCTTCAGGCTCCACACCTGGCTAGTTGGGCACCTCGGAGGAGCAAGGGAGGAAAAGAGAGGTGAGTCCCAGCGGATGCTGGGGTGATGGGGCTGGAGGGACCGGTGGATGGGGGCCGGCCGATCGAGAATAAACAAATAAAGTAAAACAAAATCAAAAATATTGTGTTCTGCAACCTGCAATTGCTTCAAACTGTGTCTTGTACCATGCAATTGCCCTGAACTGTGTTCTGCAACCTGCAGTTGCCTGAAATGTGTTTGCACCCAGCAGTTGCCCCGAACTGTGTTCTGCAACCTGCACTTGTCCAAAAAGTGTTTTTCACCCTGCAACTTCCAACAGTGTTCTGCAAGCCACAATTTCCCAAACTGTTTTGTACCCTGCAAATGCCCAGAAATGTGTTCTGTAACCTGCAATTGCTCAAACTGTGTTTTGCATCCTGCAATTGCCCTGGACCGTGTACTGTACATCCTGCAACTCAAAACTGTTCTGAACCTAAGGTGTTGCATACCAACTCCAAAACTGTCCTGAACTGTGTGTTTGTGGCCTTGTATGTGTAATCTCCAGAATCAGTCTCCAGCCAATCAAGGAAGGTGTTCAGTAGCTGCATTCCACACCTTGTGTATCCAGTTTCTATGGTCACGTATTCCAGTCTGGAAGGCGTTCTCTTGTAGTGCACTCATCCTGAAAGAATGCCACTAATGTTTCGCACCCCATTTGTTGTTTTCCGCTGGTCCCAGGTTCCTTCCAGGCCCAGTGCAAGTCTTGATGTCTGATTTGTTGTTTTCTTTGCTCTTCACAGGTTCTTCAGTATCTTAAGTCCCCTTCTACTATTTGACTCCCGGTTTGTTATTTCCTTTCCTTTTCAGGCTCATCTGGCGTTGACGTCCAAAGGTCAGCAGCCCAGCTTGGCTTCAAAAGGTTTCATCATTCTGGGCATCTGTTCATCATGGGGTTTCTTCTCTCCTCTCCTCTCCTCTTCTCTTCTCATCATGTCCCAGCAGTCCACTGGAGGACTTTGGCCAGATTTCTGTCTTCAGCATCCATTGTTTCATCCTGGTGGTCCACTGGAGGACTTCATCAGATTTCTGTCTTCAGCATCCATTGTTTCATCCTGGTAGTCCACTGGAGGACTTCAGCCAGATTTCTGTCTTCAGCATCCATTGTTTCATCCTGGTGGCCCACTGGAGATTCATCCAGATTTCTGTCTTCAGCATCCATTGTTTCATCCTGGTGGTCCACTGGAGGATGCAGGCTAGATTTCTGTCTTCTGTTTTCAGCATTAGTGAATTTGCTTGCCAGCCCATTTGAGGGCTTGTGCCAAAGAGTCTTTGTTCTTTCCTGGTAATGCTTTGTATCCAGCAACCCAGGAGAGGGGGTGTAGCTGATGAACCTATGGCCTGTTCAAAAAGCCTCTCCTCATCCCAGTGATCCCCATGAAGATTTAATTGGCCACACCAGCCTAGTAGCCTGTCCATTTCTTGTTTCTCTGCATAATTTCTCTCCCAGCCCTATGCACAGAACATTCCTATTCGGTGAATGCAAGGGACTCTAAAGTCTGTTGAATGTTTTATGAATTGTGCTGTTGTAGAGTAAAAGGCAAGCATACTGCTTTAGTAGTTAATAGTTATCTAGTGTTTGGAGTACACCACAGGAATCACACAAATTTTGGCCAAGGTGCGCCTCAGGGTTGGGGTCAGATCTAGCATTATATCTATTACTTTTAGAGCCAAATAGTCATATATAGAGTGTCTTAGGGTCTAGTATAGAGAGCATATTTGTAGTCTAATAGTGTTATGATTCCCCTTATCCTTTGTGACCATGTCTCACTCCATTGTGGTTATCAGTAAATCCTGTTCAGCATCTGGTCCTTGTTTATAACTCCTGCATCTCTCTGTCAGGTGACTCAATCCACCTGCTTTTAACCTGAAGTGTCTCCTCACCATTCCTCCTGCTGAGGGCGACACTGGTGTTGGTAGATTGTGTTTGGCTCACCAGGGTCTTTGCATCATACCACCACTCTATGCTCTAACCATCCAAACACATCACCACCAACCCCCCACAAGAATTGTTGGTGCAGCAACCAGGGTGAAGAACATTTTCTCCAAGGAGTCCAAAGCCAGAGGAGGAACAGGGCCAAGATGTCGTTAGGTATAGGAAGCAGTAGTGGACTGTGTGAAGGAGTCAGAAAGGGTCCAGGGCAGATGCACCCTTCCCCATTGACCATGCAATATTATTTCCCTACTACATGGGAGAACAAGATGAAAGAGACTCCAGCAGCCAGGGGGAGTTCTGGTCCAAAAATGCAGTCAATGTTTAGACAACACCACATCCTGGAGCACCAGAAGGTGGAGATCTTGCTCAAGCAGTTAAAGGGGGCTGTCCATCAGGAGGTTCAGTCATGGCCTGAGCAGGAAAAATCCATCGCTGACCAGATTTTCCACTGGCTACAACATACTTTAGATACCCAGACCATCTCAAAGTTAAAAATGAAATTCTTCTCACAAACCCAATGATCTCAGGAGACTTTGTGGGAGTATACCCTGAGCCTGCAGGAAGTACTGAAAGTTATTGAGATGTTAGACCTGCGGGAGGTCTGGGACCCTGACCGTACTCTCACAGAGGAGTTCATGGAAGGCATAAACAGTGAAGCCCTGCAGAGGGAACTTAGGATGCTTCTTCTTCAAGACCTAGATGCTCTGTTCCTGGACTTCAAAGAGAAAGCAAAAAGAATCCTAGGACCTAGCAGGACGGGAGATGAAGTCGCCGTGTGCTAGCAACAGATGATGCCCTCGAGCGCAGCCTGGCTGGAGTACCCTGCAGGAGGTTGGAAGCATGAGGACTGGGCAAGGGGTCATAATGTCGCAAAACACAATGCCACAGCAATATACCATGCTGTCAATGCAGAGCGACATATTGCCAGTGGCATTTCTCTATGTTTTGCTGGAAGCTGTGCCCTGACCCCCACCAACTAAAATAATCAACTCCTGGGGAGATTGTACACTTACATTGCACAAAATGCAAAAAAAAAACAAAAATTCCATGCATCTGGGACCAGGATTCGATATCCGGTCCTCAGATGCACCACCTCCATTGTTGTCTTTGGCTCAGGCTCATCCTGTCGAGCCATGGCAGCTGCTCAGTGGACCCTTCTCCCAGCAGAGGACTTATCCTCTGCAAGAGAACAGTGACAGAGTGCACAACTGCGCATAGACCATTTAGCGGTTTTGCACCCTGTCACGATTCCTACCCGTGCGGTGCGTGTTGCACGGTTTTGACAAATGCCATCTTACATATGGCGGAGTGACCTGGTAGGTGAGGACTGGTGGCCACAAGGGCCATACCCTGAAAGATTGTCCACGCTGAGTAGTTACTCTAGTTACCCCCCAAATACAGAAAGGGCATATACACAGTTGATGCAAGCTCAAATGCCTTCTCAGAGGACAAATCCAGGGTTAGGGGCTGAATGGACAGAGCAACTTGCTATCTTTACCTGAAAGGTAACTGAAATCTGTTGGGAGGTGTAGGACCTCAAGAAGGCTTGGTGACAGGGATCCTGCACTGAACGACCTGAAAGAAACTATTGGCCTAGTGACACAGTTCCTTGCCTGAGGAGAGGAGAAGGATGACATCCTACTGACTGTTTTGACAGCCAAGGAAGGCTGATCTGCCATCGATGCGGAGTTACTGGACATGTCAAGAGGCAATGTGGATCAATCTCAACTAGTGCAGTGGCTTTAAACAGAGTCTTCCTGGGAATGCAGATTCCCAGAGAGTGGCAGACCAGGTCCAGTCCTAGTAAAAGACCAAACCTGTTTTGTAGGCAAGTGCCCGACAGTCATGGTAAAAGTAAATGGGAATGACTTGTTAACCCTACTAGTTCAAGTTCAAGTTTATTGCAGGAAAACTCCATTGAGCAAGCTCATTCACAAGGAGGTTCTGAGACATACATACATTCACAATAAGGTCCTGAGACTGACGTACAATCACATAGGTTAAGAGCTTACATAATAAAACACAGTATACATAATGATAAAGAGCTCCCAGGGTACTCTAAGTTCATGATGAGAGGTTGCACTGTTTGTAAAAACAATACATTACATACATTAGGATTTCCTCAGAGAAATTAAAGTTCCTGGAGGAAGTAAGAGTAATTACATAATAATAAAATAAAGATTCCACCTGAGACACTGAAAGTGGTTCGAAACAGAGTTGAGAAAGTGGAGGAATGGAATCTGGGATATCATGGGGTCACTAGATTGTAGCCCCGGGGACAGTATTTCGTTAAAAACAGTTACAGGTATCTTTTAGTTTAGCCATGGCTAGCCTTTTGAAAAAGTTAACAGGGACAATACTGGGTAATTTCAATAAGAACTGTAATCGATTCCAAATAGTTGGCAGTGAACATGATATAGCGTGTTTTCCAAAGGAAGTGCGGGTCCTAAAGAAGGAGAAACTCTGTCTTCCTAAGTGATTAAACACTGCATGCTATGTGTATAAAAGAGGATAGATATTGCGGTAGTTTATTCTGGAGAAGTTTTAAAGTCCAGGTGCCAGCGTGAACTGTCTGTCTAACGGTGAGCGAGGGTCAGCCAACTAAGGCATATAGTTCACAGTGATGAGTTAATGGAAGGGAGCTGGTTATAAATCGTAGGGAGCGGTGGTAGAGAACATCTAATTTATGGAGACTAGTAGAAGCTGAAGAATTGTAGATTATATCGCCGTAATCAAGGAGGGGGAGGAATGTGGCCTATTAGACACCAGATTCCAAGTAACAACCATGCAACAAAGCTACTTTTACAAATACTGGTCCCTGCAAGATCTCCAACACCCACCAAGATCTTGGATCAAGTTGATTGCCAGTAATGAGGCTGAAGTCCCTTACTTAGGATACATCGAGGCTGATATCCAACTGGATTATCATGTACAGATGCATCAGGGCATTATCATCAGTGGCACCAACAGCAGTGACCTACCCCTGCTCATCCTGGGAATTAATTTTCTGCAAAATTGCTTTAAAGATCTGGTCCATATCCTTCACCAGCATGCCCAGTAGTTGCCACTGGCAGAAAAACTGGTGCTGCAACAGACTATTAACCTTCTGCAGCGTCACCAGCATTTTAGCAACATAGATGGGGAGATCCGGAATGTGAGAGTGACTGACTCTTGTCCCATAACTTAGAGTCCTGGAACTAAAATGACATTGTTGTGCAAGGCCAAAGTGGGACCTCAAGGGCAGGATTATGATGCCTTAGTGGAGTCTTCTCCCCATGTAAAGGAGGAACCTGTCATTGTAACCCACAGCATCACTACAGTACTGTCATGAAGGGATGGCTCCCTGTTCGGGTCTTAAATTATGAGAATTATGCCATCCAGCTCCACAGGAACCAGACTATTGACAACTTACACACAGCAAACATGCAAGACATTGTGGAACCCGAGAATCAAGCAGATCTCATGGCCTATCAGCAAGTGGTCACAGCTGAAGAGGAGAGAGATTCTTCAAGTGGAAACCTGTGAGACTGGATGAAAGAAATTGGTGTGGGCACCTCGGAGACTACCAAAAAACAAGAGAATGATGTTCTGCATGTAGTGAACAAGTATCAAGAAGCTTTCAGCAAGTATCCACTGGATTTCAGATGGGAAAAGGGGTCCAACATCATATACCTACTAACCAGCATCCACCTATCTAGGAGAGATTTCGTCTGATCCCACCAGCAATGTTTCAGCCTGTAAAAGATATGCCCTAGGAGATGAAAGAAGCTCAAGTCATCCAAGAAAATCATAGTCCATGGGCTGTACCCATAGTTCTGGTTAAGAAAAAAGATGGGAAGATCTAGTTTTGTGTGGACTATAGAAAGCTTAACAATATCACACACAAGGATGCATACCCTCTTCCCTGAATAGAGGATTCTTTGACCACACTCCAATCTGCAGCCATTTTCTCCACCCTGAACTTGACCAGTGGGTACTGGCAAGTGCCGGTTGCACCTGAGGATCGAGGATTGAGAGAAAACAGCATTTATGACTCCTATAGGCTTATTTGAATCCACACATGTGCCTTTTGGATTGTGCAGTGTCCCTGGTACTTTTCAGAGACTTGCTGAGCACTGCCTGGGAAGTCACAATTTTGACAACTTGCTGTTATACTTGGATGACCTCATTATTTATTCCAAAAATCATGATGACCATTTACAGCATTTAAGTGAAGTTTTCAAATGCCTCACTCAATATGGACTTAAAATAAAACCATCTAAATGCCACCTCATAATGTCTCAAGTCAATTATTTGGGATGTGTTATATCAGCAAGTTGAGTGTCCCTGGACCCTGTCAAACTTAAAGTGATACAAGAATGACCTACACCAACTACAGATGTACAAAAATTTCTGGGTGTTGCTGATTACTATCGAAGATTTATGAAAGACTTTGCTATACTGGCAGTACCACTCCATGAGTTGCTCCATGGGTCAACTGCAGGTCACACACCCAAAAATCACCCTGTTAACTAGACTAACAGACAACAAACTGCTTTTGACAGTCTGCAAAACTGACTGAGGCTCAATCTTAGCCTACCTGGATTGCACTAAATCTTTTAAATTATACATGGATGCCAGCAATCAAGGCCTGGGTGCCATCCTAGCACAAGAACAGTCTGGAGTAGAACGGGTGATTGCATATGCCAGCCGCAGCTTAAGAGGCTCTGAGTGCTATGACAAGCACTATAGTTCCTTTAAACTGGAGTTCCTGGCCTTGGTCTGGTCTGTTACTGAAAACCTACAACCTAGCCACCACACCATTTACTGTCTTCACCTATAATAATCCCTTATCTCATCTCATCTCATCTCAATACAGCACAAATAGAGTTAGTAGAGTAGAAATGGGCCTCACAACTGGCAAACTACCAGTTCACCATTAAATATCAATCTGGAGAAAGTAACACAAATGCAAACGCCCTGTCCAGAATACCAAAACAACTGAAGCCTGAGAGTGATGACACTGCATTAGAGGATGTAGAGATGCCTGTTTTCCTGCAAGTCCCAACAGAGATGGTACATGCCTTTTGCCAAGTTAGTCCTGTAACTACTGTAAAGAAAGAACCTGATCTGCCTTCCTGGCAGTCCAAAACAATTTATGGATTCAGCTACAAAATCAAAGCCCAGCTGTACAACAAGCCAAAGCACCCACTGAACTTAAACAAGAATTAAGAAAAAAAGCATTTGGCCATAAAAGACTTAAAATTAATAAGGCAAAGCCAGGATTCCCACACTCACTGTGAAATCATCCAAGTTATTGTTGCTCAAGAGAATGCACTGGTGGTCCTAGAAGCATACCATGATAAATCTGGGTACTTTGGATGTAAAAAGACAGAGGTGAATATTTGGAGGAGATTTTGCTGGGTTGAAATGTAGGCCCAAATTCAGAAATGGTGTAAAGAGTGCTCAACTTTCAATCTATCTAGATGCCCTACAGGGGGCATGCCTTAGACAACTAGTACTGGAGCCCACTCGAGAGGGAGCAATATTAGACTTGATACTCTCAAATGGAGACGGAGAGAGGATCACAGATGTAGAAGTAGGTAGCCATCTGGGAACTAGCGACCATCGAACAGTATGGTTCACAATAAACACAGTAATAGAGTCAAGCCATACAAAGACAAAAGTACTGGACTTTAGGAGGGCTGACTTTGCCATAATGGGTGAGTGCCTAAGGAATGCACTAGCAAATGGGAAGGAGGGAGGGGTGGAAGAACAATGGGGAATAATAAAAACTGCCATCACAGAGGTAACAAGCCTTTGTCTGAAGCAAATAAACAAAACAAGACGATGTAAGAAACCACTATAGTTCTCAAAGGAAGTGGCAGTGAAGGTTCAAGAGAAAAAGAAAGCATTCAGGAAGTACAAGGAATCGCAGAAGGAGCAGGACAGAGAACTGTATCAGTTAAAGCAAAAGGAGGCTGGGAAGGCAGTCAGAACAGCAAAGGCCCAAACCGAGGAAAAGATAGCCAACTCAGTTAAGAAGGGGGATAAAACCTTTTATAGGTACATCAGGGAGCGAAGGAAGACCAAGGGAGGGATAGTGAGGCTTAATAAAGGGGAGGGAGGGTGGGCAGAGGAGACTGTGAAAGGCAGAGATACTAAACAAATATTTTTGCTCAGTATTTACGAAGGAAGAGGGAGAGATACATAAAACAAACTGTAGTAACACTCTGGATACAGAAGTTGATACCGGCCCATTTACAGAAGAAAGGGTTCTGAAAGAACTCTTAAAACTGAAGGTGGACAAAGCAAGTGGGCCTGATGGGATTCATCCCAGAATTCTAAAAGAACTAAGGGTAGAACTAGTGACACCACTGACTACCCTTTTTAACAAATCATGGAAGGATGGGGTGGTACCCGAGGACTGGAGGAGGGCAGATGTCATTCCCCTTCACAAAAGTGGGAGCAAGGCAGAAGCAGGAAACTATAGACCTGTTAGTTTAACCTCAGTGATAGGGAAAATGATGGAATCACTTCTAAAGGAAAGAATTGTCGAGTATCTAGAGGCCAGAGGGGCACAGGACCCTAGGCAACATGGATTCACAGCGGGAAGGTCATGCCAGACGAATCTGATAGATTTCTTTGACTGGGTGACCAAAGTAGTAGATCAGGGAGGGGCTGTGGACATGGCCTACCTAGACTTTAGCAAGGCATTTGACACAGTCCCACACAAAAGATTAATATACAAGTTAGCCAGCCTGGGAGTGGGTCCCAAGATGACAGCCTGGGTAAAGAATTGGCTGGAGAATAGGACACAGAGAGTTATAGTAAATGGAGTCCACTCAGAAGAAAGGAGGGTTACTAGTGGGGTACCACAGGGTTCAGTATTAGGACTGGTCCTCTTCAATGTCTTTATAAGCGACATTGCAGAAGGACTGGAAGGAAAAGTATGTCTCTTTGCAGATGACACTAAGATCTGCAACAGAGTTGATGCACAGGGTGGGGTGGAAAGGATGAGAAGGGACTTGGCAAGGTTAGAGGAATGGTCAAATGTATGGCAGCTTAGATTCAATGCTAAGAAGAGCAAGGTAATGCACCTGGGAAACAAAAACCCGGGGAAGAGTACACAATGGGGGGTGAAATACTAACAACAACAAGAATGTAAAGGGACCTGGGGGTAGTCATATCAGATGACCTAAAGATGGGCAAGCAATGTGAGAGGGCAGCAAGGAGGGCTGGGGGGGGATACTGGGATGCATAGGGAGAGGCATTACCAGTAGAAAACAGGAAGTTATTATCCCTCTGTACAGACAGCTGGTGAGACCCCATCTGGAGTACTGTGTGCAGTTCTGGAGACCCAATCTCCGCAAAGACAGACAGGATGGAAGCTGTCCAGAGGAGGGCAACTAAAATGGTGCAGGGTCTGCACTGGAAGTCATATGGAAGACTTAAGGAGCTTAATATGTATAGCCTCGAGGAAAGGAGGAGAGGGGGGACATGATGAAACTTTCAAGTACCTCAAGGGAATCAACAAAGTCCAAGAGGTAGCATCTCTCAAAGAGGTGTGCAAGAACAAGAGGGCACAATTTGAAGATGGGGGCGGCTCAGGGTGAATTTGAGAAGTATTTCTTCACAGAGAGGGTTGTGGATGCATGGAACTGCCTTCCGGAGGGAGGTTGTGGAGTCAAAATCAGTGGGGAATTCAAGCAGGGCATGGGATAGTCATAAGGCAATTCTGGGGGGTGGGGGTAGGAAGAAGTAGGCTGCTGGTTAACTAGGATCTGCAGCTTATCCAGTAGGTAGGAAAATGGGCAGACCGGGTGGGCCAAGCGGTCCTTATCTGCCGTCAAATTCTATGTTTCTATGTTTCTATGTTTCTAAAACGAAGTAGTAAAACTGACCAAAAAGCTCCCCTCCAGCCCATCATAAGCCATGCTCCTCTTGTACTGGTAGCTCTTGATCACTTGAAACTGGAGCTCAGCCAGAGTGATGGTTCATATGATCTCACCATGGTGGACCACTATTCAGAATTCATTGTAGCTGTACCTGTCAGAGACCTCATTGTTAAAAGTTCTGCAGAAGCCTTTCTTAAACACTCTGTACAGCCATACGGTATTCCCACCAAAATAATAACCGACCAGGGACCATCTTTGAATCACAATTGTTTCATGAACTTTGCAAGTTATATGGAAGCTATAAGCTAAGGACCATGGCTTATCATCCCCAGACTAACAGATTGTGTGAAAGGGCCAACCAAACCCTGATCGGCAAGTGAAGAGCGCTACCTGAACATTGATGCCCACACTGGCCTACCATGTTGCCAGAGCTAACTTATTTATGTAACACAGGCCAGAGCTCAACAAAATACACTCCTTACTATTTTTTTTTTTTTGCATTGCATTTTGGGTGACACAGGAAAGACATTACATTTTCTCATACATAACTGAATCTTCATCAGAGAAACACATTGACATGTATGACATTAGAGCATATCCAGTACATAAAAAAAAATAACAAGAGATAAAAGGAATCCATATGTTATTCATAGCACAGTGCTCCAAAATACATGTATTACTATTTCAGGATACTTGGAGAAAGGAGGGGAGAAGTCTGTTCAATTATTTATTTTTAAATTTAAATCTGCTTTCCTGCCAGGGAGAAACAGAGGTCACTAGCTAAGTACAATTAGGGTCCTCCGGGGGGGGGTTCCATGGAATGGGTTCAGTGATAATATTTCTTATGGGGGTGGAAGATGCTAGTAATTCTTAGGGTGTCCTGAGTCTTGGGGATTTTCCTTTGTTTAAGGAATGATATCTGGACCGTGATGGGATATGTGAATAAAACGGGTAGTCCATCTGTTCATCAACATCTCTGATGTGTTTTGTAACTTAGCTGTTAGGCTTTCCATTCTGTATATTTCATATATCATATTCTCCCAGTCAGCTATGTTAGGGGCTTCCACTTTTAACCATAGTCTAGTTAACACCTTCTTAGCTGCTCCTAAGAGTATACTGAGTAGGTATATTTGGTGGGTATTTCTGAAAGGTCTCAGAAGATGTAACAGGAGGGCCATCTCTGGAGTTAGGGGTCCTAAAATGGGGAAGAGGACTTGGAGTTGTTTGTCTACTTCTTGCCAGAAGAGGCATGGGACTGGGCACAGCCATAGTATATGGAAGTGCATTGCTACCTCCTCTCCACAGCCTCTCCAACAGGAGGAATCCCCTGAGGTGGAGTATTTTGCTGTAATTTGTGGATTTGGAAGTACCTTACTGCTAAATTCCAGGAGAAATCTCTCCAGGTGTAAGAAATAGTAGTCTTGTGATGTCTACACCATATCCTGATCCAGTCTTTCAGTGTTAGGTTCAACATTAGTTCTGATTCCCAATTAATTATTATACATGCCATTAATGGAATTATTAATCAGTACTTTATATAATCTTGAGATAAGGTGGTGATGTGTGAAAACACTATGAACTTGTGTAAGTAATTTGCCTAATTGGGGGGGGGATAATCAGGGAGATCCATTCTCAGGTCTATCCCCAAGAAATGTCTTATTTGTAAATAGTGGAAAAAGTCTGTTTGTGGGAGAGATAACTCAGTTTGTAATTGAGCAAAAGGTTTAAAAATTCCGCCCTCATAAAATTGATATGCGTGTGTCAGTCCCTGTGAGTTCCATCTTTGGAAAGCTGGATCTATTCTGGATGGTATAAAAGTTGGGTCCTGTGCTGGAATTCCCATCCATTTAGCCAGTTACTGATTTTCAGGGAGTTTCAGGACTCTCTTCCATTCCATAAGTTATGCCTTTGTAAAAAAGAAGATTTGCTTTATTTGGGTGGGTGAGTGAGGTTGAAACACCATATTTTTGTTTACTGGTAAATTAGATAGTGCTCATTCTGCGGAGAGCCACTGGGGTTCCTGGGTCGGGGGTAGTAACCATTTGGCTATGTGTGTAATTACTGTTGCTATCTAGTATTTATAAAAATCAGGTAGGGTAAGCCCTCTTCTATCTTTAGGTAATTGCAGTTTAGTTAAAGAAATATGAGGTCCCCCCCCCCACAGATATTCGCTAATAGCCTTATTCCATTTTGTGATTTCATGTTTCAAGAAGGGAAGAGGTATGCATTGCTTTAAATATAGTAATTCTGGCAGAATATTCATTTAGATAGAGTGTATTCTGTATATAATGGAAATTGGTAAACAAGTCCATCGTCTGAGGTCGGATTTTACCTCAGTGAGAAGTGGGTCACAATTTAGTGCCCGGATATTAGATAGGGTAGGAGATAGCTTAATTCCTAAATAAGTAATATGTGGGCAGTTCCATTTATAGTGATATTTATCTAACAGGGTTTGAGAGGGGAGTAGTGCATTAGCAATACTTCTGATTTTTCCTGGTTAATTTTATATCATGTTAATTGTTCTATTTTTGTTAGGATTGTATTCAAGGAGGTTATTGATGTCTCCGGGTTAGTTATATATAGAAGGAGATCATCCACGTAATATGCCAGTTTATGTTGAATTTGGTTATTTGTATAGCCAGCTATTTGATTATTTTGTCTGATTTTGTCTTAGAAATTGTGTTATTGGCTTCTACATATAGGGTGAAGAGGTATGGGGACAAGGGACAGCCTTGATGTGTGCCTCTATATAAAACTGAAAGCAGGAGGAACATGAGCAATTTATTTTAACCACTGCTTGTGGGCACTGATGAATTCCCCGTATAAGGTCTAAAAACTGCTATGGGAAAGCTAATTTGGTTAGGGAGGAATGTAAAAAATCCTAAGATACCCGGTTGAATGCTTTTTGGGCATCTAAACTCAGTATCAGGAGGGGGTTATGATTTATTCTTGTGTGATTCATAAGATAGAGGGTTCGTTTGATATAATCCATAGTTTGATGTGTTTTCATAAATGCTGATTGATCAGGGTGAATTAAGGTGGGTAGGATATTATCTAATCTATGTGCTATGATGCTTGTATAGATTTTGTAATCCTGATTGAGTACTGATATGGGACGGAATGAGTCAAATCCAGAGGTTTCTGTGGTTTCAGGATGGCTTGATTCCAGGATATTGGGAATGTAGAAGAGGAATGATTGTTTTGCAGTGCTTCTAGTAAGGGGGATTTAATTAAGTCCCAGGTTCCCTTATAAAATTCTGCTCCATAAACATCTGGGCTGGGGCTCTTTCCATTTTCAAATTTTGGATTGTGCCTTGTAATTCTTGGAGTGTAATGGGGAGATAATTTTTCCTTTTGGGTGGGGTTAGGGTTGGAAATTTTAGATGGGATAGGAACTCTCTATTTGTTGTTGATCGGGGTTTGGCGCTGAATATAATTTTCGGTAGTATTCTTTAACATTTCTAAGATTTGGCATGTAGAATACCAAAATTGTCCAGTAATTGGGTCTTTTATTTTAGTATAGTGACCTGCTGGGTCTATCTCCATAGTCTGTACACCAATATTCTGGAGTGCGGGTGCCTCCTTCGTTGAATCTCTGACGTAACCACAGCAGGGCTTGTTCTGTGCAGGTTGTTAAAAGCTTATGAATTGCCTGTTGGGTTTGTACTAATTGGTCAGCTACTGCTAGATCTCCTGCCATATGTTTTTCTTAGAAGATTTTAAGTTGCTCCTGTAGTTCCTTCAATCTAGCTTCTCTTTGATGTTTTTCCTTGCTGCATATGAAATAATATGCCCCCTAAGGACAACTTTATGTGTGTCCCCATAGCAATTGTGGGGAAGTTTGGGGGGAGGTATTGTTTACCAAAATCTCAGGGATTTTGCTTTTTAATAAGTCTTGAAACTCAGGGTTTCTCAGCAAGGAGGGATTAAAGTGCCAAAAGGTGTTTTTTCTTTCTCAAGTGATCTCTAATTCAAGGGAGATAGGGGCATGGCCTGACTAGTATATATTCATGATCTCCGCTCGATGGATGAACTCCTCATGTTCTCCACTAATGCAGAGGTAATCGAGTCTTGAATAATGCCTATGGGTGTATGAGTAGCATGAGAATTTTCTCTGAGAGGGGTGTGAGTGATGACATGTATCCACTAGGTCCAGGTCTCTGATCAGGCGGCGGAGATATTTTTGCAGAGTGGTTTGTACGGGGGGAGGGGGGCTGCTGATGTATCAAAGGAGGGATTCAATAAACAGTTTAAATTTCCAATGATTAATATTCCTTTCTTATGTGTGAGGATATTATCCATTAGTTGTTGTATAGAAAACACCTCACTGTGTGGGGGGATATAGATGCTGCATACGGTCAGGGTTTGGCCGTTTAGCGTACCTGAGGCTAAGGCTAGTCTGCCCTCCTTGTCAGTATATTGGTTTACAAGCTGGAATTGGGAAGATTTAGGGATTAATATTACTGCACCCCGTTTATCCCCTTTTGGTAGGTTGATTCTACCAGATGTGAAAATCCACACTCATTACTATCTTATGTTCAGGCGCCATGGCTGTCTGCCCAAGGACCTTATACTAGATATCCACCCAGAAGAGACCTCTGCTAACTCTTCCAACATTGATTGGGTCACTGAACATAGTCACAGGCTTCAATAAGTGGGACAACTCCTAGATAAACACATGACACAAGTGAGACAAAACCAAAAAGTCACCTATGGTGCCAAAGCAAATGCAAGCCTGTTACAAGTTGGAGAAAGAGCGTTACTAAAGAAAACTAAAAAAATGCAACAAACTGTCTCCTAAGTGGCAATCTGAACCATATCTACTCATAGAGACCCCCCATGAAGATATTCCCATCTACAAAATCCAAGGTGAAGCTGGAAAAGTCATTAAAATTGTGCATCGTAATCTACTCAAGTCATGCATATTCTGAGCAGGTTCAGACAGAAAGGTTAACATTGACTTGGTGCCATCGGAGAGGTGGGAATGTCGCTCCAATGGCATTGCAAACTTGGAATCTCCAGTAGACTGGTGTGCAAATCCATGGGCTTATCTTTCCTCAACTGGTCCATCGCACTTGCAAAATAATAGACTCTTCCAAAACTCTGGCACCTTCAGATGATACTGAAACAGAACCTGCCCCCACAGAAGCCCCAGACCCATCAGTTCAT
Organism: Neoceratodus forsteri; assembly: GCA_016271365.2. Classification (NCBI taxonomy): domain Eukaryota; kingdom Metazoa; phylum Chordata; order Ceratodontiformes; family Ceratodontidae; genus Neoceratodus; species Neoceratodus forsteri. The sequence continues at coordinate 36,411,804 of CM057456.1, forward strand.
AAATCTCAGAGATCAACTTTTGGGATTGCTCCTAAGAGGTTTATCATGGAAGCCCTCCAGCTCAAATCTTCTCAAGTACCATAATTTAATGAAATAAATCAGACACTTTAGGTTTAAAATTTCCTTTAAAGTCATAGAAGTTAAGATAACTGTCTTAACGTTTATATGAAAGTTATAAAAGTAATAGAGATATTTTTTTTTATCTAGTAGATGCCGTACTAGTGGTTTAAAAGTCAAAGTTGATATAAAAAATGGGATACATAGGGACATGTATCCTTTGGAGGGCCCGAATCTGTAGTGTCCCAAAGTATGGGGAGCAACATAAATAAATAGATTAAATAAGGTGCCCCTTTACCCTTGAGCAATATGGGCAAGCAGGGGTGGCATAGGGGCATTGTCTAGGGACCTCTAGTGTAGTGTGTTCCCCCCATCACCAGGCTGCTGAGCTGTTATTAAATAAAAAAAATAGAGAAAGTTTTATTTTTCCTGGCTGCCTGCTCTTTCTTGTAACCCCCTCTCCCCCCCGAGCAGGCAGCATGAGCCAAGGATGTCCACGCACAGGGACTGCTGTCCCTGCCCAGTGCATGGTGTTGGTTTTTAAAAAAGACTGGTGGGCACAAGCTTGGGGTTCCAGATCCAGAATCCTGAGTATAAGTTTAAACATATTTTTTGGGTGGTGGTAAGTTGGGTTTTGCCAGTGAGGGAGTAGGAGTGAGAATGCCAGAAAGCCAAGGTGGACAGGGTGGGCTTACCTGATCTGGTTGACGCTATCCATCGGGCTTGTCTGGGTGCTTCATCTCTCTCTCTCTCTCTCTCTCCCTTAAGACGTCCAGCGAGCGGTCCCGTCAGCGGCCCTGTGTTCCGGGAGGTGGATGTCCACGGTGTGGCCTCTGTTTTGCCCCATTTTTTTTATTGTTATATTAAAAATTTTTTGAAACTTTCTGGTCCCTTGTTGGCAGTGTGCTCCAGAGCCGCATCAGGTGAAGCACTGAGTGAGGAAGAGCACTGAGAAACTGGAAGACCTGAGAGGCTCCACCTTGAATCCCTCCCACTTCAGCACCTCCCAACCTCCTGAACTCCTTAACTTCACCCCAGGCCAGGACAGTGAGTCATCAGCAACACTGTGAGCCAAATGCTGACTGTCAGAACTTTTACTGAAGTTAGAAGAAAATTGTTTTGAAAGCACCCATGGGCACTGGGGAAAACAGCAAAGAGCCAAGAGAGGGCCGAAATGTGAATAAAATTAATATTCATGGGTGTAGTGACACCTAGGAGCAGGATTAGGGTTAGGAGACCCTAATGGGAGTTCATAAAGATTCATAGGGAACCCCAAAGGTGGAGCCAAAGGAAGGATTGTGCAGGTCTAAGCCTGTATTAATATTAAAAAGGAACTCCTGAGGGGAGGTAAGGGGCAGAGCAGAGCCCCAAGTAAAAATCAAAGCAACCCAGGTGGACTAATTGGAAAAAGGGCAAATAAGCCCAAGGTGTTCCCATTTTTTCCTGACAAGCAATTAAGTACTAAGTGGGGCAGTGGGCAAGGGGTAAGGGGTAAGATGCTTGAATGGTTGTTTAGAGGGAACTAGTACCCAAGGTGCCCCAGAAAAAGTGGAAGGGGGTTAACCAGCTCACAGGGGTGGCATTGGGGTAATTGAAGAGAGCAATCATATAGGTCTGTTTACTGTTTATCCTATTACTTGCAATTGCCCCAAACAGGCATTTGGTGCTCCTGCAGCCTGCAATTGCCCCAAATTGTGTTCTGGTCACTGCAATTTGCCCTGAACTGTGTTCTGCAACCTGCAATTGCCCTGAACTGTGTTCTGCAACCTGCAATTGCCCTGGACTGTGTGATTTTGCTTCCTGAAACCTGCAATTTCCCAGAACTGTGTTCTGCAACCAGTAAGTGCCCTAAACTAAATTTGGCAAACTGCAATTTCTATGAACTGTGTTCTGCAACCTGCAATTGCCCTACATTGTGTTCTGCAACCTGCAATTGCCCTGAGCTGGGTTCTGCAACCTGCAATTGCTCTGAATTAGGACCCTGTGCCTCTGCAACCTCCGATTGTCCCAAACTGTGTTCTGCAACCTGCAATTGCCCCGAATCAGGACCCTGTGCCCCTGCAACCTGCGATTGCCCCAAACTGTGTTCTGCAACCTGCAATTGCTGAACTGTGTGGTTTTGCCCTCTGCAACCTGCAATTGCACTGAACTGAAAGTGTTGCATGCCAGATCCAAACTGTCAAAACTGTGTGCCCGTGGCTTCAAGTACACATCACCCAGAAAAAGTCTACAGCCAGCTGAGAGAAGGTTTAGTAGCTTGATTCAGCATCTCCATCATCCAGTCTCTGCATCTACGTGTCTTTGATTTAAAGGTCTTTTCTCTGAGTGTACTCAACCTGGAAGAATTCCTCCAGAGTCCCGTTTATTGTTTTCTGCTTGTTCCCAGGTTTCTTCCAGGCCCTGTGTAAGTCTTGACATCTGGTTTGTTGTTTTTTTACTCTTCACAGGTTCTTCAGGATCTGCCATCCCCTTCTACTATTTGATGCCCCATTTGTTATTTCGCTTTCCTTTTCAGGCTCATCAGGTGTTGGCGCCTAGAGGTCAGCAGCCCAGCTTGGCTTTGAAAGGTTTCATCATCCTGGTCATCTGTTCAGCATGGGTATTCTTCTCTTGTCTGCTGATTACGTCACAGCAGTCCACTGAAGGACTTCAGTGAGATCATCTGTCTTCAGCACCCATTGCTTTGTCCTGGCAGTCCACTGGGGGTCTTTGGCCAGATTGTCTGTCTTCAGCACCCAGTGTTTCATCCTGGCAGTCCACTGAAGGTCTTTGGCTGGATCATCTGTCTCCAACACCCATTGTTTCGTCCCGGTTGTCCACTGGAGGACCCAGACTGGACTAGTAACTAATAGTATATAGTGATTGGAGTACTCCATGGGAATCGCACACATTTAGGCTGAGGTGCACCTCAGGGTTGGGGTTAGACATAGCCTCATATCTAATACTTTTAGAGCCAAATATTTGTATATATAGGGACAGATATTCAAAGCTTTGCACGGTGCGCAAACCGTTTGCGCAGGATTAGCGTGGGTCTGCCATATTCAAAAGGCCAAATAGCATACGCAAACTGCATTAGCACCGGGCAAACCATAATTATATGCAAGTGAACATGAATACAGGCACTTTAAGATATTCAGCGACTAGCGCCACGCTTAGGTGTTTAGCGCAACATAGTGCGACCCTTAGTGCGGTACAAATTACTGCCCAGGAAAAGCTGGTCTTAATCCTGGGCAACCAGCTTTGCACAACATTGGTGCTTTGTGCGGTGTTAGAGCGGGAACAGCGTGGCTTGTGTGACCCTAACATATGATCATGACACATAGAAAATGCCAGATATGGAGGACACATGCTGCTCACTGATAGCACCACCATGATGACAACAGCTGCCACCAGTCCCAGCCAAGCACAGACTGTAAGAGGTGATCTGACCCACAGAGGACAGCATGGTAGTGTGGCCGTACAGCACACACCTGCAGACCACACATCTGTGGTGATCAATAGATGCCAGCACACACATGCAGCACTGTGAGCATGGTGGCAATTGAGGGGAGGGTGTACAGGTGGCCAGACCTCACCACAGCCCAGGTGTGGCCACAAGGCTGGAACACATCACACAGTGCACATGGACCAGTAGTGGGAATACCCCACCACCTGTGTGCCTGTTGGATCTTACATACCCCCCCAGCCACATACCGCACAACTGTACAGATGCCACAGCACACACAGACGGCCATGTATATGTCACTGTGAGCATCCCATGCCACAGGTGCAGCATCTGTGGAGCACACAACAGCAAAACAGTACTGTCCACTGTCAGTAATCACCTGCAAGCTGGGCCTGTCACTGTGTACAGTGCAGTGGTCATCACGGCCCTACATACCATAGGCATTGCTGTGTCCCTCACACTACCAGCCCCCTTGCTACTATAGTGTCTGCTGTGCACTGTAGCATGGCCTACAGTGTGATGGTTACATGCAGCACCACCACCGCCTGTGTCTATGCTGTGTTGTCCCTGGGGCACACAATGCTATGCTGTGCTGCATACATGTAGTCTGCAGCAACCATTATGCACTGTCAGACTGACCTACAGGTGGAGCTGCGGCCAGACCTGGCCAGCCCCTGTACTTCCAGACTGACCTACAGGTGGAGCTGTGGGACCCTGCAGTAACGCTGGGCAAACTGCATGCAAATCAGGGAATAATGTGATGCTAATTTGGCTGTTTGCCCAGAGACTACCTAAGTAGGCTCATTTGCATGTCACTTTTGAATATGGCAAATCTTAGCGCTGGGCAAACCTGTTTGCACCGGGCATTAGCTCCACGCTAAAGCCATGCTAACGTGTTAGCACGGCACTAACGGTTCGGGGAATATTATGCAGTTTAGATCGCTGTTCTTTCACATCTGCTGCTGTCTGCAGCTGTACAGGGTCCATGCATTTGCTGGCACACACATTGGCCACACAGTTCATCTCTACCTGCCCTCACGTCACTACGCACTGTGTTGTTGTTGTGGTTTGCACTTCCTGGTTGCTATATTCAGTGCTGTCTTATTCCAGGGCTACGTTTGCCCTGCACTCCCAGCCCAGTTTGCACAGCCTCACTCCCATGGTATGTTCAGAAGCTGTTTGCCCCAGGCAATTCCCTTTGAATATAGCTTGCTTTGTGCTACGGGCTAAGTTTGCCCACTGGGCAGTGTTAACTTAGCTCAGGGGCAAAGTTTTGAATATCTGGACCATAGTGTCTTAAGGTCTATTGTATAGCAAGTCTAATAGAGTGTTATTTCCCCCTTATCCCTTGGGACTGTATCTTTATTTATTTTTGTTGTTCACTTATTTGGATTTCGGATTACAAGTACCTTTGAGCTGAAAGCACTTTTACAAAGGTTTCATATCAGAGAGTAGTATAAACGTACATACATAAACTGAAAAAGAAGCATGATTAATTATACAGAGGGATGCGAAAACAGGCATTTTGAGTCAGACTAGCGTGCAATATGAAAGCAGCAATCACAAGGGTTCATTAGAGTTGCCAGGTTACACGAGTGCAATAAACAAATGGAGCACAATGGTTCCATGTCATAATAACGATCACAAAATAGTGATTGCTATTATGGCAAGTGTATATCGCCGAAAGCAAATCGGCGATATGCACATCACAGCGACCCAACATCTGGCAACCAAAAAAAGTGTTTTGGGGGGCTGCGACCCCCTATGCCCCCCCCCCTTGTAGGGGTCTTTTCCCCCCACACACCTCTGAATTTAGATTACTAACTCCAGGGGCATGCATGTTGGGGAGGGGGCGACACTCTAGTTGCCGCAGCAAAAATAAAGGCAGCAGCCACAGGCAGTGGCAAAAGTTCTCATGCCGGTCCCCAGCCCCAAACCCGGTACCTGCTCCACTAGAGCTAGCCACCCTCACTGCCACATCACACGGCTAGCTCGGTAGCAGCAAGCACACTAGTTCCCTACAAACCCCTTCCTTATCTCTCCCCTTCCTCTCGCTATCCCCCCTTCTGATCACCATTCCCTACCCTCACCTTCGTGAAGGGTCATTACCCTTGCAGGGTAACCCATGAGTAAAGCGTCCAATATGAGTCCCCATTTTGATGGTCGCTCATATTAGTTTGCTATACTCACTGGATACTGAGCACAACATAGCAGTACAAAACATTGTATTAAGTGCTGCCGATTAGACTGGTCAGCTGAAAAAGGCATTGTCGAGAGTTGGGTGTAGTGTTGCTCAGATAGTATCCTATAAATTAGGATACCATCAGATGCCCGATGTTCGGCCAGATAGTGGATCTGGTCAGATAGTAGCGCTATCAGACCATGGATCTGACCGTCCTGGATCCAGGTCAGATCCCCCTGATCCAATGTCAGATCCCTGGATCTAACACTGGATCTGATGTTGGATCCCTGGATCTGACATCGGATCCTTGGATCCGACTTCGGATAATGTGGGATCTGACCTGGGATCCGACTTCCAACTTAGGTCGGATCCCAGGTCAGATACTGCCACTATCTGATGGATCACAATTGATCCACAAAGGCACTCATCTGAGCATCTCTAGTTGGGTGGAGGAGGGGTGAGGACAGAAGGACAAGGGAGGTGAGGGCAATGAAAGAGGGGATAAGAAAAAAGTAGAAGATAGGGAGGAGTGACCTGGAACCAACATCATTGCTGCTGAGTGCAGAAAAGTCAGCAGAATGTAGTGTGCTGTCATTAACAACTTATGCTGGACAGTCACAGCCACAAAGTGCTGAGAGGTGCATCCTCAGGATCTTTTTAAAAGGGCCAAACTTCATTTCAGCCAGGATATCACTTCCAAGTGAGTTGAGCCAATTAGGGGCCTGGTACTTCAATGATCCTTGCCCTTGTGAATGCGGCAAAAAGGGACATTGAAAGGCAGACTTTTTGAACCTCTGGTGCAGTGGGGATTAGTTGTGATTCATAGGAGGGTCTTCCTCCTTTGTGGTTATCAATAAATCCTGTTCAGCATCTGATCCTTGTCTACAACTCCTGCCTCTCCTTATCCGGTGACTCCATCCACCTACTTTGAACCTGAAGTGGCCCCTTGCCATTCCACCTGCTGAGGGCAACACTGGTGTTGGTAGACTGTATTCAGCTCACTAGGATCATTGCATCATACCACCACTCTTCGATCCAACCACCCACACAGCATACCGCCACAACACCTGTGCTGGGAGATCAGAAAGAGAAGAAAGAACAGAGCAATGGCTCACAAGAAAGAGCAGGTAGAGCACAGTCACATGACACAAGGGACCAGTGTGCCTGCAGTCTCCACCAATCCCCTTCGGGCCATGCTGTGCAATGCCAGGTCAATGAGGAACAAGACAGCAATTATGGCAGATTTGATTTCATCAGTCAATCGGGCTTGCATTATGGAGACCTGGTTGGGAGATGATGCCAGGTCAGTTTTGGAGGCAGCTGTCCCTACTGGGGGACTTCAACACCTGGGTCGACAACAAGTCCTTACATCTTGGATGCAACCTCCTCCAGTTGAGGACATCACTGGGTCTGACACAAGCAGTTGCTTCTGCGGCCCATCACCATGGCCACACTGGACTTGGTGTTCTCAATGGGTCTTGAGGTCATGAACCTCATGACTGATCAGGTCATTTGGTCCAATCATTGCCTGGTAGAGTTCTCATTTGGGGCCCCCATACTAATCCCTCCCCTGTAGAGATGGTTGAGGGGATTGTCCCAAGGGGGACTGTTGGTGGTAGTTCACTTATCTGGTGTGAGTTCTGCATGTGCAAATGGCATGGGTGAGATGGTGGCTGCCTATAATAATGCCATCTCCAAGGCGCTCGACTCCATCGCACCAGTCTATACACAACCCAGTTCTTCTCGCTTGAGGCCCCTATGGTTTGATGGGGCTGTCAAGGAGAAGAAGATCAAGGTTCGGAAGTTAGAGCATTGCTAGCAGAGGACCTGTTCCGAGCAGGATAAAATTGCCTTGCAAGCTCACTATCATGGAGTACCAAGGGGCAACTGACCATAAGAAGACAGAGTTCCTGTCCAGGGAGATTGCTGCAGGGAGGAACAGACCAGCTCAGCTTTTTCAGACTGTGGACAGACTACTTCATCTGGTCTGTCTGCAGCTGAACAAAGCATTTTCAGTCACATTGTGCGATGAGTTTGCTCAGTTCTTCTTTGACAGGGTGTCCTCTATTCGGTCCTGGATCTCCCCAGCAGGACAATGTTTGCACTGCGTGGCCAGCCTGGTAGGAGCATGGGCACTCCTATTGTCTGGAAGCCCATTGGAGGTGGCTGAAGTTGTTGAGGTGATCTCAAAGTTGCGGCCCACTTCTTGTGAACTGGCCCTGGCCCCGATCCATCTCCTAGTGGGATGCACTGAGACTGTTGGTCCAGTATTTACTGGGATAATCCAGTGTTCACTTTTGAAGGGGATCTTCCCTGATGCCTTGAAGGAGAAACTCATGAGACCCCTCCTGAATAAACCATAATTCGGCCCTGATGTCCTGGCGAATTATCGACTAATCTCCAACTCCCATTCTTAGGGAAGGTTGTTGAGAAAATAGTGGCACTGCAGCTCGAGGTGTACCTCACAGCATATGACATCTAAGCCATCCCAGTCTGGTTTCAGAGCTAGGCATAGCACTGAAATGGCATTGGTCAAGGTGCAAAATGACCTCCTCAGGGTGAGAGATAGAGGAGACCAGTCAATTCTCATTCTCCTCAATCTCTTCTCAGCATTCGACACCATAGACTACATTGTGCTTCTGGAGCTCCTTAGAGAATATTGTGGACTCGCCGGTACTGTCATCAACTGGTTTGAGTCCTATCTCTTGGGTAGGAAGCAACAGGTAGTGATGGTGAGTTTTTCCTTCTCCCTGAAGCTCCTGCCATGCGGAGTTCCTCAAGGACTGATCCTGTTGCTGATGCTGTTCGTGGTGCACATGCTACCCCGGGTGACCTAATTAGACTGTACAATCTGGGTTTTCACTGCTATGCAGATGATACCCAGTTGTACATGTCTTTTGCCCCTGGAATTAAATACGCTCATAGAGCTATCATGGCAATTATAACAGATTAGCAGTTATAATGCACACCAACAGGTAGGCAGTGCACCACTGGGGGAATTCATCAGAGTTAGAAATGTAGCACAGTTTTAATTCACCAGCAAAGTTGGTGCAAATTTCATGGTGACCACACCCTTTTTTTTTTAAAGAAACAGTAAAAGATCCCCCCCATGTGATGTGCTGTAACGCCACCACCTCCCATCTCCCAAAAATGTGCTATCAAGTACCCTCCTCCCATCCCCCACTATCACCCTGCTCCACCCTGGCAAATGGCAAAGAGTTAAGTAGGACAGTCATGGGGCTCCGAGTTAGTCAGAAGTTCCTTACCCAACCTCCCCCCCCACACACCAAACACAATCCCCCACCTCCTCCCACATGAGTCACAGCACCAGGTCAAGACAGAGTAAGTGATAACAAGCCCCCACCACCCCACCCCACTCTGGTCCCCACCATCCTCCTCCCCCCACCAGCACCCAGAAACAAAAATCTTTAGAAAGGAAAATGATCCCCCAGTGCAGAGTTTCTGCTCTTTTCAGTGTCAACCTCGGTAATGACACGAATGAACGAATTGTGACATCTTTGCTCTTAATAAAACTCGACTGACTGAAAAATCAGAAAAATTCAATTTTCGGGGTGAATAACTACATGAGTTGTGGTTATTAATGAAGCAAAGTTGCTGAAATTTGCGAATTTGGTGCAATTCAAATTTCAGAAACTCTAGTCAGAGTGCAGGAATTGTGAGGCAGTCATGGCCTGGAGGGTGGTCTGTATCTATGGTCAGTGCTTCAGCTATAGGATGGTGCAGCTGTTGGGAGCTAAGTTTGAGGCTGCTAGGGTGGAAATCCATTTCGTAAGAGCCAAGGCCAGTGAGCAACAATGAGGACTACAGGTGCCACTGCCTCAGTGGACACAGAGACCCAAACAGGGCCAGTGGGCAGTAGTCAGGAGGAAGGGTGGGAGGGGACATGAGGGTGTATCAGCAGAGCCTTCAGTACCCACTTCTAACAGGTTTCATCCACTGTTGAAGGAGCTCTCCCCTGGATTGCCCCCGGAAAAGGGTGAGTACCAATGGTCCAGATATGGGGGTTTCAGCAAACTTGCATGATCCATGGAAGGGTGGAGAGCCCAAAGGAAGTACTGTAGTAGAAAGGCCTGGTAGTAGTGGATTCAGTTGTCAGGGTCACAGGTTGGATAGTGCATTACACACCAGATGTCATAAAGGAGGATCACTATTTCCCAGGGACAAAAGCAGACACTCTCTGAAAGAAGGTGCTGAAACTCAAAAGGATAGATGAGGGGAGACCAGGTATGATAGTGTATGTAGGTATGAATGATCTAGCCTGGAGAGGTGTGGAGGAAATGAAAGAAAGTTTTTACACCTTAGGCCAAGTGATAAGTGATAGGGCAGGTGTGGTGACCTTCTCTGAGGTTGTAGCACAGCCATGCTGTATTTGCAGGCAGCAGCTGAAAACATAACAGGTTAGTGTGTAGCTGAAGGGCTGGTGCCAATTGCAAACCCTCCAGTTCTTAGGAGATTGGGGCCACACCTAGTGGGGATGATGGTTGTCTAAGATACATGGTTTCCACTCCAACTGGGAGGGCACCAGAGTGCGGGGGAATAGGTCACACAGTGTCTAGAAAAAACTTTAAACTTGGCAAGGGGAAACAGTACAGTTGATCAAACTGGATTCAAGTGTAAGAAGGTCAAGCAGGGATAGGCGTGGGGTGCACCTGGGGAACTCAGTTCTGGGAGTGAAATTAAAGGTCTGACTCAGTTCCAGAAGCAAAATGGGAATGGACTGCTCCTGTGTAAAATGTACTCCCCAAAATGCATAACACTGACTAAATAAAGTCTAACAGTGCAACATATAATGAGGAACTGCATCCCCAGACCCCTGTTAGGTATGTTTGGTCCTACATCAAAGGTGGTGGGGTCACCAGTGAATTTTTTACCATGGCCATTGAGGTCAACATTAACATGGTGCAAGTGGTGAAGGACAACAGGAGAGTAGAGGAGATGTGCAGAGCAGTAGAGGCAACCAGGGACAACTACCATAAAATAGATATCGGGGGGGGTTCCAGTGGTGCAGAGCATTGAGGCACTGGTTGCCACACCTGCCACCACACTATTGACCCAGATTCAAGAATGAACCAAGGTCACTGGGGGTTGGCCAGGGAGGGAGAGGATTGAGCATCCAGGAGACAGCCCTCCTCTCCTGTAAAGGGGGACATGGTGCCCATGAAAGTCTGGCCCCTAGAAATGGCTTGGGGCAGGCAGCCATGGACCATAACACAGTGGACAAAGGGAGTGACGGCCACTGTGGTCCTGTACATGGGACCGTGAACAGGGCTGTCTTGGGTGGCACTCCACGCCCTCTCCCTTGGAGAGAAAATGGAGGGAAACAGGCAGTTCCTGGTCTGGCTGGCTGTCTCAAGCCACCTGCAGGCCCTGTACCTGGTGAGCACCCAGGTCATGCAGCAAAAGCATGACCATATGTCACAGCAGAAAGCTGTGGTGACTGGGGATGTTCAGTCATGCTGGGAATTGGCTCAGGAGAAAGAAATTAACCATAACAAACAAACAAAACAAAAAAGATATCAGAAGGGGTACAGCAGGTAAGAAGGGTGATTGTGTGCAAGAAGCCTTTTAAACAAAAACTGTGTCCCCCAGGCAATAATGGTGAAGGCACAGTTAGATGTGGTGGCTATAATAGAGACATGGGTGACTTAGCACCATGATTGGGATCTGCAGATACCAGGCTTCATATTGTTCAGATGGGATAGAAATAAAGAGAGAGAAGGCAGTGTGGCATTGTATGTGAAGGTGGTAATCCTTGCCCCAGAGATCCAGGGTGGTATCAGAGCTAAAGAGACAGAGACAACCTGGGTAGATGCCATAGTAGAGGGAAAAATATAAATATGATTGTAGTTGTCTAGCCCCATAGACTTGCATTGGAGTGTGTCCCCATGCTCTCCATTCTTAGACATCACAAAATGTCTGAGCATGGGGGCAGGGCTGGCACACCAGAAAGAGGAAGCTATAGTTGTCTATAGGCTTCCAGCACAGAGGGAGGAGGCAGACAAGTCTGAAAATGAGATTAACAGAATAGAAGAGCTGCAGGAGGTTTTGATATTGGGAGACTTCAGTCACCAGATATGGATTGGAATACTCCAGTCCTTCCTAGTTCCACCAAATGATTGTTGCCAGTGCCAAGTACTATACACATATATAATAAAACACAATCTCAGCCCAGCTGGTCACTGTAACAACATGTAGTATTACATCATACTGCAGATGCTGTATTATATGGACTTTGGACTCACTGATACTATTATTTTTATTTCTCCTTGCTCTTTGCGTTCATTCAAGTAATCCTGGCTTTTCCTGTCCTGGCCTGACTTGTTGCCACTGTCTGATGTATGCCTCTTGTATGCCACCTGTAGTAAGAAGTAGACCCTATTCACAAAAGATTTTTACCACAGGCACAATGAGAGAAATTCTCTCGTGCCTGTGGTAAAAACCTTTTGTGAATAGGGTCTACTTCTTAATACAGGAGGCATACATCAGACAGTGGCAACAAGCTCAGACTCAGCATGTTTCATTCAGGTATCATATTTGAAATTAATGTGAGGAATGCTGACTTTCAGAAATCCCAAACGCTAAGTGTTTTCTGATGACAAACAGGATCTTGTGTCAGTGATAACATTACCAGCTGAACTAAACAATCATTCTGAATAAACATTAGAAGGAAATCAATTCGTGTACTTCATAGCAATTTGTATTAAAGTAGGACACATATTTTTTTTAGATTGCCAGTATTTCAAAGGATTTGCTTCCAATCAGTATTGGGCTCTTCCATGAGCATTTCAACAATGGTCTGTGCTGAGGCTGTGTTAGAAGAAGTGGTTGAAGAAGTTACAGTGACATCTTGCGAGAGACTCCAGGGACCTGAAGTTTAACTGTGCAGTTGTGAAACACTGCTATTTTGTGATGGTGGTGAAGATGAAGACGACCCTGGTGAAGTAGGCAAAAAAGAGAAAGAAGAAAAAACACCTGGAACACCAGAGAAGGGGCTGCCTTACGCTGTGTTATGCGTGAAGAAGATTGTTCTGAATTTGATTCTGTACTCATTCCATGATAGCATGGACTTTATGAATTATTTATTGTCTGTTTCATTCAGCAGTTGCTTTAATTTGTGTCATAGGTCCAAGATTATTGCTTTAATATAGTAGATAGGCTGAAGTATTTAATGCAATTTTTTCTCTTCAGCAACTTTTTTGATCATACATTTGGTCAGATCTTTCTGCATTCTGGTAGGCAACCTGTTTGTGCCAGCAGTGGCAGCAGCATGTGGGATGGGATTGTCTACATTCTCTAAACTGTCCCTCATCAGATTCTGAATCAGAGTTGCCGTGTTAGCATTCACCCTCTCTGGTAATTTCTTCAAATGGCTAAAGAAGTAAAATTACAAACTGCAGCATAGCCCACTTGGGTTGAGTGATATAAATGTCTGCATCAACAATTTTATTTTCCAAGGCTCTTGTTAGTCATGTAATGGATTTAAGGTATACTAAAAGCTGCCATACTCTGTAAAATCCTATGCAAAAATAGCCCCATAGACTTGCACTGGAGTGTGTCCCCTTGATCTCAATTCTTAGACATCACAAAATGTCTGAGCATGGGGGCAGGACTGGCACACCAGAAAGAGGAAGCTATCAGCTAGCTGTATCTTCATCCAAATTTATGATACATTCTGTCATGATGGGGACACCTGGAAAATATATAAAGACTGCACAGGAAAACTCATGCAGGAGCCAGGCACTGAAAAATATGTTTAAAAATTAGAACTGTAACAACAGGAAGAATTGTAACACCTTCTTTTAAATTGCAGCAGAGTAGTCTTTCTTGTTTGTTTTTGCTACTTGGCCCTCCCACCCACAGTGCTGAGTCCTCTGTCTCTTTCTATATCTCTCTCCTTTCTACTCCTTCCTCTCGGCAGCCAACCAGAACCCCTGTTGTTGTTGTTTTCAATTTATAATTGTTTTGTAGGTTTTCCATTTCTTTACTAGCTGGCCCTCCTTTCTGCTCCTTCTTCATCCTCGCATCTCTCCTCTTACCCTGCCCACGCCATGGCTCACACTCTCCTGTCTGAGTCTGTTGCACAATTCAGCAGTATTTATACTGCTGAGCAGAGTCACATGACTATTCTGCCTGCCAGCTGTTGCTGTTGGCTGTGGTTATGGCTACCCCCAATGTGCTGCCAATGGTCTGTTGTGTCTACCAGTCCCCTTCCCATGTCGCCTAGTCCCCTTCCCCCCTCCCCATCCAAAAAAGTTAGTTTAATGGCACCAAATCCATTCTTTTCTAGTCCCAGCACCACCATATCACCCTGACTCACCCAGTCCCCTCTTACCACCCACGCCCAGCAAGGCAGTAGACCTGCTTACTCTCCCCTTCTCTACTTCTCCCACTCCTCCCCCACCCATATGGCACCAGGCACCATGTTCCTTCTCCTCCCCACATTGCCCTGACTCACCAAGTCCTTTTCTCTGCTCACTGCATCTCTCCTCTGCTTACTGTGTCTCTTCTCAGTTTCTCCCCACCTCGTACTATTACTCCCCACTTTACCCACTGACTTGGAACCGGACTCAATTGACCAAGTCCACATTTATCCAAGTCCATGGGTAGCTGCTGAATCTGAGGGGATTCTGTTTTCAAAAAGAGCAGGCAACTCAGCCCTAGAGGGCATACTGTAGGGCATGCCTGTGCTTAGGGGGTTTCAGATGGTTCAGCTCCCCAGAAGCCCCTTATAAACAATTACACCTTTTGACTGACTCACCCTTTCTTAGGAGAGGAGCAGATGCCATGGGTGCAAACCCAGGCAGTGCACATCGGAGGGGTGGCTGGCCCCTTTACACACAGACAACAGATATGGCTGCACCAACAAGCAGAAGACTAGGTAAGATGCATACATTTATTTAATCCAATGTTGGCATTATACAGTTAATATGGTTAATTTACTCACATTTAGGTGCTCAAAGTGCTGGTATGGTGCCCCCGGTGCTTCGCTCCACCATGGAGCTTCACCAGGGGGTGTGGCAGTAACCAGGAATGGCCCACAATAAAAACTCTGTCACAAACATCATATGACTTCCCTGTATGACCAAGTGGTCCCAGGTACAAATACAGAAAGTGTGCTGGTAGAATATATTATCAAAAATATGACAAAACAGTGACCGTTGTGCTTATAGAAATAAGCAGTCCAAACAATTAAAATAATACAAAAATACACAAAAAAAACCTTGCCTTTATCAATAAATCATCTTAAAGCAATTGCTCCTAAATATTTACTATGATTTATGCGGAGAAGGGGGAATGAGGCAGGGGGGATCGGAAAATTGATATCACAACCAGGTCTCGATGACTGCATAAACATTTACATTAACATGTCACATTATATTAGGATTACATAAGTAAGGGCTATCCTGAGAGAGTTTGTTTGGGAGAGGAAAGGCATAGGTAATGAATACTGCAATGTTCATAATTTTTTACCTCTTTGGATTTACTACGTCCAGAGAGGGATCCAATTTACACTTTGTGCCATAGACAGAGAGAGAGAGAACGAGACAAGGGAACACACTGAAGCTGGAATTTAAGGATCTATAAAGAAAAACAAAATACATTAAATTAAATATGTATGGCTGTTTTAATTCTTTATACTCTTTTTCATGCTCTTTATCTTTCTTTTATTATGCATTTTTCATACAACTGAAATCATCTACAGACGTGGTTTCAAATCAGATTCATCATGTAACTCAGTCAGTTTCAGAATCAGCAGTCTGAATATCCATTAACTTCCCTGTTGCAAGAGTAGATGAAGTTTGTCTGCATGTCCATCTCTTTCTTTAGGTTTGACACCCACTCAAGCCTCACAAAATATAATCCATGTGGACTGGAGTTGTGGTACTCCTTGAAGTGTGCATCTATAGGAGTGTCCTTCCTCTCATTTATAATGGGGTGTACAGTATATGCTCCCAAATTCTTTTTTTGAGATTACGAATTGTCCTACCTACATAAATCATGCCACACTGGCACTATAAACCACAGATGTTGTGACACAGGTAATTAATTCATGTATTATCATTTTTTGGATGCTGCAGGGTATGTGAGATCCTTCCCTGGTTTTTGCATAGCAACACACATTACACCTGTTACATTTGTGGAAACCTACTGGTCTTTAACGTAATGAGTTCAGGGATGGTGAAGAATGTTTTCCAAACTGACTGTGAACCAGTTTCTTTCTAAGACTGTTCCCCCTACTAAAAGTTATCCTTGGCTTTTCTCCCACAATTTTTGCTGTCTCCTCATCTCCCATCAGTATTGTCTTTTTTTGTCTTTCCTGTAACCATAACATTATTTTCCTTGTAACTGTTACATCCCTTGGAATCGAAGAGAAATAATTCTGGAGATACTCTTCCATGCTGGATTTTTTCAAATATGGACGGGAGGATATGAGCAGGAAATTATTAGTGCTAACACAACTAAGCACTTAATGGATATTATAGCAGAAGAAAACCTTGCACTGATGCAAGCACCCCTTCACTTTGTTGGTCGACAGACATTACAGTACCGTTGATGGGGGAGGCATGACACAGGGTACTCCTGTGTCTAGGAGTTATTTAGGATGGTGCAGCTCAACAGGAGCCCCTTGCAAACAATCACACCTTTTGACTCATTTATGCTTTCTCCTTGTCCTAGGAGTTGATAACACAGGCACTATGGTTTGGTGAAAACAAACACTCAAACGCAGAGATAGTGGTATCTAGTCCATGACTCTCCTTTACTGTTGCAGCTGCTATGATGTGAACACAATAGTCAAGTCATCTGGTCACAAAGACCCAAATCGGTTTGACTTCTATATAATTCATTACTAACTCCTATGAGTATTCCTTGGTTCCAACACCACAGCAACAGTCTATCTTGCATCCATGTCCTGTACTCTCTCAGTTCATATTTTACCAGCCTTTTCTAGGCCTTTAGAATTTTCTTGGTCCCACCATAACTATCTGCGCATGGGGAATCTCAGCTCCCTGAGTTGAGAGCTTTTGGTTTGAGCCACAACCCAGCATTTCTGTTGGGGCACACTAAGCTGTAACAGCTTGTCAGTTATGGGTATTACCCAAAGCACTAGGTGTGGGGCTAGAACCCATGCCCATTTATCTTCCGGCCCCAGAGGCTAGCATGTTATCCACTGCAAGTGTCCAGCTTTACCTTACTGGGGACAATCCCCACATTCTCTGAGACTCTCTCCTACCTATAACTCAGTGATTCTCTCCTCACATGGCTCAATGCACAGCTCCAGTCCTAGTTCATTTCAATCCTTCATTGTCATTGGACGCCCTGGATATAGGCTTACTGATGTTGCCCCTCAAATCTGCATTATCCTTGATCCTTCTTCACAAGAATCCTCCTCATGCTCACAGCCCATTAGGTGACACTCCTAGAGTACATACCACCCGGTATTCCCTAGCCCTCCCCAAGACCCTTCTAACTTTCCCACTCTAGGGTCATGGGTTTGATGCCCACCTCAGACCTGCAGGTTATGGAATGTTACACACCATTCCAGGTGCCACATGTAATGCACAACACCTCTTGCACACACACAGGATGTCAAGACCTCATGCACCTCCAAGCCTCGAGGGTGGAAAGGCACTCCATACCCAGGCAGAAGCCCATATTGAGAACTGACCCACCTGGTCCATATCCAGAGCCAGCTACTCTAATTAACCACATTATGGGCTCATCCATCCTTGAGTATATCAGTTTACCTCAGCACATCCAGCCACAGTGCTTGTATGCCTGAGGAGGATCCCCCAGCCAGCACCCTGGGGAAGGGCACTGCACTCTTTCCCTGCCCGTTAGCCAAGGCAACTGTTGATGAAGGCCCCGGAGCCTTGATGCTCTCTTCCCTACTGCCTTAGCTGGCTAGCCCTTTTCTTACTGTAGCCAGCTTCCCTCGAACACCGGGTCATAATGGCCCCTTTTATATTGCTATGCTCCTCCCATCCCCTCTATCCCACACTGTGGATGATGATGACGCATCTTATCCCTCTTCAGGGCATGGCTAGTAACAACCCTACCTCCTACCATCAGGGAGTGGGTTGTCACATTGATCAAAAAAAATCAACACACTTCACCATGGTTGGCAGGAAATAAAGAAACAGCTTATAACTTTACCTTTCCTTTTCCAGAAATGTAGCTGAAAAACAAGCTTTCACAACTTTGTGATTTCAAACATGTGGTCTGGCTTACTTAAGAGAGCATTTTATTAAAGCAAAAAAGAGAAGAGGCTTTGTGCATGTAATTTGCAACTAGTGGAAGCACTATGACATTGTTTACTATCATTCTTTGTCCCTTTCATTGAAAAGGGAGAACTATCTAAATAATACCATTAATGATACTAAGGGTTTACCACAACAGACATTAAATGAAATCATTAAAGCAACATCTGAACAGATCACAAAAATGATGAAAGGGTGGCTAGAGCTATGCAATAACTTAATCTTAATAGAAAAGCAGTATTCACTATAGTGGCCACAAAAAGTCCCCATTGCTTATATACTACAGCAAGCGTGGTAGCGTGGTAGCATGTACTGCAGCAACCTGAAGGCATGCTGGAGTAAGAGGGAACTTTTTATGGCCAGCACTGCAGTAAAAAAAAAAAAAAACAGAAACAACATATGATGGGCTAAACAACTCTGATGAGTTACAATAATTGTTTTATATTTGTACTCGGGCAATACAATATGTGACAGTGAACAACTATTGTAGTTTAACAACTGTAATGATGCTGATATTTAATTTATTTTGAGATGATCAGATGGTCACTCAATTAACTTAAATTGAACTGAACACGAAGCACAGCCTTCTCTATACCTGACAACACATCAAAACCAATTCTGCCCTACAAACATCCTACTGTGCACAACAGTTATGCACTACTTTCACCCAAAGTAATGTCCCACAGCTGTGCAAGTCTCCAGGGCAAACAACCCACACAAGCTAGTGTTTGCCGCACTGCACCCCAATAGCTGCCCTGTAGTAACCTTATCTCCTAGTTTGGTGTTCCAGTTTATAAACATTATTATCTTTTATTTTAGAACAGCCTGGTTGATTTTAAAGATCAGCTACAGTATGCTTTTCAATATGTACATGATGTTTCAGCTATTTCAATTTACGTGGCTGCAGCTTTTTCGCCCTGGAACCTGAACCAGACAATCTCAGAGGCTAATCAGGGTCAGGCCTGGTCTGTAGTCGGATGACAGCTCTCCAGTGAACAGCAGGTGCTGCGGGAAGTGGTGTTGGTAGCTCTGCAGGCAGCACCCCCGCCTTGGTTAAAAGCAACGGGGTGTTAAGGGGATACTGTGTTGTCGGAGGTGCTGTCTTTTGGATGAGACATTAAACTGAGGTCCCATCCACCTGTTCTGGTGGTTATTCAGGTTGATGTTAAAGATCCCATGCCACTTCTCAAAAAGAGAAGGGGAATTTTTATTGAAAACAACATGACAAAAACAAAACACACTTTACATTATAATAGAAAAATAAACACACAGAAACTAAACTAAAATCTTTCATAATAAAATAAAAAAATAAACTAAGAGAAACAACAAAAATGGGAAAATGGGAAAAAAATTGCAAAAAAAGCCAGAAATTGAAAGAGCAAAAAAAAAAGACCTGACGATGTCTTATTTAGGTATGTCCAAGTAAATAACATTCATTACAAAACTGGATAACTCGATCTGAAAGAATAATCCAAAAGACAGTTAAAGCATTTCAGAAGCCAGAATTCATGCATAATATGGTCACTGTGGTTGGGTTCCAGGTCATAATGGCGATCGCCAAATAGCGCTTGCCGTTACAGCGAGTGTGCATCACCGAAAAACCAAAACAGTGATGTACACTCCCAGCAAGGCAACACCGGGGAACACAAATATTTTTTTATGAGGGGGGCATCCCCCCACCCCATGCACCCCTCTTACTAAGGATTCTCAACCCCAGGGGGAAGGGGGAGAAACTTGTAAAAAAAAAAAGAAAATACTCCCACCAGCAAAACACAAAATACTGTGCACCCTCCCCACTGTAGCCAGCCACCCTCACCACCACACCACAAGGCCAGCTCAGCAGCCTCTTGCCGCACTACCTCCCACATACCTTCCCTCCTCTTCCATTCTCCATCCTGTGCTTCCAGCTGCCTTGCTGTTCACACATCACTACCCTTTCAGGGTAGCTCACATAATGAGAGCTGAACTTGAGTCACTCATGTTCAAGTCGTTCAAGTTCAGTCGCCGTTTTGACAGGTTACCCTATGGCTGTGGTGCTGCTAGTCAGAGGAAGTGGTACTAACATAGAAATATAGAAATAGTGTAACCCAGGGCCGGTATGCCATTTGTATCTGACAGCAATACCAGGTGGGCTGGGTTCGGGGAGGAATAGGTCACTCGGCACAAAGGCTAGGTTTGGCTACTCTGCACAAGGGGAACCATGTAATTCCGAACACAGGAAGCAATAACTGTAATGTCCAATACCAGAAGTGAGATTCTAAAGTGTGGCTTTTTATTCACATCCAAACAGGATAAACAAAGCACAGATGGACCCCCCACAGGGCTACACTCCTGGTAATGCAGATTAAAAGAGACTAGAACACTTCCTCAAAACTTTAGCTCTCAGGCTCTGAACTGACTGGGCACACAGCCCGGACTTGCATGCTGCTTTGGGTTACACAGCCCAAACTTGTACACTGTTCTGGGTTTTCCCTGGCTCGGCTCCCTTACTAGCCACTTGGACACCTTCCATACTTAATGGAAACATTTTCTGGTGGCTCCCTAACCCACCTAAGAGCACCTTGGCTCCATCAGGGAAGTCTTCCTTTCAATCCCACATCTGGGTACTTTCCTCAGGCACTGGCTAAGTACCTGAGAGAAAGTAAAAGGTGTCTCAGAGCAAATCCATAGAGGTGAATTTGGTTACTACTGATGGGGGGGTCTCCCACCTCTCGCTCCCACAATTCATACCAGCCCATTTCTCTGGAAAGTAAACACCTCATCCTGTAAAGCCTTGCAATGTAGATTCTTGCTAAATGTATATCACATTCCATCTACTTGTCTTGCTTCCCATTTATGCTGGACTTGAACATACTTGAATTAAGTGGTAATGTCCATTACTCTAGACCTCCCACAGATTAAGCAGTCCAATCCCCACTTTCCAACTGTACTTGTCTGTCTTTTCCTGACTCCACAGTAACAGTCCCTTTAGTTTCCTTCTGTTCAGGTGAAAAACACTTGGCCCTTTTTCAGAGCAAACTCACCCTTTGGTTGCAGGTGCCCCACAGGCATTTTCTCCACAAGGAATTTCTCTCTTAGAGCTTTTAGTGCCTCAGCACAACTTGAACAGGCAGCTTCTTTCCCTTAGCCAGACCCAGGGGGGTTGCCCCTGGAAAACAGGCAAAAACCTTCCCCCAGCCCCTCAGGGATGGGGCTCTTGAACCATTGAAAGAATTCTCCACCACTTCAATTACCAGTTCCTGTGTTCCTCTTCAGGTGGAAACACACACCTTACAAAAGTAGCTCTGAAACAGAGCTTAAAGCTCTGAGGGCCTGCTCACACTCAGCTGTACTACTGTCTCTCACTCAGACTGCACACAGACTGAATTCAAAATCCTCAACGTTCTACACTAACCTCCAACTGCAACATTCCAGTGTGGCTTATGCAGCTGCGAAAATTCTAAAATGATGTCATCCCTCAGTCTCAGCTGAGACTGAGAACAGAGTGAGATAGTGTGAAATCCATTTAGCTGGAGTTTCACAAGCTGCCTTCCCTGCTTACCACTAGGTCTTACTGGGATTTTAGTAACCCCGGGTAAGAGGGGGGGTTACACTAGAAACATAGAATTTGATAGCAAATAAGGAATGCTTAACCCACTCATTCTACCCATTTTTCACTACCTACAATATCAACACTGACTCTAATCAAATTCTGTCTCTTTCTCCCCCCTTCCTTTCCACTAAGATACCCTTATGCATATCCATGTATTCTTGAACCCCACCACTGCCTTTTCCCCCACCCTCTCCACTAGAAGGCAGTTCTAGGAACCCACCACTCTTTCTGTGAAGAAGTACTTCCTCATATCCCTTCTGAATCTAACCCCCTCCAGCTTCACAGCATGTCCTCTTGTTCTTGAGCCAATTTATTTCTGAAAAATACTTCCCTCCTGCACCTTATTTATCCCCATGAGGTATTAAATGGACTCTATCGTATCCCCCCTCTCCCTTCTCTCTTCCAGAGTGTACATATTGAGGTTCTTTAGTCTCTTGTCAGATGGCTTTTGGTGTAGCCCTCACACCATTTTAGCTGCTGTCCTCTGGACAGCCTCAACTCTATGTCCTTCCAGAAATGTGATCTCCAGAACAGGACACAGTACTCCAGGTAGGTTCTTGCCAGAAAGTTATATAGGGGCAACACCACCTCCCTATTCCTGCTGGTGATACCACTCCTATGCATCTCGGTATCCCACTAGCCCTCCCAAATGCTTTGTTGCAGTGTCTGGTCACCTTTAGGTCATCCAGTATGATTATACCCAGATCTCTTCCTGCTTCATGGTTGTCAGTACTACTCTTTCCATTTTGTACTCTGCCCTCAGGTTTCTGTGCCCTAAGTGCATTCTTTTGCACTTTTTTCACATTGAAACCCACCTGCCATACCCTTGACCACTCCTCAAGATTTTTCAGGTTTCTGCTCATGCTTTCTACCCACCTTGAAGTGTCTTCCCTACTGAAGTTGTTGGCGCCATCTGCAATGAGGCAGACCTTCCTTTCCAGCTCCTCTGCAATGTCACATACAAAGACATTAAAGAGGACCAGTCCAGCAATGATCCCTGAGGCATCCTGCTGGTCACCCTCCCTTCCTCAGAGTGAACTCCATTTACCACCGCCTTCTGTCACCTATCCCCTAACCAATTTCTTACCCAGGTTACCACCTTTGGACTCACTCCTAAGCTACCCAGGTTGCTTACTAGTTTCCTATGTGGAATGGTGTTGAAAGCCTTACTGAAATCTAGGTAGACCTTGTCAACCACTCCACCATGATCTAATTCCTTGGTCAGCCAGTCAAAGAAATCTATCAGATTCATTTGATATGACCCCCATGAACCCATGCTGCTTCCTGGCCTTGTGAGCCATTGGGTTCAAGTTATTCCACAATCCTTTCCTTCAGCAGTGTTTCTGTTAAGTTTCGAACTACAAATGTTAGGCTGACTTGCCTCTAATTGCCAACTTCCTCCCTGATACCACTTTTGTGAAGTGCGGCTACATCTGTCACATACAGTCATATGGAACCACTTCTGTTTCCAGTGAGCGGCAAACAGGACTGTCAGTGGTGCAGTCAGTAGCTCCCTGATCTCCCTCAACAACCTTGGATGCACCCTGTCTGGCCCCATTGCATTGTCCACTTTTTAGATTAGTGGGTCTCTTCAGCACAGTCTCCTCTGAAAAAAAAATAATGTCCACCTTCGCGCTTCCAAAGCTCCTGTTACTTTTTTGTGGTCCCTCCCCTTCTCTTTCCTCTGTGATCACTGGGCAGAAGTATTTTTCAGAATGTCTACTTTTTCTGGCCTCCTCTGCATAGTCCCCTTCTTCCCTTTTTAACCTTACAATCCCTCCCCTGATATTCCTCTTTTTGCTTACACACCTAAAACATGTCTTGTCCCCTTTTGTTACTGCCTGGGCTATTCTCCCTTTAGTTTGTGCCTTTGTGCTCCTTACTGCTTTCACTCCTTCCGTCTGTTTCCCCTGATACAGCTCTCTGTCCTCCTTCCTCTGTGTCTCTATATACAGTACCTTCTGGTTGCAACCCTTTTAGCCTTTACCTTTTCTGCCATCTCTTTAGAAAACCAAAGTGGTCTCCTTTTCCTCCTGCCTTTGATCACTTGCTTGACACAGAGGTTTGTTGCCTTAAATATGCCACCTTTTAGTTCTGCCCACTGTTCCTCCACCTCCTCAAGTCATTCCCCCCATGCCAGGTCATCCCTGACATAGTCGCCCATCTTTATAAAATCTGCCCTCCTGAAGTCCAGGACCCTAACCCTTGAGTGGTTTGATTCCACAACTATACTTATAGTGAACCACATTGTACGGTAATCAGTGGTCCCTTTGTGGCCTCCCACGGTGACGTCTGCAACACTGTCCCTGTTAGCAAGTACTAGGTCTAGTATTGCCCCATCTCAAGTGGGTTCACTGACTAGTTGGATGATGAATGCCCCCTGCCGAGCATTCAGGATGCCTCCTACTTCTAGCTGAAGCTGGAGCTGGGAGGCTCCAACCTATATCCAGCAGATTGAAGTCCCCCATCAGCAGTGCCCCCCCCCCCTTTTCTGCCATTTTGCCAGTGGCTTCCACCAGTACCTTGTCTAACTTCTCCCCCTGTGCCAGAGGTCTTTAGATCTTTCCAGTGTGAGTAGTGACTCTGTTCCCCATCTCCAGGGTGACCCAAAGTACCTCTGCTCTCCCCTGTATTCCTTGTATCTCTGTTGCTTTTATGCTTTCCCTCACATAAAGCCCCACACTTCCTCCTTTCCTTCCCACCTTGTCTTTCTGTCTTTCCTGAACAGAGTATAGCCTGGTATGGCCATGTCCCAGTCATGATTTTCAGTGCACCATGCCTCATTAATGGTCACAATATCCAGGTCACTCTCTGCAATGATGGCCTCTTCATCCAGAATCTTAGTTCCTAGACTTCTAGCATTCACACACATGGCCTTCCAAATGTTGTTAGCACTCTGCTTGTACTCCTTTTCTTCTTTTTTGCCTCCTCTTGCCCCTTCTTTTTAATGCTCCTGTTCCAATCCCACACCCCTTCATTTCTATCACCCTGCTTCTTTTATTAGTTTGCACCCTTGGGAGGTTTCTCTCCCCTTGGGTTCTCCCTACTCTCTACTTCAGCCTGTGAAGGTGCAGTTTCTGCCTCTCTGCTTTCTACTGCCACCCCCTCAGCTAGTTTAAATGTTCATCTAAGTAACATTTAAACAGTCCACTGAGGACTGTTTCCTCTGCTGGATGGATGCAGGCCATCACCCCTGTTTAGGCCTTATCTATCCAGCTGGATTCCCAGTCCCCAATGTAGTTGAACCCCTCCTCTCTGCACAATTCCTTCAACCATTGGTTGAAGCTCCTGGTGTAGAGATCCTTCTTCTACCCCCTGTCATAAACAGGCAGGGATCTATGTGATAACAGCAATCATGGAATAGTGATCACCATTTTGGCTAGCGTACATCGCCGAAAATGAATTCCGGTGATGCACACTCACGGTGAATGGCAAGAGGGTGCCCGAAATCTATGTGTGTCTTTTTAGTGTGGGAGGGCTGTGCCCCCCACACCCACCCTACTAAAGGATTCTCAGCTCCAGGGGGGTTAATGTCAGGGGGAGTGAAATACTTAAAAAAAACAAGCCACCTGCCGCCAAAAAAAAAACCTCACGCAATGCCAGACCCGAACTCTGCACCTCCCAACCGACCACTCTCCCCACCATGCTAGCAGACCAGTTCGGCAGCTGCCTGCCACATTCTCTCCCACATACCTTCCCTTCCTTTCCTGTCCCCTCCACATGTGTGCATGTGCGTATACGCACATCCGCTTCCCATAGCCGTACCTCGCCAACTCAGGTATCCGGTTGCTATCCTTCCAGGCAGCCCTGAACACAGGTGCCAAAATTGAGTCGCTGTTTTTGTAAGCACTCAATTGTGGTCGCCATGTTCACTGGATACTGACAGACAGCACCTCACAGAAAGCTATTAAGCATGCTACCTGTCTAAGACAACTCCCTGTCCCCCTAAACTCCTCCTGTACTATCCCAGCCCCATTCCTAGCCAGGTCATTTGTCCCCAGTTGGACAATGACATCCAACTCCGCCTTCTATCCTGCCTCCCTGACCATCCCCAGGATCTTCTTCCCATGCCACTGGGCTGTGGAGCCACGTTGGCACCTGACCTCCCTCTCCACCCCGTTCCTATTCCCAAATATATCCCCCTGACAATCAAGCTCCCCCATCAGAAGTTGCTTCTTCCTCCTCTGGGGTCCTCTCCCACCCCCTCCTTGGGGTTCCCTCTATGAAGGACCCCCACATCCTCCCTGGCCACTACAGCAGGGTGCCTCCTCCTGGCAGTCCCACCATACCAGAGCAGTATAGGAATTGTTTTTTTTAATTCAATGTGCTTTATTATTTTTAAGCAGCATACATGAAAGGTTCCATTAAAGACTTGCCAAGATGCTGCATATACAACAACATAGCACACATAAAACAGTACAAGACAGAAAACACTACACCCCTCCCCAAGCCCCCAAACAGTCCTAGCATCTGCAGGAGAAGCAAGATTACAAAAGCAGTAAGTGGGGACATAAATGGTCTATGGATTCCAGACGGAGAGCAAAGTCAGAAGGGGCTCCCAAGTACATTGGAAAGTGTGGAGTTTGTGCTGCATACTAGCTATATGGTTTTCTAACTGGATAGCAAGCAAAGCCTCACAGTACCACTCCAGCACTGAGGGCAAAGAATCCTCCTTCCAGTGCCTTAGCATAACCAACTTTGCCATATAGGCCACTAGGGCCAGATGGGCTCTCCGTATTCTGGGTGTTCCATGGGGTTATATAGCTAACAAGCAGCACTCTGGGGTAAATAAAGGTCCCAGGCCCAAAACAGGGTCCAGAACTTGCTTTACAGACATCCAGAAGGCCTGGAATTGGGACCAGTCCCAAACGAGATGATACAATGATCCCAGAGCCTGTTTACAATGAGAACAAATGGGAGATGGGAGGTGGCCTATTCTATGTAGCTTTATCGGGTATAATATAAGTTATGCATGATATTAAACTGGGTCAGACAGAGTCTGTCTTGTCTGTTATATTTATAAACCGTACTCCACACCTTTTTCCAGAACTCCATCTCTGTTGGGCGAGACAGTTCTTGGACCCAGTAGTGGCAGATCCCAGAGGGAAGATGTGGGTCTAAAGCTTGCAACTGTTTATACACTCTAGAGACTGAATGGAGCTGGTCCGCCACTTGAAAAGCAGAGGATAGTCTATCAGGTGACTGTACGGTCCAAGGTTTAGGCCCAAGGCAAGAAATTATTGCATTTTTTTATCTGCAGAACTTTAAAATGTCTTTATGACAGAGCTGTAGTTGGGGTTGGAGAACAGGAAAAGGGATTAACTCATCCCCCTGCAGGAAATCAGCTAGAGTACTATTTCTCAAATGAGGCCAAAAGGAAAGAGGTATAGGGTGGTGACCAATCTGGAAGTAGAAGTTATTCAGTATAGGTCGGGCAGAAGAGTGATGCCAGCTCTCCGACAAACTGTTCTGTACCTGGTGCATGGCCCTGAGGGACCAGCCAATTGGGAAACTGTTGAGAAAATGGGAGAGTTGGGAGGGGAGCACAAAAGCCAAGGCAGATAATGATGAACTGAATGACTTGTGCACCAGATCTTGTTCTATGTCCAGCCAGATGGGAAAGTAAGCATTGCCCACTCAGGGTTGTTCCTCCTTGAGCCAGAGAGAGCTATCTTACTTATATGCTGGGCTCCATAGTAGGTAAAAAAGGAGGGGAGGGTGAGCTCACCTTGCAGTTTAGGAGCCACGAGCTTGGAGTAGGCCCTACGCACCATTTTGTTTCTCCACAGGAAGGTATTGCGCATTTTCTGCAGTTTCATAAACCATAACTTAGGGAAAAAGAAACCCAGCATGCCTAACAGGTAAAGTAATCTCGGTAAAACATTAATTTTAAGAATGTTAATACAACCCCAGAGAGATAAAGGGAGCACTCCCCAGTGATCTAGATCAGATTGCAGTATTTGCAATAACTTAGTAAAGCTTTTCCTTGATCATAGTGGGGATGTACATAGCAATGTTGATACCTACGTATGTTAGGATATTGGATTCCCAGGATAGACCAAAAGCACTGCAGTCCAGCTTCATAGTGCGACCATTGAGGGGGAATATTTTCGTTTTGGAAAGATTTAACTTATAAAATTAAACTGCAGAAAACCAATCCAACTCTTCCATTAGAGCAGGGCTAGAGATCTTGGGATCCTCTATATGCAGGAGAGATCATCTGCATATGCCGAGAGGGCATACCTCTTCCCTTCTATCTGAATGCCTTTGAGAGCAGGGGAAGCAATTAGTTTGCGTATCAAGGGTTCAAGATAGAAATTAACAAGCATTTGTCAATGCCGAATGTTGTCTTACTGGCATTGGCATCAGTAGTGCCAGAGTTAGAGACGCATAGTAGGAATGGCAGTGAAGTATTAAAATGATGCCAACCCCACCCCCACCCTGTAGAGACCGACAGGCATTGGGTTGTGCCTTTGGGTCATCAGCTATAACGCTCATGCCTTTTCGCCTCACCCTACCCTGTAGACACTGACAAGTGTCATGGTGTGCTTTGGGGTCTTTGGGCATTATACTTATCCCATTCCATAAGGAAATATACTGAGGTGGGTGCAGTATAGGAGAATGGGGTGAACTTTGTGGCCGAACAGTGCAAGGCACACCATGATGCCTGTCACTGGCTGCAGGGTGGGGGTGGGGGTGGAATGGCGTGAGCATTACAGCTGATGATTCCAAGTCACACCCCTGACACGTGTCAATCTCTACAGGGTCGGTTGCTGCAGTTGAAAACTCTATCACCATAGGCATGTGTTGGTATTTTCACTCCAAATTTTAAACATGGGGCTTTTTGTGAGCCCACCTCATGAAAAGCGGCTCTATCAGTTTATTAGCTGAAAGGTGGTTTTGCATAGCAGCTATGCAATTTGGTGACACAGGGATGAAAACACATGTTGGGCAGTATGTGGAAAATGACAACTGTATTGTTCATGAGGAGATGTAACAAAATGGCAACGTTGAAAATCTGGAGTGAAAATATGGAAAATTGGTGAAGGTATGAGCATGCATAGAAACTGTGCAACACACGTCTGTAACCCAGTTATTTTTGGGATTTTTTTAACCACATCTTTAACACAGGCATTTTGTGACCTCCCCTCATGAGCAATGGCACTGTGATTCTGTTACTGTGTCCGAAACGTTGATTTCGCACAGTGACCACACCATTGTGTGCCACAGGTACAAAAACACATTTAGGGAAGGATGTGAAAAATGACAGCTGTACTGTTCATAAGTAAGTGTGAAAAAAATGGCAGTGTTGAAAATCTGGCATGAAAATATTGCAAATTTCCGAAGTTACATGGGTGCTTGGAAACTGTGCAATGCACGCTTGTGACACAGTCATTTTATGGAATTTTGTCACCAAATTTTTAGCATAAGCATTTTAGGACTTCTGCTCAAGAATAGTGTCACCGTCATTTCCTGAAACTGTCCGGAAAACTGATTTCGCGCAGAGACCGCGCTATTCTGCGCCGGACGTGTGAAAATGCATTTTGGCCAGGATATGTAAAATGACAGCTGTACTGTTCATAAGGAGGGGTGGAAAATGCTAATTTTGAAAATCTGGGTGAAAATATTACAATTATTTAGTTACGAGCGCGCGTGGAAACTGCGCAACGCACACTCGTAAAACAGCCATTTTCTCGATTTTTTCCACCAAATTTACAACATTGGCTTTTTGAGAGCCCCCCTCATGAACAGTGGCATTGTTGTTTCATTACTCAGTCCCGAAAGGTGATTCCACACAGTGACCACGAAATCACCTTTCAGGGCCGAATAATACCATGACAGTGACAGAATTCATGAGGAGGGGTCCCAATAACCCCATGTTGAAAATTTGGTGTCAAAATTCACAAAAATGCCTGCGATATGTGTAACCCCCAGGTGGCGCTATCCCAAGGGCTACTACCTCTGCCTGCCTAACTGCTAACAGGCTGAGGGGCCTAGGTTCTATGGCGGGTGCCTCCACCCAGAGGTCAGGGTTTACAGTAGTTCAACTAACTTGGTCACAGCCCTCTGGGACACTGAGACCCCCTTTTATTCCTACTAGTGGCCCACACAATACACCATGAGTATCTTCACTATTTACACTTACCCCCAGTACTGGTTCGGTCAGCTTGACTCTGGGGACCCCCTGCAAAACAAGATGATGTAATACGATAGCCACAGTACAATACTTTAACATAAACGAACACCACAATCAATGTAACTTTGCTGAAACAAACAGATCTGATTTATTTAAGGGACTGTAACAAGGACAGGGGGAATCAGGTTAATTAAGTTAGACACATTAATAATCACAGTACTGTGCGCATATTCAGAGTCCCAAAATGTCACTTTACTGGGTACCCAGGATGGTGCGGGCTAGCCAGGATCGGTGCAGCTGGTTGGGGCCCTGTGATGGAAAAACACTTGCACAATACCCAATTGTAATCCGGAGCCAGTTGGCTCAGTTCATGAAGAAAGAAAGGAAAAGAAATCAGATGGAACACTTGCAATTAGATGATGGCAGGAAGCTACCCTGATTTGTACTCACAGATTCAATGCTAAAACTGAATGGAATGCAGATTGTCCCAGATTGCCAGGAGAAACAGAATAGCTGGCCCAGCCCTTGTGGCAGGGCTCACTTGCACTCAATGCAGGCAGATGCAGTCCAAGTGATGCTGGCTATGAGTTCCAGCTCACTGCACATTTTATATGTACACAACACTACCAGCCAAGCAGCTGGTCACTTCAGGAGATTGAGCCTGGCTACAGAGGCATTCTTCTCTGACTCAACCTCAGATTCAGTCCGAACCTTGCTAGGGAATCACACTCCTAGCACAGCACTCAGTTCACAACATGGGAAATTACTCAAATCTCAATTCCTACAAGCACTACGCACATTTATATGTAAAGGTCACTTACTGTACCAGACCACAGAGTCCTGACAGGCCGATCGCAATTCTGCACACTTTTGGTCTTCTTCAGGTTAAGTCTGGTCCCAAAATTACTTCAGCTTCTTCTTTCACTCTGAAAGCTCGGATTCAGTCCAAACAACGCTGACTAATGGCTGCAGGCCTACTTTGGGGTCTCACATGCGCTTCCTGCTCGAAACTACTGCTCAACAACGGCTGTACGAACACACAGGGTGGTATTCCCACCCGCTTCCAACTTCAAAACAGTTTTCTTCTGCCCCAAACCTCAGGGCACTTCAGCATCAAAGTTCTTCTTCGGAATCTCAGTCCGAGAATCAAGATTCCTCTTTGGAATCTCAGTCCGAAAATCAAGGTTCCTCTTCTTTGCTTCTTCTCCACACTTGGTTGCCCAAGATCTAGGCCACAGCAACTGCTTTCCTTTTACACACAAAGTTTGGATACTTGATCCAAGAAAACACAGTCCTTTTCTCTCCCTTCAGGAGAGCTGATGACAGGCCTTTTTGAGGCCTCCCGTGCGGTTCCCGCACTGCCCCATGGGCAGCAGCCCCACGAGCTGCTCACTCTTCCAGCTCCATGCTCAGACTGACTCTCCCAGCAGGCAGTCCGGGCATTTCCCCCAAATCCAAAAGGTTTCCATTGGCTGAATCTCCTTGTCAGTCACAACAGGGTCCCTCTATTTGTGAAGAAAGGTGCCAAAGTCTAAACTACATTTCCCAGAGGCTCTCTTCATACAAGCCAATTGTGGCTGGCTCCACTTGAGAGTCCAAGTTCTGATTTGCCGGCAGGCTCCATTTTAAAGAACCCTTCCCCATTGATTGGACCCCTGTAGCAGTTCAGATCCGAAATGGAGGGGCAAAACACACAGAGTTCCAGCTGCAAGAATGGCAGGTTAGACAAACTGTACTGTCATTATCACTCTAACAAATTACCAGCAGATAGTTACATCTTTGGAAAGTACTCCCCCTGTGCATATAGCGACTGCAGAATGGAGCGATCTACTCAGTGGCCCAGGCGGGACTTGAGCAGGGAAACACACAGTCCCCCAGTTCAAATTAATTCCACTGCAGTTTTGCAGCTCTTAAAGCGACAGTACATGGAGGCATCAGGCGCTCTCACTAAATGATTTTTAAAATCGGCTGAAATACAGGACACCAGCTGGTCGGAAAGCATTTAGGCTTACCCAAGGAAGGCTTTTTAGTGACCCCCATTTGTAGGGGGGTTACATATGCACCAAAGTTGAAAAAACTCTATTTATGCCATTATACAGCTTACCAGCATTTCTTCAGTTCGCGGTTGGCTTTGAAGAGTGCAGACGTGTTCCCGGTCCACCGAAGATCGTCACGCCAGACTCCAGAGGTAAGTATGGTGTGAGGGGGGTGTGAGGAGGCAGGGTGCACAGAAGGTGGGCGTGGGTTTTGGTAATGGGCAGGGAGACCGCGAGGGACCATTTTCTTTGTTACAGGTTTAAAAAAAAAAAAAAACATTGAGGGACTTTGTTTTTTTTGTTTGTTTTTTTTTACAGGGTATTTGGCATGCTGGGGTGGGCTCCCAGCGTGCCATCCTAAATGTTTTTTTTTGGGGGGGATGCTGTGGCTGACAGGAGATTGGGCACCGCCATTGGCACATTCAAAGGGGGGACAAAGCCAAGGAATTGGGAACCCCTCAGCACACAACAAATGTGGGGGACATTATGCCGATGGGGACTGGGCCTCCCGATAAGCAAAGAAAAAAATTTCAGAGAGTAGCACATGATGCCAAGGGATTAGGCACCTCGACATACATTTTAAATGTAGGGGTCATTATGCAGATGGGAGTGGAAGCTCCCCTTAGATATTCTGACAGGAAGCGTGACGAGGAAGTGCTGCGTACTGCGCGGGAGGCATGTTGTGGTCACGCTGCATGAGAGCTTTGCTCTCATTGCAACGTACCTTTGTTAGATCTGGTGGCCACATTCCAGATTGCTGATGTAGTACCTGCATGCTGCCTGATTGGGGAATGAGGGACGCACCTACTGATGCGTGCCCTGTATTTGCCCAACAGTGACCGTGCTTCCAAATCTGCTACTATCACAAGATGTTGACTGCCGCGCAAGCACGGGCCAACATAAAAAGGAGGGGAGAAAGTGGGCAACCTTGTTGAGTGCCTCTTTCAAGGGGGAAAGGTTCAGATAGGCAACCATTACACCATACCCAAGCGGCTGGGGAGGAATAGAGGAGTTTGACCCACTTGATAAAGTCATCTGGTACCCCGAATTGGCAGATGGAGGTGAACAGAAATCACCAGGACACATAATCTAAAGCCTTCTCAGCATCGAGGGGAACCAAGGCCACTGGTACCTCAGATTCCCCTGATGCCAAGAGCAAATGAAAAAGCTTCCTCATATGGTCTCCTGAGATTCTTCCTGTCATGAATCCCACCTTTTCCTGGCCAATGACTACCCCCATAATAGGGGCCAGACGATTGGCAAGGATTTTGGCTAGGATCTTAACATCGGAATTCAATAAGGAAATTAGACGGTAATTCCCAGGATGTAGGGAGTCCTTACCTGGTTTAGGGATTAGGGTTATCAAGGCTTCTAAGAAGCCAGAGTCACTTACTCCATCTGTAAACTACAAATTGAAGATCTTTACCAAGAGCGGAGTGAGCTGAGGGAGACAAGCTGTATAAGTTGCTAGGAAGGCCATCAGGCCTGGGAGCCTTATCTAAAGGTAAATGCTTAATAGCTTTTTCTACCTCACTAGAGGAAATTGGGGTACCAAGGTGTCCTATTGAGTGAACGGGTAAGGTAAGGAGAGCAGCAGAATCCAGATATGCCTCTGTGTCTTGGTCAGTCAGGATGGGTGAGCCCTCAAGAGAGTAAATCCTCTGAAAGTAGCCCCCGAAAGTTGAGACAATGTCTCTAGGGTTAGAAACTATATTATCATTTGGGGGTGGTCGTAAGCCTGGAATGAACCTTGCGGTCTCAGCCTGCCTCAGTCTGAGGGCTAAGAGTTTTCCAGCTCTTTCCCCTGAGTCCAGATATTTTAATTTGGTGCGGTGCAGTGCTAGTTCTGCTTTCTGTGTCATGACATCTGCAGATTGCGCCTGTAGGCGGTGAAGTTTGGCCCAATCTGAGCCAGGGGAAGAGCACTGGAGGGAATACTCAAGGTGGCAAATTTCTCCCAGAAGAGAATCCAGAAGCTCCCTATTCTTTCAGGCACAGGCAGCTGCAATGCAGGTAAATTCACCCCAAAGGGCACACTTAAGAGCAGCCCACACAGTGTCCACTCTCTGCACTGAACCCATGTTAACCTCCAGAAATGCAGAAATGAAATCTTGGATATGGGTCAGTGTGGTGGGGATCTGCAGGAGCTGTGTGTTAAGGCACCAGATGGAGTCTCTCTGAAGTCCTAGACCCAGCAAGTAAGATATGCTAACTGGCGAATGGTCAAATAACACTCTAGGATGGACAGCAGCATCTATAATACCCAGAAGGCAGAAGGAGCTCACAAGCCAGTAATCTATGGGTGGCCCCCATTTGCTCGACACCCCGACAGGCTGAGAACATGGAAAAGGGACCACTGAGCGACGGTCGCCTGTAATGGTCTGTTTCCTGTTTCGCCCCCAGTGTTCTGCCTCCTCCCCAGACCAACTCCAACCTGGAGTTGAGAATCGTAAAGTCCAGTGTGTGCAGGGGGAAGAGCCCCCCACATGGGGGGTGTGGGATGTGCAGCCCCCCACAGAAAACACTGGGGGATTGGGCGGCACAATACCTGTGTCGGTAGGGGTGTATCTTGGACTAGTGGGGATAGGGGTGTATCTTGGACTAGTGGGGAACCTGGTGGCTCACTCAAGGAAACCTACTTGCAGCGGGATGGGACTACATGTCATTAGGGTCGACATCTTTGGGATTGTGGTGGGGTGCACAGGGTGCGGAGCAGCCATGATACTGGACTGGGCTTGGAAGTTCAGTGGTTGCCCAGTATGCTACCAGCTGGCACAGCTTAGGGAGGAGGTTGCAAGGATTAGGAGACAGCTGGGGGAAGGGGGGAGGTATGGTTGGGGAAGGGGGCAGAAGATCTCCCACGGGGTTGCACCAAGCACTAGGGGTGGGGGCATAGGGAAAGGAATGCAGGAGAATCCTTGGGGGTCACATAGGGACCCTGGCAGAGGGGCCCAAAAGGAGGACACTACCAAGGAAGCAGGCAGGTAACTGGGGACCCTCACAAAGGGGGGTCAGAGGGACAACATTCTCAAGGAAGTAGGCAGATGGCCGGGGCTGGACAGAAAGAAGCAAGGCGGGGAGGTGGATCGGACCTTACGCTCAGTAACCGCTTCAATTCTCTTCTTCTGCTTGAGAATGAGAGGGGTGACAGCCAAGACAGGGGTGGTTAGAGATGGAAGGGGAGTGGGGGCCAGGAGGCGGGGGCCGGATAGCAGGAGGAACAGGGGGGAACCTAGAATGCAGGAAAATGGGGAGAGCAATGAATCAGAGCAGGAGGGGCAGGGGGAAGAAGGAGGAAAGCGCAAGGAGAAGGACCAGTTGGGAGGAAAGGGCAAGGAGAAGGACCAGAAGTACAAGGAGGATACAGTAAAGGGAGCTGGGGGTTTAGGCTAGGGGAGCATGACAAGCAAGGAGGGACTAAATGGAAAGAGGAAGGAAGGGAGGACGAGCCAAGCTAGTTTAATGGATGGGGGAGAAGGACCAATCGCGAGCAGTGAGTGGGGAGTTAGCAAGGTACAGAAGGATACTCGGGAGGAGGAGAGGCATAGGATCGGAGGGGAGGGGGGGTGGCCAGGCTAAATAAGGAGGGGGCGGCATGTGGTA
This sequence comes from Neoceratodus forsteri, assembly GCA_016271365.2. Classification (NCBI taxonomy): domain Eukaryota; kingdom Metazoa; phylum Chordata; order Ceratodontiformes; family Ceratodontidae; genus Neoceratodus; species Neoceratodus forsteri. Next base: position 36,447,137 of record CM057456.1, read on the forward strand.
CCCAGATAGGGGGAGGAACAAGGAGCCGGCTGGGTGGAGGGGCCAGTAGAAAGGATGATGGACATGGAAGGGAGGTAAAATGGAGGAAAAGGAGCAGTCAGAATGCTCCTGTTGGGGGATTCTATGATCAGGGTATCAAATGGGATAGGGAGGGAAAAGCCTGGCCAGTTAGGAACAAAATGCTTCCTGACTAACGGTACAGGGCCAAGCATGAGGTATATTGGCTGGCAAAGGATTGTGGGGGTTTCCCGGACATACTGGTCCACCTGGGTACGAATGACATCAAGGGAAATAGTGAGCTAGAGATACAGGCAAGGTTCAGGGAGCTTGCCAGGGTCTGTCATGACACAGGATGCACAATTTCCTTCTCGGAAATCCTGTCGGTGCCAAGGGTAGTGGGGAACACAAAAGGAAGATTAGGGAGATAAACCAGTGGTTCAGGGAGTGGTGTGAGGCCAGAGGGTATGGGTTGATGGGGGATTGGAGGAGACCTGGGAGGATAAGGAGCTGTATGCTGAGATAGGCTCCATCTCAATTTGGAGGAGGGAATCTTAAGTTGAAAATAGAGGGGTTCATTGGTGAAAAGTGGGTTTAAACTTGTGAAGGGGGAGTGATGGGAGAAAAGGCTGTTGAGGGGTGCAGATAAGGAGGGACTCTGTCTCCCACCCCTGGGAGCTGGGGAATGCGGGAAAAGGCTGACTGGTAAAGTGCAGACCAGGGAAAACAGAATCCCCATGGAACATGAGCAGGGAAATGGAAGTAGGGAAAGGGTGGAAGGTAGTCCTGCTAAATGCCAGGAGCTTGGGCAATAAAATGCCTGAGCTCCAGCGCGATGCTAACTGGGAGCAGTGGATGTGGCAGCGGTCACTGAGACTTGGGCCACTGCAAGACATGACTGGGACCTGAACCTGGAGGGATACACTATGTTCAGGAAGGACAGGGGGAGGGAAGGGAGGAGGGTAGCAATGATAGTCAAAAACTGCATTGGCATAGGGGGAGTAGAGGAGGCGGAGGGAACTGGGAGGCACTTGGGTCACCCTGATAACAAGGGGGGCAAGAGAGCAAAATAGGAGTGAGGTATAGACCCCTGCACTGGCAGAGGAGCTGGAGGAGAGTCTGGTGGCAGATGTTGGTAGACACTGCAGACTGGGCAGGGAAAGGGTGGTGGTGTTGGGGGACTTAAACATGCCAGAAAGAGACTGGGAGACTATGACATCCTCAGTGGCCAGGGAACAGAGGCTGTTGGATGTCTTTCAAGATGTGTTCCTAACTCAGCAGGTGGGGGAACCAACCAGGGAGGCATGGGTACTGGATGTAGTCCTGGCAGACAGTGATCAGATTGGGGGCCTGGAGGTAAGGGACCTGTTGGCGGGGAGTGACCATGCACGGTGTCTGGTTCTGCCTGGACCTAGGGTGGTAGAAGGCTGCACAAAAGACGGAGGTAACTGACTTCGAGGGGCGAGTGATTTTTTTTTTTTTTTTTTTTTTTTTTTTTTTTTTTTGATCTCAAGGAGCATTTGGATGGGACTGGGTCAGATATGGACGCTGATAGCATGTGGGAAACTCCTTTCAGGGAGGGGGTAGAATGCTACCAGCACCTGTGCAAGAGTAAGACAAAATGCGGTAGGACCCGAACTCCTGCTGTGGACCAGGGAGGTCCAGGAGGTGGTGCAGAGAAAGAAGGCAGCCATAGGCGGCCCAAGTGCTCAAGGAGTGAAAGGGATCGAGGGGACACGAGCTGATGGCTAGAAGGGCCACTAGGGTGGTGAGGGCAGCTAAAGCAAAGAAGGAGCAGAACCTGGCCAGGGAAATTAGAGGGAACAAGGGGTCTCTTAGATACCTTGGGGAAAACGAAGGGTGAAGGGACAGATTAGCAGGATTAAAACAGGGGAGAGATGGGCACAAGACCCGGGGGACCAGGCTGAAGTACTAAATGAGTACTTCACCTCAGTTTTCACCAAGTAAAATGGGTGTGCTGCATCATACATGGGAGGAGACAGTGATACTGAGGAGGGGGGGACCCTTACTGAACGGCGGGTCTGGGGAGAGGGGGAGGCATCACTGGCAGGAGGGGGGAAGGCTAAGTAGGGAGAAGAGGTAGCGGAAGTGGAAATCACAGCAGAGAGAATGAGGGAAGCCCTCGGATCCCTTAAGATGGAGAAAGCACCAGAGCTGGATAAATTATATCCCAGAGTGCTGAAGGAACTTGCGGATGTCCTGGCGAAACCCCTGGCGGAGCTTTTCACCATCTCTCTGAGGACAGGGTCGGTGCCCCAGGACTGAAAGTGGTCTCATAGTGCCTGTCCACAAGGGGGATCAAGGAGGTGGAAGGGAACTACAGGCCTGTCAGCCTGACATCGGTGGTGGGCAAGGTGATGGAGGGCATTGTCAAGGAGAGGCTGGGGGGAACCTGGAAAAGTCAGGGTGCCTGGACGATAGACAGCAAGGATTCATCCCGGGGAAACTGTGTCAGACAAATCTTGTGGAGTTCTATGACTGGGTGATGAGTGCTTTGGCCCTGGGTAGACCAGTGGACATCCTCTTTCTAGACTTCAGCAAGGCATTTGACTCTATTCCTCATGTGGGCCTGTTGGATAAGCTGGGAGAAATGGGGGTGGGGAACCAGATGATGAGATGGATAGGCATTTGACTCCAGGACTGGACCCAGAGGGTCGTAGTTGGCGGGATAGTCTCATCCCCAAGAAGGGTCATTAGTGGGGTCTCACAGGGATCAGTCCTTGGGCCCCTCCTGTTCAACGCCTATGTCTCTGACATAAGGACAGGTATCAGGAGTGAGATGAGTCTCTTTGCAGATGACTCAAAACTGGGGGCGGTGGTGGATGGGGAGGAGGGCAGGGTGGCCCTACAGAGGGACCTGGAGGCTCAGGAAAGATGGTCTAGAAAGTGGAAGCTGAGGTTCAATGCAGGGAAATGCAAGGTACTGCACCTGGGGCCAGAAACCCAGACCAAGTGCACACCCTGGGGGGGGGGGCTACAAGTCTCGATGGCTGAGAGGGACCTGGGGGTGGTGGTGGATGTCAAGATGAACAACTCGGAGACTTGTAGGAGGGCAGCAGCCAAGGCCAACAGGATGCTGGGATGTATCGCTGGGGATCACCTCCAGGAAGGAGGAAAGTGATACTCCTCTGTATAACTTGCTTGGTGAGGCCTCAACTTAGTACTGCATGCAGTTTTGGAGGCCACACTTAAAGAGGGACATTAAGCTCCTGGAGAGGGTCCAGAGGAGGGCAACCAAAATGATTTGGGACTGGGGACAGGACCTATGGGAGAGAGTTCAAGAGCTAAATATGTACACATTGGAAGAGAGAAGGGACTGGGGACATGATAGAGGTCTTCAGGTACATGAAGGGGTAAATAGGGGAGGAACAGTCAGGGTGCTTCAGGAAGGAAGGAAGAGGGGGCCACTAGAGGGTATGGGTGGAAGCTGGAGGGGGGAGATTCAAGGGAGAAAGGAGAAGGTGCCACTTCACTGAGAGGGTGGTGGAGTCATGGAATGCGCTGCCTAGGGGGCTGGTGGAGGCAGAGACAGTGGAGGGGTTCAAGAGGGGTTGGGACAGGTACAGGGGAAGGGTTCTGGAAGCAAAATCCAATGCAGCGAGAATATCCAGAACTGGGAAGGGAGAAACCAGAGAAAGTGAGGGAGGCAACAAGGTCAGCTCCCAGGGTGGGGGCTGATCAAATGAGCAGACGCGAAAGACTATTAGGCCTATTCTGCTGGCATTTTAGTATGTTAGTATGTATTGTGCCATCGCTGTGCAGGAGATCGGTACTTTTACTGTCGACCTCACTTGGTGCTTCCGTAATCTATTCGGGATAGAGTATCATGGGGTAGAAAGGAGTAGGTATACTGCCTTTCTGTGGGGTTTAGGGTATGCCAGATATCAACTGTCCCCGTACCAGACATGAGGTCTCTCAGCACCAGTTGGGCTGGGGTCAGACCCACTCTCCTACTGTCTGAGCAGTCCATGTCAGTCTGGGGGCCTAAATTCCAGTCCCCTCCCAGGATAGTCAAAATAGGGGGGGGTTGGAGGTCACCAAGGAAATTAAGTTGGTAAAAAAGTGCAGTGAGGCTATATGTGGACTGTAAATAGAACCCAGGAGAACTGGGGAAGATTCCAGGGTACCCTGGACAATAATGTAATGCCCTTAAGGGTCCCACCATTCCTGTAACTTGACAAAAGGAACTGTCTTGGCAATTAGGATGACTGTGCCTCCATGTTTAGAGGAGACTCCTGAGCTAAAAACTTGCCCTGCCCAACTTCTCCTGAAGAAAGACAGATCTTCTCTCTGTAGGTGGGTTTCCTGCAAGCAGGCTATCCCAGCCTGCAGATGAAGGAGGTGCCGCAAGATCATTAGTCATTTGCATTTGTCTTGAGCCCCTTTAACATTCCAGCAAGTAAAAGGATAAGCTCCTCCCATTCAGACTAATAAGGTGCATGAACAGAATGGTATCCTATAGATCGAAACAAGGTTAACCATTCATTGCCCCAGAATACAACAGTCCCAATCCTCTGCATCAGTATTGCACAGTACTGCCTCAACCTCCCCACCCTACCTTTCAGGTGATAGATCATGGCAATGGAACATGGATAAACCCACAAAAACCCCTCATACATAAGACTCCTCCTATCTCTCCTCCCATAACAAAGAAGAAAAAATCCAGTAACATATTTAAATCCCACTTCAAAACTTACCCCGATTCTAATAACCACACTCCAAACAATCGCACAGCACGTGATTATCCAGCTACTATCCATGTAAAGAACCCAGCTGCCTCCCCCTTCCCCGCCATGTTTAAAACACAACAGTAAAAACATCCAAGGAAGAAATTAAACCACAGTGCCTAATCTAAGTGGCAAATTAATGTCAGTAAAGGAAAATGGGCAATAACATTAAACAGAAGAGGATGCTCTCTTCAATGCATCACTCAGCTCTGTACGATAATGGGGGGACCCCAACCAGGGTACCCCAACCGGAAGAGCACATCTTGAAATTAAATCCACCCAAAATGTGTATATCCCCAGCATAAACAACTTTCTATGCATCAGGAGATGCCCCCCCCTCCCCGAGTCAGTGCACTTCAGCCTAAAGCAATCATGGAAACCTCCATTTGGGCATACTCTTTGGTGTATGTCTTGTCAGACTATGGATTGTCCAAATCATTCCACAGGTTATGAACCAGGAATTTTAGATTAAAGGAGAGCATCTCCTGCTTGGAGTATGATGGGTGAGAAGGACTGGGAAATGCTGCTCACCGAGTTTTCCTGGTGCCTGTAAGTCGGAGGCTAAGAGGGGCTGTTCCAGCTAAGTGAAAGCTCAGTCCCAAATGGCACATTAGAAATGTCCAGCTCATACAGATCTAGTGTAACATTACTCAGAGCTGCAGGGAGACATCTCAGTATTTTTGTTCAGCTAACAATTTGAGGGAGGTGTGTAGGGGAGTTAGCAGTAACACCAAAGAGGGGAGTTTCAGGGCCTAAACCAGATTGCAGTCTAAGCCAGGAAAGTACTCACTGCAATCACACACACTTCTATGCCAGCTATTTCAAGGAGGAAACCAGAAGCTTGAAAACTGTTTCATTTAAGGTGGTCTGGAAACAAGGACTTGAGGTCTGCTGTAGCTTGCACCGATGATTCAAAAGCAATCCATATGTCTTAATGCCTAACTTGCAGTGTGGCAGGATAGCGAACTTGGAAAGGTTTCCCAGCTGTACTTAGTGTAGAGACAAGGGGTTGCAATTGTTGCCACTTGGCCCTGACTGATTGCAGAAGATCTTGTGCAATATGCAGGTGTAACCCCCCCCTATAAATGGGGGTTCCTGAAGGCCTTCCCGGAGAGCCTGCTGGATGCTTCATGCCTGGCTGGTGTTCGGCGTGAGGCCACTAAATGTGGGGCTTAGGAGTGCTTTTGAAGCCTCCTCGTGCTGTCCCTTTAAGAGCCGTCTGCTCGCAGGCAGGGTTCTGGTTTGCGATGGGGGACTGCGTGTTTCCTTGCTCGAGTCCCGCTCGAGCAGTGCTGTAATGCCCCCTCTGGGTGGTCGTTGGAAAGCGCAAGGGCTGCCCCCTCGACAGGTGTACCTGTTGACAAACAATTACTGAGAGTGATAGCGAAGGTGCAGTTTTGTCTAACCTACTTTTGTTACAGATGGGACTCTGTGTACTGTGCCCCTTCATGCTGGACCAGGACATTCTGAAGGACCCAATAAAGTTCAGGGGCAGATAATGTGAAGGACTAAGCGACCAATCAGCAACCAGGACTCTTAATGGAGCCAGAGGACCAATAGAGGAACTGCTTGTAATTCTGGGAAAGGCATTATGGGCTATGGCGCTTTTTCGCACCACTGAGGGCCAGAGTAGTTGACTGGCATGTGACGGCAGCCAATAGAATCGGGTAGTGCCCGAACTGTGAGGACTGCCCCATGCTGTTAGGGGCAGATTCATCACGACTGTGAAGGAGAAGGGAGCTCTGAGCTTCTGCGCCGTGGAGTGTTCGCACGGGAAGAGCATGAAAGGCCTGAGGCGGCCGTTTGCATTGTAAGTACTTCGGACTAAATCAGCCGGCATGCGGTCAGAGGAGGCTGTATAGGAACACAGCTAACTACCAGGTTTCACCTGAAGAGGACTGGAGAATCTGCTGAATCGCGCTCGGTCTGTCAGGACATTTGGAGTGGCTGCTACCGCCTGAAATTGCTGTGAGTTTGTTCGGGTCCTGAAAGCCGCTGTCTGGTATGGTACCCTTCTGTTGTTCTCCATATAAATGTGTGAGGAGGCTTCCGAAGTTCAGGCTCAGCCGTGCAAGTGGTGAAGGAAGGGTGTCTGCTGGAGTCATGAGTACTGGATCAGGGCAGCTCCCTGTTAAGCTTACAAGCAGTGGCTACATGTCATTTTTGTTGTACTGTTGACTGCCCTAATAGATCTTTCTGCTCATTCTGATCTGCTCCGGAAAGTGAATGCTCATTTGTGTCAGGGCTCCAACCAGCTGCCACGAGGGACTAGCCATTAGGGCTTGAGTACCCATGGATAATAACTGATAGGTTCAGGCCTGTGCACAGAGCCATAAGTAGCTAAATATAGGTAATAGTGAGAAGCTAATCACCCTGATTTTCCCCAGTCCTTGTTATCCCCCTTCAAATAAATCAGATTGGTCATTTTGCAACTGTACCCAGGCTGGTTTGTGTCTTACTGAGGACATACTGCACAGTGAATGTTTGATAACTGTACCTTACTTTCCAGGGGGTCCCCGGAGTGAGATGAGTGTTTAGAGCCTGGGGGTAAGTGTTCTGGGGGAAAGCATTGTAATTACTCTGTTTGAGCCACTACTGGGAAGAAGGGGGGGTTGCAGCAACCCAGAGGGCTGTGACCGAGTCAACCTAGACTGTCCTAACCCCAACCTCTGGGTGGAGGCACCCGTCAACGGATCTGGGCCCCTTACCCTGTCACGGCTGAGACAGGCAGGGGTGGTAGCCCTTGGGATAGCACCCCCTGGGGGTTACACATGTCCCTCCCACTGTAGTTCTAGCACTTCCTTGGTTTTGGCCAGTATGTGCTGCTTATCCTGAAAATTAAGCAGTTTGAAGATAAGTGGCTGTGGTGTACATCCAGGTGGTGGAGGAGGGCGTGAGGAGCAATGTGCCCTTTCCACTACATAAGTAGTGTTGTTGGGGGAGGGACCCACCACCCTCTCACACAATTTTGAGATACAGAGCACTGGGTTGTTGCCTTCCTCCTTTTCTGGGAGTCCAAAGAGGACAAGGTTATTGCACTGACTGAGTCCCTCTAAATCTTCAAGCTTGTCCTCAAGCTTGCATACCCTTTGGTGGAGCGTGGCAGCATCTAGGTCTGCTTTCCCTTCCACTTTTCTATAGAGATGAGGTGGACCTCTGAGTCACCTACCTAGGTATTCAGTGAGGCAACAGAGGAACAGATTTGTTGGATGTCCCCAAAAATCACCACAATGGGGTCTTGCCAGGGCTGCATAATTTCTAAGAAATGTTCCTCCATGAGAGCTGTGATAGCAGAGGAAGGTATGGCAGTAGTAGCAGGCTGTGCTTTAGGCCTTTTTGTGGCCTTGTCTTCCTCCGGTGTCAGCTGAGGAGAGTGGCGTGGTGGAGCTTTCTGCATCTCAGTTTCCATTCAGATCGGTCCCATGAATAACCGGAGTTAATGCTGGAGGTCTGTCCTATTTTACCTCTTCATAAATGAGCTGCCCTTGGCCTATGGGCGGTCAACCCTGTACACAGATGACCTTGTCATCCTGACCAACTCCCAGGACATCTCTGTCATCAACACCAAGCTGAACTCTGACTTCAACCTTATTCAAACCTGGCTAAAGGACCACAAGTTTGCTATCAACCTTCAAAAGACTCAGGCCATGCTCGTTGGCTCCCTAGCCAAGACAAAAGCCATCCATGCCCCTCTAAAAATCTCAGGTGCTGATGGTTCACTCTTACAAGTTGCAGACACTGTCAAGTACCTGGGGGTGACACTTGACCCACAACTGGACCTCGCGCTGCATATTTGCAACACATGTAAGGCCACAAACTGCAAGTTGGGCCTTGCATACCGAGCACAAACCTGTCTCACTCTGGCTGCACAACTCGCCCTCACCAGGGGGGGTCCTCCTACCCATGCTCTGCAATGGGCTTGTCTCCTTTGCCCACGTCCCAAAAAACTGTCTCTCAAAATGGGGCATTGCTTACAACAATTTATGTCGCTTTGCGCTCTCTGCTCCTCTCCTCATGCACTGCTGTGAGCTATACTCCCGGCTTGAGTGGCTTCCTCAGGAAAAGCACCTCACCTTTGTCCTAGGCAGCTTCATCAACAGCGTCGTCAGAACTGCAACCACTTTTGCACTTGCCACATCCCTCCTACCTGCGACCCTCTCCTACCACTTAAGAGCCAGTGACTCTCAGGTCCTCTGGGTTCCAAAAACATGCACTCAAATGGGCGTTCAGGCCTTCACCACATATGCGCCCAGGTTGTGGAACTCCCTCCCTGCAAACACTCGCTCCTCCCCCTCCCATCCCTGCTTCAAAGTCTCCCTCTGGGGCTTCCTCAAACTGACCGCCTCCTGCCTCTGCACTTAACCAACTCCCTTTCGGCTTATACCAATCTGACCAGCTGAGTCGTTATACCCGACTCGACTGCTTAGGAGTTGGGTCTCCTGTTATTGAATGCACCTTATCCACTGGCAAGCTCGCAGATGTTAGTCATATTAAATGTATTGGGTCCTTTCTAGGCCCAACTGTTCATGAAAAGAGCACGTGTACTGTTCTATCTTCATGTTTTTCCTAGGTCCCTCTACCACAAATTGGTCCACTCATTTAACCTATTACCCATATCCATTAGGGTATGACTGCCCCATTATGTTGATCACTGTCATTGATTACTGTCATCCATGCCTGTACTATGCTGTTATCTACCTTCTACTTGTAATGTATACTCCTGATGTTCTTGTATGGACCCCAAGATGCCTGGTGTTCTTGTATGTACATTGTAATGCCTGATGTTCTTGACTGTACTTTGTAGTTTCCCGGGTCGCACCTGAAAATAGGCACTTGGCTGTCTAGTGTGCTTACCCTGTAAACAAAAGTAAATAAATAAATATGCTGTTTTGATGCTAGTTCAGCAGGTTCAGAAGTTTTTAAAGAGGATTAATTGGCGAGGATAGTGAGGAGCAGTGAAGAACAGCAGCTCTCCCTCAGGCAGCCATCACATGACCTACTGTAGGAATTCTTTAGTGGTACCAGTTGAGGAACATGCCTACAACCCACAACTCCCACCCTTCCAGATACCACCACTCCCATCCTTCCAGAACCCACCATAGTCCATCCATTCCTCCTCCCTGGCATCCTCTGAGGTAATGGTGGCAGACCTGGTAACCCCTGGATGGAGGAGAAGGTCACCACAAATCCTAGACAACTTGGCCTGGAGTCTAGCGACCTCCTCCCTCAATCCAGAGAGGTGCATGCAGATGGGGCAGCACTGCAGTCTCCAGAAGGACTCCCTGAAAACTGTTGCCCCACAGTCACTGCACTACATCATTCCCAGCATTTCCAGTTCCCATTCTTCCCGTTTTACCTGGAAATATTTATGTGCCCTTACCTTTGACAGTGTGTTTCTCATTTTCCTTATGTTGTTTGCTATACCCCTAAATAGGATGTTGCTCCTAGTCCTAGTTTTGGCCTATCCTTTTGCTTTCACTCATCCGTTATGTACCCTTTACCTCCATAAGGTGTTTTTTGTTTTATGCCTTTTGTTGTTTTTATTCCTCTTCGTACACCTACCCTAGATTGGGTGTTGCAACAATTCCCAGTTTTGACCTACCTTGACCCTCTGCCCTTCCCAGCAGTGAATGTCAGAACAGTAGTGAACAGATACCTTAGCTCAGTTGACTGTCAGAGTCCCCCACTTCCCAGCTTCTCCTGCTGATTCCCAAGAAGCCAGTCTTACCCCTGTTCCACTAACTCGCTGGGACACAAACATGTGTGGGGCATGTCAGAAGTGCTTGCTTTTATACACCAGTGGAACCTTCCCCAGGTGGACTTCTGTTTCAGCCAATGTCTCCAATTGGTGCTTCCCTGTGCTACATCGGTGACCTGCCTCCACTCACAGCCCTGACCTTGAGAGTAAGAGAGAGAGAGAGGCAGTTGCTGTCCTGAGAAGGAGCTCCTGCAGCAGGTTAGTACACACAATCCATTTTTTTTTAATTCACCCAGTCAGCATACCCTGCTACCTAACACAAGTGTTAGCAGATGCAGTGTTTTATTTAATCTGATTTTTTAAGCACCCGGTCATCAAACCCTGTTTACTACCATGAGTGTTAACAGCATCAGGTGGATGTTTAAACGCACAGTCAGCAACCCTGTTCCCTACCACAAATATTAATAGAAGCTGCTTGTTTTAGACAACCTGGTTCTTTAAGACCCAGTCAGTAAACCCATTTTTTCAGCCCAAGTGTTTACAGAAGCAGCTGATTTACATAAAACGCAGAAACCCTTGTAGCTGTAATCAGCCAGTCTCCAGTGCTTAACTGAGAAGGTTGCTGCTGTACTCCCTCCCATCAGGTGTACCCACTAGATTCTCCAAACCTTACTGGTCCTCTCCCACTTTAACAAGCTCTCCTCCCACTGGTACAAGATGGCACCTGAAATGTGAGTATACCAACAATGCCTACCCTGTAGTCAATTCCAGCTTTCTCATGCTGATCGCTGTGGCTTGTTCCAGCACTTGCAGTCCAGGAATGCATGCCTGTTTGCAGTTTTTGGAAGATGTAATTCCCCTCAGCTTCCTGGTATCTGGGTCTCCTTCTCCAATTGGTGCTTCCTTGGTCCATGTCAGTGATCCACCTCCACTCACTGCCCCAACCTTGAGAGTGGGCGAGAAAGAAAGAGTCAGTTGCTGTCCAGAGAAGAAAACTGCCACACCAGGTTACTGCACACAGTCTGCTTTTCTTTATTCACCCAGTTATCAAACCCTGCTACCTAACACATGTGTTAACAGAAGAAGTTGGTTGTTTAAGCACACAGTCATCAAACCCTGTCCCCTACCACAAGTGTTAATAGAAGCAGCTTGTTTTACACAATCTGGTTCTTTAACATACACTCAGCAAACCCGGATTTGTAGCCAAAGTGTTCGCAGAAGCAACTCATTTACATTAAGAGCAGCAAGCCTTGTAGCTGTAATCAGCCAGTCTCTAGCGCTTAACTGTGAAGGCTGCAGCTGTACTCCCTTCCTTCAGGTGTACCCACTAGATTCCACAAGTCTCATTACCACTTCCCTCCTGCTTTAGCCAGCTCAGAAGATGGTGCCATATCTCTTGACTGTCCCTGATTATAAGGGGCGTCTCCCATTTTATCTCTAAAAATGTTTCTGTCCCTCATTGAAAAGGTGCTAATTACAAAGAGAATGTGATGTACTGTAAACCCAGACTTTACTGTGGAGAGTCACAACATTCTAAGATACTAAGTCAAAATATAAACATTTTGCAGGTAAACACAATGGTTTACAAAGTGTTCTGAGATTGTATCTCCATATTTGAGAATGTGCCCCTCATTATGAAGGTCAGTGTCCCTCATTGTCCCTCATTTTGTGTGTATGTGTCCCACATTTCAGTGAGAAAAAGTTGAGAGGTATGGGTGGTGCCCATGTCACGAGTGCACCAACAAAGCCTCCCCCATAGTCAATTCCAGGTTTCTTGTGCCGATTGCTGTGGACTTCTTCCAGTGCTTGCAGCCCAGAAATACTAAGCAATAAATCAATCAAGACTGATTAAAACAAAAGTATTTTTCAAGATATGGGGCCCGATTTTCAAATAGCCCTTAGATTGACATACGTTGCACCAATCTAAGGGCTGCTGCAAATTCCGGGAGCGCCATGGAACCTGTGCTGAATTTGATAAACTGCAGGGTCCATGCACCAAACATCCCAGGTTTGTCACAAATCCCCAGCTGCACCAAACAGGTGGTGAAGCTGTGGACATTGCCGCAGGCATCTGCCCCTCCCCACACCCAGTGCAACACTAGAGGGGCCGGGATGTTGGGAGGGATGAAGAACTACATTGCCAGGAGGGGTTCTGGGGCATAAGGGTATGGGAGAAGGCAGTGGGGGTGTCAGGACACAGCTAGGCAGCTGCTGCAGTGCTAGAGCACCCGGCAAGAGGTGCCATTGCAGTGTGATGCACTAACAATAATAAATCAAGCCCACACATACTGTAATAGCTTCCCTGGTAGTCTAGTGGCCCCCCATCCCTGATGTTGACATACCCCTTGGTGGTGTAGTGGAGACCCCCCCACTGAACCCTGATCTCACCCACGTAAAATGAGAAAACTGCCCCGGTCCTATAGCATCCCCCCAATCCCAGCTGTCACCTAAACACATATCAATAAAAGTACCTAGTGGTCTAGTGGACCCCCACACCCCATCTGGCATTGCCCAACCACCCCGTCCCCCCACCCCTGCTATGATCCTGCGACTGGCATAGCCCTCCACACACCACCACAGCATGCATTATTAATGTGCACATACAGTATATTGTATACAGTACATGCACAACACATTCTGCAGCTGGCCATGGTGGTTTGTGGAGGGTTGTGCTGGTCACAGGATCATGCCAGGGACAAGGGGGACAGGGGTGGTTGAGCAATGCCTGATGGGGTGGTGAGGATGGGGAGTCCACTAGACCACCAGGTACTTTTATTGATATGTGTTTGGGTGAGATCTGGGATTGGGGAGGTGCAATAGGACCAGGGCAGTTTTCTAATTTTATGTGGGGGAGACTGGGGTTTGGGTGGGGTCCACTGCACCAACTAGGGTATGTCAATATCTGGGATTGGGGGACCACTAGACTACCAGGGAAGCTATTATAGTATGGGCAGGCTCGATGTACAAAACATTACTCTTAATGCACCACACTGCAATGGCACCCCATCGGGTGCCATAGCACTGCAGCTGATGCCCAGCTATGCCCGACACCCCCACTGCCACCTCCCATGCCCCTAGTGTGCCTCTATTGCCCCTGTACCACTGCACCCCACTGGCACAACCACTTAGACCACCTCCTACCTGGTCTAAATGGTGACCCTGCCTGTGTCCATGGTGGGCTTGCAAAATCCTAAAAAAGGGGATGTTGCAGCCCCGCCATGGTGCAACCCCCTTGTGACCTGGCACTCCAGATTCTTTGATGCAATCCTGGGGCAAGGGGGCTTTGGTACAGCAGTGTCTAGATCACACGCAGACTGCTTTGCAAAATCGTGTTTGACACTAGTCCCTTGCGTCATTCTAACTCGTTTGAAAATCAGGCCCCTGGATATAATTTTTACAGCCAATTACATGCAAGAACTTATGCATAATTAGATCATTGAAGAGACCTGAACAGCATTATGAAGCAGATTTATCAACAGGCTCTGCTAAGGAATATCTACAGTACAGCAAGTTCAATCACAAAGAAACCAATCAGAAGCCACAATGCATACATAATTAGGTCATCATAGCCGAGCTGCTAGCAGCCCCAATAAGTCATATAGAAGCAGCCATGTCCCTGCCAGATTTATCACAATGGAATCAGTAGTTCTCAGTCTGTATACTCCAAAACAGTAGTGGCAGAAAGAAGTCCCCCCTTCATTTTTTTTCTGACCACATAAAAATATAAGTATGATATACGTATATACAAAGCCCTTCACTATATCTTCCTCACTGGGGGATTCACTTCAATGAGATATAATTAATCTCTGTTATTTCATCTTCATCAGAAATGCTATATAAAGAAAAAAGTAGGCATGGTATTTGTTTCATTACTATACTTTACCCAGAGTACATATAATTAAACCCTTTTGTTTATGTGTTTTCTGTATGATTTAGATTAAATAGACGCATGCCACTGAGGGGAAGCCTTTCTACAGTAATTTGTGTAACTGAGGAATATTAAAAACTAAGCTGGGTGTCTTATTGTGCTCATATTTCATAAAAGGGCATATCAGGGTCATGCAAGGAAGAAAAAAGCAAAACCAGACGCTGTCACACCAACATGATGAAGGCAGTCGGTCCACGCCCTCTTATCTGCATCCCAGCAACAGAACAAATTTAGGCCAGACATCTGGAGGTCTGTAGCTCCTCTATACTGCCACAAAAATCCTTGAAATGCAGCACAGACCTAGCGGTCAGTGATAGGAGGCTCCTCTCAATGTGTCAGCATCGTGGCACAAGATGCAATACTGAACATAGTGTTATCTAGAAGTGTCACACAGCACTGGATATGCATAAAGCAGCCTCATGTCACGGGACACAATGAATAGCAACAGTACCATTGGGGCTGGGCAAATAAAACTGCTAAAATAGAAACTGCATACTGAATACCACGTTACAACTCAAGAGCTATTCCTCAAAAATTCAGTTACTTATCCCTATCTGCTGCTCTCCTTCGCTGGGCACTTTAGAATGTGAGTGCATAGAATAAAGTCACACATTAAAGTACAAGTTAAGCGCTTATCCATAAAGTGAATTTATTTACATTGACATTTCCTACACTAAATTAGCCTTGTTTAGCTGCATCACCTAGTTTACTAGACAGTCCCAAGTGTGTGTGTGTGTGTGTGTGTGTGGCACGCACACAGAGGAGCAGGAGCAGCAGTAATTATTACATGATTACAGGTTTAGAGAATACTTTTATTTTGCAAACCACTAATTCCTTCCGTTTTTCTGATTCCCTCCAGACACATTCTGACACTGTCAGTTTGACGTTGGTTGTCTTCCTTATCATTACATTCCCATTTTTTGCCCCTTGTTCATCTGCCTTCTGGCTGACTGGTGTTTGATGCCAGCGAGGCTGCGCCAAGTCTCACTACTTGCCAACCAGCATCATGCTTTATAAATAGATATGCTGTACTCTAAACCCCTCTGGGGGATGCGATACCTGCGACGTTCAGCTCACAGGCTCACCTGCGGAATATGACACTATCAGGTTGCTCTCCTATAGGAGTTCTCTCTCTCTCTCTCTCTTTTTTTTTCCCCTGGACATTCTAGTGACAAATCTGCAGTGTTGTTCCAGCACACCCTCACAGTAGCACTGCAATCTGTCAACAAGCACCAGCTAGCAGTAACAGCTGTTGGATTTATTTGGATGCTGATGCTAGCAGTTTTTGGGGTTGCTACTGTTCAGCAGCATGCCAGAAGGACACCATACATACAAGTATGAAGAAGATTTCATACTGAAACTTTCACTTATTTAAGACGGAGTGACTATAAGCAGGAGAGGATGCAGCAGCTGTCAGGGTCACTGCCATAGAGCAACCTGTGGCAGGTACACTGGATTTCAACTCGATAGAGCATCAGGCTGAGAAGGCTAATGACTCCTTTGCTACTTTTGAGGGAATTCTTGAATGAACTAGGAGAGCAGCAAATCGGAGGAGAGTAAAAAAGTCAGTTGCTGGTGTTCCTTTTATTCATTCAGTCTGTTGCCATGGTGACTTGGATGAGCAGCCATTCAGTGTAGTAACAAAGCCTCACTTTTCCGAACTGGTGATGGATGAGTGCACCATTTCAGATACTGGCAGCATGTTCAGGTAAAGATAAAAATAATATTTCTGTTTTTTGCCTGATATTGTTCTTCTGTTACTTGACTGTGTCACCTTCAGATGCTCCTCTGATAATTGACCTATAAGAGCAGTACCTTGCTGTGTTCCAGGTGTAATGCACCAGTCTTTCCAGAGGGAGCATATCATTGAAAGGCACTTTGGCTCACACTGGTTTTGTCTGCTACAAATCGCAGCTCCTCGGCTGTCTGAGGACACTCTGAGTTGTGCTTGTAACATTGTGCAATGAGGGAACAAAGGCAGTGGAGAAGGGAAAAGATGCTTTGGAAGTAAAATTAATATGCAAATGCTAGGACAGTAGTAAAGAAAAAGCTTGCCAAAGGAGTTTCCGATGTTTGTGTTTTTTATGAAATGGAATCAACTTTGCTGACACTTAATGGTTCTTAATGTTAAGATTAGAGTAAAAAGAAAATACAGTTTTGTCATGTGGAAAGGACCAAAGAATACTACTAGAGGCCACAAACTGACAGCAATTTTAGGTTTCTTTTCGTAACTTTGTAGCTTTGCTTCCAGCGTCAAGGTTAATGCCACATTATGTGAACAATGCAGAAACACTTTGAACCTACAGTGTTACACACCAGGATCAAGCACTCTACGTCAAATGTCACAGTTCACTGTGTGATGAACTGGAGTAATAGTCATTAGATTACATTGAGTTCCTGCAGTATTCTGCAAGATATCACAGCTGAAACTGTGATGAGAATACTTAATCCTGGCAGGTGGCACTGTCCTGTACATCAAACAAAAATAGCATATTGTATAAGAAATTAATTTTTGCATTTCAGCATTCATGTGTAGTTTTTCAACATGCAGCCATTACCATACACTCCACCCACATCTGTTACAATACCCTTGACAGTCAGGTAGGATGGTAAGGCTGTGTGGCATAGTGGTGACAGACTGGAGAACTAGTAGATCACATGTTCAAATCCCACTGTAGCCATTCAAGTCCCTAAATGATGGTGTCAAAGTGGGTTAGCATGACTGGATTTAAACATGAGGGGTTGCATTCCAGCTGGATTTTTACTGGGGGAACAAACTAAACTGTATTTAGACTGTTATCATAACCACACACCACACAGTGTGAAGTTTAAATAGAACTTCATGTAGTGAGAGCTGAGGCTGCAAAGCCTTATATTAACAAATCATTAACCAGAGAACATTACCATCAGGTAAGACACTCATGGGTAATAATCTCTGTAAACACATACATACATACAGCGCAGGATTTTCAAAAGAAATGGTTTGCGATCTACCTTCCACTTTGTTCAAAAGAGTTGGTCTAAAATATATCCCCCACCTTTTTTTTCAAAGGAATGGTCCAAGATCCTCCTCCACCTCACTGTTTTCAAAGGATTTGTCTGAGATCAACCCACCACAATTTTCAAAAGGATTGGTCCAAGATATGTCCACCACTATTTGAAGCATAATACATCAGATCAGTTAGACAATGATTTAATTGCATCTAAATTTCATTAAAAAAATCAAAAAATGGTACTAATCACATCTACATCATTTTATTACCACCGACTGTGACTTTTTGTCACAGACACATCTGTTGAGAACAGCAGCGGGGCTGCACAGAATCACTTGGACAGATGCAAGTGCAGCATGCATTCACATCTCTGTGTAATCCTGTTAAAAGTCTGTCTCTGTATCTCCGAGTAACACGTGTCAGAAATCAATCAGATCATGATGCCACAATTTATAGTGGGAGTTCGGCACTTAAATTCCAGCAGAAGCTTACATTCTCTGAGGGAAGTGTATTTATTATTTCACCAACGTGTGAGGTAAGAGTATCACAATAAAGCCAAGCTGCTAGCCCTGTAATCCTGAGACAAGAACTCATCTCTGAAGAAGTTCAAACCTGGATGTAAGAAATACTAGGAACAACAACTGATTGCAATGTCTGCAAGAGCAAAAGTGCCTTAGCTGTGCTGGCCCAAATGCAGCACCTCTTTCTCACTCCCTGAGGGATTTTTATTGACTGCAGTACATTGTAGTACACATTTTTACATAAATGCATCCTTCACACCACTGAACATATACGACTTGGAAAGGGGGTGTTTTTTTATAATAAAACAACCATTAGTATCTTCAGACTACTTTAATGCTTAACTTTCTCAGGTGTACCAAACCCCCAAACTCACTTAGCTGAAGGAAGTTGGATCAGTAGTAATGGGACAGTTTTCTTCTCTCTCTTGCTCGCGCTCTCTCTCTCTCTCTCTCTCTTTCTCTCGCTGTCTTTCTCTCCTTACCTCCTCCTCCTTGCCAAACCAAATTATACGTGCAGTATACAGTAGCAGGATGAAGATCAGTCACAACAGAACAGAGTGTGAGAGCTGTCCAGGTTAGTGCCTTAATGTATATAGATAATTCTTTGCAAAAAACGTTGTTAACACAACAGTTTGGGTAACTTATTGCCACAATAATAGGGAAATGTGGCATTAGGGTTTCCAGCTTCAACTCCTCACTCCTAACCCCACACCCAAGCAATAAAAGGAAGAAACATGAGGGTTTTCGGTCTCTGGAGTCTTCACATATCAGTGGTGGGGTTTTCCTTGGGGTTGTCAACCCTAATGCTCACCCCTCCCCCAGTCCATAACCTCCAATCTGAAGCACAAGGTGCAGCTCCAAGCCAGTGCCTCATAGTGGTACACTCTTCAAAGGTAGAGAAATATGTTTATTTATTTATTTTTATTTATTTAAGTCTTTGGTAACCGGGTAAGTGCACTGATCCAGGGGACCATTTTCAGGCACGGCCCGCACCACACAGGCAGCAGTTACAGAGGTTGTGACAAGTTATACAATGAGTACAAGCCATGTGGATATTCAGACATCACTGGTGAACAAAGAAAGCAACACAGGAAAGTAAAATTAATGAGAGGCTGAAAAAAAAAATCAGTACATCATGATAAGAAACAATTATTTACAAAGGATAAGTGCAAATTAATGCATGATGTAAAAAAAAAATACAAGACAATAGCCATGTGGGAGAGCCTGAGAAGCAGGTAGTGAGGGATGTAAGAAAGGAGTCCAAAGAAATAAGATAGGGCAGGGGAGGCCAAAGCAGCCCAAGAGGGAAAAGTCAGAAAGGTGGGGGAGGGGTATCCAAGCTAGCAATGGCATGTGGCCTCATCAAGCAGCCAGGATTTGAGATGTGTCTTGAAAGTGGCATGGGAGTCCAGAGAGTGGATGTCTCACCACATGTTGCCAACACAATTTGTTGTAACCTTCTTTATGCAGGGCCCACAGGAGATCATGTGTGACATTGTTTGCTCAGGAAATAGGGTGGACATTAGGGCTGATAACCCCAAGGAAGACCCAACCACTGATTTGCAAAGAATCTGGAGACCCAAAAACCTAATTTTATTTTCCTTTTGCTACTTGAGGTGGTGTAAGTGGGGAGTTAGGGCTGGAAACCAGAACATCGCATTTCCCTACTTCTGTGGTGTTAAGTTACCCTAATTGGTGCATTGACAAAGTTTTTTAACAAAGAATTTTCTTCCTTTCTTCAGGACCTGCATGAACAGGTGCAGATGCACAGGAGAACTCTGCTTGCCTACAGAAGTGCAGAGCCTGGCATGTCCCCAACCCCCACCATGGAATGCAAGTTAAAATTACCAAAGTTGCAAACAAGTGTATAAAAATGTAAATTGTACGCTCATATATGTGTCTTTTTTGTATATTTTGACCCCAGATTTTCAACATAGCCTTCCTTTGATCCCATCTTATGAACAAGAGTGGTGAAAATTTTCAAATTCTGCCCAATAGGTGATTTCACTAAGCGACTGCAAAATTGCCTTTCAGGCCTAATTTGCATAATTCAACCACCATAGGTCATGAGATGGTTCCCCAAAAGGCCATGCTGAAAATCTGGGGTCAAAATATGCAAAAATGACAAAATTATAAATCAGAGTTAAAAACCCCATTGAAATATATTGAACTGCAATAACCTTAGTTTAAATAAAAATACATGTTGCAAATAACGTAGCAAATTATACGTCACAATATTTTTTGGTACTGTTTGCATTTTTTGGTTAACTCAAAAATCCTTATAACTCTAGAACCATAAAATATTTTTGCAGGAAACCTTCCAAAGGCATACCCTTGGCACAGGTCCCGTCAACACTGAAAATTTCAAGAAAAGATTCTACACCATCTAGGTTGTAAGTGAGAGCAAAGAATACGCAATGTTAAGTATAGGCTATTTTTTAAACATTTTTTGACACTCTGTATCTCCAAAAGCAAACAAGGTGCCATCACAAAACTTTGCATGTCTTGCAACTCTGACAGCCTGACAGTGCATGGCAAATTTTGGGCTACTTTGTCAAACAATGCCAATGTTATTAAGGTGCAAAAAATTGAGGTTTTATGTTAAACAGCCTGCTCAAACTGAACTACAAGGGCATTACCACGCCCTATAATGTAACATGATAGCCCTTATGAATATGCTTATATCATTTCAACCATGTTGATATAGAGAAGAGGTGCAATGGGGACAAGGTAAATAAAGGGTTTATATGCACAACAGCAGTTTGACCTTGTGCAACCTCATGAATGGCACAAATTCAGGGATAAATTGTCTGAGGTCAAACTGCTCAAGTACACATTAATCGTTTATTTAACAAGTTCTCTATTGCATTATTTGTATAATGCTTGCCATTAATTTTTGTTGTTTCTACTCATTGTATTTTTGTAGCACTGCTGTACTGTTCCTCTGTTTGTATTATTGTACCCATGTTGCTGTTGTTCCACTGTTCTCTTTTTGTTGTTTCTACTCACTGTATATTTGTAGCACTGCTGTACTGTTCCTCTGTATTATTGTACCCATGTTGCTGTTGTTCCACTGTTCTCTTTTTGTTGTTTCTACTCATTGTATTTTTGTAGCACTGCTGTACTGTTGCTCTATTTGTATTATTGTACCCATGTTGCTGTTGTTCCACTGTTCTCTTTTTGTTGTACTAGTGCACCTACCCGGTTAACAAAAACTAAATAAATAAATAACTATCCATTTATGCAATAGGGAGGGAGGGAGTATAAAAAAATGTTTTTTCTTTAATTTGCATTTTTTTATTAAATAAGTAGGATTATTTTGTGCTGTATATCATTGCACAGTTTACAGCACATTGCTAAGGATGGCAACATGGTTGCTAGGGATGCTACAGCCATATGTTGACAGAACAAGTTCTGATTGGCTATTAGTTTGCATGTGGGCAGGCTGGAGAGTTTGAAAAAATAGCAGCTCTGTTTCTTGTTTGGCAAGAGAGACAGATTGCTGATTGTTGTCATAGTTTTAGACATTATTCTTTCATATTTTTATTAATAGAATGTTATAGTTTTAATATCTGGTTGATCCTGCATTTTGATGTGGGCAGCCGTAGTTTATGAGCATCAGGTTGGAGTCTGGGACTGAGTGAGTGGGACTGCATGAAAGTAGCACTGGTATCTATGATAAGGTTGATAAGGAGAGTCTCTTTAAGCTGAGCGGCAACCATAACATGAGGGGGCACAGTCTTAAGCTGGAGGGTGTGAGGTTTAGGAGGGAGGTCAATAAGCACTTCTTCACAGAAAGGGTGGTGGACACTTGGAATGCACTGCTAGAAGAGGTAATCTCATTAATGACAGGGAGCAGCTTTAAGGGAGGCTGGGACAGGCATAGGGAGAGGGTAAGGGTCAGGGGTAGGGAGGATAGGAGGAGTGGGGAGGGAGGGCAGGAACATTAGCTCAAGCTATAGACCCTGCAATACGAGTAGACTTGATAGATCAAATAGCCTTCATCTGCTGGCTTCTTCACATGTTCGTATGTTTTGGAATGCCCACTAAAAAAAAAGAGAATTGTTTTTGCCATCTTGTGAGTGCAAAGAAAAAAACCCAGCATGGAGCTCACTCTTGTAGAAGAAAGTGGGAGTCTGGAGACTGGCAGCAGGCTGGCAGACAGCATCAGGGTCAGTGGGTGGGTAGGTTAGTGGCCATGGACAGAGTGGAGGACAGCACTTTATCTATGTCGAACCGTGGATTCTACACGGAGGAGATAAAATAAGTTACTTTTGGAAAAAAGGCAACTGTTTATGAAATGTGCATGATAGTAATGTGGCTTAGCTAGAAGGAAGCTACATTTAAAGACTGCCTTAGAAAAATTTTGCTAGTAGCTTGGCAGAAGACACCAGGAGAAAGGACTGCTGTGTGACTGGACTTCTCTACTGGGACTATATTGCCCTCCTTCCCTCTCACCCAAAGCTAGTTCTACTTTTATAGGCACAGAATTTGACTGACAACAGGAACTTCCTGTTTGGGATCAGGAAGTGAGTGATCACAGAACCACCAAGGACCCACCATCCTAGAAGGGCAAGAGTAGCTCTCCAGCCCCCTCTAGCTGCTGGAGGTCTGCCTCTGAGCAAGAAACATAGGATATTCTTGTCTCAGAACAGGACAATCAGGAGCTTAAAGGGCACACAGGCAGAAAGTAAGGAGAGAGAGAAAAAAAAACAGAGGAAAGAGTAAGGATTGCAAACAGTTAAGAGGCCAGAAATAAGACATGATGGGAGTGGTGCAGTGCAGTGGCTGTGGAGCAGCAGTCTTCCGGAAGACATTCTGGAGGATGCAGTGTTGTCCCATCTGCAGGCACCTCTCTGGGCTGAGGGAGAAGGTTGCTCATCTCCAGGCTGAGCTGGCTAGGATTTGTGGGATCTCCTCTTCCATCCTGAGACCACCAGTGCCACTGCCGCTGCCTCAGAGGTTGCCAAGAAAGAGGAGCGGTTGGACCACAGTGGGCTCAGGGAAGGTGAGGGTGGTGGAACAGAGGCACATCCCTCCAGCTGTACCTCTCCACAATTCCTATGCCATTCTGGCAAAGTGTGGTTCCTCTATGGAGGCACTCGCAGTGGAGACCAAGGAGGATGCTGGGAACCTCCACAAAGGAGACCCACAGGAGGGTGGCAGGGGTCCCCACAGGGGAAGAAAACAATTCCTGGTGGGGGACTCCATTGTTATGAAGATAGAACTTGGGGAGGAAAGGGAGAGGGAGGTAAGGTGCCTGCCTGGCGTCATGGCTTGGAGGGACAGGAAGCGAATCCTCAGGATTGCCGGAGCAGCTGCACAGGGGAGGGAGCAGGATGTCATTATCCACCTAGGGACAAATGACCTGGCTAAGAAAGGGATTAGAGAAGTGCAGGAAGAGTTTGTGGAATTGGGGAGGGACATTAGACAAGTAGCATGCACGGTAACCTTCTCGGAGGTGCTGCCCATCTATGGCGTAGGAGAAACTAGGGTGTTCTGCACCATGGGATTCAATCAGTGGTTGAAAAACTGGTGTGGAACTCAGGGATTTGGATTCATTGGGGACTGGGGGTCCACCTGGAGTGATGCAAGCCTGTACTGGCATGATGGGTTGCATCTGTCCAGGAGGGGAACTAGGACCCTAGGTGATAGGTTTAAATGCTTCATTGGCAAGCATTTAAACTAGCCGGGAGGAAGGCACTGGAAGGAGCAGGGAAATCCTAGCCCCCCCCAAAAAAATCACGGAAGTAAGTGCGGTAAACACCAACATAGAGGTGTCGATAGGGAGAAGGGCAGGGGTAAATGGAGAAAGTGACAAAGGCAAGAAGGACAGGGATGGCTCAAAAAGGAGTAAGGCCATCAGGAAATGGAGGTGGTAGTACCAATGCCCGTAGTCTGGGGAAACAAGCTCCCTGAGCTGGTGGCCTTGACGCAAGAGGGATGCCTGACTCATAGATCACAGAAACATGGTACACAGAGAACCGTGACTGGGATGGTAACATACCAGGCTACATAACCTACAGGAGAGACAGGCAGGGGAGAAGAGGTGGAGGAGTAGCTCTCTATGTAAAGGAAGAGATAAAAGCAACTGAACTAAAGAGTAAACAGGGAGGAGAAGTGGCACTGTGGGTCACCTTGGAGACTGGAAAGGGCACCACAATCCGCACAGGGGTTGTGTACAGACCTCCATGTCAGGGGGAGGGAATGGACAAGGATGTGATAGAAGGCATTCTCAGACTGGCAGAGAAAGGGGAGATACTGTTGATGGGTGACCTGAATATGCCAGATGTTAACTGGAGCACATTTGCTGCAGCCACATCCAACAGCAGGGCCATTCTTGATGCCCCACAGGTGGCAGGCCTCAGACAGCTAGTTTCGGAACCCACTCATGAGGGAGCAATCTTAGACCTCATACTCTCAAATGGGGGCAGTGAGAGGATCTCAGATCTAGAAGTGGGTTGCCATCTGGGAACAAGTGACCATCAAACAATGTGGTTCACGTTAAACTCAGCTACAGAGTCAAGCCATACAAAAGTGAGGGTACTGGACTTCAGGAGGGCTGACTTTGGCAAGATGGGAGAGTGCCCCAGAAAAGCACTAGCAAATAGGCTAGAAGGAGGTGTGGAGCAACGATGGGGAATCATCAAAACTGCCATCACAGAGGCAACAAGCCTTTGTGTGAAGCAAATAAACAAATCAAAATGAAAGAAAAAGCCAATATGGTTCTCAAAAGAGGTGGCTGTGAAAGTCAGGAAGAAAAAGATAGCATTCCGGAAGTATAAGGAAACACAGAAAGAGCAGGACAGAAAGCTGTACCAGTTAAGGCAGAAGGAAGCAGGGAGGGAAGTCAGAGTAGCAAAGGCCCAAACTGAGGAAAAGATAGCCAACTCAGTTAAGAAGGGGGATAAAACCTTTTATAGGTACATCAGCAAGCCTAGAAAGACAAAGGGAGGGATAGTGAGGCTGAATAGAATGAACGGTGGGTGGGCAGAGGAGGTCAGTGAAAAAGCAGGGATACTGAACGAATATTTCTGCTCAGTATTCACAAAAGAGGAGGGGAAAGTGGCTAATCCAATTAACAGAAGCACTCTTGATAGGGGGATCGATCCCAGTCCTTTTACAGAAGAAAGGGTTCTGCAAGAACTCCTAAAACTGAAGGTGGACAAAGCAATGGGGCCTGATGGAATTCACCCCAGAATTCTAAAAGAATTAAGGGGGGAACTAGTGAAACCACTGGCAACTCCTTTTAATAAATCATGGGAGGATGGTGTAGTACCTGAGGACTGGAGGAAGGCGGATGTGATTCCCCTTCACAAAAGTGGGACCAAGACAGAGGCAGGAAACTACAGACCTGTCAGTCTGACCTCTGTGGTAGGGAAAGTGATGGAGTCACTTCTGAAGGAAAGAATAGTTGAGTACCTAGAGGCCAGTGGGGCACAGGACCCTAGGCAGCATGGGTTCACAGCAGGAAGGTCATGTCAGACGAATCTAATAGATTTCTTTGACTGGGTGATCAAAGTAGTAGACCAGGGAGGGGCTGTGGACATGGCCTACCTAGACTTTAGCAAGGCGTTTGACACAGTCCCACACAAAAGATTATTAGTCAAATTAACCAGCCTGGGAGTGGGTCCCAGGGTGGTAGCCTGGGTAAAACATTAGCTGGACAATGGGACACAGAAGGTAACTGTTAATAAAGTCCACCCCGAAGAAAGAGGGGTTACTAGTGGGGTACCACAGGGTTCAGTATTGGGTCCAGTCCTTTTTAATGTCTTCATAAGTGACATTGCAGAGGGACTGGAAGGAAAAAGATGCCTTTTGCAGATGACACAAAAGATCTGCAACAGGGTTGATACACAAGGAGGTGTGGAAAGGATGAGAAGGGACTTGGCAAGGTTGGAGGAATGGTCAGAAGTGTGGCAGCTAGGATTCAATGCAAAGAAGTGCAAAATAATGCACCTGGGAAACAACAACCCAGGGAAAAATACACAATGGGGGAGGCGTGAATAACAACAAAAAAGGAAAGAGACCTGGGGGTAATCATATCAGATGACCTTAAGGTTAGCAAGCAATGTGAGAAGGCAGTAGGGAGGGCTGGGGGTATACTGAGATGCATAGGGAGAGGCATCAGCAGCAGAAAACAGGAAGTTGTTATCCCTCTGTACAGACAGTTGGTGAGACCCCATCTGGAGTACTGTGTCCAGTTCTGGAGAATCCATCTCCGGAAGAACAAAGACGGGATAGAGGCAGTCCAGAGGAGGGCAACTAAACTGGTGCAGGGTCTGCAAGAGAAGCCATATGAGGAGAGACTAAAGGAGTTTAATATGTATACCCTTGAGGAAAGAAGGGAGAGGGGGGACATGATAGAAACTTTTAAGTACCTCAGTGGAATCAACAAAGTCCAAGAGGGTAGCATCTTTCAGAAAAAGAGACATTCAAGAACAAGGGGACACAATTTAAACATGGGGGGGCGGTTCAGGGGCAATGTGAGGAAGTATTATTCCTCAGAGAGGGTAGTGGATGCATGGAACAGCCTTTCTGAGGAGGTTGTGGGGTCTAAAACTGTGGGAGAATTCAAGAATGCATGGGACAGACATAAGACAATTCTTGTGGGGGTAGGAAGAAATAGGCTGTTGGTTAACTAGGATCTGTGGCCTATCCTGTAGGTAGGGAAATGGGCAGACTAGATGGGCCAAGCGGTCCTTAACTGCCGTCAAAGTCTATGTTTCTGTGTTTCCTACTGTGCACTGTTATTCTGACATGTGGTCCAGAAGTTTAGGCAAAGTGCAGCAATGAGCTGGAGGGGGCAGAGTTTGTAGGGGAGATTGTGTCAGTGTATGTGGGAGGGAGATGTTTTACATAAGGCAGTGTGGTACAGTAGGAGAAGTAGTGTGGAAAGTGAAAGCAGGTAAGTAGTGCCAGTGGGAGGTGGAATGATTGACACTTGGGGTAGAATGAATGTAAGGTTCTAAAATGTATTTAATGTGTGGAAACAAATTAATTTGTTTAACTGATATTGTGTCCACTTATCACATAATTTAAAATATTGATAACACTGATGAAATATCAATACATCATCTTTTAACTTTGTTGATAAGTCAGTTTATACCATGTGGTTGGGATCTGAAAACTTCTTATAAATGGATTGCTTTAACTGTTGACACAACACAAATTAAGATAAATTATGAAATGGATAGAAAGAATTATAAAAGTTAATCTTATGACGGCACTCTTCAACCACAATGATACTGAACCGTACTGTATAAATCAAGGGTGGAAAATAGGGCCTAATGTCGAACTTTCCACTTACGTTTATGAGTACAGTACTGGAAATAGCAGGCCAGCCTTGCCCTGACTGCCAATGACTGGGTGCCCTGGGTAGAACTGTCAGAGGTTTTGTTTTGGCTTTTGCTTGGTTGCTGGTGCTGCAACAGCATGCCTGGAGCCCCTCCTGCCTCTGCCTCTGTAGCAACCTCTTTGGGATTGGTAGTCATAGGGAGTATAGGGTCAGGAATAATAGCTCCTGCCCCTGCCTCCCCCTACCATAAAGCGTATGGGAATTGGAGGCCTTTTCTACATCAGCATTGTTTTTTGTAAGTGATCTTGTGCTGCTCTACATTTTTGATGTTTGCCTCTGTTTTGTCACCAAAAACTGAATCTCCTTCTATGTGGAAATCCATGGCCTTGATCAGAGTGTCCTCCAAAAGGATGATCGCCATTAACCAGTAGAATCTTCTTAATGACATTGCATGGGCTAAAACCCTAGTAGCAGAGTCATTAGTTATCTACACCCATATGTAACTGGTATTTAGGGGCATCCACAGGTGACTGCCAGTGGCAGCCAGCTCCTGTGCCAATTCACCATCAACCTTATCAGTCAGTTCCAGCACTGTTTTCCACAGTGCTTTCTGGTACTGGGCTGTATATGCCAAATAGGCTGCCTGCCTAATAAGCATGAAAGCTGATATATTAAGGTTTTTGGCTATGGCATCCAGTTTTCTGGAGTCCTGCTCAGGGGGCTGGGCAGGGTAGGGGACCTCAGCCCTCTTACAGGCAAATGTTTGGACTACACCTTCGTGATCTAGATAGGTGTACAGGTATTCCACCCCATGTCTGTCCGCCTGACACTTCTTTTAAATCTTTTTATCTATGCCTGCTGCTAAAGTAGGTACAGACATGATTTTTGAAGTGGCTTTTTAGAGTGATTTGTAGAGGGGGGCAAGCAGCCTTCTTGTAGGATTTAACCCCCTCATATCCATAAATTCTGCATTATCCTCTGTTTCCTGAGAGGCTATGCTGAGAGTGCTCCTCGTTTACCTAATGAAAGAAGAGTATGAGGTATAATCCTCAGCAGGACTAGAAGGGGAACCAAACTCTTGTTCATGTGAACCATCTGATTTGTACGGTTCACTTTCCTCCTCCTCCTCCTCCTCCTCTTCATAGTACATATCCTACTCCTCCACAGGCAGGTGGTCCAGAACCTGAGCTTGGGGAAGGGCGAAGGCATATTCATAACATTTGCCACAGGCTGGAAGACTTGGAGAAATTGCCATACTTTTGCCATGTCCTCTGCTGAGGGCATTTGTCTTATTTCTGCTGCCTGTTCCCCTGCCTTTGCAGGAGGAATGGTAAGGCCATTATTTTCTTTTTACCTTTTACTGGCAGACACTGTTTCCAGTGCCTGCTCTGAGGTTGTTTCATTTGTTTTGGTTTTTTTTCCATCACTGGACTCAGGAGTCACCCTTTCAGACAACCTGCTATATTTACCATCATTATGTGATGGTTGAGCAATTTTAACTTTTTGCCTCTGTTCCCTTTGACAGGGACTGTTACAGTTTCTGAGGAGCTGGACCCTCTACGCATACTTTCCAACATCATTAGGAACTACCTCAGGGCCTTTACTGTGTTTTGATGACATACAGGCAGACTGAGAAGCCATAAATTGTTTGTTTTTTTAGCCTTTTTATTTTGGGTTTTAGGACAAAACATTTTAAAGAGCACACTACTGAAAGAATCATGATCTGGACCCAGGCACCAGAGCATGTGGCAGTCTGCCCTTGCCAGAGGCTGAAAATAATTAGCACCTGTAGATCCTGTGTTCTTGTTCCTAAGTCTATCGGTCATGCCAAACACTGAAGATCTTAACAAAAATAATAGTGGTACCCAGCACAGTATAAAAAAACATTTTTCACAGAACCTAGAATCAAATGCAGTTCTGAAGAGAAAATTTTTAATTCCATCCCTCTTCTCCTAGGAACCACTGCAGACAAGTGAAAACTGCAAATCTGAAATAAATCTGAAGCTGTTTTCTACTTCTAAGCTTTACAGTATGGGTGGCAACTTATGTAAATGGTGCCAGTCCCTCTCAGTGGGAACTGCATCAGAGAAAGAAAAAACACTCGGTTTTAGAAAGGAAATGCATTTTTTTTTTTAAAACAAAGCTAGGCAGTATTTAATAAAACTATGCGGTTCCCTTCAGGCATGAACCACATTATGCTGTGGCCTCTCCAGTTCCTTTAAACCAATTGGGAACTAGAATGAAATACAAATTATCACAAATTTATAAACAAATACATTTAATGCAGATGAACTGAATACTAACTGTCACAAACGCACTCCGGGGGTCAGGCCCTCTGCTTCCACAGTGCCCAACCTCGAAGTGCAATATGTGAACAGGAGACAAACAGGGACACCCTCCTGTCTGTTTTGGGTCTGAGCAACTACCAGTCTCAAGTCCTGAGGTCAAATAAGAACCTTTTTTCACTAGCACGCCCAGGTAACAGGTCCAAATATCACATCCTCTTCAGGGAAACCATGCAATACTTAATCTAGCAGGCACACAACCTGATTCACAGTCCCCCTTCTGACTCACTTGAGACTTAGGTATTTCCTTACCTTGCTGGATATGGTGACACATTATAAGCACTTTAATAGTTCTGTCAAAATTATCAACACTGTCCCAGTATTCACATTCAAAATGAGAAAATGGCTCAGGTAGGATTTCAAGGAAAATAGAGTTTACTGAAAAATAGTAAATATAATACAAAACACAGAACATGTAACATTAAGAGTACAGTCAGAAAAATAAATGGACAAGTATAAACAAACCACTTTATACTAAGTAACCGATCCTACCCCAGTTTCAGTTGGTAATAGTGGTGCTGAAATTACCTAATTTTGGTAGAAGTGCTTCTTAAGTTCAGAAAACAAGTGTGTTCAGTCTTGTAAAGTTGGAACAAGAGTGTGTTCTTTCAGGAGTCCAAAGTAGAAGAATACAGTGTTCCCTCAGCAACTTGGCAATATCAGGGGGAAAAGGGTCCCACCCAGCTTGTGAGGTCACAGCTCTGAGGTGATGCTGGCTGTGAGGTCACTCTCATTCCTGCACACTGAATTAGTCACATGCCACTGCACAATGCTAAACATTCCAATTAAAAAAATATATGTACTTTTTAATTAGTGAGCCACAGAGCATGAATTATGACAGGCAGAATATCCCTTTGATCTCTCAACAACATCCTGCAAGACACTTCTCTTAGCGGTGTGAATTGTTACAGGTATCCAACAAAACTGGCTTCCCTTCTGATGTCGTAAAATGTTTCCTAGGTTCAAAGCAGTGACTGGTTTTACAACCTGTTGTATCAGCTAACACAGGCGCTGACAGGTAGGTGTCAAAAGCAAGCTCTTAATTAGTTTATCCACTGGGTCAGGGACAGCAGACCATTCTTTTCTCTCTGTTCAAATCGCATGTTCCATGATGCTTTGCTGCTTGGCCTGTTTCCTAAGCAGAAGTCTAAAACATATATTTACATCAAAATTATATGCACATAACTAGTAGACAGTTATCATGTCACACTAACTATGTAACCCTGGTGCCATTATACCAAGGGCTACTACCCCTGCCTGCTGCCCTAACTGCAGGTTGAGGGGCCTGAATTCAAAATTAGCTGCTACTGGGGTCTCCCCACCCTCAGTCTTCATATAATTATGGTGCCTCCACCCAGAGTAATGCTTAACTGGGTTACTAACAAAATGGGTACAGCCCTCTGGGAAGCTATAACCACCCACAATCCCACCTAGTGACCTTTTACACTTACTTCCACAACTGCAGCACTTTACACTCAGAGAACAGATTAATATCAGCAATAATAATATGCCCATGTACAACCCACTACCAGCAGGGTTCAGTCTCCTAGCATCCACCCTGCAATCCCCTGTAAGAAAAAGTTACAATGACAAAAACATGCTCTTTCAGGTTGTGTTGGTATTGTTCAATAACTTTTAGGCCAGGTAATGAGATGCTCACAAGCCAGGGTTACAGTAAAACAGTAAATTCAGATTTATTGAGAGGGTGTGAACAAGGAAGGAGAAAGAATCTAAGCAAATGATTATGTTACTGTATTGATAAAGGCTTATTCACTTTTTATCACTTTAGTCCCTGACTTTATCAGTCTTGGCAACTACTGGGTACCCAGAGTGGAAAACAGGCATGTCTGAGGCGGTGCCATGGGTTGGCCGTCATTGCAGCTGTAGTTGGGGCACTTGATGAAAAGAAGGGTGATTAAATATGAGCAACACACTTGTAAAACCATTTGTAATCCTGGCCGGTTGGCCCAGTAACATTTAACACATTAAACTGGCAAACAGAATCAGATGGTACCACTTAAACAATTGACGAATTGACGATTTGTTACAGGGAGCTACCCTGGTTGTACTCACTGTACCCAAAAGGAATGATGCTGTAGCTGGCATCATGAAAGACCTGTGGCTCTCTCAAGCTGCTGGTGGGGACCAGGGCCAACACAACTCACCTCCACTTCACGGCCATTCCCTGTAGGTGGCCACAACCTGCATTTGATTGCTGCACAGGAGCTGATTCCCCAAGCCTGGTCTCTTGCCAAAATGTTGCTTCAGCTGGTAGAGAAACAGTCTGGTTGGGCCTTTGGTGGCATAGGCCCAGGCTGGAAAATTATTCTTTCAATGGTTTGGCTTTCTTGCTGGGGTCCCCCAGCTGGAGTTCCAGAAACAAAGAGTCCACCGACACCCTGCTCCACTTTGGAGTTTTCCAGAGACTGGTCTCAACAGAATACTGGCTCCCCAGAACAAGACAGGAGTCCCAAAGCAATTTTGTTTCTCAGTAGTTCATGCCACACCACAAGGGGCCTGAGGAACAAGACAGCTCTCCCTCTCATTGTAAAGGCCAGGAGCTTAATTGAGCCTTTTACAAAATAAGGAGCGTTCAGAAATTGGAAATTACACAAGGCGCTGTTATGTAACTTTCTATGTCTTGGGACTATGGCAGTGTGACTGCTCATACAAATGTTTGTGTTATTCCATTGAACACCGCCAAAGTTATTAAGATGCAGATGTAGGATTTAACACTGAGCACTCCACTCACTCCTACTGTAACTGTATGAGCACTACAAAACCCTTATATTATATCATAATTTAACACTGTTGATATATTGATATATCACTTTAACTTTCTTAATAAAGTTCAATACTTTTTTTTATTTTTGATAAATAGCAAAAATACTCTATAACCATATAGTATTCTAAAACACAGTGTTAGCAGTCAATATGTGCTGTTATTACATAAGGAGGGATGTGCGCAGAACGGGACGGTACAGCATGCGCTGT
Source organism: Neoceratodus forsteri (assembly GCA_016271365.2). Classification (NCBI taxonomy): domain Eukaryota; kingdom Metazoa; phylum Chordata; order Ceratodontiformes; family Ceratodontidae; genus Neoceratodus; species Neoceratodus forsteri. Next base: position 36,479,659 of record CM057456.1, read on the forward strand.
TACCATTGATCTGGGAGAAGTCACTGGCTGAACCCTGGAGTGTGTGTTGCAGTATTGTTTTGGAGAAGCCTCTCTCAAGAACTTGGGCATTCACTTGAAGTTCATGAGGTCACTGAGTGGGTGTTGAGGTGACCGGATTCTGCGACTAGATTGATTTCCATTGTCGGACTTTGGCCAACTTGGGACTGGGTAGTCCGTTGTTGGGGCCGCCTCGGAGATGAATTTGGAGCTTGCAGGGTCCATCAGTGGTTGACTTGTGGGGGTAACTGGTACAGCAGGAGGTGGGAGCTCTGCTGCCTTCCAGGAGAACCCTGCCTGTCTCCCGCCTTGCTTGATGTAGACCTGAGCTGTGGTTCCCTGGGCCTTAGCAAGGTGGCCCACTTTGAAAATCTTCTGCTGGGTTAGCAAATCACATTCCCCAGAGGATTTTATGTTTCTGGCTCCAGCCGTTGACTCTTAGGTGACTTCCCCACAATACTCCTACAGGAACTGCTGGGTGTAGGAGGTAAAGGATATTTCCTGGATGGACATGGTGAGAGCTTGTCCCCAGTTTTCTTTTCCTGGGCTTTTCTGCTGACAGGGCGAGTGCCCATATTTTTAAAACTTGTGTAGTCATGCTGCTTTGGTAAGAGCTGAGCCATTTTTGATCCAGTGTCTTTGGAGGGACTTCCTAAAACTGGAACGCTATTTCTGAGCTGGTCGTGTCATGCTAAAATCGTCAGTCGAACTTTGGTGGTGAGAGCACCTAACCGTTTGGACTGCTCTGTTACAACACATGATGCCATATATTGTTTCTCACCATAACGTCCTTTATTACAAGTGAAAGTAGTGGCCCATGGCTGGGAGAAACAGCATGTCCACACAAAAGAAGTCGCGACTGTTTTGGGTCTGCAATTATTTGTCAGGGAGCATCCCTTACTTGTGTGCAGCTTTTTCAGTTTTGCTGTTTGGACTGCTCCTTGAGATACTTCAAGTGCTGCAATCTGGACTGCTGTTTGATTGTATTTTCCTGATTTGGAATTTTCTGTTTCCACCCTTATTGACACTCTGATTTTTTATTCATTTTTTTGTATTTGAGTGGTGGGGGACTGTTGATTCAAGTGTGTGAGTAAAAGATAGAGAATCTGTTTTAGTAGAGTGAGGGAGTCAATTGTCTTTGGGTGGTCTATAGGCTGTGTATGCTCATTATGTACGAGGGAAATTTTTGTTAGTGGGATAATTTAATTTTAAGGGTTTGGTTTTGAGTAAGTGGTGGGGGGGGTGGTTGTGATTGTGGGGTGTATGCTTTTTATTTCCAGAATTCCTTTGGGGACTAGAATAACTAGGCAAGATGTGTTGGCGCCACGGCACTGCTAGAATTATCTATGCTGCCACTCGGCTCCATGATTTTCACCCCTTTACTGACCTCCCTGCTTCAACCACTGCAGCGAGACACTGCAGGGAGGTCAGAATTACTAGGTGGAGAGGGTATTGCAGGGAGTCGAGGGCAGTTGAGGAGGGGGTGATGAGCTGCATTGAGGTTGTCCGGTCCAGGAAACATCTTGAGTGTAAATGGAGCCAAGGGAGAGGCCAGATGTGTTTGGTCTCCATACCCAGGTTTCCCACCAGACAGAGTGGGCAGGCAGCAAGAGGTCCGGCCGCATCTTCTCATCCTCTTCGGGTGCTGCTTTGCAATGCCAGGTCAATAAGGAACAAGACTGCTATTTTTTCGGACTTGATTTCTGCTGTTGAATTGCCTTGCATAATGGTTGGTGACACCCAATCTTTTGAGTGCATTGCTGTGCATGGGGGCGCAGGTACAGGTTGCAGGATTCTCCTCATTTACTACCCTCCTCGGGCAGGGGAGAGTTCCTGCAGGAGATGGCAGACTTCGTTGTTGACCAGGTGTTGGAGCCACCCAGGGGTTTAATCCTGGGGGTCTTCAGTGCCTGGATCGAAGATGAATCCTCGCATTTCAGTTACAACCTCCTCCAGTTGATGCAATTACTGAGCTTGGCACAAGTGGTTGCTTCTGTGACCCATCAGCATTTCCACATACTTGGTCTGGTGTTCCAGCTGGGTTTTGAGTTTGATATCCTCAAGATTGAACAGGTTGCTTGATCGACCATTGTACCATGGAGTTCACATTTGGTTTCTGAGTAGTCCCCCATGGAGTGGTCAGCTTTGCCTTTAAGGGCGTCGCGCCTGAGTTGTTGGTATTTGCTGACCTATCTTGGGTTGATGCGGCATGTCGATGGGTTCTGGAGAGGCGGTGGCCACTTATAACCTGGTGGTCTCCGAAGCTCTGGATGCTCTCACACCAGTTCGCATACAACCCATATCTTCTCACTTGAGATCCCCCTGATTTGATGGGGACCTCAAGGTGATGAAGATCAAGGATCAGAGGTTGGAGCATTGCTGGTGGAAGACCTGGCTGGAGGCTGATAGGCTGGCCCTATATGCCCACTATGTGGAGCACTGGGGAGCAATTTCCTGTAAGAAGGCAGAATTCCTGTCCAGAGAAATTGCCATGGGAAAAAACAGACCATCTCAGCTATTTCAGACTGTAGACAGGCTTTTGCACCCTGCCTGTCTGCAGCTGAGAAAAGCATTGTCATCCATCTTGTGTGAGGAGTTTGCTCTGTTTTTCTCTGACAGAGTGTCAGCCATCCAGTCGGGGATCCCGCCAGGGAGGCATTTGCCTCACAGTAGTCAGGCTGGGGGTCTCTAAGACACTCCACCAATCTGGGAAGAGTTTAGGCCAGTGGAGGTATCTGAAGTGACTAGGGTGATTGTATAGCTGAAGCACACTTCTTGTGAACTGGACCCAGCCCCAACGTGTTTCTTAATGGAATGTGTCGAGGCTGTTGGCTCAGTGTTCGCCAGGATTGTCTGGTGATCTATGGTGGACAATGGTGAGGTCCCTCCTTAAGAAATCTTCCCTTGACCCTGACATCCTGGTGAATTACCATCATATCTCCAACCAGCCCTTTCTGGGGAAGGTTGTTGAGAAGTTAGTGGCACATCAGCTCGAGGATCGCCTGGTGTTCTCAGACATCTATGAGCCATTTCAGCCAGGTTTTTGGGCTAGACACAGCACAGAAACAGCTCTAGTGAGGGTGCATAATGACCTGCTCAGGGCTAGAGATAGAGGAGACAAGTCAGTTCTTGTTCTCCTTGATCTCTCCTCAGCATTTGACACTGTGGACCACATTGTGCTTCATGATTGGCTCTGTGAGTTTTGTGGACTTGCCGGTATTATCATCAGGTGGTTTGAATCCTATCTCTCAAACAGGGTGCAGCGGGTAGTGATGGGAAATTTCTCCTCCAACCCAATGCCCCTGTTTTGTGGAGTGCCACAGTGCTTGATTTTGTTGCCGATGCTGTTCACAGAGTACACGCTGCCCCGGGTGAGATCAATCGACAGTACAGCATGGAGTTTCACTGTTATGCAGATGATACCCAGCTGTACTTGTCTTTGGCCCCTGGAACATCAGGAACAGTTGATGTGCTTAACAACTGTCTGGCTAAAATCAATGACTGGATGGCTTCCAGCTGGCTAAGACTTAACCCGGCTAAGATGGAGGTACTGGTGATCGAGCCTGGTCATGGACATGATGGGCCACCACCTGGGTTTTTTCCTGGATTCTGTTCCATTGGTGGCTGCCCCGAAGGTGCGAAATCTGGGCGTGATCCTTGATAACAGATTGACTTTTGAAGACCAGGTGTCATCTGTTGTCAGTAGTGGTTTCTATCATCTGTGGAACATTGCCTGAATTAAGTCCCTCATTCCGTCCGAGGACCTGCCAACCCTAGTGCATGCTTTCGTGACCTCCAGAATGGACTACTGCAACTCTCTATACTTTGGGGTCACAGGAGGGATCCTCCACAGACTTCAGCTAGTGCAGAGCATGGCAGCCCAGTTGCTGATGGGCCTTTCAAGGTCCAGTCATGTGACTCTGGTCCTGCGGGCTCTACACTGGCTGCCGGTCAGGTGGAGGGTTCTCTTCTAGGTGGGTCTTCTCACCTTCAAGGCCCTATACAGACTGGGTCCTGGTTACCTGTCAGAACTGACACCAGTGACCTCTGCTTGCTCCCTCCACTCCTCTTCGAGGGCCTCCTGGACATTCTCAGGGTTCGGCTCAAGATCTCAGGAGATCGGTCATTTAGTGTTTCTGGGCTGACCCTGTGGAACTCGTTACCACCTTCTTTCCAGGAGGCTCCCTCAGTAGAGATGTTCAAGTGGAGGCTGAAGACCCACCTCTTTGTCCAGGCTTTTTCAGCTTTTTGAGCACATTCTGTGCTTGTCCCTGCTGTGTGGTTCTGATCCCCTTTTTAATCAATTGTAAATTGCCACATTGATATTTAGCATTATTATTGTATTATTTATTTATGTTGTTTTTTATCATGTCCTTGTGTTAACTATTGTTAGCTGCCCAGAGCCTCTGAGATTGGGCCCCCTACAAATAAAATTGCCTTGCCTTTCTTTTATCAATATAAAAAAATGGAAAAACATTTTTCCAAAAACTTTTAGAAATCCATTTTTAATTTTTTCAGAATTTTGGTTCCCCATCAGTCAATTTCATTAGGAATTGTGTCATTTTTTACAATCTATACCTTCAAATTATACCTTTAAGTGCCTTGCACACATTTTTGCTCTGTTCTAGCAACCTCTGATCTTCCATGCTTTCATGGGTTAAGCCTGTGAAAGCATAAGAAGATAATAGTGTATAATGTGCAATGAAATGTTATTCTTGATTCTATGATTTATTTGTTTCTCTTATTTTGTGAAGTTCTATTTTATTTTGCCTTACTTTGCATTTGCTTATCTGTTTGATATTTACATCTCATCGATGTCGGGATTACACCATGAGATGCATCCCTTCATTTATGAGTGGTCACTATGGTTAGGGATAGGAAACAATTAGTATGGTGGGCTGCTGATTGTTTCCCATGACAGACATACTTCACTAGTGAAGTGCCTACTTGTGGGAATCTCTCATCTAATAGTCTCAATATAACAGTGCCTGCTTCCCTTCGTAATGCAAAATGTTGCTGTCAGCATGGCTGTGCTGTACAGTAGTGCTCTCTCTTGCCTCTGGATCAGATGAGTTCATGTCCCATGCTGGGGACTAGGACTTACACCTAAACTAATTCCAGGCTTGCTTACAGGGGAAAAAAATCTATGTTAGGGCTCACACTGATCTCAACAACCAGGCTCTTTAAAAAAGCACAACCTGCTCTTAACAGAAGGAGTGCATCTAAGGGATGTCTGCAGGTGCCTTTCAAGAAAACGGTGCTTGCCCAGAGATCTCTCTCCTACCAAGGACCCAAATGGAGCAATGCACTACCCGCCACATTAATCGAGTGAAACAAGCTCCGTCAGTTCAAAACAGGGCTCTGCTCTCACCTGGACCTTGAAAATGTTTGTGCTTGCTCTACCTAATGCTTACCCCACTAGACTCTAGGTCACCCCTCTCCTATCCCCTCTGCATGCACTCCCTTCCTGCACAACCCCCCTCCCTTGGTCTCCCTCAGGTCCTACCCACTCCATCTGACAAAGCCTACCATGGCCGCTCCCTCCCCAACTCCCAGCTGCTTAATACCCCAGAACCCCACCAGCTCACTACACTCCCTCACCCCTTACCTCCCCTTTTTTCCAGGTGCTCTGTGAGTTGATCAGAGACCCCCCCACTGGCAAAGTTTACCCTGGCTGCTTATCTCTCTCCCTCTCTTTCTGAAACTACCTAGTACTTAGCTCTTCTCCTAGCACTGCACCTCACTCAGGCAGTGAAGTCTGTGTCTGTCATTCCTACCTGAACAAAGGGTACCCATCTGTTAGTCCCTTCTACCTATATGTGCTGAACAACCCTATATAAGAATACCACTTTTTATGTTTGCTTGCACGCATGTGCAAGAAACATAGTGCCAACATATGAGTTTTCCAGAGGTGTGTCAGCCTCTTCCAATTCAGTCAGTATATTTGCAGGCGCAGTTGCAGAGTGCCAATCACTGCTCCAGCTGTCTATGACAGCTGAAAATGCAGTGGCATACAGTTGAAAGGGAGAGCTCCACTTGAGTGAGCAGAGCTCTCCCCCCCAACACACACTCACGCGCGTGCACGCATGCACACTGCATGCTCATGTGCCTTAACCCTCCCACACACACTGTACGGCCGACGGGTGCCCAACCCCCTACGGGCTGCACCTAAAGAGGTGCCATGCTGGGAGTCCACCCTGGCATGGCAAAATGATAGCTATGGCCGATCGGGGTGCCCAATCCCCCATCGGCTCCACTGTCTCTACCCCCCAAGCATCCAGGTGCCACGCTGGGAGCCCACCCCAGTGTGGCAAAATGTGTTATAGCCGACAGGGGTGCCCAATCCCCTGTTGGCTCCAGACCCCCCAAACAGCCTTTCAGCTGCCACGCTGGGAGCCCACTCCAGCATGGCAAATGTCCCTCGTCGTCTCAATAAAGAAAGAAATACATCTGCAAATAAAAACTGTCCCTAAGCGCCTCCTGCCCCCTCCCACAACCCGCACCCACCCACTGCACACCTGCCTCCCCACAGCCCCCACCCATACTTACTCCGAGCTCGCGCCGACGATCTTCGCGACTGGGAACACATCTGCACTCTTCAAAGCCGATTTAACTGAGGAAATGCCGGTAAGCTGTATAATGGAATAGATAGGGTTTTTTCAACTTTATTGCATATCTCAGGCATTTTTGGGTATTTTTGCACCAAATTTTCAACATGGGGTTTTTGGGACCCCTTCTCATGAATGCTGTCACTGTCATGGAGTTACTCGGGCCCGAATCGTGATTTCGCAGCCACTGCGCGAAATCACCTTTCCAGAATGATTAATGAAACGACACTGTGAGTGTTCATAATGTAGGCTCTCAAAAAGCCTATTTTGAAAATTTGGTGGACAAATTCCTAAAAATGACTGTTTTATGAGCGTGTGTTGCGCAGTTCCTACGCACACTTGTAAGTTTGCAAATTTTCAATATTTTCACTCCAGATTTTCAACATTGCCATTTTACCACACCTTCTTATGAGCAGTATAGCTGTCATTTTTCACATCTCACTCAAAATGTGTTTCCACCCATGTAGCGCACAACGGCGCAGTTGGTGTGCAAAATCAATGTACGGGACACATTAAGAAAATTACAGTGACACTGTTCATGAGCAGAGGTCTTAAAATGGCTATTTTGAAAATTTGGTGAAATAATTCCTAAAAATGACTGTTTTACGAGTGTGCATTGCAGAGTTCTTATGCACGCTCATAAGTTCGCAAATTTTCAGTATTTTCACTCCAGATTTTCAACATTACCATTTTACCACACCTCCTTATGAGCAGTACAGTTGTCATTTTTCACATCTCTGCCACAATGTGTTTCTGCCCATGTAGCGCACAATGGTGCAGTCGGTGTGCGAAATCAATGTACGGGACACGTTAAGAAAATCACAGTGACACTGGTCATGAGCAGAGGTCTTAAAATGGCTATGTTGAGAATTTGGTCAAAAAATTCCCAAAAATGACTGTTTTAGGAGTGCACGTTGCGCAGTTCCTACGCACGCTGGCAAGTTTGCGAATTTGTAATATTTGCACACCAGATTTTCAACAGTGCCATTTTATCGCACCTCCTTATGAGCAGTGCAGCTACCATTTTGGTGGAAACATTCCTAAAAATGACTGTTTTATGAGCGCGCGTTGCGCAGTTCCTACACACACTTGTAAGTTCGCAAATTTGACTGTTTTACGAGCGTGCAATGAGGTTCCCATGCACGCCGTAGTTCACAAATTCAATATTTTCACTCCATATTTTCAACATTGCCATTTTGCCACACCTTCTTATGAGCAGTACAGCTGTCATTTTTCACATCTCGCCCAAAACGTGTTTCCGCACATGTAGCGCACAATGGTACAGTCGGTGTGCGAAATCAATGTTTGGGACAGATTAAGAAAATCACAGTGACACTGGTCATGAGCAGAGGTCTTAAAATGGCTATGTTGAAAATTTGGTGACAAAACTCCATAAAATGACTGTGTTACGAGTGAGCATTATGCAGTTTCCACACACCCTCATAAGTTCATGAATTTGTAATATTTTCAGTCCAGATTTTCACCAGTGGCATTTTTCCACACCTCCTTATGAACAGTACAGCTGTCATTTTCCACAACATGGCCGAAATGTGTTTTCACACTTTCAGTGCAGAGATGTGTAGTCGCTGTGGGAAATCATTGTTCGGGACAGATAAAGAAAATCACACTGATACTGTTCATGATCAGAGGTCCCAAAATGCCTGTGTTAACAATCTGCTATAAAAAAATCCCCAAACTAGTTACATTACAGGTGTGCATTGGCACAGTTTCTATGCACGTTCATGACTTCACCAGTTTTTTTAAGATTTTCACAGCAGATTTTCAACATTGCCATTTTTTACACCTCCCCATGAACAGTACCGCTGTCATTTTTCATATCCTGTTCGGAATGTGTTTTTGCACCTCTGATGCCAAATGCCATAGTCTCTGTGCAAAAGCAGTTTTTGGCTAACAAACTGATATTGCCACTGTTCATGAGATGGGGGTCACAAAAAAACCATGTTGAAAATTTGGAGTGAAAATACCAACAAATGCCTGAGGCGTTAGGGTTTCCGACCATAACGCCCCACCTTGTAGAGTATGGCAGGCATCAGGGGTGTGATTTGGGATTTTTGCCTTTCATGCTCATACCATTCCACCCCCACCCACACCCTGCAGCCAGTGAGAGGCAGCAAGGTGTGGCTCGACTCTTCGGCCCAAACTTCACCCCTATTCTCCATACTGCACCCATCTCACCGTGATTTTGATGGAATGGGTGCGATAAGGGCCAAAGACCCTAGCACACCGTGACACTTGTCAGTGTCTGCAGGGTAGGGTGTAGTGAAATGGCGTGGTCGTTATGCCAGATGACCAAAAGGCACACCCCAATGCCTATCACTCTCTGCAGGGTGGTGGTGGAGTTGGCTTCAGTTCAATATTTTGCTGCCATTCCTATTATGCAGCTCTGTAACTTCTACACTACCACTGCCAAACATTCGGCATTGACAAATGCTTGTTTGTTTTGTCTTCTTCTGGCTTTGCAACCCTTGTAAGGTAAGGTAGTATTATGTAATTCCATGTCAGGTAATGTTAAGCAATTTGTCCTGTATTGTATAGAATTGTCTTGGAACCTTTGTAAATGAGCCTTTGGCTCAAAGGTAATAATCCGAAACTGAAATAAATAAATAAAATTCTGGCACTACAGTTCAGTAGTACGGGGGTGCTCCACTGTTGGAGGCATCACCATTCAGATGAAACGTTAAACAGAGATTGCTTCTGAATGGTGGTTGTCCAAGTGGAAGTAAAAGATTCCATCCAGCTTTTCATGGAGAAAGGGGGGATCACTCTGGTCAGTGTTGCCTTTCTTAATAAAGTCATTTATAAATGTTTTTAATTTATTTGTTTGATGTTATGCAAGACAGAAATTCCAAACTACATAATTTTGTAACATCAATATGCAACTTGCAATTGAGCTGACAGTATTATGTGGACCTTAGCTACATGAAGGTGCCAGCCAGAGTGTTTCCCTCTAAATTCTGGACTCGAGGTATACAAGGGCAAGATTATGGAAACACTCCTTAAGGAAAGGATAGCGCAACACCTGGAATCCATAGCAGCAAAGGATCCAAGACAACATGGGTTTACAAAAGGAAGGTCCTGTCAAACGAATCGCATAGATTTCTTTGACTGGGTAACCAGAGTGGTGGACCAAGGGAGAGCAGTTGATGTTGCCTACCTTGACTTCAGCAAAGCTTTCGATACTGTTCCACATAGAAGATTGATTAATAAGCTGGGTAGGCTCGGGGTGGGTCAGACATTGGTCAACTGGATGGAAAACTGGTTGACGGGCAGAAAACAGAGAGTGGTGGTAAATGGTATGCAGCCAGAACAGATGCAAGTCACAAGTGGGGTACCTCAAGGATCAGTCCTGGGGCCAGTCCTTTTCAACATCTTCATTAGTGACCTTGCAGATGGACTAGAGGGTAAGGCTTGTCTGTTTGCAGATGACACCAAGATCTGCAACAGAGTAGATGATCCAGATGGGGTGGGCAGAATGAGAACAGATCTGGATAAACTAGCAAGATGGTCGGAAGAGTGGCAACTGGGGTTTAACGCAAAGAAGTGCAAGTTCATGCACATAGAGAAGAGAAGAGAAACCCTGAAGCCACCTATAGGCTGGGAGGGGAGTTGCTGGCAGTCACAAAGGAAGAAACAGACTCGGGCGTCATCATCACCAATGACCTGAAATCATCCAAGCAGACCACTAAAGTAGTAGGTAAGGCTAGAGGGATGCTGGGGTGTATTAGCAGGGGTATCACAAGTCGAAAGAGGGAGGTAATAATCCCTGTTTACAAGACACTGGTTAGGCTCCCCATCTAGAGTATTGCGTGCAGTACTGAAGGCCACACCTTCACAAGGACATTAACCAAATTGAGGCAGTCCAGAGAAGGGCAACCAAAATTGTGCAGGGACTGCATCAGAAAACATATGAGGACAGATTAACTGAGCTCAATATGTATACCCTAGAGCAAAGGAGGGAGAGAGGTGATATGAGTGAAACATTCAAACACCTTAAGGGCATTAACAAGGTGAAAGAGTCTAATGTGTTTCAATGTAAGAAAAATAGCAGGACAAGAGGACACAGCATGAGATTAGAGGAAGGCCGATTAAGGGGTAATGTGAGGAAGCTCTTTTTCACAGATAGGGTGGTGGATGCATAGAATGATCTAGCTCAAGAAGTGGTAAATATGAATAAAGTGCAGGGCTTCAGACAGGCATGGTATAGGCATAAGGGAGCAATACAGATGAGTATAAATAGATAGGCCACTGACAGAGCAAAGGCCGATAGCACATTCATAAGGTAGAAAAAGAAATAGGCAGACTGGATGGGCCTTGCGGTCCTTATCTGCCATCAACTTCTATGTTTCTATGTAAGGACCCTGGGGCACCATTACAAACAGCCTTTCTCTGAATAACTATATTGTCCACACATAGCACCAGAGTCAAACAACCTGTGATTTATTACATTTTGAAGCCCTGCCTTTCTTGCTCCTCCAGGAAGCAAACACAAGTGTATACCATTATACAGGCACAATATTTAGGGTTCCACAATTAGGGCATCACAACCAGTTCTCCTGTCAAGTGGGTGAACTGGATTTTTCAGCGTCCTACAGGGATGGCACCGTCCTGGTGCCCCAGCCCCATGCACTCCGACCTGGAGGTGATTATAGTTAAGTACGGGGGTATAAACAGCCAGAACATGCCCCAGAACAATGGGCGTGATGAGGGTTGGGTGGCACAACTGCCAGGTGCGATGTTCATCATCAGCATTGTGCCATCACCCTAATAACAGTAGTGGGATTTCTTGGCACCTCGACATGGGTGAACCAGACACACGTACAGTACAAACCATGGCATTTATTCCCAAAACAGAACTGGGGGAGAATTGCAAGTTGCTTCTAGTTTAGTTGATCTTTCTGTCAGTGAGTAAGGACTAAACCTCCCTTGGCTTTTTTCATCAACTCTATTATCATATGAAGAAGTGTACTGTGGAAGCCTGAGAGCTTGCGTACTAAACATTTCTTGCTGATCCAATAAAAAGAGTCAAATCACCTACTGTGTTCATTGCCCCTAGACAAGTAGCACTGTAAACAATAGTGTAGTGCCCTGGTAGAGAGGGAAACCTGCACTTGGGAGAGGCCCAGGGGCCTAACCCTCAATCAAGGGGTACTCCTAGTGCTCCAACATGTTTAGTTTATTCCTTCTATGGAGACTTAAAGGGGGTCCATTTTACATTTCAGTACCTTAGTTTCCATGACCTCTGTCAGTTGGAGCCTAAACAGAAACCAGGACTCTGGTTCACATTCACATCATGTTCTGGTGCAGCTGGGTGACCAGGACTCCTGAAGGACCAACATCAACAGTGGCCTTTGCCACTTCAAACTCTGGGATGGATAGAGCTGCTGCTTTTGGAAACAATTGGGTTTCTAGGCACCTGCAGCAACACATCACTTTGTGTGATAGTCTCTAGCAGAATCCCCTCATCTTCCTCTTTGGGGGCTCCCCTTTTGTACCAAGAAGCCCACTGATCTGACAAGAGTGGTGACAGGCCATGCCAAGTGACCTACTTCTAGAATAGTGACTACAAATACAACTTGGGTGGTGTGAACTATACATGGATAAAAGTTCTGTTAGCTCATACCTTGAGATCCACACTCCAGCATCACAAGGGTTCCTTACCTCCCCTTAATCGCCAACTGAGTTTTACAGTTCCACTAATGTGAACTTGGAGACACACTAGAACAAATGCCTGTGAGCAGAGAGCTGAGACACCCACTTCAATCATTATTGCTCGGAACATGCCAGTCCTACTTAAAACAACATAACAACACTACCCCTGTGATATTGTTAACCATGAAAATATGTTCTTTTTTATCTCCACTATTTTTATTCTCCTGCAGCCACAGCCCTGCCTACCTCCAGCCACCACTCCTCCTCACCGCCGACCCTGGAGTTGTGCATGCCCAGCTGGCATGTGCATCTGTGCTGTCGAAAGGGGGCCCCTCCTATGCCCCCGTGCCCTGGCCAGGATCCATTACTGGCACACGCCTCTATCCAGGCATTCACCGGTCGGTGAAGCTGCGGCCTTCAAGCTGCCGCAGGCTTGTGCTGCCATTTTTCCTCCTATGTTGTACCTGGAGCGCGAGCGTGCAATGATGTCACAGCGTGCCGATGTCCGCTGCACTCCATCCCTTGCTACACCACTCTAGTAGTGCCCTCTGCCATCACCAGGGGCCGCTACAGAGCAGTGGTTCCCTGGATCCCTTCCTGGGATGGGAGAGCGGTCCTCCGGACGCTCGATCCCATCCCTCCCCTGCCAACCCCTGGCATCCTGGGTTCGTGTCTGAACCTGGGTCCCAGTGTGGCGCGAGGTGTGGCATCCAGCACCTCAACCCTCAGCGCCACTGGGCCGGCTCTATGAAAATATGTTCTTCATATTTTCAGCCCTTTGAGGGTGGCTAATGTGAGCAGAGAGACAAGTGGAAAGGAGAGAAAAGTGGGTATCCAGGGAACTCAGGGAAGAGAGACATCTGTGGGAAGAGCAAGTTGAAGAAGCCTTGTCGCCCATAGTCGTGTACAGAGATCTGAGGACTCTCATCCCTATCACCAAAAGCAGTTGGAATAAATCTTCTCAGACCTGAGAGAGTACAACATGGAGGAGTCGTGAAAAGAGTCTCAGGCAAGATAGAATTCCTGTAGCCCATTTTGAGCCAAGACAGTCACTCTTTCATTGCTGGTCAGGAGACCCATTTCTCAACCAATATCTCCAAGGGAGGGGCTACCTGATGCTGAGGCCCCACGACAAGTGGCACAAAGAAATGGATAATCTGATCTGACACAGTGAGGGAGACTTCTTGAATTCCCCTCCAAAAATAGGTTATGGCTGAGCACTCCCACAGAATGTAACCTGCAGTCCCCTGGCATTTCTAGCATCTCTCATTCACTATAAGACCCCAATGGTAGAGGTTCATGGGGGTACACTGCATCCAATGAAGTACCAACAAGTGAAGTAACTTGTTTCATGTATTCTTCAATCCATTGTACATATTCTGTCAGAACTTGTGATGTGGTGGCAGGGGATGGGGGATAGGTTGGGGTCATTTTTCCCAGTTCCCTTTACCACTAGAGGCAGGTAATGTCTGTAAAGTCTAACTACCATATAAGAGGGCCTTATCTTGGGACCTCTTCGGAGAGCAAGAAATACTAGCTAGTGTAGGGAAGTATTTAGCTCATTTGATTCTTTAAAGGAATATGTAGGTCCTAGAGCACCCTAGGACATATTGTTCTGCCAAGCATGTGACAGGGGAAACCCAAACTCTAGCTGTAGTTGTGAGAAAGTATCAAGAGGCAACATATTTGTGCATGTGACAGGTACGATCTGGTGACACAGAGGGTCCTCCTGCTCCACCGTCCATATTGATCCAGCAAACCAAGTGACAGGACCAGTCATCCTCCATACATAAGTTCAAACTGAAAGAATTCCCTTCCTAGCTCACCACCTCCTTGCAGCGGTTCCATTCCAAGTGACAGCCCCCAAGTCACCAACTGAACTCAGTCACTCACTATTGTTAGTAGCCCAAGTTGTGTAAATGCACACGGACTTACCCCTACAGATACCCAACCAACCCAAGTCCCATAAGCTGCCAGAGCCAGCCACTGCTAGGCAGTCAACACTGCCCCTGAGGAGTCTCCCCCTCAGACCTGACCTGATCAAACTCAGCTGGTTACTACCACCAATTTAGCAAAAGAAAAATGAAGGCCAACTCAACCATCATGCCCTTTCTGAGTAAGTCCACTCTCTCCTTGTGACACTCCCAGAGTGACCTGGGAAATTTGGGCAGTGAGGATGTGTCCTACTTTCACCATGCCCTAGGTTTTTGCACCACTCCTGATGCTGGACTGATAGTAAAGTGGCTGGAGCTACCTAGGGTTCGGCACAGGTAGGACACCTCCTCACCAGTTAATTTTCCCATGTCACCTAGGGAGGGTCATATGGGAGAGAGAGAGAGACTGGACTCAGTTAGGAGGAGCATGATGGCTGGGCTGGCCTTGGTTTTCATTGTCTAAATCAATGGTGGTAATCAGTCAGGCCAGGTTGGGTCAGAAGGGGGGACTCCTCTGTGCAGTGGTGACACCCTAGCAGTGACTGACTCTGGCTGCTAGAGGGGCTTGGGTATCTTTGGGAGCAAGTGTGTGTGCATCTGCACAACTTTGGCTTTGGCCACCAGAGGACTCTCACTGGGACTGTAGCAAAGTAGTGGGTTGGGGAGGTAGAGTCTCAGTCTAGACTTATGTACTGTATGGAGGCTGACTAGACCTGTCACCTGGCTTATTGGACTATCAGGACCATGGAGCAGGAGGACCCTCAGTGTTGCCACTGTACCTCAACAGATGCCAGATGGAGGAGGCCCCCCTCCCATCTTTTCCCATCTTAAGGCAGGGAAAGTGAGAAATACAAGGGTGGGAGAAGGGGGAGGTCACGGGCAGGGTGGTATGTGGTTATGTGGTGTCCTTTATTATAGTTGTTTGACTCTAGTTTGTAGTAGGTGTACAGAGGCAGGGTGGTTTGACATGAGCCAGCATACAGATGCGTAATTGGAACTTCTATCTCTGATTCTATTCCAGTGCTTTAATTTGAACCAAAGTGGAACTGGAGTCAGACCTGGAATTTCTAAAATTCTGATGGATGTGAATGGAATGGATTCCAGAGAATCTGAGCACCCCTTAAAGTAACTGCATATAGCAATAAATGGAGAGGAAACCAATGTGAACAGCTTAGACAACATCCAAGGGTTTATATAGGGAATAGGGACAATAAATAGGGAAGTTTAGAGGAAAAGACACATAAATGCAGTTACAAATAATGGGCTGCAGGGTTTTAAATAACTGATTAGCAGTTTTTTCTTGGAACAATACTAACTGTACAGAAAGCATTTATATAGGTATTCTAGAAGTGTTATGTTTGTTAAACACAGTGAGGTAAATGATATGCATTTTCACAATGTTTTAGAACTTTTATGAGCAAAACGCTAATCAATTTTTAGAGTTAAATAAAACCCTGGGCTGTAAATTCATGAACATAGCACATGGTGCAAATCTGGCCATAATCATTAACCTGAGCTGCACATCACCAGTTCCACCCCCCATGCAAATGGCAGTGTGAATACAGTGGGGGCTCGATGATCAGCTGCTGCCATCCAGTCTGATGGCTTGGTCTCAGGAAGAATGGATCCTCACTGTGCATAGTGTGGGATGATTGTGGGATACAGCTGGTCCTCTCAGGACCGGCATAACCCTTAAAGGTATGGACTGTTCAGCCCATGTGCTCGGACATACCCCTGGGCCTTCCAATATGCTCCAAGGGACAAGGGTATCAGTGTGGGTGGGGGGATGATGAAATGTCTGCCGTCCCATGTGGCTGGTGGGAGGGGACATGTAAATGGCTTCAGCAGGGTCCCTACTAACATAGCCAGAGCCCCCTCCACTGTCACCTTGAACTCATGACTTCTGTTTCACACATGGCAAATAGCTGTGGTACTCCCCCAGCCGCCTTCTCCACCTGGCCACTAATGTAACTAACGCCTGGTATGGGTCAAAGGTGTAGATTTGGTGCAGACTCCCCATCATGAATGTGTGAGGTTTCTGCAACACCTTCACTGCACATCGGAGGGTTGTAAAGAAGCCTACGCACTACACATATGGGCACGAAGGCTTCATGAATAGAGACCAATATGCCAGGATATAAGCAACCAATATATGGTAATATGTGCTGGTCATGAAACTCCTCAGTCCCTGCTTCCCCTTCAGACCCACAATATTCCCCAACCACTGGTACTCCAGTAAGAAATCCCTCTATGAGCTCCCAAGCAGTTTGTGCATGCATGCTTGTGAGTGGGCATGTTGTGGGCTTGGGATGCAAATGGCTTGCAGTGCTATCAGATGGCAGGTGAAATTCAGTAGCACAGAGTCACAAAAGGAACTTAAGCCCCAAACATTTGTAAATGCAGTCCTCACCAAGGGCTTGAAATAAAGATTTGCAAATGTCTTTTAACTGTGTCTGCCTTCCGTGTCACTGTCATTAACATATGTTTTGTATTGTTGTATGTTATTTGTTTTACCTTCGCTTGCTTGTATGGCACCCAGAGCCTCTGGAATTAGGTGCTTAACAAATAAAGTTTTACTTACTTACTTTTGGGCTTCAGCTTATGGTTGCACAGAACTGCTCAGGACCTACAGCATCTTTCTAACTACTGTACCTATTTCACTTATTAACTTAAGTGGTGCAGGGCAAGATCCAGGTCAGTACTGAAGACTCCTGTATTTGTGCAATCTCTATCATGCTTAGGCTGAGTGGTGTACCCCTGTTTGGATCAATTTATGTCTCACCTCTTCAACAGGATACAGGCTGGAATGTTTTATGGGAGAGGATTCCCCCTTTCATCTTTAACCAGGGATCCCTCACTCCCAGTCATTTATTGTCTGGTCACTTTCTGTCACCTCTTTCATCTCACAGGAGAATTTACCTTCACTCCCATAATAGGAAGCACACCAGTCAGAGCTTCTGTCACAAGGCTCTGCACTGGGACCAATCCCAGCAGTTGTGGTCATGGAGAACTGATGCGGTTCTTCCTGACTCACAGCCATTAAGGCAACTCTGCTCTCTGATCTTACTGACACAATTAGCACTGCAAGCTCTCTCTGAGTCCTGGAAATTATAAGCATGCAATCCCAATCCATGGGTGCTGGAACATGGGGAATGGAAGGGGTGCTGAAGTTCAAAAGGGCATAGAGTAAAAATGGTAGTTTTTGCAAGCAAAGCGGCACTTTGCTCATGGACAAAAGTGGGGGTGCTGCAGCAGCCTGATGCCCATAGATTCTAGCACCTATGGACCACCTATGGATAAGGCCTTGTCTCAGCTAGAACTGTGCATACAGAACTCCTCCTCAGCTCTGACTTCCTACCCCTCAGAAGTTGACACTGGAAAGACTCAGGATGGCTCTCTACAGAGAGTGGGTAGACTTCCTGTGCCTCTGAGAATGGGTAGACTTTAAACATAGAAACATAGAAACATAGAATTTGACGGCAGATAAGGACCGCTTGGCCCACCAAGTCTGCCCATTTCCCTACCTACTGGATAAGCTGCAGATCCTAGTTAACCAGCAGCCTACTTCTTTCTACCCCCACCCCCCAGAATTGCCTTATGACTATCCCATGCATGCTTGAATTCCACCACTGATTTTGACTCCACAACCTCCTCCGGAAGGCCATTCCATGCATCCACAACCCTCTCTGTGAAAAAATACTTCCTTAAATTACCTCTGAGCCGCCCCTCTATCTTCAAATTGTGCCCTCTTGTTCTTGCACACCTCTTTTTTTGAAAGATGCTACCCTCTTGGACTTTGTTGGATTCCCTTGAGGTACTTGAAAGTTTCTATCATGTCCCCCTCTCCTCCTTTTCCTCGAGGCTATACATATTGCTCCTTAAGTCTCTCTTCATATGTCCTCCGGTGCAGACCCTGCACCATTTTAGTTGCCCTCCTCTGGACAGCTTCCATCCTGTCTATGTCTTTATGGAGATTGGGTCTCCAGAACTGCACACAGTACTCCAGATGGGGTCTCACCAGCTGTCTGTACAGAGGATAATAACTTCCTGTTTTCTACTGGTGATGCCTCTCCCATGCATCCCAGTATCCCCAGCCCTCCTTGCTGCCTTCTCACATTGCTTGCCCACCTTTAGGTCATCTGATATGACTACCCCCAGGTCCCTTTCCATTTTTGTTGTTGTTAGTATCTCACCCCCATTGTGTACTCTTCCCTGGGTTTTGTTTCCCAGGTGCATTACCCTTGCACTTCTTAGCATTGAATCTAAACTGCCATACATTTGACCATTCCTCTAACCTTGCAAGTCCCTTCTCATCCTTTCCACCCACCCTGTGCATCAACTCTGTTGCAGATCTTAGTGCCATCTGCAAAGAGACATATTTTCCTTCCAGTCCTTCTGCAATGTTTTAAAGACATTGAAGAGGACTGGTCCCATTACTGAACCCCGTGTACCCTCGCTAGTAACCCTCCTTTCTTCTGAGTGGACTCCATTTACTATTACTCTCTTGTGTCCTATTCTCCAGCCAATTTTTACCCAGGCTGTCATCTTGGGACCCACTCCCAGGCTGGCTAACTTATATATTAATCTTTGTGTGTGGGACTGTGTCAAATGCCTTGCTAAAGTCTAGGTAGGCCATGTCCACAGCCCTCCCTGATCTACTACTTTGGTCACCCAGTCAAAGAAATCTATCAGATTCTGTCTGGCATGACCTTCCCGCTGTGAATCCATGCTGCCTAGGGTCTTGTGCCCTCTGGCCTCTAGATACTCGACAATTCTTTCCTTTAGAAGTGATTCCATCATTTTCCCTATCACTGAGGTTAAACTAACAGGTCTATAGTTTCTGCTTCTGCCTTGCTCCCACTTTTGTGAAGGGAATCACATCTGCCCTCCTCCAGTCCTCGGTACCACCCCATACACCCATGATTTGTTAAAGAGGGTAGTCAGTGGTGTCACTAGTTCTACCCTTAGTTCTTTTAGAATTCTGGGATGAATCCATCAGGCCCCATTGCTTTGTCCACCTTCAGTTTTAAGAGTTCTTTCAGAACCCTTTCTTCTGTAAATGGGCTGGTATCAACTTCTGTATCCAGAGTGTTACTACTGTTTGTTTTATGTACTCCCTCTTCCTTTGTAAATACTGGAGCAAAAATATTTGTTTAGTATCTCTGCCTTTCACATTCTCCTCTCTGCCCACCTCCCTCCCCTTTATTAAGCCTCACTATCCCTCCCTTGGTCTTCCTTTGCTCCCTGATGTACCTATAAAGGTTTTATTCCCTTCTTAACTGAGTTGGCTATCTTTTCTCAGTTTGGGCCTTTGCTGTTCTGACTGCCTTCCCAGCCTCCTTTGCTTTAACTGATACAGTTCTCTGTCCTGCTCCTGCTGCGATTCCTTGTACTTCCTGAATGCTTTTTTCTCTTGAACCTTCACTGCCACTTCCTTTGGAGAACCATAGTGGTTTCTTACATGCGTCTTGTTTTGTTTATTTGCTTCCACACAAAGGCTCGTTACCTCTGTGATGGCAGTTTTATTATTCCCATTGTTCATCCACCTCCTTCCCACCCATTTGCTAGTGCATTCCTTAGGCACTCACCATTTTTAAGAAAGTCAGCCCTCCTAAAGTCCAGTACTTTTGTCTTTGTATGGTTTGACTCTATTGCTGTGTTTATTGTGAACCATACTGTTCGATGGTCGCTAGTTCCCAGATGGCTACCCACTTCTACATCTGTGATCCTCTCCATCTCCATTTGAGAGTATCAAGTCTAATATTGCTCCTCTCGAGTGGGCTCCAGTACTAGTTGTCTCAAGGCATGCCCCCCAGGGCATCTAGAATAACTGCACCTCAAGTGGCAGCTGCAATGCGCTCCAGTTAACATCTGGCATATTCAGATCACCCATCAGCAATATCTCCCCTTTTCTGCCATTCTAAGTATACTTTCTATCATTTCCTTGTCCATTTCCTCCCCTGAGAAGGGTCTGTATACAACCCTGTGCAGATTGTGGTGCCATTGCCTGTCTCCAAATTTACTCCGCAGTGCTTCTTCTCCTCCCTGTTTACCCTTTTGTTCTGTTGCTTTTATTCCTTCCCTTATGTAAAGAACTACTCCTCCCCTCTTTACCCTCCCTGTCCCTCCTGTAGATAGTGTACCTGGTATGTTTACGTCCCAGTCATGGTTTTGTGTGTACCATGTTTCTGTGACTGCCACGATATCCAGATGTTCCTCCTCCATCAAGGCCACTAATTCAGGAAGCTTGTTACCTAGACTACGGCATTGGTACTCATTGCTCTCCATTTTTGATGGCCTTACCTTCTGTTGCAGCATCCCCACTGACCGCTCTCTACCTTGGTCTTTTCTCATTTAGTACTCTGTTTTGTAGGAGAAGCTGGAATTTTCTGCTGCTTGTCAGTGCCTCCCCATTGACTAGTTTAAAAGCTTGCCAATGAAGCATTTAAACCGATTGCTCAAAAGACTTGTTCCCTTCCTGGACAGATGCAGACCATCCTGCCAGTATAGGCTGGTGTCCCTCCAGGTGGAACCCCAGTCCCCGATGAAGCCAAACCCTGTGCTCCGCACCATTTTTAACCATTCATTAAACTGCATGGTGCCAGTACCCTCGCCTCCCCATGCCTTTGACAGACAGCACCTCTGAGAAGGATACTGTGTTTGCTACTTGTCTTAGGCCCTCCCCAACTCTGCAATGTCCTCCTGCACTGCTCTAACCTCATGATGAGCCAAGTCATTTGTCCTTAGGTGGACAATTACGTCCAGCTCAGAATCCCTTGCAGCTGTTGTTGTGATCCTGAGGATGCGCTTCCTGTCCTCCAAGCCATGGCACCAGGCAGGCACCTTACTTCAGATTTCCCAGCTCCTCCCAGTTCTATCCCTAATAATTGGGTCCCCACCAGGAGCTGCTTCCTTTCCTTGTGGTGTCCTCTGCCTCCTTCCTGTGGGCCTCCTTGTGACAGTTGTCCTCAGCCTCCTTAGTCTCCTCTCATGGTGTATCTATAGGGGGCTATGTCCCCAGAATGGCGTGGATTGTGGTGTGTAACATCTGACTGGGTGTGCCTCTGTTTCACCATCCTCATCCTCCCTGAGCCCACTGTGGTCCAACTGCTGTGCTTTCTTTGCAACCTCTGAGGTAGTGGTGGTGGTTCTGGTGCTCCCTGGATGGGGAGGTTCCCTTCCTACTGTCCATTGTGGCCTGGGGGAAGGTCCCCGTACTACTGTCCAGTGTGGCCTGAAGACGGGCAACTTCCTCCCTCAGGGCAGACAGTTGTCTGCAAATAGGGCAGCATCTCAGCCTCCAGAAAGACTCCCGGAAGACTGCTGCCCCACAGCCATTACATTGCACTACTCCCCACATTTTTTTTTTTGTGTGATTGGTTTGTAATGTAGAAATATATATTTATATTATACAATGTTTATGCTTATATTGTCAGTGCAGTGTGTTAGAGAGGATATGACAGTGACATGCACCTTGCACTCTTGAGGAAATGATGTCAGAACCCCAGGTATAAAGGAACTATTTCCAGGGGTGGGTGGGGTGAGGGTGGGAAGGGTTGGGCCTAAACTGTGCCCTCAAGAAACAATCAGCTAAAGCTCTGACCCACTGCTGCAATGAGTGCCTTCCTGTCAGGAAGATGCCCTACACAACAATTTGATAGAGAAATACCTGCTAATCAATCATAGAAAATCCACACATCCAAGTCAGACACAGGTAAACCTTCCCAGCCCCAAAACAGGCCTGGTGGTTTGTGCTCTGAGAGCTGTCCGCCCAAAATAAGTCAGCTGTGCTTTAAACTCTTCCTGCACTGAAAATCTTAAGAATTGTAACAAACAACGTAAACCTTAATCCACCACCCTCTGTTGCTTGAAAGACCGCTCTTTCCTGTTTCACACTGCAGGTTTTTCTGTGACCACTCCTTAACCCCAGTAACTCTGTTTAAAAAGAGTTTAACTATCACAAACTCCTACGCACCAGTAAATTATTTAAAAATAGTTTCAGTCCCAAAAGCCTAGTAGTCAATCCAGCTACCCCCAAGGGACAACCAGAATGAAGTATTTAAACACTTATGAGGTTCTGAGCCGTCTGAAATTTATGCACTTCTCACAGAGAATTGCATTTCCTAGAATTGTTCTATACATACTTCCTGCACCCTCTTTGCATCATTTGATGCCTTCCTTGCCTCTGAATGGTTCACTGAATGTTGGCTTGCTGTGTGACCTGTAGTCCCTTCCCATAGTTCAGTGACGCCAGCAAGTCCAAGATGGCTGCACCCATGTCCTAGGGCATGCATTTATTATTTTATTCTTTGCAAAAAAACTTCGCTAATGCACCAGTTAGGGTAACATGATGCCACAAAAGTAGTGAAATGCAGCATTAAGATTTCCGGCCCTAACTCCCCACCCCTAACCCCAAAGCTGTAAAAGGAAAAAAAAATTGCATTTTGGGTCTCCAGAATCTTGGTGAATCAGTGGTGGGGTCTTCCTTGGGGTTGTCAGCCCATATGCTCTCCCCATTTCATGAGCAAGCAATGTCACACATGATGTTCTGTGGGCCCTATGTCAAGAAAGCTACAACAAACTGTTGGCAACATGTGGTGAGACATACTTCTCTACCTTTGAAGAGTGTATTACTACAAGGTAGTGGCTTGGAGCTGCACCTTGTGCTTCGGATTGGAGGCTAGGGGCTGGGGAGAGGGGTGAGCATTAGGGTTGACAACCCCAAGGAAGACCCATGACTGATTCACCAAGACTCTGGAAACCCAAAACCCTAAATGTTTTCCTTTTGCTACTTCTGGGGTAAGGGTGGGGAGTTAGGACCAGAAACCATAATACCACATTTCACTACTTTTGTGGCAGTGCACTAATGAACTGTTTTTGCAAAGAGTTTCCTTTCTAGTGGAATCCTATCCTCATTCCTTTGGGACATGAGTGAACATGGCCATCTGGACCATTCACCAAGGGAAGACTCTATCTGCCTATGGAAGTGCAGGGCCATGCTGACCCTGCCCTTCTATGCAGCATTGGATGTCAAAAATTACCAAAGTTATGAACTTGCAGAGGAAAATGTCAACATACCTTCATAACTGTGTTGTTTTTTTAATATTTTGACACCAAACTTTTAATATAGCCTTGATATGAAGCCACTTCAAGAAGCCGGTAGGTGCAAATGTTCAAATCTCAGCCAAAATGCCATTCCGTGGCAGAGGTGTGGAAACACATTTCAGCCAGGTTTTAAAAAATAACAGTTGTCATGTTCATGATGTGATGTAAAAAAAAAGGCTATGTTGAAAATTTGGGATCAAAATATTTAACATTGCCAAAGTTACGAGCCTGCTACAAGCAAGCATCCCTGCTCTACCTCCCAATAACTCCAATCCTCCAACGAGGGATTGCTAAAAATTCCCAGGGTACGTTTAAAAACATTTGGAGGAAGATGTTTTGCCTTTATGGCTCCAACCCTGTGGAATTCTCTACCTCATGGGATACGAGATAGCCTGATCGTTGAGGGTTTTAAAATCGCCGTCAAAATGTACCTGTTCCTCTAGGCCTTTGGGGGGACCTGAGAGTGTTTTTAAAGAAGAACCATGTAGAAATATTTTATAGTTGTATTTTATTATAGTATTTATTTTAATGATGTTTACGTTTGTTTATATGTACTGTTAAAGGCACTCTGAGCAATGGTAGGGTGCCTAATATAAATAAAGTTATGATGATGATGATGAAGTAGCTGCCATCCAGCTCATGTGGTACACAATATCCCTAAGGGACAAGTGATTAGAACTTTCAGGAATTGCAGTAGTAAGCAGGACTATGAGGAGAACAAGCAGTACCATAGGAAGGCATTTTGGTGCCCTGGCCAAGAGACAAATTCTGCACCCCCCCCCCCCAGAAAATAGCAACGGCCCGTAGAAGCTCTGAGGTGTTTACATGCTTTGTGGTGAGTTATGGGGCTTTTCTTGAAGAAAAAAACATACTTTTGTTACATGTTCCCTACCCCTGATTTCAGGGAATATTTTGCTTCCATGGAATAAGAGATGTGGGAGACATTGGCTGGCTGACATCAGAATATGCAACCACATTGTTGTGGACAAGTGGCTGACCAACAAGGATCATGTTAGTCAAGTGGTGCCTTTCATTATTGTGTTACTGGCCATTCTTGATGTTAAAAATGCATGAAAACTCTAGCCCCATTCATTTCAATTGGGCGCATCCCCATGCTCTCCCTGGCCACATGTCATTACATGCTTGAGCTCGGGGGGTGGGTGGATGGGGCTCTGAAAATGCATCGGGCAGCCAATGCTAAAACTAATTTATGAGTAAAATATCTGGATTATTAGCTACACACAGTATTTCTTTTTTTTTTTTGTAATTTAAAGTTTATTCATACATTTTCCACAATAAAAAGCAGCATACAGAAAAACTGATAGAGTCTCATTGATACATAGTAAAAAGATGCTGTCCCCCCCACCTCCCCTTACTGCAGTAACCCATCTCGGTACCCATAGATGCCGTGCCTCTAATCAAAAAATCATATAGAAGCAACAACCCTAGTATAGGTTTAGTTTGGAGCCAGAGAAATTAGTGAGTGAAGGGGATCCCAAATCCTAGCATATGCTGTCAGTCTATTATGTAGGCTGGCTATAGCTTTTTCTGTGCGCAAATTGGATAATACCTCTCTTACCCATTCCTGGAAAGATGGGGAGGACCTGTCTTTCCAATGACGGAGAATTATTTTCTTAGCTGACAAGGCGACCATGGATATGTGAAATTTACGCGCCTTGACTCTAATAGAGGACAGGTCCCTAACACACATACCTCAGGAATAAAATATTCTTGAAGGCCCAACAGGGGGTCTAAGGAAGTTTGAATTGAAACCCAAAAGGTGGAGATTCTTGGACAAGACCAAATCATGTGAAAAAGTGTGCCCTCATCCTGCAAACATTTATTGCACTTGTTAGAGTCTAAGTAGCCCCACTTGTGAAGTTTAGCCGGGGAGTAATATAAGTTGTGCAATACGTGATATTGCATGAGACGCAGTCTATCTTGAGAAATAAATTTATGACATGACTGCCTGAGAGAATGCCAATCCAGATGAAGGTGGGGGAGAAAGTTACTCCAAAATCTTGATGGCCCAAATGGACCCCCAAATTTTTTATAAAACAAAACCTGATATAGTTTAGAGATTACACCAGAAGATCCAGAAAGTGGGGATACCTTGGGTATCAGAGAGGAGATACTCTGAGAGGGATGAGTACTCCCCAGGGTGATTACCAGTAAATGTCTCAATTGCAGGACTTTGAAGTAAGAAGAGGTCGGGATGAGAAATTTCCTAACCATCTCCTCCACTGATAACCAATGCCCCCCACCATCAGTAAAGGTCAACAGCTTCCACTCTCCCAATTGAGGCAACCAAAGATGGGAGATTTGATTCTTGTTAATAGTAAATGATGGAAAGTTCCAGATAGACTGGGCCAGGTCCAGATGGGGGAATACTGCAAAAAGGAACATATCTGTGAGTAGACCTTTAGGAGGTCCTTATTGTGGGACAGTCTGACCCATACTTACTTGGGATAACAGGAAAAACTCATGAGAGGGTCAGATTTTTGGCATTGATTGCATCCAATTCAATTTTGAGCCAAATAGGTTGCGTTTCCTCTGGGCCGGGAGATACCCACAGCGAACATTTCGCAAGGTGACTAGCCCAATGATATATAACCAGATGGGGGATTCGCAGACCCCCCTCCAGCTTTGGGGCTGCCAGCTTACGATAAGCCAAACGGGGATACCTGTCGGCCCAAATGAATCTAGTTAAAATACCATAAACCTTTTTGAACCAGAGTAAAGGAATAAAGGCATTGAGAAGGGACAATGGGTAGAAAATCCTAGGAAATATATTCATTTTAATTATATTGATTCGGCCCCACAGAGAGATAGGGAGTTTAGACCACCTCTCAAGGTCATGTGTAATCCCCTGCAATAAGGAATCTAGGTTTTCCTTGAACCATACTAGGGGGTTATGTGAAAGTTTGATACCCAGATACTTGAAAGACCTGGGTGTCCAACATACCCCAAGGGAGCTAATATCAGTCTTAAAGACTTTGTGATTTAATGGAAAAAATAGGGACTTACTGGCATTCAATTTATAGTTAGACAGAGCACTAAACCTTGCCACTTCCCTTAGTAAGGCCGGGACGGAGGATACCGGATGGGACAGGTGTATTAACAGATCATCAGCATATGCAGTGACTTTCACTTCATGCCGCCCAATTCTCACCCCTTGTATAGAATCGTTATTGAGAATATTTTGGATAAGAAGTTCCAGATATAAGTTAAATAATAAAGTGGAGAGGGGGCACCCCTGTCTAGTACCTGAGTGAAGTGAGAAAGGATGGGAAAAGGCCCCATTCACGGAAACTCTTGCCGAGGGGGTTTTATAAAGGGCGGCAATCCAAGAGATAAACAGAGCAGGGAAGTAGAAGGTCTCCAAAGTGCAGAACAAAAAATTCCAGTTCACACAGTCGAATGTCTTCTCAGCATCCAGGGAGACCAAGCCTGAGGAACTCACATCCCTTGTAGCTAGAAGACATGCATAACGGGCATAAAATGGCTTTCTGAAGATGAGCGCCCTTTCATAAATCCAACCTGATTTGTACCTATTAACCCAGGAAGAACCAGTGCCAACCTATTGGCCAGTATTTAGAAACATAGAAGCATAGAATTTGACGGCAGACAAGGACCGCTTGGCCCACCCAGTCTGCCCATTTCCCTACCTACTGGATAAGCTGCAGATCCCTGCTAACCAGCAGCCTACATCTTCCTACCCCCACCCCCTAGAATTGCCTTATGACTGTCCCATGCATGCTTGAATTTTAGAGAGAGAATCTTAATATCCTGGTTTAAAAGAGAGATGGGTCTATAACTTTGAACCTTTTCGAGGTCTTTATCAGGTTTGGGAAGCAGAACAATCAGAGCCTCATAGAGATACAGATATGTCTCCGCCCCAGATAGGATGTGTTGAAATAAACGACCAAGTATTGGTAAGAGAAGGTCTTGAAAGACCTTGTAAAATAAAGCAGAAAATCCATCTGGACCAGGGACCTTGTCAGAAGGCAATTCACTAATAACCTTAGCAATTTCCTCCTGGGAAATAGGGACAACCAGAGTATCACCACACCTGTCAGGGAGAAGGGGCAAGTGGGAGTCTCTTAGATAACCTTGTATATCTTCAGGGCAGGGAGGGTGCTCCATGTTGCTATACAGTTTAGAATAATAAGCAGCAAATTCTTGAGCTATCTCAGTAGGAGATACCTTAAGAGATCCATCTGCCACTGACCTGATAGGCGGGATAAATCTCATTGATTCCTGTTGTTTAATACGCAATGCCAGTAAACGTCCCGCTTTTTCCCTCTGATCAGTGTATTTAGCTCTGGTACGAATAATGGCTAGTTCTGCTCTCTCTTGAAGTAACCCCAGATATTTATCCTTTAATTTCAAGAGTTTCTGAGTATCCTCATCTAGGGGATTAGCTGGAAGATTAACTTCCAGAGATCTGATTTGAGGTAATAGGGATTTAAGCTCTTCCTCCCGCTCCCGTTTCCTACCAACCGCCATGCTAATCAGTATCCCTCTCATGAAGGCTTTGAAGGCCCCCCACAAAATATCAGGCTTTACACCATCTAAAGGATTAAGTGAAAAAAAAAATTCTATTTTTTCCCTAATAAGTTTGCAATATTTAATGTCTTTAAGGAGTTGATCATTGAGCTTCCGTCTAGTTTCCCTATTAAATGAATTGAGCAGTACCAAATTGTATACCACTAGTGAGTGGTCGGAAATTGGGCCAGGTTGAATTGAGGAGGTCTTCACCCCAGGCAGGAGGCACTCAGAAATAAGTAAATAGTCAATGCAGGACTGCGAGCCATGTGCCATAGACCTAAATGTAAACTCCCTAGAATCAGGGTGTAAAACACGCCAGACATCACAGAGCCCGCATTGATCTAATAAATCCCTAAATGCCTTCTGCCCAGGGTTAGCCCCATCCAGGCCACTGCCCAGTCTGTCTAAATGAGGATCAAGTACTTGATTGAAATCTCCCCCTAAAATAATTTTAATGGGAATCATTGGGAGAATGATAGATATAAGCCTCATGAAAAATCCGGGGTCATCCAGATTAGGGCCATAAACACAGCCCAGTAATATTGGGACAGACCAGAGGGTACCTTTAACCAGGATGAACCTACCCTCGGTATCGTTAATCACTTGTGTGGAAGAGAATGGAATACTCCTGTTAATCATGAGCATGACCCCTCAACTATTCGTGGTGCCCTGGGCACTGTAAATCGATCTCATTTGTTGCCTCCTTAATTGTAAAGCTTCCCCTTCTAATAAGTGGGTTTCTTGCAAAAAGGTTATCTGTGAACTGAACAGAATTAAATGTTTGAGAACTTGATATTGCTTATGTTGCTTTCTGATCCCCTTAACATTCCAAGACACGAATGTTAACTCATTCACCATCCAGAAGAGATATCAAACTGAAATAATTACACTCAGCACATGAGATGCAAATCCTCTTTACATGTGTCCCCAGGGTTACTGCAGTAACACCCACCCTCTTCCCTAGCCCTCCCAGAAATAGATACTACTCATCCCCTCTAACCCCCCCCACCCTCCAACTGTACCCCAGCCCCTCCACGCTCCCTCCAAACTGTCACAATCAATGTTAAGCACAGTACTGTGTTCTAATCCCTCTACTCCCGCCCCCCTGTTAATGAACCCAGATATTTAGCACTGTTGCACACAGGTCACAGTCTTTAGAAACCAAACACTGTCAGTTATACCTCCAACGAAGGAGAATGGTCCTGGGCCTTCACCTCAGTCCAGCCAAAGCATGGACATAAGAGAGATTGTCATAGGGGAACTATGGTAAAGCCACCTCATCACTCAGATGTTCGTAGTAACCCAAATTGAGATCGGAAGTGCAGGGTGAGCCACCAGGAACCAGGACCAGACCAGAAACACCTGAAGGGAAAAGTACCCCCAGCTCGTGTTAAGAGCGAGAATTAAAATGGGAAAAGCTGGAATCATTCCACTGGAGGAGAAGGCATAAAAGATACCTCTATCCACTACGAGCCAGTATCCGGTGAACAGGGCCTCCCTGAAAGATTGAGAGTGCTACGTAGTGAAACCCTGCTAAATCCTCCTTGAGTAGAGTTTCCTCACAAGTCCCCAGAGGTTGGAACGCCCTCTAGTGGCCAATTCCCTGACCCAACCAAATGAAAAGCCGAAATGGAGAAAGCCCAGGACCATCCCAGTAGCAGTC
Organism: Neoceratodus forsteri; assembly: GCA_016271365.2. Taxonomy (NCBI): domain Eukaryota; kingdom Metazoa; phylum Chordata; order Ceratodontiformes; family Ceratodontidae; genus Neoceratodus; species Neoceratodus forsteri. The sequence goes on from CM057456.1 coordinate 36,509,208, forward strand.
CAGAAGGAAAAAATGAGAAACTAGCCCACAACCAATCGAACTGGGCTCTTTCAACCCCCAACAAAAGTAGCTGCCAAAAACCTGGCTTACAACCCCCCCCCACAAGAAGGCCCCAAACCCAAGTGTCCACTGCTTCAGACCAGCATGGGCCCGTTATGAGATGGAAAGAAAAGAAAAGTTGGGGCGAGTCCACTGCGGTATATGCAATCGCCCAAGTCTTTACATTCTAAAAATTTCTCTAAGGAAAAAAACAGAAGTTTGAGTTTTCAACTCCGTGCGATACTTCATACTGCACCACCACCATTCAAGGATCCTTAAAGAGATCTGGCAGCATGGACTTAAGGCTCCTGAGAGTTTCTTCAGGGTCTTCGTAGCTTCGTAGCTTTTCCAGGATCCATTAGTTGAAATCTGTAGTCTGGCTGGATAACTCATCCTAAACTTCAGACCTGCAGCAATTAGCTTAGAAACAATAGGGTGGAATGCCTTGCATTTCAAGCGGACCGAGATGGGTAGATCTTGTGAGATTCTCAGCTTTATATGATCCCAGCGGACCTCTTGCAAAGCACGCACTTTTTGTAGGAAATACTGTTTCTCCAAATAATTCAGGAACCGGCACACAATAGGGCGGGGGATTCTTCAGGGGGTGGCTTAGGCCATAAAGCCCTGTGGGCACGCTTTATAATGTAACCAGGGCTGAATGGAGATGGGCCTGCCACCCGCTTAACCAACTTCTGAATAAATGCCACAACATTTTGTCCTTCTTCTCCCTCAGGTAAACCGAGAACCACTACGTTATTTCTTCGGCTCTGACCCTCTAGGTCCTCGAGCTTTGGCTTCAAAACAAGACAATTTCTGACGCATTGAAACCAGTTCAGGGTCGAGACTAACAAATCTTTTTTTCAATAGAAGCAATTCGGGCTGCATTATCGGAAACAGACAGTGAGAGTTCATCTAATTTTCTGGATAGCGATTTCAAATCCATTGCCATATGCTTCATTTCCTCTTGAAAGGGTTTAAACTCCTCAAGAAATCTGGACAGCATTAAAGGCTCCTGATCACCACTTTGGCTCGGAAGATCAGGCCCAGAACCACCGGAGGCCCTGGATTTCTTAGGGGCCTTCTCGGGAGTTGCTGGAGGGGTATGCTTCTGTGGGGCTTCCTTCATATAAGCCTCATCCGCTCGAGATATAACCAGACCAGAGTGCAACAGCTATTACACAGTGTAGAATCTCAGAAACAAGAGAAAACAGTGAATTAAAACACCAAAACAAGATAAAATAAGAAACGGGAGGCAGGAGCTTCTTGAGGGAGCTGCTGCTCAACATTCTGCATCACGTGATCCATCTGCACACAGTATTTCTAACCTGGCTAGAATGACTGCCTCGGAGGGCAGCTACCACACCATGCGAGTGATAGCTGCCATAGGGTAAGTCGGAAATTCACTTTAAGGGATAACGATCTAGCATTCTTGTAGATTTCTGCAGATACATGCAATACACATACTGAATTATGTCTAAAATCTAAATATCATGTTATCTTTTTGAAAGTTTTCTCTGAGGCATCAGTAGCTCTATAGACAAATAAAAAAAACACGTTATGGCTGGCTCCTTGGCACAACAATAGCGCTACCTGTTGCGATGTTGGTGACCTGAGTTTGGGAGCTAACCTGGGTTGCTGTGAGGGGGGAGGAGGAGGATCGAGTGTCCATGGGGAAACCCTCCTCCTCCTCTTCCGGGGAGTGTAAGGCTGTCAGTGCTGGTGCAATAATGCCACATGTCACATGTGAGACCACAGGTAGCAATGCACAAGTAGGGGTAAGGGGTATATAGGGAGGGGAACACAAACAGTGTTGCAATCTGTATGTTTGTGTGCATCACAGCTGGCACACTTAGTGCTGGCATCTCACCCAGGGGGATTGGGTGCACAAGGTAAATCATTGATCACCCAGGCAAGATAATGAACTGAGTCCAGGCAACCCCTCACAGTCAAAGAGTGAGAGCAGAGCAAACACAGCCAAGTCGGGGGCTGGCCGCCTGGCTGCCAGCAGGTCAAGTTCCACTTTCAACATAGTACTAACAGCCAACTAACTTCAACTAAACTTGACTTCCCTTGGCTGCAGCTGCTTCCCCAGAAGAAAACAAACAGTACATACAGTACTTTTGTATAAATAGAATGTAAGGGCGATTGCCCTCAGTGTGGGCGAATGCCATCACATTCTATTTATTTATATACAAAACACAAAAGTACTGTAGGTACTGTTTGTTTTCTTGTGAGGAAGCAGCTGCAACCAAGGCCACATTCTATTATTTAAATAAGACTAAGGAGGAGTGCTGGACAGACCACCCCAGATGGGCCAAGTGGTCCTTATCTGCTTTCAAATCTAAGTTTCTATGTTTCAGAGGAGACACTGGAATAAAAGGAAGGAGACAATGCTGTAACTGAAATACTGAGAGGTGTAACTGGGAAGAGACACTGGTATAACAGGAAGCTGATCCTGACATAACTGTAACTGGAGTGGGAAGAGAAACTGCTGTAATAACCAAGACACTGTTTTAACTGTAACTAGGAGGAACTGCAGTCTTTGACTGGGTAACCAATGTAATAGACCAGGTAGGGGCAGCGGACGTGGTCTACCTAGACGTTAGCAAGGCATTTGACCCAGTCCCACACAAAAGATTAACAAACAAGTTAGCCAGCCTGGGAGTGGGTCCCAGGGTAGTAGCCTTGGTGACAAGCTGGCTGGACAACAGGTCCCAGAGGGTATTAGTAAACCAAACGGAGAACATTCTGAAGATAGGGAGGTTACTAGTGGGGTACCACAGGGTTCAATATTGGGACCAGTCCTCTAATGTCTTTATAAGTGACATTGCAGAGGGACTGGAAGGAAAAGTATGCCTCTTTGCAGATGACACAAAGATATGCAATAGGGTTGATACACAAGAAGGGTTGCAAGGGATGAGAAGGGACTTGGCAAGATTGGAGGAATGGTCAAAAATATGGTAGGTTAGATTCAATGCAAAAGTGCAAAGTAATGCACCTGGAAAACAAAAACCCAGGGGAAGAGTACACAATTGGGGGGGGGGGTATAAACAACAACACAAATGGAAAGGGACCTGGGGGTAGTCGTATCAGATGACAGTCAATGTAAGGTAGGTAAGCAATGTGAGAAGGCAGTAAGAAGAGCTGCAGGGGTACTGGGATATATAGGGAGAGGCACCACCAGTAGAAAACAGGAAGTTGTTATCCCTCTGTACAGACAGTTGGAGAGACCCCATCTGGAGTACGGCGTCCAGTTCTGGAGACCCCATCTCCACAAGGATGTAGACAGGATTTAGACAGTCCAGAGGAGGCAACTAAAATGGTGCAGGGTCTGCAACAGAAGCCATACGAGGAGAAACCAAAGGAGCTTCATGTGTATACCCTTGAGGAAAGGAGGGAGAGGGGGAACATGACAGAAACTTTTAAGTACCTCAAGGGAATCAACAAAGTCCAAGAGGGTAGCATCTTTCAGAAAAAGAGATGTGCAAGAACAAGGAGTCACAATTTGAAGATAGAGGGGGGATGGCTCAGGGGTAATGTGATTAAGTATTTTTTCACAGAGAGGGTGGTGGATGCATGGAACGGCCCTCCTGAGGAGGTTGTGGGGTCAATACCAGGGGGGGAATTCAAGAATGCATGGGACAGACAGAAGGCAATTCTTGTTGGGGGTGTAGGAAGAAATAGGCTGTTGGTTAACTAGGATCTGCAGCTTACCCAGTAGGTAGGGAAATGGGCAGACTAGGTGGGCCAAGCGGTCCTTATCTGCCGTCAAAAGCCTATGTTTTCTATGTGTAATGGGATACTGCCACACTGGCATAAATGTGAGCAAAGACTGATATAACAGAGCAGACATTGCTGTAACTGGTATACTGACTTACTGGATCTGTTAGGTTAACAGATACAGTAAGTCAGTATACCAGTTACAGCAATAGTTTAGTGACTGATACACCTGGTACAGTACACACTGGTATTGCTGAGAGATGTCTAGTAGCTACAGACTAGTAAGCAGTTAATTTAAATAGGGCAAACATTAAACAAATACAGAACTTCAACAAAGTAAGAAAATCGATAAAAAAAACCTACAAATAATAACACAAAACAGCAACAATATGCTTATTTGCAATTAAATTTGAATTCCTGGCTAGAAATTTTTGGTTCATACTCTGTCTTTCTCTGTGCTGGACCAGCACACTCACACAGAGAAAGAGTATGAACCAGAAGAGCCTTCTAGCCAGGAAGTTGGCAGTTTTTTTGTAATGATGACTACTGCTCTTGTCTTTCTTGCTGCTCTGCTGGAGCCTGTCCTCCCAGTATAGTTGGACAGCAATTCAAACAATGTACACACAGAAATTCATTCATTTTATTTTTTCCAATCGGATGCCCCCACTCAGTCAAAAATCTGAAAAAAAGATCAAACTAAAGCAGCGGCGATGATCAATTCACCAAAAAAATCCAGGCACTCGGGCATGCATGCACAGGGGGGCACACACAGACAAAGAAATAAAAGTTTAAACTTTTATTTTATTCTTCAGACTCAGCAAGGCGACAGTTGAAAAACTTGAAAGCAAGTCTAGTCATCACAGACTGATTCAGTCTCAGTGCCTTTTCACAATTTGTACAATGTATTTATTGACTCACACTTCACTTGGGACTCGGGAGAATGGATTTTAGAACTGTCCTGGCCTCCAGCATAGACAGTACCCAGGAAAGAAAGGATGGAATGAAACTATGAAAGCAGCGAGCAGGGGCAGGCCTTCTGACCTCAGGAGTCAGCAAGACAGGGGACCAGGATCAAATGTCAGGAGGACAGAGTCAGGGTGCGGGGGAGAATGCAGTTGCGCCAGGCAGCCCAAGGTCCAGACAACTACACACTGTAGTCAAATAATCCTGTCCTAATCTCTTTGCCTTCTTAAATAGATCGGTAGTTTTTTTTACTATTTTTTTCCAACCCAATCCACAGATCACTAATATAATTTATTAAACAGACATGCTCATTGAAAATCCTGCAGCACAACACTGTCTCTACTCCTCTCTCTCTCTACTATTTCTCATCTCAAATAGTTCTAGACTGCAACCACTGTTCCTCTCATCTTATTTACTTGCCGTCGGCTGGACCACATGGCAATCTGAAACTGTACACACATGATTCTTCTTGCTGAAGCTGCAACGCACCACATGACCCCCCCCGACTTGCTGGTCCTCGGCTGTGCCCACTATTGGCAGCAAGTAGTAATTACTGTTAAAGTAATTAAAAAAAATAATTTAAAGTGGCTAAATTCACTCTCAGACTTATAGTACTGTGAGCTTCTGATTGAAACTGCACCCCTAGGAGGCTTGGTGCCCGGATGGCTACCCCCCCCTCCCACCCCACCCTTCCTACAGTACTGAGAACAAGATGAGACAGATTGAATGGTTTAAACAGAGGGGGTGCAGTGGACATACCAAAGCAGAAACTGTAGAAGCAGTGGATAAAATGGATAGACAGCCTACTTTGGTAGTCAAAAATAAAACCAATAATGAGATATGCAAGAAAAATCAGGGCAGTGTGGTATTGGACTTCAATACTAGGGTTTTTCAGAATAAGGACATTCTTAGGTACTGTGTAACTGGGGTATTCGGAAAACAGATGAAAATATTAAGTCCTTCATTGGTGATTCCCCTAACATTGTATACAGAAGGGCACCTACAGTAGGTGATAGGGTAGTACACAGTTTCTTAGATTCTGATAATAATAAAGTAAACACCGTCCTTTACCGACTGGAACACACAGATGTGGTAAGTGTAAATACTGCCCATATATCAAGAAAACAAATGTGTTAACACTTTCAGTCACAGGCAAGGTATACAATTTGAGGGATTTTGTTGCTATACCATGGGTGTGGCATACTGATTAGAATGTTCATGCAGTGCCTATTATGTAGGACGGACAACCAGGGAACTGAGAACTAGAACAGGAGAACATGTTAGAATCCTGGATAGAGTGGACATGACGTATTGTATGCAGTTGTTCAACATGTGAAAGAGAATCCTAGAAATAAATATGACATTGCATTTATCGAGCTTGAGAGGGTGGAACTGGGACCCTGAGGTGGTAATCTTGAACAAAAGATAGGACAAAGAGAAAGTTTTTGGATCTTTGAGTTAATGGCAAGGGAAGATTATGGAGGGTTGAATGATAACATTGATCTATCAGTGTTTCTTCTATAAGTAATTAGTAGCACCAGTTATTTATTTTAGTTGTCTCTCCCCCCCCCCCCCAAAAGTCTGGGTGCATTACTAAGATAAATTGATTGAGTAGCCTAAGGTGAATAAATTGTTGGCTGCAAATGCTATCCTTTGTATTAAACATATTTGTAAAATATATATGTATGTGTATTTTGCACCTGGAATTAATATGGACATGGTGACAGTCTAACAAATGAATTTTGTGCCTGGCTTTATGCCATATAATTGTTTTAAAGGAGAACTGTCAGCAATAAAAGCCGTGTGAAGCTGATCCCAATTTGCACTTTGTGTTCAAAAACACTTTTTTTAACTTACTTTTTACTGCAGCATAGTAGAATCCATTAGGTTAATTTTGCTGACTTCTAAGATGCCATTTCATGTAACCAGACATCCCAGAATCCCCTGCTTCTGACTTCAGAGGAGGGCTGCAGAGCTGGGAGATGGACCAGAAACGCGTCAGGCAGATGTACATCATGTAATAAATCTTTTTTACTTTGCAATACGGTGTCAGTGTGTTATGTGGTGGTGAATGCCCAAGCTGTTTTGTTCAAGTTTAACCAGGAAAGGCACACTAAGCCAGAGCTTGTTTCCAGGTGCAACCTGGAAGCACAAAGAAGTTAAGTGATTTGCTCACAGTCACACAGTATGCAAGTGGGAGCTGATGGGATTCAAACCCATGTATCCAGGTTTGCAGCCATTGTGCTGTACTGCCTCCTATGTTATACAGCACTCTAACTGTGGTGACCAGGGGTTCCAAGGCTAGCTGTCTTGGACAACTATGGTGGAAGCTCTCTTGTTTACAATCACAAGATCTGATGCCCAGGAGAAGAAGGTTCTGACCCAGCTTTTGAACTTGGATCTGAACCTAAACTTAACCAGTACATCAAATCGGTAGTCCCACTCCACCAGGTGGAATGCCTTATCAGCACAAAGTGAGAGAAGGGGTGGTGGGGTAGGGGATGTTTCAGAGTGCCAGGGAAGGTTGACTATAATCTAGCAGTTATCTGATCCATTTTGGACTGGAAGGAAGTCACCTGTCAAAGTTTTGAATACTTCACTGAGCTGCCTTGCTAGACATTTGGCTAGAACCTAACTCTACAGTATGTCGACAAAAGGGGTTGCAGCTGGTGCAGTCAGGCCCTTCCCTGGTTTGGGAGTTAATATAACAATGCCTAAACACCTTGAGGCAGGTCAAATACCTCATTCTCCAGCACTCTTTAGGGCATCAGTAAGGCATGGAGTACTGTAGCTGCAGGGAAAATATTCAGATAGTAGTAGAATTCAGATAGTAGGTCATGGCTGTTAAGCCAATTCTGTTTCTTCTGACAAGAAAGAAAGAAAGAAAGAAAGAAAGAAAGAAAGAAAGATCCATTAGAGCCCTGGAAACCTATGGGGGAGTATTATTAATAAAGCTATTTCTATGGGCCAGCCCATGGGAGCAGGGGCAGCAATGCCACTCATGACATTGGGAGCCTGAGTCAAGGCACAGCTCAGGTCATTGGTGACCCACCAAAGAAAGGAGGATTAAGTGCTTGGGAGGTAGTGCTCCTCCTTTGAGAAGGGATGACACTGAGCTCCTACTGTGGAATGTTTGCTTATCCCCTGTGGCAAGACTGTTACATATCAACATAAATAATGTAAAAAGGGTCACTAAACTTTTTAAACTCCTGTCATTTTCAACAGTATATTAAATCGACATACATAGATACGTAATGACACAGTGGAACTGTATCATTAGAATCAATGCATGTTGAACGGTACCAGGTCAATACAGCGCTGAAAAATGAGCACTACAAAAACTGCATAGTGGAAAGTGCGAAAACATCTGCACTGACAGGGGTATAACAGCGTAGGGAATTAACATTACCCCTGTCGCTGATTGGAAGGAAGTGAAAGGGCTGAAGGAGGCTGTGCTGCTGGGTCTGGTCAAGCTGCTTCCATGGTGGAGTGGCTATGGCACCAGCACACAGTGGCAAAAAAGACCTGGGGCCGCAGTTCAGTTCCCCCCAGTCCTCCTGGTGTTGCAACTTTAAAAAAAACCAAAAGAGTTTTCCCCCTCCTGAGTTTCACTCTATCACCAAAGCCCACAACCCCCCCCCCCGGAGTTGGTTATTCAAAGTCTGGGGGGTGGGAAAAGCCCCATTTGGGGATGTGGGGGGCAAAGAGAAAGTCCCATTGTTGTAAATGGGCTGTGTGCATTCCTTGTTTGGGCGGTGTTTTCACTGACCTTATTTCAGCTTGCGCTATTTTGGTTGTGGCATTCTTCGCCCTTCTCTTTCATCTGTGACATTATGACCCCATGCCCATGCTGAACATACTCCAAATTTCATTTTAAAAATTACATTTCTTTGATTAACAGTTCAAATATTACAACTAATAAAATAAAATTTCAAGCATTATGCAAGCTTTCAGCTGAGGGCATCGGAGGACAGCACTGACTGGATTTTTTCTTCTTGTTTTTTCCTGTTTGCTGGACCATGAGGAGGCAAATGGGGAAAGGGGTACAAACAGCCACATGGGACAGGGACACAGAGGGGGACATAGTGGAACACAGTGGGGAAGGGGGAACAAAGAGCTACAGAGGACCAATAGAAACACACAGTAAAAGGGTGCCAGTTCAGGAGCTCTTTATATCCTTAAAAGCCCATGGCAGCTCTAAGCTCCAACAGACCACTGCTTTCAGCAGAGCGCATTAGAGGACAGATCCGACTGGATTTTTTTCTTTTTGTTTTTTCCTGTTTGCTTGACTACAGGAGGCAAGAAGGGAAAGGGGTACAAGCAGCCGCATGAGACCAGGATACAGCGGGGAACACAGTGGGACACAGCAGGGAAGGGGGAACAAAGAGCCACAATGAACCAGTAGAAAGGCACAGTAAAAAGGGTACCAACTCAGGAGGTCTTTAAATCCTTAAAAGACCACAGCAGCTTCAGTCTCCCTCAGACCTCCACTTTCAGTGGAGTGCATCGGAGGACAGAACTGATTGGATTTTTTCCCTGTTTTTTCCTGCTTGCTTAACTGCGAGGAGGCAAGCAGGGAAAGGAGTACAAAAAGCCGCACGGGACCAGGACACAGAGGGGAAGGGGAACAAAGAGCCGCAAAGGACCAATTGAAAGGCAAAGTAAAAAGGGTGCCAACTCAGGAGCTCTGTAAATTCTTAAAAGCCCACAGCAGTTCCGATCTCCCTCAGACCATCGCTTTCAGTAGAGCATGTAGGAAGACAGAGCTGACTGAATTTTTTCTTGTTGTTTTTTCCTGTTTGCTGGGCTGCAAGTAGGCAAGTGGGGAAAGGGGTACAAACAGACGTATGGGATCAGGACACAGCGTAATTAGCCACCCACTCACATCTAGTCAAATGTTTATAGGTTCTCCTGATGATTGGACACTGGGACTTCTTGATTTGGAGCAGGAAGGAAGAGATATTCTAGGGTGCACAGCAAAGTGCTGCATAGAAGAGGTGTAACTGCCCTCCCTCCCACTCCCCACCCATCCTCTGGAGTCTAATCCAGTTCCTATAGGCTCTAAAACTGATTTCTTGGTCCAAAGGAAGAAAAAGGACAGAAGACAGGAAAGGAGACAAGAGCACTGGAGGATGTCCTTCAGATAAGTCAAAGCGTTTTTTACTGTGTCATTCTACTAGTTCATTGTGGCTCTTTGTTCCCCCTTCCCTGCTGTGTTCTGCTGTGTCCCATTGTGTTCTCCGCTGTATCCTGGTCCCATGCAGCTGCTTGTACCCCTTTCCCTTCTTGCCTCCTCTAGTCAAGCAAACAGGAAACTCTAACCCAAGTACTAGAGGGCAATAGTGCATCTGTGGGTTATTGTCCCAAATATGTGTGTATAGGGTTGCATCTGGGGGTTGTTATTTTGAGGGTGTGTGTAAAATATTCTATCTGGGGACTGCTTACCTGAGGTTGTGAGTTCACAATTGCACTGGGGTGTTTTTAAATGTTGCATCTGGGGGGTGCTAACCTGAGGTTGTGTGTTTGATATTACATCGGGGGTTATTTAGTATTGCATCTGGGGTTGCTAACCTGGGGTTGTGTATTTAGTATTGCATCCGGGGGTTCTTTTTCTAGGGATGTGTGCTAATATTGCACCTGGGGATTGTATCCTGAGATTGTGAGGTAAATACTGCATCTGGGTGTATTATCCTGAGGTTGTGAGGGAGAGGGAGAAGAAGAAAAAAACAATTTGTAGGCGGCAGTGGATTAAGGTCTAGAAATAGGCAGTAGCTATGTTCGGAGTTGTGCAGTGCAGTGGCTGTGGAGCGGCAGTCTTCAGGGAGGACTTCTGGAGACTGCGGTGTTGCCCCATCTGCATGCACCTTTCTGGGCTGAGGGAGGAGGTTGCCAGACTCAAAATGGAAGTGGCTTGGGTTAGGAAAACCAACTCCCCCACCCAGGGACCACCCAGTCCTCCTCTGATTCCTCAAAGGATACAGGGAAGGAGGAGCAGCTGGACAACAGTGGGCTTGGGGAGTGTTAGGGTGGTGAAGCGTAGGTACATTCCATACCACTACATAACTCCAACGTCACACTGATCATACGGGATTGTCCCACAAGGGCACCCAAAGTAGTGACCAGGACAGATGTGGAGATCCCAAGGGGGTAGTAGAGGACCACAGTGGAGGAGGAAACAAATCCTGGTGGGGACTCAGTAGTAAAGGGGATAGAGTTGGGAACAGGCAGGGATAAGTCGAGGGAGGCAAGCTGCCTTCCACATGCCATGGCTTGACAGGATGGAAGGAGGATCATAGGGATCATTGGGGAAGCAAGGAGGGAGGGAAAGCTGGATGTCATTGTCCATTTGGGGACAAATGACCTGGCTAGAGAGGAGCCAGAAACAGTCCAGGAGGGGTTCAGGAGATTGGGAAGGGGTTTTACACAATTCACACAATCTATTGCTTTCTCTGAGGTGCTACCTTTCCATGACAATGGAAATGACAGGAATCTCTGCACCAGGAATTTCAAGGTATGGTTGAGGAAATGGTGGGAAGAGAAGGGATTCAGATTCATTGGGGCCTGGGGCTCCACCTGGAGAGATATAGGCCTGTACGGGGCCAATGGATTGCATCCATCCAGGAGGGGAACTGGCATCCTTAGTGAACAGTTTAACTGCTACATTGAGAAGCATTTAAACTAGCCAAGTAAGGGGAGGCAGAAAAAGGCAGGAAATCATAGATGGCCCCCCACAAGCTTACAGGGTCAGCAGGAAGAATTGTGAGGGTGGGAAATTCCAAAATGAACAAATACAAATAGGGATCAAGGAGGAGGGGAAGGGAAGGAGAGAGGAGAAGGAGAACAGTGGAAGAAACTGGGGCTGGCAAAAGGGCAAGATGAGGGGAGGTGACAGTACAATCTGGAGAGCCATGTGCAAATGCCCAAAGTCTGGGCAACACAATTTCAGACCTAGAGACCACCATGGCAATACAGGACCTGGACATAGTAGCAATTACAGAAACCTGGTGCAATGAAAACCAGGACTGAAATGAAGCCATGCCATGGAATGTTCTTTTCAGGAAAGACAGGGTAGGAAAAAAGGGAGGAGGAGGTGGAGTGGCTCTTTATGTGAGGGAAAACATAAAAGTCATGGGAATACAAGGAGTAAACAAGGAGGCAGAGGTTCTGCGGGTCAGCCTGAAGACAAGGAAGGGGGCTGCTATTTGAACAGTGGTAATCTACAAACCTCCCACATGAGGGATGGGGGATGGAAAGGAATATGAGAGATGAAATACAAGGGATGGCTAACAGTGGGGAGGTATTGCTGGTAGGGGACATCAATCTACCAGATGTGGATTTGAGCCTCCCAGCTGCAGCAACAGTTAGAAGTAGGGAAGTTCTAGACTCCCTGCAGGGGGTGTTCCTCAGGCAACTAGTTAAGGAACCCACTTGTGGTGGAGGGAGATACTGGACCTGGTACTGTCAAATGTTACTGATGTCACAGTGGGAGTCACCTGGGGACCAGTGATCATCATACGGTGTGGTTCAATATAAGAACTGGGATAGAATCAAACCGCACTAAAACAAGGGTCCTGAACTTCAGGAAGGTCAGCTTCAAGAAAATAAGAGAGTACCTCAGGAAAGCCTTAGCAGGCACAGGGAAAATGGGTGAGATAGAGGAACAGTGGGCAAACATAAGGAAGGTCATTGAGAAGGCAACAAACATCTGTGTCAGGCAGGTTAAAAAGAGCATGAGAAGAAAGAGACTGCTATCATTCTCCAAGGAAGTAGCAGAGAAAGTAAAGGTGAAGACGCTGGCAATCAAAAGGTACAAGTCAACACAGAAGAATGAGGATTGGAAGGGTTATCAGCAGGGCCACTGGAAAATTGTGGAAAAGGTTACCCAAAATTGCAGAGTGTTTTGTAAAAATTGCGGGAAATTGTGGGGGTTCGACTATAGACCCTGAGTGCTTCACAATAAATCTTTTAAAGTTTTCTGCAGCATATATTAGTCGGTATAAATTGCTAAATGAATACACTGACACCTGAATATGTTTAAAACATAAAGAAAAATTTATGTTCTTAAAAAGAATACTAAACTGATAAGCTATATTAATCGTTGCCAATCTTCCAAAATTTAAAAGCATCTACCTCATTCAGTGCTAAATAGATTCTATAAAGTGAGCTACAGCAAATCAATATTAAAGCCAGAAAAATATTTTTTGTTTGTTTCTGGCTGTAGAATAATGAAGTGTAATCAACAGCTGTTTACAGTCCTCTGCCAGCTATTCACCCACTTTGGTACGAGAAAAAAAATATGCAGATAGAGTGGTGAATAATTGAGTTTTAGTAAAATGTTTTTAAAGTGTTTAATGGTGACAATTTGTACTGTAGGAACCATACACTATTTTTGAAATCAACATATTTAAACTTTAAATCTGGGGGTTTGGGGGTCTGGCAGCATAATCTAGAGGTTAGAGTAACAAATTATGAATGAGTTGACAACATTTAGCAGACCTGGGTTTGATTCCTACAAACTCCACTTGCATACTGTGTCATTCTGAGCAAGTCACTTAACCTCCTCAGTGCTCCTGGGTTGTACCTGAAAACAAGCACTTGTGCCTAGTGGGCCTTATGCAGTTACCAAAAAATGTAAAAAAATACCAATATATTTTTACTGCATCATACAGCAGTCAGGGTACCCTGTAATGTACCTTTGTTTTACTCTGGCTGCAGTGATTTTGTTTAAAGATAAATGTTCAGATACATTTTGTGTTTTATAAGCTTGTTTTTAGACTTTAGTCAGGTTTTCATTATAGTCTTTGCATTTTAGCAACTAGCTTATTCAAGTTTAAAATCAGCAGGACCATCCAAAAATCATAAGCTGTTTGAATCAAAACTAGTGTGAATGAAAGTATGCTCACAAAGAAAAACTTGCCCAGCCACTTACAAAAAGGCTTAATAGTTAGCACTCCATTTAAGTGAATGTGATAATTTACGCATTTTCTCCCATCTTTTGTTTCAATCTGTGTGGAAACAAAATATTTTCTGATAGACTGCTTCAACACAAAACACATGTTAAGTGTTTAAGTGTACTTATGCTTAGCCAGTGGATTTTGAAACCAAACAAGACAAGGATTCAAAAGAAATCCGTATCACATGAAACCCTTGACCTACTGTACCTTGCACTGCATTGTTTCGGCCAAACCCAAGTCTGCATGCAAAACTGTCAATATATTTGAGAGTATTTTATTTAAAATGTTAATACTTTTTACACAGTTCAATATAAAAACCCAAGAATTGCAAGAAATTGTGGAACATGTCAGTTTTTACGCAGAATGGTGAAAATTGTGGATTCAGCAAAAAAACTGCGGGCGCAATTTTCCAGTGGCCCTGGTTATCAGAAGAAACAAAGGGAAGCAGGGGAAGTATTTAGGAGAACAAAGGCACAAATGGAGGAGAACAATGCAAGTCAGTCAAAAAGGGGGATAAAACATTCTTTAGGTATATAAGCAAAAAGAGGAAGAACAAGGCAGGGATTGTAAGACTTGCAGAGGAAGGAGGAGACTGTGTGGAAGAGGACCAGAAGAAAGTTGATATATTGAACAAGTACTTTTGCTCAGAATTTGCAAAGGAAGAAGTCGGGGATGGGCTACAGATAGGGGAAATGGGCATTAAAGGAAGGGAGGTGGACACTAGCCATTTTACAGAGGAGAGAGTCCTCAGTGCACTAGTGTAACTGAAAGTGGATACGGCAATGTGGCCAGACAGAGTTCACCCCAGGATACTGAGGGAACTTAAGAAGGAGCTGACTGCACCTCTGACGGCCCTGTTCAATCTATCACTGGACACGGGGGAAGTCCCAGCAGACTGGAGGAGGGTAGATGTGGTCCCACCTCACAAAAGTGGAAATAGGGAGAAGGCGAGAAACTACAGACCTGTAAGCCTGACTTCGGTGGTGGGCAAAGTAATGGAAGCACTGCTAAAAGAAAGGATTGGGGAATACCTTGTGACCAGTGGATTACAGGATCCGAGGCAGCATGGATTCACAGAAGGGACACCTTGCCAAACAAACCTGATCAAGTTCTTTGACTGGGTGCCCAGGGAAGTGGATCAGGGAGGAGCAGTGGAAGTGGCCTACCTGGATTTCAGTAAATCCTAAGACACCGTTCCACACAGGAGGCTGGTAAGCAAGCTAGGCAGCCTGGTAGTGGGTTCAAAGGTAGTAAAATGGGATATAGTTGGCTAAGTAACAGCAGTCAGAGAGTGGTGGTAAACTGAGTTCACTTGGAAGAAGATAAGGTAACCAGCAGGGCGTCACAGGGATCTTTACTGGGACTGGTCCTCTTCAATGTTTTTATTAGCGACATCGAAGAGGGGCTGAAAGAGAAGATATGCCTGTTTGTGGATGACACCAAAATCTGCAACAGAGTGAACCACATGGGGGGAGATATGAGAAAGCTGGAAGAGTGGTCAAAGCTTGGCAACTAGGCTTCAGTGCCAAAAAGTGCAACATTTTGCACATAGAGCACAAAAACACTAGAGCAATGCACCAAATGGGGGGGGGGTGATGGCAACCACAAAACAGGAAAGGGATTTGGGGTCATCATAAATGATGACCTGAAGGTAGCAAAACAGTGTGATAAGGCAATGGGAAAGGCTAGTAGAATGCTGGGGTGCATAGGGAGGGGTATTACCAGCAGAAAGACAGGGGTACTCTTACCCCTGTATAGACAGATGGTGAGGACCCACCTGGAGTACTGTGTCCAGTACTGGGGACTCCATCTCTGGAAAGATATAGATCAGATGGAAATGGTACACAGAAGGACAACCACAATGGTGCAAGGCCTGCATCAGAAGCCCTACGAGAAAAGGCACAGAGAATTGAAAATATACTCTCTAGAAGGAATGAGAGAAAGGGGAGACATGATAGAAATGTTCAAATACCTCATAGGTATAAATAGGGTACAAGAGGGTGGTATTTTACATAGGAAAAGATGTTCAAGGACAAAGGGGCATGATATGAGGCTGGAGGGGGGAGGCTCAGAGGGGATATGAGGAAGTATTTCTTCACGGAAAGGGTGCTGGTCATCTGGAACAGACTCTCAGCAGAGGTGGTGGGTACTAAAATGGTGGTAGGATTCAAACATGCATGGGATAGACACATGGGGACCTTAGTACCAGGGCTGAGGAGGGGTACAGGTTAGAGACTGAGTAGGGTCTGCTGTAGCACATTGGGTAGAGACTTTTAGGGCAGACTAGGTGGGCCACGCGGTCATTTTCTACTGAGAATTTCTACGTTTATATGTTTGTCAATGCTGGATGTTTGCCCCTGGTATAAAAGCCCTGGGGTACTAGAGCTTTGTGATGCACTGTGTGGCTTATGTTGAAGCTAAATAACAAGCCCCCAAGGCATGAGTATATCATTATAAAATGGCCAACTATTATTCATATACATCTACCCCAAACTTTCATTGTATAAGCGCTGTATTTTGTACTAACACATTGTACTAATCTATGGCGTGATAGTCAGCAGGACTGGAACAAAGCATCACATGAACACACTAACACCCATGCACTGCTTCATGTTCCAAGCAGTGCGCTACCTCATAGCATTAAAAGTCCCAGGAAAGGGTTAACAAAGTGCCACATGCTCATAGACAAATATTTCTGTTTCACATCTCTCTCTCTCTCTCTCTCTCTCTCTCTCAGTGAGCAGAGCTTGCCACAAGAAACCTTTGATGTGCTAGCTACCTATTACATCTTTATTTTATCTCTTTGAGCCATTCAGGATGAGACAAAGTAGAGAGACTGAAAATGGAAAAAACAGAACATATGGAGGTCTTCAGTAGAGTAAGCAAAGTACTTTTTATAGCGACAGGCAGGATTTCTATGGGTATGACAATAGTTTGGTTTAACTGGCAGCTAGAGTTTGGTGCTTTTAATCCAGAGAAGATGGAAGGTTTGATACCTTTTATTGGACTGACAAGTGTCTTGTACAAAGATGGAATTATGCACAAGCTTTCGGGAACACACAGGTCCCTTCTTCAGGTGAATAGCAAAACTGAGCAACAAGCAGTATTTACATCCACTGTGGAGCAATTAAAAATCAGGAAGTGAAGTAGGAAGGTGGTAAAGGGGACTAGAGATGAAAGTCTAAGATGAAAAAAATAAAAACATGAGAAGAAATGGGAAGGGGGTATAGTAGGAACAGGTCAGTAGGAGATCAAAGGAAGCTAAAGGGAAGACAAAAGCATGCAGACAGGATCTGAGATCAGAGGCTGGCTGAAAGGGTAGAATGGACAGGAGATGCCTAAAGATGCAAGGAAATCAAGAAATTAGGAGAAACAAAAGAACAAAGGCCTAGATAAACAGAGGTGTGAAAACAAGAGGGAATAGGTGGGACTGAGCTCAGGAGTTAATAGGAGAGGCAGGGAGGATGTGAGGTATAGGTAAAAAAACAGAACAGGCAGAACTCAGAGAAAAAAATATCATAGTCAGAGAGATACAGAACCAAAGTGTGATAACAGAGACATGATTTAGTACACAATAAAAAAGAATTACAGTTTACTATAGTGGGTCATGAAACCGATGTCCCAATTCAGTCCAGAAATGTTAGATTTAAACTGTGTTATATATTTAAATTCCCACGTCCTTCTGTCCTATGTGTTTCTGAAGTTGCCTCTAAGTATCAAGACAGATAAATCCAGGAGAGTGTGATCTGTTTGTGAAAAATGGTTTCCTACTGGAGTGCTGATAATCTGGTTTACTATAGTGTGACGGTGGTGATTCATCCTGGTTTTCAATGGTTGGCTAGTTTCCCCAATATAGCAACCATTAGTGCACTTCTTGCATTGAATTAGGTAAACCACATTGCTGGATTGACATGTGAAGGATCCATTAGTTTGTATTATATTGTTCTGGCTTGTCTTAATGGTGGCCTGTGTGCATATGTGGATGCAGGTCATACATCTTGCCACATTGCAAGGTGTTGTCCCTCTTGTTTTCTGGTTATTTTGATCTGCTGGGAGTATGTTATTAATCATTATGTTTGAGAGGCTGGGGAACTGCTTATAGGCAATGACAGGTGGTTCAGGGAAGATGTCTTTCAGTGTTTCATCTTCTCTCAGCATGAGTTGTAGCTCTTTGATAATTTCCTGAAGGGGTTTTAGCATGGGGCTGTAAGTGACCACTAGGGGTGTGCGGTCAGTTTGATGTCTTTGCCTGTATTCCAGCAGATTGTCTCGTGGTATTTGTATGGCCTATTCAAATTCTCTGTCAATTTATCTTGGAGAGTGGCTCTGCTGAATTAGGGAATTTCCGAAGTGTGGAGAGCTGTTTGTCTCTTGTTCTCTCATCAGAGCAGATTCGATGGTATCGAATCGCCTGACTGTAAATTACAGATTTTTTTGTATGATTAGGGTGGAAGCTGGAATTATACAGGTAGCGCTGTCTGTCAGTGGGTTTTCTGTAAAGAGCAGTTTGTATATGTCCATTTTTAGTGATACTGACTGTGGTGTCAAGAAAATGTATGCTGGTGGTGGAGTATTCAACAGTGAGATTTATGGAATGATGTAAGTTGTTAAAATCGTGATGGAATTTTTTGAGAGAATCTTCACCTTCTGTCCAAATCAGGAATATATCATCAATAACACGGAGGTAGATGGATTATAAGGGTGATGTTTAAAAAAATCCTCCTCTAAGCAGGCCATGAAAATATTGGCATATTGTGGTGCCATTTTAGTGCCCATGGCTGTCCCCATGACCTGTAAAAAGTGCTTGCCATTAAAAGTGAAGTTGTTGTGTGTCAAAATGAATTTTATTAGGGTGCTGATGGTGGTTTCTAGAATGTCTCCTGTGAATGTGTTTTCCTTTTAATCCCAAAATGAGAGCAAACAGCCAGCCATAAACTTTTATTTACAGTCTCCAAAACCAGCTGCCTACTAAATAAATGATTTGATTTACAAGACACTCTGCCTGGATGTTTGAAATTCCTAGGCTGATCATGACAGATCAGCTTGCTGCGTAGATCAAAGGGAAGAGCTGACCTATGGTTGGGTCTGCTTTTTCTTTTGCAGTACATAACTGTTTCTGCCCACCACGTCAAACTCTGTCATGATCAGCCTTGCTGATGATTGATGTGGCACTGACATGCCCCTACCACACAACCACACAACTCTGCATTGGTCCAATAGTGTCACACCCCCTCAAAGGGCACTCTCATAGCAAGATGTTCACTTGTGCATGCACGCATGGTGAACATAAAAATGACATGAAGATTGTTTTTGGAACTGACCAGAAGATACTAGTGGTTGTTAAGAATAAACACATGGCCAGCCCGGTGGCACTGAGGGTTGAGGTGCTGGACACCACACCTCGCACTACGCCGGCAACCTGGGTTCAGGGGCAGACTCAGGGAGCAGGGGGTCAGTGGGGGAGGGAGAGGATCAAGCGTCTGGAGGACAGCTCTCCTCTCCCTGGGGAGGGATGCTGGGGCTGCTCGGTGCCCTCACGACCTCCAATGGAGATCGGAGGTACAGCAGGAGCACCTGCCAGAACATTGGGGTGGGAGTACAGCAGACATCAGCAAGCAGCCTTGTGTGGATGTCATTGCATGCTGTACACCCAAGGGGAAAAAACCTACACAGAAAATCCCCGGCTCATGGATAGGTGATGGCACCTCCATCCTTCCGAACACACTCCACTGCCAGTCGCACTCCCCTCCTGAGCCGAGCCAAGCTCAGCCTGAATTCAAGATAGAGCACCCTGGGTGGATAGGGCAGCCCTACCTCAGGGGGCTTAAAACTGGGGTATAGCCAGGCTGGTGCCAGGAAGTAGGAGACCTCTCAGGCATGGAGGTAGAGTTGAGGGCACTGGAGGATGCCCAAGAGAGTTCCACAAGTTGGTGCACAAATAGAGTTAAAAAAAAAGAATAAACACATTCTTTTCTAGTTTTTATTCATTTATTAAAATGTTTACAACAATGTATTTATTTTTATTTATAAAATGGATAGGAAAAATCTGTGAAAATCGGGGTCTCTGACTGGATGAAATACATCACATGATGGTGTATTATCCCATAGCAAACACACGCCTCCCACTAAAACTACAAACCTGCACTTCTTTTCATCCTTCAGAACCTTGTCACTAACATACTAGAAAAGATCACTCCACACCTGGCACACACAGGCTGCCACATATATAGCCTACCATTACCAGCCATAACCAAGTAAATCTAAGTAGTTGTCCCATACTGCAGACAGTTATCTGGTTCATCCTGCCATGATTCTGGTACATTTAAACCAATTTAAAAAATGTATCTTATTGATCCTGCCATCTTTACACTGTTTCAGGTGCAATGACTTTCACTTTCATCTTCCAGTGTAGCGTGAACAAGTGGCGTTCACTGCAGTTATCAAAATGCTGGCAACACTTTAAAATAAGGAAGCTTTTGTACAAAAAGATGTAAGTTGTGTGGTTTTAAGCTGACTTCTGCTACCCTTGTCTAAAAAAAAAAAAGCCGCCACATGTGCAGTGAGGAGAGAGAGTTAGTCCGTGGCTTCAAAATAGTAGACGCAGGCATGAGCGAGGGTTGCTATAGCAACAGTCACTCCAGCTTGTGTCTACACTTCTGAAGATGCTAACTTGCTTGCTCTCCTTGCTATACACTCAGCAGCTTTTTTTAGAAGAAAGAAATTGAAATCAGCTTAAAACCACACGGCTTACATCTTTTTTGTGCAAACCTTCCGCATTATTTGGCAGCATTTTGTCTACCACAATGAATGTTGGTTGGTCACACTACACTGCAAGTGAAAGTCATTAGACCTGAGAAAGTGTATAAATGTCAAGGATCCATGACTGGTCATCGACAAAAATTTGTTGAACGACCAAACAACAAAACCAGCAGGTCAACAGCTTTTCATGGTTGGCTGCTGGTTCCAAAGAAAACTAGGTGTTTTCCTTTGGGGGCGCTTCACCCCCAAACTTGGGGGGCTGTGCCTCAGCACCCCTCCTCTAAGGATTATCAACTCTGAGTCAGAGCTGATTTGGGGGGGGGTGCAAGACCCCCAACAGACAGTGCCAGGTTCCAGCGCAGACACTACAGCGACGTGGCGCTGTAGTCGCTGTAGTGTCGTTCGCTGTGCCAGTGTCACTGTTGAGGGGGGTATATCAATGTCAGGATCAACCAGCTAGGTTTTTTTTCAGCATTTTAAAACTATCAAAATCATGGCAGAGTCAACCAGATTAACTAAAAAAACTCTGATTTCTGACAGACAAGGACTACTTTTTGTGTCTTGCCCCCCCCCCAAAAAAAAATTATACCCATGTTATAAGATAGATAATGCACTGCAGGGTGTGCAGTTGTGTTCTGATATACACATGCCATGGGTGGTTGAACACACACCAAGGCATGCATATATCAGAGCACATTCACATGGTTTGTAATGGATTATCTGTTACTTATTCATCACAATTATTTATAAAGGATAGGTCTACTGAGATAAAAACATCTCATTTACACAGGCATCCTGTTGATGTTGATAGGGACACAGTTACAAAAACAGACACAATAAATTAAATATATGTTCAGGGTCTCCAGAGGAAGATTCACAAGTGATTATTAAATTGGGCTGAGATACTGTGTTTCAGATTAGAAAAGGGAGTTTATGCAGAGTAGTGCCATCTGCCAGTAAAAGCAATGTATAACAGTCAAAAGCAGTGCCAAGAAATTGCAACAGCAAGAGACCCCTAGTGGTAGTTCATGAGATAACATGTATACAAGACAATTTAAAGGTGCATGAAATTGGTGTGAATTTGCAGAAGCACGTATTATTCTTATATTCAGAAATAATATCCATACACCCCAGATGATCCATATTTTATTGCACCTGAATAAAAATTAGAACAATAAACCATTTTTCATTGTTTTGTTTATATGGGCAACATTCTGCACAGTTCTCGTCATGGAACCAGGAATATGGAGTTATGAATATGTCCCTGCATGGAGGCACAATGCTGTCCACGTGCTGTTGTCCTATCAGAGCAGTGCTCAGAGTTCAGACTCCATGCAGTGACTTAGGCAGAACTCTAAATTCTTGATTCCATAAAGAGAACTATACAGAATGTTGTCCATACAATGAAAACAATACAAAATACAGTGTTTCACATTAACTTTTGGTCCTGTTTAGTTAAAATGGATTGTTTTGGGGTATGAGTATCATGTCTCAAGACAGGAACATTATAAACAGTTATAACTTAAAAAAAAAAATCCTGCTCCATTTAAGCACTCTGAACTCCCAGCTCTGCTGAATTTTCCTGTACTGTAGCTGAATGGATAGAGTTACTGCCTTTTGGACTCAGGGTCCCAGGTTTGATTCCCAGCAAGGCTGGAAATCTATCTGACTAATTAGAGAGGGATTATAGAAGATGGGAGATTCACGCTACAGTAAGGGGAAGTAGTGATGTACTGATTGTGTAATGTGTGCGAGAGAGAAACAACTCAGGATAAATAATTTATCTGGCCAGGTTTGACATTCTAAAAGATAATAGTTTATTCTATTAGTGTAAATATATCCACACACTCCACCTGTTATTACTCTCCTGATTAGATTCCGATCAGATTCCAACACTACCTAGGTCAATCAAAAAGCTCTAGAGTCTTCCCATTCAATAACCGGTCTAAACAGCAGTGCAACACTGAAAATTTAACAAGAGTTCCATGGATTTTCTTTAAAATCATCAAAAGTACACATGCTTAAATCAATCAAGCAATACCTAAAAAACAAACTATATTGCATAAAATGGAAATGCAGCAAATGCCTTGTTTGGAAACATTTTCATCCATACTCGTGGTGGACTCAGAGATACTTCACAGTAAAGTCACCCAAGGTCATCACAGTTTCTATGAATAAACAAGCATTTGTCAATGCCGAATGTTTGCTTGCTGTCATTGGCAGTGGTAGTGTAGAAGTTACAGAGCTGCATAATAGGAATGGCAGTGAAGTATTGAACTGAAGCCAACCCCACCACCACCCTGCAGAGAGTGACAGGTATTGGGGTGTGCGTTTGGATCGTCAGGCATAACGGCCACACCATTTCACCACACCCCACCCTGCAGACACTGACAAGTGTCACAGTGTTCCTTGGGGTCTTTGGCCCTTATGCGCACCCCATTTCATTAGGAAATACGGTGAGATGGGTGCGATATAGGAGAATGGGGTGAACTTTGGGGCCGAAGAGTCCAAGGCATACCTCGATGCCTCTCACTGGCTGCAGGGTGTGGAATGGTATGAGCATTACAGGCATGAATCCCAAGTCACACCCCTGATGCCTGTCATTCTCTACAGGGTTGGGCGTTATGGTTGGAAACCCTAATACCTCAGGCATTCGTTGGTATTTTCACTCCAAATTTTCAACATGTTTTTTGTGACCCCACCTCATGAACAGGGGGAATATCAGTTTGTTAGCCGAAAGCTGCTTATGCACAGTGACTACGGCATTTAGCACAACAGGTGCAAAACATTCGAACAGGATGTAGAAAATGACAGCTGTACTGTTCATGGGAGGTGTAAAAATGGCAATGTTGCAAATCTGCAGTAAAATATTAAAAAATGAAGTAACGAGCGTACATAGAAACTGTGCAACGCACACCCGTAATATAATTAGGTTGGGGATTTTTTACAGCAGATTGTCAACTCAGGCATTTTGGTGCCTCCGATCATGAACAGTGTCACTGTGATTTTCTTTATCTGTGCCGAACAATGATTTCCCACAGTGACCACGCATCTCTGCGCTGAAAGTGTGAAAACACACTTCAGCCATGTTGTGAAAAATGACAGCTGTACTGTTCATAAGGAAGTGTGGAAAAATGCCACTGGTGAAAATCTGGACTGAAAATATTACAAAGTCATGAACTTACGAGGGTGCGTGGAAACTGCGCAATGTTCACTCGTAACACAGTAATTTTATGGAATCTTGTCACCAAATTTTCAACATAGCCATTTTAAGACCTCTGCTCATGAACAGTGTAACTGTGATTTTCTTAATCTGTCCCAAACATTGCTTCTGCACACCAACAGCACCATTGTGCGCTACATGTGCGAAAACACATTTTGGGCGACATATGAAAAATGGCAGCTGTACTGTTCATAAGGAAGTGTAATAAAATGGCAATGTTGAAAATCTGGAGTGAAAATATTAAATATGCAAACTTACGAGCATGCATAGGAACTGCGCAATGCACGCTCGTAAAACAGTCATTTTTAGGAATTTTCTTCACCAAATTTTCAACATAGCCATTTTAAGACCTCTGCTCATGAACAGTGTCACTGTGATTTTCTTAATGTGTCCTATACATTGATTTTGCACATCGACTGCGCCATTGTGCGCTACATGGGCGGAAACACATTTTGGGCAAGATGTGAAAAATGACAGCTGTACTGCTCATAAGGAGGTGTGGTAAAATGGCAATGTTGAAAATCTGGAGTGAAAATATTGAAAATTTGTGAACTACGGCGTGCGTGGGAACTGCATGATACTGCGGCTCGGTAAAAGCAGTCATTTTAGGAATTTTTTCACCAAATTTTCAACATAGCCATTTTAAGACCTCTGCTCATGAACAGTGTCACTGTTATTTTCTTAATTTGTCCCATACATTGATTTCGCACACCGACTGCGCCATTGTGCACTACATGGGCGGAAACACATTTTGGGTGAGATGTGAAAAATGACAGCTATACTACTCATAAGAAGGTGTGGTAAAATTGCAATTTTGAAAATCTGGAGTAAAAATATTGAAACTTCGCGAACTTATGAGCCTGCGTAGGAACTGCGCAACGCACGCTCGTAAAACAGTCATTTTTTGGAATTTTTGCACCAAATTTTCAACATGGGGTTTTTGGGACCACCTTCTCATGAATGATGTCACTGTCATGGAGTAATTCGGGCCTGAAATGTGATTTGGCGCAGTGACTGCAAAATCACCCTTCGGCCCGCCAATAGCGCCATGACAGTGGCATCATTCATGAGAAGGGGTCCCAAAACCCCATGTTGAAAATTTGTGCAAAAATTCCAACAAATGCCTGAGATATGCAACAAAGTTGAAAAACCTATCTAGCCCATTATACAGCATACGGCATTTCCTCAGTTGCGAGTCGGCTTTGAAAGAGTGCAGGCGTGTTCCCGGTCCACCACAGATCATCGCGCCCGAGCTCCGGAGTTAAGTATGGGGGCGGGGGTGAGGGAGCTGGGTGCACAGTGGGTGGTTGCGGGTTGTGGGGAGGGCAGGAAGACTGCTTAGGACCGTTTTTTCTTTACAGGGATTTAAAAAAAGCGGCGTGAGGCGTTTGCCAGGCTGGAGTGGGCTCCCAGCATGGCACAAGGACAGCTGGAGGGGGGGCTGTGGAGCCAATGGGGGATTGGGCACCCCCGTCGGCCACATGATCAGTTGCCATGCTGGGGTGGGCTCCCAGCGTGGCACCCAGCTCTCGGGGGGTGAGGACAGTGGAGCAGCCCAGGATTGCGTGCGCCCATCGGCGGCTATTCTATGAGTTGCCATGCTGGTGGGCACCCAGCGTGGCATGTGAAAGCTTTGGGGAGCACAGCACAAGCCAATGGGGATTGGGCACCCCACCGCTAGTACGGTGTGTGGGGGTAGGGCAGCATGCAGTATGCGTGCATGTGTGTGTGTGTGTGTGTAGGGGGAGCTGCGCATGAGCAGGCGATATCTTATCGCTGCTCACTGAAGCGTAGCTCCCCCTTTCAACTGTATGCCTCTGCATTTTGGAGCTTGTCATAGACAGCTCCAGCATGCACTGGCTTACAGGGGCCGCACCTGCCAACACACTGACTGAACTGGAGGAGGGGGTGACACACCTCCGAAATCTCGGATGATGGCACTATGTTTCTTGCACATGCGTGCAAGCAAACATAAAAATGCATCCAACACTGTCTTGACGCCTATCCCTAATATAAGTGAAAAAGCGGTTTGTGCAAACCAGTGCCATCTAGTACTGAAAACTATGAATAACAGTCAAAGTAGTGCTGAGTAACTGTAACAGTTGAAGAGTCCTCTATTGGTAGTCTATGGAAGAGCAAGCAATAAAGTCAAAAGAGTAATCTCCTATCTTGGGGGAATTCTTTTTAGATGAATGGCTTGAGCTGTTTTCCTTGGGACGCAGGAATACATTGAATATTTTCCCAAATGCCCCACAGTTCAGTAGCCCAGGATATTTAGTTGCTGTCGCTGCCCAGAACAAGTTACTTGCTCAGTCCGTTTGCCTGTCACTGCTGCCAATATATAGTGCCGCTTACTTGCAGCAGGCAGGCTGTTTCTTCTGAGTCCCAACAATCACTGGTGCAGCCAGGATTAAGCATTTATACATTTAAACACTTCTCCCCTGATAACATCTTGCCCCCAAATACACTCAGCAAGTGCAATTATTTAATTTCATTTACTTTGCCCCCTTTCGTTGGCTGCAGCAGAAACCATAAGTTCCCTGATGCCATAGTGCGTTAACAGACTCATCTTAGCCACAGGCACAGGTGGTAGAGAAGTGTGCATTGATGAGGGAGTTGAGGTGCTGAGTTGGGGGGGGGGGTGCCAGATGTCCATGGGGAGGGAGTTCCACAATTTGGGCAAATGATGTCCGAAGGCTGCCTGGCCAGCTGAGGAGGACATGTATGGCACATCCAGGAGATGGGTGTCGAAATTCCTGAGAGAGTATGCAGAAGGGGCATGAGCTGTTAGGATGGAGGCGAGATACGTTGTCAAGGACTGGGAACAGAACTTGGCCATGAGCCTAGCGCAATGGGACTATCTACAATTCTGGAGTGAGGGGAGGTTGAGAGTCTGGTAGAGAACACAGTGGTGAGTGGAGGGCGGGCAATCAACGGCAAAGTGGCAGAATGAGTGGAAAAGGGGATCCAGTCTGGTTAGGGTGGATTTAGAAGCAGCACTAAAGACTATGTCCCCGTAGTTGAATATAGGGAGAATCATTTTCTGTACAAGTGCACGATGGGCTGGAAGCAGGATGCAACCAAGGTTGCGATACAGGGCACCCAACTTGGGGTTAAGCTTTTTGTGGATGGCAGCAACATGTATGGAAGAGTCAAGGTGCTGGTAGAGCCAGACCCTGAGGTATCGAAAAGAGGTGCAAGCCTCCAGAGTGGTTCTGTCCAGGGTGTGGAAGGAGGGGGTTGAGGGGAGCCAAGAGAGTCTCTACCTCATGCTGAAGGTCATTGAGACCATCTTCTTGGCATTAAGAAAAAGCTAGTTGGCGTGAAACCAGAGCTGAACATCATTGAAGTCCTGCTGTAACCTGGTCGCCATATCAGCAGTCGAGGGGCCTGATGTGTACAGTACCGTGTTGTCTGCATACATGTGTATGGATTTGTGTGGACAGGTCATGAAGGAAAATGGATAATAGGAGCAGGCCGAGGACCAAGCTTTGGGGGACTTCTGTGGAGACTGGAAGAGAGGTGGAGGTGGAGACTCCGATTCTAACAGATTGCGACCTGCCTACCAGGTAGGAGTGGAACCAGCTGGTGGCCATAGTAGAGAGCCCTGCAAGGGACAGCATGGCCAGGAGGAGAGCATTAAAGGCCAAAATGTGCCTATTTGTGGATGACACCAAGCTCTGCGGGAGAGTGGACACTGCTGAAGGGATACAGGACCTACAGGAAGATCTGGAAAAGCTGGGGAGGTGGTCCAGCATCTGGCAGCTTGGTTTCAATGCCAAGAAATACAAAGCTTTGCATATTGGAGCCAAGAATCCCAGGACAGAGTACTACCTGGGTGGAGTCCAAGTATTTGCATCAGAGGAGGAAAAGGACCTGGGAGTGATGATCACTAGTGACCTGAAGCACTCCACTCAGTGCAAGAAAGCAGCAGCAAAGGCAAACAAGACTGCCCTTGCACAGGTCACTGGTAAGGCCGCATCTGGAGTATGGAGTTCAGTACTGGTGCCCACACCTCAAAAAGGACATTAACCTGATGGAGAAGGTCCAGAGGAGTACTACAAAGATGATGGTGGGTCATCAGGGTATGGCATATGAGGAGAGGTTGAGGGCACTGAACATGTACTCCCTGGAAGACAGGAGGGAGAGGGGACATGACTGGGTCCTTCAAGTATTTGAAAGGGACAAATAAGGTTGATAGGGAGAGTCTTTTTAAGTTGAGTGGGAACCATAGCATGAGGGGCCACAATCTTAAGCTGAAGGGTAGGAGGTTTAGGAGGAAGGTCAGGAAGCACTTCTTCACAGAAGCGGTGGTGGACACTTGGAATGTGCTGCTGGAAGAGGTCATCTCATTGAAGAAAGTGGGCAGTTTTAAGAGAGGCTGGGATAGGCATGGGGGAAGGTAAAGATCATGGGTAGGGAGGATGGGAGGAGTGGAGAGGGAGGGCAGGGACATTAGTTCATGCTATGGGCCCTGCAATGCAAGCAGACTTGATAGACCAAATGGCCTTCTTCTTCTGGCCTCTTCCTATGTTCATATGTTCGTATGTATTGGAGTGATGAAGGCCAACCTCTCCCTAGCTCTGGCAGTTAACTCCACCTGCCAATACCCTTTTGTCAGGTCAGTTGTGGTAAAGTATGTCGCATCTCCCAACTTGTCCAGTAGTTCATCCATCCTTGGCATTGGGTGGGCGTCAGACATCGTGACTGCGTTGAGTCCATGATATTCCACACAAAAGTGAGTAGAGCCATCCAGATTGGCAACGAGGACTACAGGTGAGGCCCAGGTAGTGTGGGATTTTTGGATTACCCCTAAATCCAGCATTTCCTCCACATCCCTCCTAATGTCCTTTAGGACAGCCTCAGACACCCGGTAGGCTGTCCACCATATGGGCGCTTATGTCCCCGTTTCAACATCATGTGTCGCTAAGGGGGTTAGTCCAGGCTTGTCTGTAAACAAAGGGACAAAGTCCGCTAAAACGTCCTTCACTTCCTGGGTCTGTTCCGGGGTCAACTGAAGTGACAGTTTGATTACCTCCACAGAGGACTCCCAGTTGCATTCCCCCAGCAAGTCCAGTAGGGGGTCTTTTTCATCAGTCCCCTCCCCAAGACTGCACACTGCAAATACCATGTGAGCCTTATTTGCATATGGCTTCATCATGGTGATATGGTACATTCTATGGGTATGTCTCTTGTCAGGCAGTTCTACAATATAATTCATGTCATTTACTTGTTGGACTACCTTGTAGGGTGCCACCCACTCGGCCTGCAACTTATCCTTCCAGACCATTAGGACCATGACTTCTTGACCTACACTGTAAAGCGAGCTCTGGCTCTGCAGTCATACCAGACCTTTTGCTTCTGCTGAGCAGCTGCCAGGTTGCTCTGCACTGCTCCCATAAGCTCCTTCAACTTTCCTCTAAACTTCAGGACATAGTTCACTATGGGAGTTCCCTGGGTGGCATGCTTGCCTTCCCAGTCTTCCCGGATCAAGTCTAGGGGCCCACGCACCCTACATCCTTATAGAAGTTTGAAGGGAGAAAACTCTGTCAACTCTTGGGGCACATCCCTGGATGCGAACAACAGGTGGGGAAGGTATTTCTCCCAGTCCCTCCCATGCTGTTTAGCAAATGCTTGGAGCGTCGATTTTAGGGTACCATTAAACTTTTCCACCATCCCACTGACTTGTGGGTGATAAGGTGTCATGCATCCCTGCACCACCCCTCAATTCTATCACAAACACGTCATCAGGTATGACATGAAAGTACCCCCTTGATCAGTGATAACCTCCTGCAGAAACCCAACATGGGAGAAAATCCCTAGCAAGGCATCTGCCACTTTGTCCTAAGTGAGGAGAGGGCGACCGCCTCTGGGTATTGGGTGGCATAACCTACCACTGTCAGGATAAACCTCTTCCCAGAGGAGCTGGGGGTACTCAAAGGTTCCACAATATCCATTCCTACTCTCTGGAATGGTTCCTCCACAATGGGCAAGGGAATTAGGGTGGCTGTATTTTTACTACCTCCTTTCCTATTTGTTGGCACCGGTGACAGGACCTGCAATATTCCTTCAGCTGCTGGGTGAAGTTGAGCCAATAGAAATTCTGGGCCAATCACTGCATGGTGCACATGATTCCCAGATGTTCAGACATGGGGATATCATGAACGATCTTGAGCAACTGCTCACGGTACCCCTGAGGAATGACAAGCTGCCTGCCCATCACCCCTTCTCTGTCCTTATGTCCTGCGTATACAACAGTCCATTTTCCCAATATACTCGATGTCTGCCGTTACCTCCCTGTGTCCCATCAGATTCTACACAAGCCCTCAGCCTCTCCAAACTAGGATCAGTCCTCTGAGCAGTGGCAAATTCTTCACATTTTCCCAAAGCTTGGGACATGTCCCCTTCAGTTCATAAACTGGGGTCCATAGCTCTAGCGTCAGGGCATTCAGGGTCACTGTCATCCCTAACCTTCTGTCCATTGGTTACCCCTCCCTCCTCAGAGTAACCTTTTGTAGCTGTTTTGTGAACTGCTACATGGGGGGGAAGTCCTACCTCCCTTTCACTACTCTCCATTTCAGTGGACACAGGCTGGGGAACCAGCCTCACATTGTTTTCCACAAGGGCTTCTATGGGGTCCAGGGAACTACAATCGGCCGTTGCCATCTGACTACGGAGTAACCACACACACCGTCCTCTTCTGAAGATTGTTCCCTATAATCACATCCAGACAAGATTGTCTGCCACAGCCACCTTTTGCACCCTCTTTCCTGTCTCACCCCACTCCAGGAGAACGTTAGCAAGTGGCAGAGTTTTCTCCTCCCCAGTGAATCCCCTTACCGTTATGAACTGATTAGGTATAAGCTGTTCAGGTTCAAACAGATCCCCTTTTAGTAAGGTAAAGAGACACCCCACATCCCTTAACCCATGGGTGTGCTCCACATTTACTGTAACCGGGTGTATGTGTGCTCTCGTGTTTATAGGCATGCTTTCAAGGATACACAGTGCACCCAACTCTGTTTGAGCACCACTTTGTCCACTCTGTGCCTTTTTAGGACACTGTCTAGCAAGATGCCCTGGCTGATTGCAAAACCAACAATCATAATTTTTTTTATCCGATAAATCCTCTTTTTGTAACAGGGTGCTTCCCCCTTTCTGTGGAGGCAGTGAGGGTTTTAGATTCCCTGAAGGTGCACTTTTCCCCTTCTGCGCTGCCACACCTGCCCCACTCCCTTTCAGAGCAGGCCTGTTCCTGGCATAACAATCAGAGAGCTCAGCAGCCTGCTACGCTGTCTTGGGGTCACGGTCCTCCAGCCAGGTTTTTAGCTCTGCTGGGCAAGTCCAAAGAATTGCTCCAGAAGTACAACTTCTTTAATTTTCTCTACAAAGTTTGCTTCCACTCCTTCCCCTCCCACCAACGTTTCCAAAACTGAAGTTGCTTTGTGGTGAGTTCCTCATAGCTCATGTCAGGGCTTCTCTGGAGCTTACAGAACTTAACCCTGTATGCTTCAGGCATTAATTCATACTTTTTATGCAATGCAGCTTTAAGTTTCTCATAATTATTACTGTCTTGATTGTCCATTTGGCCTAGTGACTCATGCCATTTCCCAGTAAGCAGCAAGGATAGTTGGATGCTTCAGAATTCCCTGGGTATTTTAGCCTGGATAAAGACCATTTCAAACAAATTCAAAAATACATCCATATCCTTCCCCTCTTTAAATTCAGCTATTAATGTAGAATTTAACTTGTACCCCAGTAATGGAGTTCCAGGTTCACCCCTGCCACTTACCTTCTCTGGTGTCGGTCGTTAGAGTTTTAGCTTCTACAGTTCAAATTCCCTCTGACGCTCTTTTTCCTCTCACTCAGCCTTTCTCTCTGAAGCCAGTTTTCTTGCAACTCCATCTAGAACCTCTACCTCTTTTGCTCTCTTTCCTGCAGGGTTTCAAACCTTTTCTGCTCAAATTCCAGCTCCAATCTCCTCAACTCTAGCTGCAGCCTGATCCCTTCTGGCTCCAGCGTTGTGGTGACCCTCTCCTGGTGCTGTGTCTCTGGGTTCCCTTTGGCTTCACTGTCCTCCTCCCTGGGACTGAACTTTGCAAAGTCCCTTGGCACCCCTTGTCCAAGGTCTGTTCCATTTCAGTCACCAACTGTGAATCGAGGTCCTGGGCAGTCGCTTCCTCATTGGCTGCCCTTTTTGGTTCACCCCTTGCACTGGACTGCTCTTTTCTGACACAACTGCTTCAAGTAGTGTGCAGTGTATTTGCTGCAGATACAAGCCATCTTCTTCCGTAACTACTGCCACACTAGTTTACACCCGAGAAAAAACAAAACAGGTAGGGAACTTTATACTGTAACCAATTATATATATATTTTTTAAAAATCTCTGCCTTGATTGTGTGTGAACTCTTTACAGTTTATCAATCTGATACACTGGGCCTGAATCCAACTGTTATGCCTGTGCCACCAAAATCTCAAATCGCAACAGTATACAACCAAATCCGTCAGATCCCACCACTCCCGCCAGATCTGTCACAAACCCACTCCTGGGGAGTCAAGCCTACTGAGCTCACAGTGCCCACCCTTAAGTGCAATCCATGACAGGGTGAACAGGCATACCCTCCTCATCTTTTAGAATGCTCGCTGAGGTCACAACTGCACCTCTGCACAAGGATCCCGGGCAGCCCTCTAGCTCTGGATAAGGGCACAATAACAGTCTTGAGTCTTGTGGCCAAATATGAACCTTTCCTTGGCTATTACACAAAGGAAGAAGGCCCACACATCATACTCTCTTCGGGGTAGCAGTGTAACACCTGATTTTTCCTTCTCCCTACTGGACATGCAACAGCCTGGTTCAAAATCTTTGTAGACTCTGATATTCTCCCTGTCCTTCCAGATGTCCCTTTACAGACCCTTTTCTCAATTTGGTTGCTTTTGGCGGCCCCTCTAAGCAATTAACAGTTTTCACAGATTATTAATAAACCTTCTACAGTCACACATACAATAGTTAGAGCTTTATTTGTTCAGTCGAAGACCATTACAAAAACAAACAAAACACAATGAGTACAATTTCACATACACCCATGTACAATTCCATACCATAAACATATAACTTGTCATTAATAGCCTTCCTTTCTTCCTATTACTATACAAAATATAAAAAAAGCATTGGTCTTTTTCATTCTTTATATTCAAAGACCAGCTTTCCTTATCATAGAAAATAAATACATAAAATACATAGCATTGCTCAAAAAAAATGAGCTCCTTGCTTCATATGCTTATAAGTTTCATTTCAATTTATTATTACTCAAGTTCATTTCAAAATATAGACCCCTCTTGGTACTGCTTACCACATTCATTATACCCCCATTTTCCGAACACTGCTTTACATAAATACAGCACTTAGAAGAGCTTGTGGCCTAAGCCAAACGCAAACTCTCCAGAAAGCATACTCAAATTAAACATCACTTAACCCAAATTAGTTTGCATACTCAGCTTGCTGCTTCCTGTATAGGCCAAAAGCCAATTAACGTACTAAGGTATCATATTTCTGTTACCTATATCTGGCACCTAAATAGTTCTCCATTCATATGCTTGACAAACCTCACTTGGTCAGAGTTTAGCCTACATACTTAATATATCAATACTTTCTGTATCAGCAAAAGGCCATTAACATACTTATACAACGTTTTTCTGTCTTGACTGATCTGACACCTGGATACTTTAGTCATCATTTTGACAAAGAACCCTTAGCCAGAATTAAGTCTGCATACTTACTGTGCATTTTCTAAATCAACTAGAGACCCATTATCATACTTGCAACATTTTCTTCTACCTTAACCAATTTCAGTAATTAGATGTTTTTAGAGAACTCTCTTTTGAAGTTTTTTCGCTTCAGGCATCAGCCCTCAAGTCAGTTCTATTTCCCACTAATGCAGGCAGGCACAAGAACCTGGGGAAGTAAACAAGTAGTACTGCGCAGCACTGTCATGAGGGGTACCCCAATGGCCTAGTTGAGAGAGCATTAAACAAACTGTTGAGCAATAGTTATTTGTCCTAATTGCCCTGAAACATAACTACCTTATATTATTCTGTTTAAACTGTTCTGTTTAAGCTATTAAGTAATTTTATTGAAGCAGCAAAGAAGCTCATTAAAACTTATTAAACAACTTACTAAGAGCAAGAGCTCAGACAACGTACATTTAGATAGACCAATATACAATATAATACATTTTTAATGATCTATGAAGAGGGAGAAGTAAATAAAGATTATGCCGGCCATTAAACACGGCTCTGAGTGGGAGTCCTTTAGCTGAGCACAAAACTTTAACTTCAATAAAGGTCTATGGTAATTAATAAATAAATTCATGCTCCTCAGAGAGAGTCCTCATCATTCAGAACAATAAAATTATATCACAAGGTGCTGGAATCCTCTAACAATAAAAGCTGCACATTTTAGTAATAAACACAAAACACATAAGATAGGTCTACTTTGCAGCAGTCACTAAAGAACTACAGGTTGCTTGCAGTCTCCAGACAGACTCTTTAAATAACCAGGGGTTCAATATCTGTATATTTTAGCACTCGAGATACTGAATAGCTAAGAGTCAATACGTTTCATTCCCCTCAGTGCTAAACTGCAATAGTTATTACCATGAGCCAAAAATGAAATGCTTTGTAGGGAGATTCTGAAACAGAGTTTTTAAGATCTCCAGTAATCAATAATATTAAGATGCTTCAGCACACAATTCTTATTAGCGTCCATGATTTCCTGCAGTAAAAACTTTATATAAAATGATCTTAAGCTGAAAACAAACGGTCACTATCATAGCGCCCTTCTGGCCAGGCAAATATAGGAATACAGTACTTTCTCTTAATACACCATCTGGAAGAACCTCTCTCCGGACCTTCATTTCTTAATGCCCATTTCAAAGTTACGGAAAGTTTATATACCGTACTTAGTCAGTTCTTTAATCAGGCTCCGTCTATTTCTTGTACCATCATATCAATTTAGACTGCAGACACCTAGGGATGGGAAAAATAGAAAAACAATGCGCGCCTCTAAGCATGGTAAACTTAATATTTCAGTTTAGAGAGGACCCCCAGCCCTAGGCAAAGGTAGTATACCTTTTCAGGGCATTTTTCAAGCCTTTCAGCACAATTTGTGCAACTGCAAGACTCCTCACTCCATATCCCTGCAGACCATCATGACTAAAAGTCTTCTCAAGGGGAACTTCCACAAGCAATTTTTCTGGGGTCTTCTCAATGCTTCCACGTGCTCACCTTTCTATTCAGGGTTGTTCAGGGTCCAAGTTTCACCAACTGACTCCCTGCAAGGTTCAAACCGCACCTCAGTGCACCGCCATGAGCTCAGTTAGAGGCTGCGATAAAAACTCCCGCCCAGTTTGAGCAAAATGGCAGAACAGCATGGCAAAAAAATGGCACATGCCAACTGAGTACTCCGATCCAACATCAAAAAGTAACGGTAAACCGGCATCGGCATCAGCGAAAGAAACCCATCAGAGTTTTAAGGTGGGTTTCGTTCATCCAAGCCTTTTAAAACAAGCAAGTAAGCGAACAAGCGAGCAGCACTAGACGGTTACTTGGAGCAGTGCTGCAGGGAGTGAAGCAGCACTGCGGCCATCTTGCTGCCTCACCTACAATATAAGAACTCTCACACAGGCAGACTCTTTTTAGGAAAACAAAAGTTTAACTAAAATACGTAAATAAATACAAGTACAACTAATAGGAGAATATTAATCTGGGTTACAGTATACTGGAAAAGAAAATGGAAAAATGTACAATGAAACACACTAAGACTGTTAGCTAATCTAGTTTCAGTTTCAGTTTAATTGGTTATACTGGAATGGCATGTGAGCAAAATTTGCCCATTTTCACAAAAGTCCAGTTTCAGACAAATGCAACAAGAGATTACATATCATAAGGCAGAACAGTCAAGGTTCACAGTTGGGGGAGACTACATACTAGGTATCAAACAACTTCAACAAAGTAATGACAATCCACAGATTTACTTAATAACAAGAGGCGCAGAAGTATAAAAATGCTTGTGGTTCACAGACCAGGGGATCCTGCTCTGTGGAATATAGGGCAGGATTCAGCTGAAGGGTTGGGGAGAAGCGAGCACCCTGAAAAGATGAACAGGTGGAGAAGCACCTGCAGACATCAATCTGAGAAAGGTGTGACTTTAGGTCATGTTTAAAGGAGGCTATAGTAGGGCATTCAATGACAGCAGGGGGGGAGACTGTTAAACAGTTTAGCGCCCTTGTAGGAGAGGGTGTTTTGGCCTTGTATGGTGCAACAAAAAGGGATGGAGAAGGAGAGGGTGGAGGACCTTCTGGTGGACTGGGAGAGAGGGGGGGACTTGGGGAAGAGAGATAGGATGCTATCTACGAGGAGGCCTAGGGAAAGTTTATGAAAGAAGGTAACCATTTTGCTGTCACATCTGTCCTCAAGGGAGGTCTAATTAGAGAGTCTGTACAGGTCGCAGTGGTGAGTATGTCTGGGGAGACCCAAAACAAAACAGATGATGCTGTGATATGTGGAGCAGAGTTTGAGGAGGTTATTTTCAGTAAGGAGTGAGTAATAGACTAGGGTGCCATAGTCAAAGAGAGGGATCAGGAAATTGATGGCTAGCAGGGTCTTGGATTCATTGGTCAGGAAAGGCTTTACTCTGTAAAGCATGCCCAGCCATTGGGGAGTTTTTACAATTAACTGAATTGTGTGTGAATCAAAGTTTAGGTAGCTGTCAAGAGTCAACCTGAAGTATCTAAATTTGCTGACCCTTTTGAATGTATTGCCATTGTCATCCAGTAGTGTGAAATTGAAGGAGAGTGGTTTCTGTGTGCTGGTGAGAACCATTGATTTGGTTTTCTTCACATTAAGCACTAGCCCTTTGTACAGGAACCAAGAGTGGAGGCATCTGAAATCACTCTGTAGCTCACAAAGTAAGGCAGAGGGGTCTTTGTTCTTGCAGAAAAGGGCAGCATTGTCCACCTACAGGATGAGTATGGTGTTCCTGCAGATTTCGGGAAGGGAACTGATGACCAAGGAGAGGAGAAGAGAAGAGAAGGGGACCTAAAATGGACCCTTGGGGTACTCCGAATTTAATGGGGCAGGAGTTTGATAGGACGCCGTTTATATTGGTATGGTGAGACCTGGAGCTCAGGTAGTTACAAAACCAGTTGGTTACATTGAGTGAGAAGTGTAGGTCAGATAGGGTGGATAGTAGGATATTGTGGCCTACCAGGTCAAAAGCTTTTCTGAGTGGCACAAAAACTGAACCAGTATACTGTCCATCATCACTGGCTCTATTGATAAAGCTGGCAAATTTGATTAGGGCGGTCTTGGTGTTGTGGCTGGACCTGAATCCATGCTGAGCTTCAATTTGTAGTTAATGCACTTTGAGGGATTCAGTGGTTTCCTTGTGTACAATTTTTTCTAGAATTTTGGATAGGGGAGCAAGGAGCGAGATGGGTCTAAAGTTAACAACATCATCTTTGGACCCGGTTTTGTGGAGGGGTCTGATTATGGCACATTTCCATTTTAGTGGATAGGACCCAGTGCAAAGGGAATAATTGAAAATATTCGTGAGAGGAATAGCGATGGATTTGCAGACCAATATGAGAACCCTATAATCAATGTTGGCAGGCCCGATGGAGGGCTTGGGTTCATGAGGGCCTTGCTAAGTTTTAATACTTCAGTGGAGTGAGGTAGCAAAAAAAGAAACTGGAGTGGGGTTCTATGGGGTGGGGTGGGGTGGGGTGTGTGGGGACGAAGCTAGGGTGAGCTTGTATCTATCAAGATCACCAAAATGGTTGTTAAAAAGGGAGGCAACTTCCATAGGATCAGTGGCTGTTTGTCCATTGGAAGAAATGCTGTATGGCTCATTTGTCTGCTGTCTCCCAATGATGTTGTTAAGAATATTACAGGTGTGCCTCGGGTTGCCCCTGGAGCTGAGCTACTTCGCAGTGAGGTAGGCAATTTTGGAAGACCAGACAGTGGATTTGCATTTGTTGCAGAGAGTTTTATAGAATTGAAGGAGGTGAGGGAGCTTCTGCTTCCTGTATTTTGACCAGGCCTGATCTCTTTCCTTCATGAGTTTGCAGATATCAGGGGATATCCACTCATGGCTATGGCCCTTGACCCTAATTCTTTTGGGTGATGAGGAGGTTACAGATGGAAAGGAACTTGTTGCCAAACTCATCAATGGCGGAGTTGATATCCTTAATAGATTCAGTAAAAGACCAGTCTGTGGCCAGGGCTGCTTGGCGGAACTGGGATGGATTTATTTTTTTGAGCTGTCTAGCTTGGATGAATTTTTGATCCTGGGTAGGGGTTTTAGCAGACCAGAAGCTGTAGACTCCACAGTGGTCACTAATGGAGTCAGGGAGAACACCGGAAGAGGTAACGTGGGAGGGATGAAAAACAAGGATCCAGTCAAGCAGGGTGTCAGAGCTTGTTTTGTAGTTAGTGCGTCTTGGGGAGGTGATGATTTGATGGAGGCCTAGGTTGACAATGGATTCCTTAGCCATGAGGGACTGGGAGACTGCCAGTTTATGTTAAAATTTCCAAGGATTATCCATTCTCTTCCATGGAAAAAAGATTCGATGAGGTTAAGGAAATCATCAAGTTCGTTTGAGGAGGGTGCTGGGGAAGATAGATGATGCTAATGGTTATTATTTTGTTGTTTCCAAGTAGGAGGTTGATAGACAGGAATTCAAGATTGGAGGTTATGAGGGGTGAAACTAGTTCAGAGGCAGAAAGGTGATTTGCTATCCAGAGAAGGCATCCACCTCCTCTTTTGCCATGTCTGTCCTTCCTGAAAAGGGAGTACCCATCAAGGTGTACTGTATTTCCTTGGAAGGTATTTTATTGGTAAGCCATGTTTCAGTAAGTGCCATTATGTCAAATTTGGCTAATAAGCTTTGTATGTTGAGGTACAATATTTTTAGTTGCCCGGATTGTGTAGGGGGAGGACCAAGGTTTTTGCGGTTGGCAATGGGAGGGCCAGGGTTGGGGTGAATGGACCCAGAAATGAGTAGGAGGAGAAGAAGGAGCCTCCTGTGTCTATTTTGTGTGAGGGTGGACGGATTAAGGGATCTTCGAGTAGTGAGTAGTCAAATGGCAGTGTGAACGGAGGGGGGAGGGTGTGCACTCATGCAAGAGGCATAGTTTGTGAAGATAAAATCCCCGGGCATGGGAGGTAGTTGAGGCTGGTGAGTGAGTATGTGTGATAGTTAACCCCCCCTTTGTTTTGGTTTTTTTTGTGTGTTTTGTGCTTTGTAGTTAGTGCTCAGCTGGCAGTAGTATGAACATAGCATTTCTTTTTCCTGCCTATTCTCCTCTCTCTCTCTGTACAGTCTGTTGCGCAACAGCGCTTTATTCTACTGTCTTATGCTTTCCTTTTCTGTTTTTATTTCTTGCTGCTCTCAAGTCACCATGCGTTGCTACCAGACTGGCCATCTGCCACTACAAAACACTGAAAATCCTCTGTTTTTCTTTCCCTTAATTGCTGTTGTTCTAATAATCCGCCCTAAGGCACTAAAGCTGTATGGCACACATTATGTGCATAAATAAATGGTTTCTTTTTGGTTTAGACAGTACCTTGAAGTAGCAGTTTTCAGATAAAAGTAAAAGCGGGTGCAGCCATTTACCGCTGGCACATTGGTGCTGTAGGCTCAGTTTTCAAACGGCTTGCACAGTGTGTAATTCTTGTGCATGTATGCCGAATAAGGGTGTTTTCGGCAAAAGCCTAAAAATCAATGCGGCGCCCTTCCTATGGTCCTCTGGTCCATCTGCTTGGGGAGAGACTTATGCCTAGAACAGCACCTCAGTTACCAAGACATTATTTCCACAAAAATTAATAGAAGAATGGTGTTTGCGGTCAGACCCGAACACTGGTTTACTGTCAGCGCAAGTGTATAGAAACAAGTCTCACTATAAATAATGAGATAGTCGTAATAAAACAAAGTGGGTTAGCATTTAAAGAGAAAGATAAAGGTGAAAAAGAAATATAAATTAAAGGGAAATGAAGTATGAACAACCTGTAGCAAGTCCTAGCAACTACACAGATCCAATCAATGATGTTCTCCTTGCTTGGTGCTGTCTCCTATAGGAAGAATGCATGGGACAGACATAAGGCAATTTTTGTGGGGGGTAGGAAGAAATAGGCTGTTGGTTAACTAGGATCTGCAACTTATCCTCTAGGTTGGGAAATGGGCAGACTAGGTGGGCCAAGCGGTCCTTATCTGCCGTCAAAGTCTATGTTTCTATGTCAGCGGCACCTAATTCTCTTCTTTTATATGTTAGAGGTTTTTTTTTTCATACTTCAGGTGGGACGTGTTTGCATGTAATGCAGACGACTTCTGCACAGAATCTCTCTGGATCACTGTGGAGCTTCGTTTGGCCAGGAGTAATGTCATATGTTTGGATTATTTATTACCCTATAATCATTGCCTATACTACAGCTTTATAAATGTTTAAAGAACCTATATTATTTTTACTAACTGGTATAATAAGGAGGTGTGGCTATGTGCAGGAGGTGGAGTTTCTGCATTTAAAATGAAGCCAAGCACAGTCATAAGGTTAGATTCAGTGAGAGAGAGAGGTCCTGTGAGGATCCCCTGTTATGTTAATGCACAGTACATGTTTCTCTTCTAGTCATGTGGCAAAGAAGCTGTGCTGATTTATTTCTTTGATTTGTTTGTAATGTATTATCGTTAATTCGCTGCTGTAAGCTGTTTATTTGCATTTTTTTATTTTAAATAAAAAAGTATACCTTCAAGGTATATTGTACCTATTTGCTGTTTCCTGAGTGACCTGATTTATACAACCCACGACAGTATGACAAAGGTTGGTGGGGGGATAGTTAGTCAGGTGTATAGAGGAGGTGGGAAAAGAAGGGAGGACAAGAAGTGATAGGGAAGGAAAAAGTGGGTTGGGGGGACAGAAAGGCAGAGGGTAGGAGGTATGGTTAAGAGGTTGTGGCAGAGGGGTAGTGATGTAAGTGTGCGGTCATTACTAGTATGAACAGATGTGGAACACAGAGACAAAAAATGATTGAGAGAAAGAACGTCTTGAGCATTTAAGTGGAGCAGAGAAAGGTAGCTTTGAAAATGAGCCTGTTCTTTAAAGGGGCAGACAGCAGACCATTCTCCAGTTGATGTCTTGTGATTGAGGGTGGAGTCTAATGGTTTGAAGATCATTTAATGAGTGTCAGGGGAAGGGGTGGGTGGGTGGTAAAAAAAATAATTCAGGCAAAGAAAGCTCTTGAGCTGCAGCTGTGTGAGCTGGAGATAAGTGGCCAATCAGTTCCCTGCTGTGGAAGGCACAAGTTTTAAACTGGGAAGCAGTGTGGGTGAAGCAGGCATACCTGGGCAGCTTATAGAGGGTCCAGGGGCAGGTAGGCAGCTGCTGAAAACTGAGCTGCAACCACTGAAGAAGAGGAGGCCGGAGATCTGGGGAGGAAGAGAGAAAATAGATTAGTTTTTGAGGAGTTAGAAATTGGGAGGAGTAACTGCCACGGGAGATAGACTAGGGTAACAGAGAAACAGCAGGTGTTAGGAGGAGCATGATAAGCTAAAATTAATCTGAGTGAGGGGTTTGAAATGGGAGAAAGGGAGAGCAGTCAGAAGCGCCAAAGGGGGAGGAGGAGGGGGGGTCTAGCCAGGGGGTGGGAAACAGAGGAAATTGCGACCAGTGTGGGCAAAGAGGTTAAGAGGGTGTGAGGCAGGACCTACAGAAAAATAATTGCAAAATGAGTAGCAGAAACAGTAAATTACTTAACTATTAGCCAACAAATCTAGTCTATATCGAGTGGGTTAAAGGCGGCAAGAGAAAGGTGTTTTAACAGGTTAACAATCAAATACATACAATAAAATCAGTTTAGATTAGGCTGTAAGTAAAGGAAAATAATTCAGGCAAAGAAAGTTCTTGAGCTTGAGCTGTGCAAGCAGGAGATAAGGGGCCAATCGGTTCCCTGCTGTGGAAGGTGTCACTTTTCAACTGGGAAGCTGTGTGGGTGAAGCAGACATACCTGTGCAACTTGCAGAGGGTCTGGCAGCAGGTGGGCGGCTGCTGAAAACCAAGCTGCAGCCACCAAAGAAGAGGAGGTTGGAGATCTGAGTGGCTTGCAGAGGGTCTGGGGGCAGGCAGGTAGCTGCTGAAAACCGAGCTGCAACCATCAAAGAAGAGGAGGAGATTGGAGATCTGGGAGGCTTGCAGAGGGTCCAGGAGCAGGCGGGTGGCTGCTGAAAACCAAGCTGCAACCGCTGAAGAAGAGGAGGTCAGAGATTTGGGTGGCTTGCAGAGGGTCTGGGGGCAGGTGGGCAGCTGCTAAAAACCGAGCCACAACCACCGAAGAAGAGGTCGGAGATCTGGGTGGCGCGCAGAGGGTCTGGGGGTAGACAGGCAGCTGCTGAGAACAGAACCACAACCGCTGAAGAAAAGGAGGTCAGAGATTTTTTTTCTACCTGAGGTCTGAAGATTTAAAAGTCCAGAGAATCGTTGGTTTGCAAATTACTTCAGTCTTTCTGTAGCAGCCATTGGTTCTTATGCAGTCTCTGTGCTGACAAACGTTCTCTGTGATCAGGACAGGGTCCAAGCAAAATGGCAAAAATGGCCCTGAGTGCCTGTGCTGGGGAGTTTATATAGAAGACCCCCCCAAGTCTGTGAATAAAGACTGGCCCTTCCAGGTCAGTGAATAGAGGTTGTCCATTCTCATTAGGCCATCGGGTGTCACTCTTGCTCTTCCCAAAATATTATTTTCCTGATAATCTTTGATGTGTCAGCTTCTCATAGTTAACCTAGGTTTTGCAATCTCACACAGGTATGGTATAAAGATATGTTTCTTTTTCTATTACCTCACACAGGCCTGTTAGAAGGATCTTTCCTGGCTAAAACATCCTGGGCTTTGAACTGGCTTAATTTAATTAGTTATAAGGAAGATCCTGTAAGTTTTATGCTTATACAGGTGATTTTATTACTTCTGTTCCCCTTGGTCAGTTCCTATTGGAAATACCTCTTTGATCATGCATTCACAAGCTTTTTGACAACAACTTGTCAGATTACTGCAAGCAAGTCTGGCCTTGTAGATCAGAGGAAGGACAATCCCCCCCCTTTTTTTTTTTTAAAAAAAAGTATTTTCTCCAGGTGCCTTTGCTGATAGAATTACATAAAAAACATATATACAACAGAATAATATCTACAAATAATTGCTAGCAGTGGGGTAGCTCACTACAAGGTCTTCTTACTTTTCCT
This sequence comes from Neoceratodus forsteri, assembly GCA_016271365.2. NCBI lineage: Eukaryota > Metazoa > Chordata > Ceratodontiformes > Ceratodontidae > Neoceratodus > Neoceratodus forsteri. Next base: position 36,552,141 of record CM057456.1, read on the forward strand.
GCAAGGCCGGCCAACCCATAACAAATTCTTCTTCCTTTATTTAGACTAACACCTAGTAGTAGGTTTACAAGGAGACAATAAGGGAAAGATACAAAGATTTTGCATATATCACTTGGTAATGTTACAATTCATGCCTCCCTCCCCCATACGATTATCAGTAAACTATCTTTAGTTTATGGCAATGTGAATTATCATATACAGTTATCCCATTTTCAGAAATTGATATGACCATCTTGTGTGTGTGTGTGTGTGTATATATAAATATATATATATATATATATATATATATATATATATATATATATATATATATTACCGTACTACCATAGTTAGGGTTGAGGAGCCATTTACATGATTAAACCTAAAATTTTGCACCTTAATAACTTTGCAACCGTTTAACAGATTTGCCTGAAATTTGGAATACATAATCAAGAACCTTAGCTCTTGGGATATGCCAACTTTTGTACTGTTCGGATATACAGCTGCAGAGTTATTAAGCATCATCTGCTCACACATTTACACTTTTTTGGAATTCTGTGGTCATCTCTACAGGTCACACGGTTTGCACGATCAGTCCGAAATCTTCAGGGAACATGCCGGCCTAGGTCCCCGATGTGCCTTTTGAAGATTTCGTGAACAAATATTAAACAGTTCAAAAGTTATTCAAAAAACAAGTTCCCATTATAAGTCAATGGGAAAAGTTAATAAAAAGTTTGACAGTGTCGCAAATGCAGTTTTTACTTTCGCAAATGACCCTTTTACTGTCTCAAATCCACCATTTTGTTTTCAGTTGGTCATCGGAAAAATGCTTGGCATTCAAATTTGGGACCCTCTAGCGATCTAATTCTTTTTGTATTCACCTAGTCGGACCCTGAGGATGCTAGGCATGTCTTTATTTTGGGGTAAAACACCCCAGAAAAATGTTTTTTAAATTTCTGGAAAAAGTACTTTCACAAACTACTTTCACATGCATGACACTGTCAAATGAATTTGCAAAAGCTTTCACAAAGTTCGACAGTACTTTTCCAGGCTGTGGGAAAATGGCAGCAATTCTTTGGCACCCTGCTGCAAAAGAATGGTTTAGACTTTTGGGCTGAAATTTGGAGAGAACGCAGCCAACATCTTACAGATGTGCCTTTCAGTGCTTTGGTGAAAAAATATTACAGGGTGTCAAAGCTACGGCACTCCAAAGTTGATGCTTTTTCCCATAGGATAACATTACAGCATCCGCCACATTACAGGAATCCTTTGGCGCCCTGCTGCAAAATAACGGTTGGGTCTTTTGGGCTGAAATTTGGAGGGAAGAAAGCCAACATCCAACAGATGTGCCTTTCAGTGGTTAGGTGAAAAAATATTACAGAGAACCAAAGTTATGGCACTCTGAACTTCTCTTTTTTTCCCATAGGATAACATTACGGCGTTCTCCCTGACTTTCAGGGCCCGTATCTCGGAAACGGTGCGAGATACGGACTTTTCATCAGAAAATTTTTAGTTCCCTAACAGGGGTTAAGTGCAAAACTAGCCAGGAAAGTCATAAATCATATGACTTTTAAATTTTTTTCTACATCGTACGGTTCCTGAGATATAAGCAATTTAGTATTCCAACTCCTCATTTTCTGCTCCAAGACCCATTATTTTGCATACATTCTTTGTACTCACTGTCTTTCTCTATGCAGCTTTTGGGGAACACCAGCCTGTGCGCTTACATTACTGTTACCGTTACCGCTTCCGCTTGCAGTTCCGTACCCGTTTCACTTACCATTCCCGTCTACGCCACCATGTGCGTTATCCTTTGCGTTTTCATTTGCGCTTGCGTTTGGGTTATTCTTACCATTTGTGTCTAAAGTACAGTTTCTCTTTCTGTTTTGCTTTGTGTCACCATGCACATTACCATTTGCTTTTGCGGGCACCGTGTTACTATGTGACAAGACATCATGTGGCGGGAGCGCGGGGCCCTCTCGCCGCCGCATTACATTCATTATTTCTCTTTATCATTCTCAAAAAGAAGGGAAATTAGAGGCAAAAAACTCCATTTAATGCATTAGTTAGGGTTGTTCCATAGCGACAGAAGCGAGGAAATTCGGTGTTAGGGTTGAAAGCCCCCCTTGGACCACCCAACCCACACCCCCAACTGGCATCAGTGTGCGCACTGGGGTTGTCGGTCCGAACTCTCACTCCATTCTCCTATACCTCTGCTTCTTTACACATGATGTGGTGGGAAGTTATGGCCGCCAACTCCACGCACCCGATGCCGGTTGGGGGTGTGGGCGGGGGATCCAAGGGGCTTTCAACCTAACACCGAATTTCCTTGCTTTTGTCACTGTGGAACAACCCTAACTAATGCACATAAATGTAGTTTTTTGCCTCTAAAATATATATATATATATATATATATATATATATATATATATATATATATATATATAAATATGTATGTATGTCTGACTGCTATGGTTTTCCATGTGCCATTAAAAAGCAATAAATAAAAAGTTTAAAAAGATAAAATGTGTCTGATAGGGAGGAGGATGGCATGCTGTCATATCTGTAGAAAAACCAGAGAGGATTACAGCATTGGACCCCTGATGGGCAAGTAAGGGCTTGGGTGTGTGTGTGCATGCTGCGTGGGACAGTCAAGTGGGGGAACAGTAATGGCACAAAAGACATTGATAGACGTTTTCCTTTTTTGAAGATTTAAAAGGAAAAAAAACAACAATGAGGAGTCCGGCTCACAACACTGGGGGACCTGGCACCCCCAGTATCACTTTAATGTTTCTGGAGGAGGGGCTGTGTGGGGTGGTGGGTGCTGAGAAGGCAGACTGGCCTACATATGCCAGTCTCTTTCCTGTTACCACTTTTCTGAAGTGGGACCAGGGGCGGACTGAGACCCATTTAGACCCCGGGCAACAATGTTGTTTTGGGCCCCTCATGAAATAGATCAGGGTGCTGATGATGGCAAAAATATTGTAAACTACAGGCCGGGGGTCTGATGGCCACTTAGGCCCACAGAATATTTTTACATTTTGGTGCATTCTGGTGCATTTTGGAGGTAATTTCAAACATCTGCAAAACATGCTAATGGAGACCCACCTCCTTCTGGGTGTTTATTTCCTGGCTTTCACGTTGCCCATATTTGTAGGTCTAAGGTGTTTACATGATTTCTCTGTGTTATACTGTAAAACTGTGATAAAAAAAAATAAATACATTCCATGTTTAAGATTCTCTAGCGTGTCATCCAGAATTTTGTTTTCTTTCTGTTCTTTAACATCTTTTTTTGGGCTTCACTAAAACTCTGTTGCCACTCCTGTATGTTACAACTTCTGTTAAACAAGCTGTTATCCTTAAATTGTGTAGAGTTTAATGTAATAAATGCTGTATACGTTGTTTGAATTTATAGACCTTATCTAATACAACTGTGATTTGTTTTTCTGCTTCACCTCTCTCTCCATCTGTAACTGTCTCTCTCGCTCTTTCTCTCCCCTTCCCTGCCTCTGACCTTCCACTTCTTAATTGTCACTTGCCCTCTCCCCCACCTCCTGCTGTTTCTACTGTCTCCTTAGCCTGTCTGACCTAAGCCCACTGATTTAGACACAAAACAGCATTCTTGCTGTAGACCCATGCCCCTTGATATAGAGGGAAAGAAATAACAGCGTGTTCCTTGTATTTTGTTGTGGGAGACCCAACCTCGGGTTCCCCCTCAACCGGAGGACTTCACCGGACTCCTGAGCGGTGCGGCCGGCCCTGAAACAGCCACCGCCCATGCTCCCAAGGACCACCGACACAACTCTGTTCTCACCCTCCCCCACCTCACCCATCCTGGGTAGGCTCTTGTTTTTATAGGCCTCAGGAGACTAAGTGTCTACTCTCCCACTGGACGCTTATAAGAACCAACCACTAGGGGTCCTGTGCCTGCAAATCTGGTCACAGCTTTTTGCTCTTCTCATCCATTGTTTCTCGGAATCTCCATCCACTGTAAAATACCAAATAGGAAACGTTCGGCCAATAAAAGGACTGCAGCTCGAAACGGATAAGAATGTGCTAGTATTCCTGCTCATAACCACCTTGCCATTTCTATACCTGTCCTTGGTTGCAGTACCCCCTTCAAATCCAGCTGACCCTTCTATCCAAACATTCATACATGACTTCGTTTCCTCTAACCTCCTAGTGTTGCCTTCATTTCGACGTGAATCCACTCCCCTCCTGCTAAATAGGATCTGCAACTTCGTAGCCTGTTGTAAACTAGCAGGATGCCCTGCGGCACCTAACTCTCTCCCCTTTCCTGCATCGCAAATTATGGCATCTTCTCATCTTGGCTATACTGCTCTCGGGGGGATGCTCAATTGAACCCTGGCCCTATAAACTCAGTGCCCACCACTAGACGTCTCTTCATAGCTCACCATAACATCAGGAGCCTTGAACATAACTTTGCTGAGCTGGAAACCTGGGCTGCCCTCTACAAACCTGATATACTCTGCTTAACTGAAACCTGGCTCAAACCCTCCATCCAGGATTCTCATTTCCAAATACCTTCCTATAATCTACTGCAGAATGACAGAAGTATAAATAAAAGAGGTGGCGGCACTGCTATTTATTTCAAAAATCACCTCAACCTTACTGCTACACATTCCTCATCCCAAGTCCAATGTGAGGTGCAACACGCAATTCTCTCACTGGGTGCAAATAAATTGCATATCATCTGTGTGTATAACCCACCAAAAAATGGTATGAAGGGTCTAGATGAACTCATCGATCAAACATCTTTATTTGCTGGTAGAAATGAACTGCTTATACTCGAGGACCTAAATATAAACTGGCTTGGCAATACCCATGCTATGTCACTCTCAAAGATTCAAAGCTACAGTCTACAGCAGTTGACCACTGAGCCTACCAGAATAGCCCCACACTCAAACAGTAGCACTCTGCTGGACTGGATCATGACAAATCATCCTGAAAACATTCTCAACTCTGGCACCTTAGCTGATGCTATTACTGACCACTCCCCTACTTTCTGCATCTGGGGCAAAGCTATCCCACCTCCGTCAAAGTCCCATCTCATCACCTTCCATGATTATGCAAGCCTTGCACCCCAATCATTTCTAAGAGATGTCTCCTGCATTGATTGTGCTGACTTGTATGAGGCTACTGATATTCAATCCGCCCTAAATATCTTCCTAACCAACTTTCTAGCCATTCAGGACCATCACTGTCGCCTGGTAACATGACGGGTCAAACAGTGGAAAACTCAATAACTACAGGCAGATCTTCTTGCCAAATTAAGGAGGCGGGACAAGAGATGGCACCAGTTCAAAACCTCCAGCCTGCAAAGTGACTATAACCTCTACAGAGCTCAGTGGTATGCCTGTAAAAAAGACATCGAGCATGCAAAAAGCTCATACTGCAAGGAACTGCTTACAAACTCTTATGGTGACTCCAGGAAATTTTGGTCCCATGTCAAGTCATTCCTGGGTTCACACCAGCTCTCGTCACCTAGTGACATGATTCTTGAGGGCATAAACTGTAATGACCCTGAGACCATTGCAAACCTTTTTAGTCACCAATTCTCTGACCTTACAGCACTTACCTCCTCCTTCCCGGTATTGCAAATTCCTAATATTCCTCCTGCTAGATCTGTCCCCCTTTTCTATTTCAGATTAATTACACGTAAAGAAGTCCTTATCCTCCTAAAGAAAGTCTTGGAGACAACGGCTACTGGCTTGGATACCCTGGAACCCAAGCTGTTAAAACTGGCTGCACCTTTTATAGCTGCTCCCCTAGCTAAGATCTTCACTCTCTCCCTTAGCCAAAGCCAAGTACCTGATCTCTGGAGGTCAGCAAGGGTTACCCCTGTTCTTAAAAAAGGTGATCCCAAAGACCCAGATAACTACAGACCCATTGCCATCCTGTCTGTCCTCAGTAAGATCCTCGAAAAGCTTGTAGCAACCCAAGCTATTGAATTCCTACAGAAATATGACCTTCTAACTGCTGTGCAGCATGGATTCTGTAAGGGTCACAGCACAACTACTACTTTCCTCAAACTTACATCCAACACCTATCTGCTATGGATGCTGGCCTTCTTACAGGGGCAATTTTCATTGACATGACAAAGGCCTTCGACTTGGTTGACCACCCTATCCTCCTCTCTACCCCGCATTCAGTGAGCTTTCCACCTAATGTTGTAAATTGGTTTGATAGCTACCTATCAAACAGGACTCAAATGGTCAAATACAACTCGGCCTTCTCATGCAAGACAGGACTAAATATTGGGGTGCCCCAAGGGTCCATCCTTGGCCCACTCCTTTTCTCCAGTTTTATAAATGTTATCATATCTACCCTACCTGAGACTTCCTCCCTTCTGTATGCTGATGATATAGTACTTTACACCAGTGCTAAAAACATAAAAGACATAAATCAGCATCTCTCGTCTGACTTTCAAATCACACAGTCATGGTTGGCAAACCACAAGCTGGTGTTAAATGACTCCAAGACCAAGGTTATGCTTTTTGGTACAAACTCGAAAATCAAGCACCCCCAAAGTAATCTCAAAGTCTTAGCCTTGGATGGCTCCACTATTGAATCTGTTACTTCTTTTAAATACCTTGTTGTTACCCTCAACCGGTCACTAAGCTTTGATCTCCATATACAAAATGCATGCTAGTCTGTGAACGCAAAGCTGGGCATTGCCTATCGCACTAGCTATGTGCTAACCCCTTCCACCAGGCTAGCAATATCTCGAGGTATTCTACTCCCCTCACTTACCTATGGTATTGCCACCTATATTGCTGCAACAAAGTCTAGTCTACACAAGTGGGACATCACCTACAATAGCATCTGTCGCTATGCTTCCTCTGCCCATCGACTTAAACACCACTGTCTCCCTCTACTCGGACCTGAGTTGGCTACCTCCAAAAGAGACTAGGATCTACTCTCTTGGCTCTATCATAAATAGGATCATATGTTCACAAACTCCTATGTCTCTTGCAGAGTACTTTCTCAGACAGCCCTCTCACCATGGATTGCGCTCTGTGGACAAGTACTTTGTCTGTATCCCTAGGTACAGTTCCTCCAAGGGAGCAAGTGCCTTTGCCGTTCTAGTTCCCCAGAACTGGAACTCCATCCCCCTAGCTGTGCACCTTGCTCCCTCTCACAATGCCTTTAAGTCTGAGCTTCGCAAGTATTTAATCTCAACAAACAATTGCTCCTGTTTCAAACCCCCTTAGCCCCCCCTCCCTTGACACTAGCACTGTCCTGCACTTATACTCAGTTCTATTTTCTTAACCCCTTTTCTCTCTCTTCACAATCTCTCTACACTCTACACTGTACAACCGCCTTTCAGCTTTGCCTCTTTCCTTCCAGCATCTCTATTGTTTATCAATTAATGTAAACTTATTGTTAAGGTGTACTGCTGAAATGTTTGATGTATTTGCCTATCTCTCCAGACCTACTTTGTTTTACTGTTGATATTGTTCTCCCCAAAGATATTTCTGTAACATTGTCATGCTTTGTTGTTGTATTGTACTGTATCCTCCCAGGTCGTGTCTGAAAATAGTCATGGTTATGGCTAGTGCACCTACCCGGTAAACAAAAACGAAATAAATTTCTTGTGACAAATGTCAGCATCACGTAGAATGCATCTGGAAATGAGCATGTCACTGCTCAGTATGCCTTTCCTGTTAAAACTTTTAAATAAATAAATAAATAAAACAGGTAGGGTGGGCAGACTGAATGGCCCAAGAGCCTTTTTTGAAGGCAGTATAACGTTGTGGTTAAGTGCACTGAGCTGCAAACCTGGGGACCTGGGTTTGAATCCCTTCAGCCCCCACTTGCACACTGTGTGACCCTATGCAAGTCACTTAACTTCCTTGTGCTCCCAGGTCACACCTGGAAACAAGCTCCAGCTTAGTGTGCCTTTCCTAGTTAAACAATCCCCCCCACACACTTTCTGTGGTCAGCTTCTATGTATCTATGTATATGTACACAACCAGTAGTACCAGTTAAAGTCCAGAAGATAGGGCTCTGGTTTCCATACAGATTTGTTTCCTTAGCAACAGGGAATGAGAGGAAGATAACAACATGAAATATAGAATATACAGTTAAAATATACTTAATGTAATACATGATTTCTGAGATGGGGATGGTAATGACATGTACCGTGTGTTCAGTCAATACCACCCTTTCTTATTGATTTTCTAGTATATCTAGAGCAAATGACAGAAACCTTGTTCTTTTCCTTCTGGGCTCAGTGTCTAACACTATTGTTGCCCTTTGCAACCTCCACTCCACAGGTAGAAATCCCTTTGTGCATTGGGTGGTGTCTCTGCCACTCGGTGATATACATGGATCTCGATCCTAGATTTCTTCCCTCTGCAGCCTCCCCCAAGGTCTGTCTTGTGCATGGAATTACTGTTCCTAAATATCCTAATTGGACCCTCTGAGAGTGCTGTCTTCTCCTCTAGTCTGGATAAGCTTTTGGCTGTTCCAGGGGCCTAGAAATATGTTTTTTCCCTGTTTTGTATTTGTTAACCTACAGTTTGGGCTCCATTCATATTATTCATACTGTCATTGTATGGGTTATGATAATTATGGTAGGGACAGTAAATAAAGTTCATTGTCTGTCTCCTAGATGTGTGGATAAGATGGGGAGGTGGGCAAGAGCAGATTATCAAAGTGGGGCTAGTGGGGCTAGTTCTGTGGCCCAGGCTAAAAACATTCTGGTTATATTCCCAGTCATATGGATTTATTGACCCCCCCGCATATGGATGACATCACATGTATTTCATAGAATATCTGTGGCCTAAACTCCCCTATAAAGTGAACACCAATCTTAACTCACCTGAACAAATTAAAAGGTGAGGTAGCCCTGCTTCAGAAGACCAGATTAGTGGAAGCTGAGGCCAAAAAACTATGTAGGGAATGGGTCAACTTTGATGCTCACAGCTGGGTGTCCTTCAAACAAGGGATGTCGATGTCGATGTCGATGCACAAATCTCTGTAATGGCAAACTATGAAGCAGATGTTGTATACAGCAAGTAGATAGCTCCTCTTAATGGATATCTACTCCAAAGGGCCCCTACTGAGGTAGGCTGTATGTATGGGCCTAACTCCAATGATCCTGGCTTTTTTGTCTCTGATACAGGCAGTCACAGACTTCACGGAAAGAGAAGTTCCCAGTTTCTTAAGTAGAAACTTCAATCTAATGCTGGAGAAACTGGTAAATCTCTCCTCTTTGGTAAGAAAAGCACACAGCAGAGTGGCCAGAGTGGTAAAGACCATGATAAAAGACCTGTCCCTGTGAGACATCTGGAGGATCATGCATTCAGGGGATAAGGACTTTTCATACATTTCCCCTTCACATGCCTCTGCTCATCACATAGACTTTTGGCTGGCATCCCAACAGTTTGTGCACATGACTATAAGATCCTCTGTAGAACTGATTATTCCATCAGATCACACACCTGCCTTCCTGTTATTGAACAAACAGGAAAAGCTGAGCACTAAGTGGAAGTAAAATAAAAGTGGCAGAGACAAAAAGGTTTTCAAGAGTTTTTATTGCCATGAAAAAACAGCAGTCTGACAGGAGAGCTCCTGTCAATCCTGATCAATGCCTCAGTGCTTTGATGTTAGTCTTCCTCGAGGGGCTGGCTTTGATCAAAGAACCCCCAACCTTATATGCTACTTAGGGTACACACAAACCAATTGGGTGGGTGTTTTAATTAATTAATTAATTTAATGCACTTAGTCAATGCAGTCTCTATCGTCCCTGAACGTGGCAGTGGTGGGAGTTTAACAATGGATCACATTTAGAGACAGTAAATAGAGTGTGTTACCAATACAATAATATAATGTAAAAATATTTTAAGTGAAAAAAACCTGTGACGTGATCACCTCGTGCTACCAACAGAACAGAATGCAGTTTATGTGGTACTTGAAGTTCTATATTAAGCAGTCGATAAATTAAAGACATTGTTTAACTATTGCATCCCAACTACTCAAGAAGCTAAAGTACTAAAATAATTAAAGGAGATACTGCTGGAAAATGTTAGATTCAGGCAATTACAGATCAAGCTTTATAAATGAACTGGGTTATTATAGCAAAGTACTATGTGATTACCAAAGTCCCAAGTCGAAATTGTACATAACATGATTAAATCCATGGGAAAGGAAGATAAAAAGATAGAAGTCAAGAGCTGGAAGAAAACCACTGCTAAATTTGAAGCAACTTACTCTAATATGAATAGCTTCTGTCTCATCTAACTGTGGCTGTGGACACCAGAAGTTTCTGGACCCCATGAGCATGTCTGCTGAAGTGAGCAGCACAGAAGAGGCACTGGAGGTGGCCCCCATGTAAGCAATAATGCATGATGGGGTGTGCATGGAACACATTTTACCACACGGCCAGGGGCATAATAAGGCATGAGGCCAAAGGCCGAGTGACTTTAGCTACTGGCCGTGCGGTAAAATATGTTCCACGCACATCCCATAGTGCCTTATTGCGTTTACAAAATGGGCCCCTTTTTTATAACATTTTACAGCTGGAAAAGCACATTTATATGTAGAAACAATAGATTTACTTGTATACATTTATGATAAAATAGTCCTTCCGCCCACTACAAATTATGTCGCTGATGAAGATGTCATTGTATTAGTGCCTACTTTCTTCTTCCTGTTTTTTCCTCCACTTTCAAGATATGGAATGTTTATCATAGAATGTTTACCATGGAATACATGGATTTAAAATTTTGTTCAGTTCCATTGGCAGAATGTTTCTCTCCTAACACTCTGTACACACAGACAACAAAGGCCTTTGTTACAGCCAGGGACTCAATTATCTCACTGTCAGGGCAAGAAGAAGACAGTTCCCTGATGAGCAGGTAAAATAGAAGGGGGATTTTCTCTGCCAGCAAAGAAACAGTTGTAGTGAAAACTATAAACAGTACTTATTGTTTCTAATTTGTTTATGTACATAAGGAGAGTGTGATAAGGAAACTACAGTTAATTAATTTGTTTTATTTTTTATTTAAGGTAGTTTCATTTTTAGGGCCCAGATGAAGTTTTTTTTATAGTGTAAAGGTAGCAGCCATGTTTGTGGTGGAAGATCAGTTCTGGCTGTAGGGGGCTAACTGAAATGCCTGTGTTCCAAATACCCATTGATCTGGGTTCCAGACTCTTTAAAGTCCTTTTTTTTACCGATGTGTAAACCATATTTTACACATAAATAACAGCCAATCAGATTCCATGATTTTACCCTGCCATTTTATAATACTGTTTGCATCACAGTAGCAGTGGAACAATTGCTGGCTAGAAAGAACAGAGCAAAAGGTAAGCTCTGTGGCAAACAAGAGATCATTGATATTAATGAGAAGCAGTTTCATTGATATTTTTCAGAGGCTTGAGAAGCTGTGTTTCTTAGAGTTTAACATTCCCTATACTATTTTTATCTTTGAAACCTATCTCAAGAGAAAACAATCCATGAGGGACTGGAGAATTAATAAAGTACTTGCAAGTGAGATGGAAGAACTTAGCAGAAAACAGCAGTGGTCGCAAGCGGAACAGGATGCACTGCACGACTCCTGAAAACCGAGAATTATACAATGGGGTCTCAAAATACTGACAGCTGATTGGCTGGCTGGCACAATTTACAATGTGTAAATCATGCTATCACCCCATGTGAAGAAGTGCCAGTACCAGCCAGCCTCACCCATTGCCCACTGAGTATCACTCCGACACCTCCAACATCAAAAGTATTCGCTGCTACCTCAGCTTTCTTCTTCAACACCCACCCCAGTCACCAGTGTATGGGCAGCACACAGCAGCAGCAATAGAAATTGTACACAAACTGTCCCCCAATCATACGCCACCACATCACAAATAAAGATACATCCTAGAGGAAAATGTGTCTTTAAAAAAAACGCTAAAACTTGCATGAATCACAGCCAAAAAGTGGAGCCGTTTTACCTGCAAATACTTTTCATGTACGAGCTCCATTTCCGTCCCCAGACATCACTACTTCATAGGTATACATATGCCCCTTGTCACATCGCAAGCACCAAAAAAAAGATAAAACACATTAGCGCCTCCCGACTGCAAAACGCAAGCCAGAACCACTAAACTAAACTGAAACCCAGAAGCAGATAACAACCTTAGCGCTCACACTATGCTGTCTGAATGTACCGTAAATAATAACTGACAGGCTGTCTTTACGGGGGGAAAAAACTATGGGACTATACAATGCACAGAGGAAGGATATTACACAAAAAAAATCAATAAAAAGGTACTTTTTAAAAACTTTTTAATATTTTTGTGCAATCCTTCACTTTCTGCCCATTGTACTGTATAATCTCAATATGCTCCTCGAGGGTGTGGGTGATGGCAGGATTACCCACTTCTGGTGCAGTTCACTCTCTCGGCTGATGGCCTTGTGACCGAACCACACCAGGCATGGATAAATCCTGCCATCACCCCCACCCTTTCATGATATATTGCTTAAATAGCTGCCTGGGAGCAGGATGGAACACAACCACACCAGGCAGTGAAGCTGATACAGTATGTGCTTCTAACGTGTGCCTCTTTGGTTCCAACTTGTATTATGCAGCACACGGAAAAAACAGCAGCTACAGCTCACTGCCCCCAATGTTTTGTGCAGCCGCGCTCTGTTAAGCAAACAATAGTGACCCCTAGCTCGGCATATTCATAGTGCAAGTTTAAAGTGATAAGGTAGGAATAAAAATCACCAGTGCATATATAAATCAGATTAAAAAAGAGACACTATTAATTTAACAGTATTAAATGCATACAGTCCATGGGTATTTGGTTCAGCATTCATAGTTTAAACTCAGCATGTTAGCCTCAGTAACCACATGTGTAAGCATTTTCCTTTCATTGAAAGCACACTAACCAAATTTTTTCCTTCCTTTTCAGGCTAACATGTAGAGTTTAAACTATGAAAGCTAGTGTCTCCTTTTTAATCTGATGTATATATGCACTGGTGATTGTCATTCCTACTTGTCACTTTAAACTTCTTGCACTATAAATATGCTGGGACAGAGGGCACTATTATCTCCTTGACAAGACACAGCTGGGCAAAATGCTGGGGTCAGTTTGTGGAGCCGTAGATGTTGTTTTTTTGTGAATGCTGTTTCATGACTTTAAGTTCAAACCCCATTGAAATACATTGAACGGCAGAGGTGGAGGAGGCTGTAGTGAAAACACCTCCTTCCGCTTTCCTGAACCACCACTTTGGCGGTATAATTTACAATTTATATCTATGCCCTAAGGGGCTTAAGAGCAAAGGGGGAGTTTCAAGTCAGCCTGGGAAGCAAATGCAGCAAGAGCTGTCATTAAGTAAAGCTGCATGTAAAAGCGGGGGTTAAAGGAGAGTAGCAATGTGAAAAGCCACACCACCGCTAGGTAAAAGCTGGGGGGGGGTCAAAGGAGCAAGAGAGAGAGAGAGCAGCAGAGTAGCAAGTGCCGCAAACTGTAAGCCTCACCACGGCTTATATGCAATGTCCAGGGGGGTGCTACTTTTAAAATATAAAATACAGCCTGCAGGAATGCAGGCATGGGCAGAGTGCTCCCCGAGGGGAGAAGAATAACTAAACAGCCACATTGTGGCTATGAGCAAGCCCCGAGGAGCAGTATAATGTGAACTGGGGGAAGGGGCACCACGGCTATGAGCAAGCCCCGAGGGGCAGTATAATGTGAACTGGTGAAGGGAAGGCCACAGAAATGAAAGAATAGAAAAAGGAGCATTTGGGCTAAAAAAAAAAATAGTGCAGTGCAACTTAGTGCAACTGCATATAGCAACAGGGAGCAGAGGGCTTCACAAACACGGAGGCAACTCTTTCTGTCACTTCAACATGTTGTTGGTTTTGGAAGGAATGCGGGAGTCCTTTTTTTCTCATAGCAATAGAACTGCAGGGCTCTGCCCACTGCAGCCCTAGAAACAGGAATTAAAACTAGGAATAGTACTTCATTTTTAAGTTTGTTTATGTGTGTAAGGAAGGTACAGTATAATGAGAGGAAAGACTGATTTTTTTTTATTTAAGGGAGTTTTACTTCTTAGGACGTTATCAAAGGTTTTCAGTGATTAAAGGTGGTGGCCATGTTTGTAATGACAGTCAGGGATGAGTGAAGTGGCCCATGAATTCTGTATGTGAGTGGCCCAAATTCCAAATCCCATTGCCTGAACTTGTTCCAACCTGTACATTTCTGGGTAATTAACATATGGGTCTCAGAACTTATTTAGCCAATCGGAAACCAGAAAATTTCTAATCCATTTTATAAACTAAGATAGCCCCTGGATGGGTGGTTAGCTTGTCTAACCCACACCCTGGGGAGTTTTTATTGTGCTTATAAACTGGTTAAACTGTGATACAATTTAAATAACAAAAAAAAATGCCAAGCCTGCCAGTGCAGCAGTAGTGCTACCACTTGTGGCACCAAGGGCCTGAGCTCAGGAGTGAACTCGGGCATCGGAAGGTTAGCTGGGGGGGTAAGAAGGTTAAGCATCTAACAGGGTGCTCTTTTCCTCTGAGGGAGGAGGGTTCCAGCTCCTTACTATCACACTGCCCCTTGGGTGACCATGGGGGGAGGCACAGTGGGGTACAGTTGAGATGGGAAGGAGATATCTCCAAAGTTGGAGGGTGAACCTGTCATGACATCAAGACACTTCACTTCATCAGGCCAAGAAACAGAAGGAAATGCTAGGGCCCAGGCACAGGATGACTCCAGCATCCTGCAGGCCCCACACCCAACGATCAGGCACCACTTTGGAATATGTGGATCTGGTTACCGCTGGGACCAACCTCCTTCCTAGTTGCCTCACTGTGGAAGGTACACCATGGGACATCAACAAGTTGGATAAGTCCTGAGGATGACAGGGTGCTGGAGCTAAGGATTCCAGAGGAAAGGGTACTAGCTCTAGATAGGAGAATAAATAGAATGACAAAAAAATAGCTTTTCTTTTTCTAAAAAGGAACTAGTAAAACATAGAGCCTTCCCACCTGCCAATCATCTGTCTTTCCATTTGCTAGATAGAATGTTTGTTTATTATGGAATACAGGAATTCAAACTTCTGCAGAATTCCTTTGGCAGAATGTGCAGCTGCTCACACACAACACAAGCCCTTCTATGGAGTCAGGGTCTCAATTTTGTCTGTGACAGAATAAGCAGGTGAGATTGCCCTGGCACACTAGTAAGAATAGAATATGGAGAACTGTTTGTAGCTGTGTTGGTCCTTGTACAAAAAGATGAACAAAATGGGTGATTTGATACCTTTTATTGGACCAACAAGAAATTTTCAGAACACAAGCTTTCTGGCTACAGAACTTTTCCTCAGGTATTGCAGTTTCCAGTTTCTACAGAAAGCAAGATTTTATTCAGTGGATAGTGCAAACTTCTAATAATAATTAACGTGTAAGAAAGAGTTGTGTTTGGCATCAAAGAAACACCAGGATTTGAAACTATGAACAGAACTTCAGCTTGCTTATATGTGTAAGAGGTTTATGTGGCCCTCATTTTACCTCTTTTACAGTGGATAACTGTCAGCAACAAACTAGCTCTGTTTATGCAGTCCTCCTTTTAATTATATAAAGGTGGAAACTGGTTTTACCGATACAAAGGTGGATAACTTGTACAATCAGGAGAATGGACACTACATCGCCACATTAAAAAGTGGATGCCGCATCAGTAGTTCAATTTAAAACATTTTGTTGCACAAGAAAATAAAAACCCAGAGTAGACATACTGTGCACGCTTGACGCATTTCGGATCATGAAATCCTTTATCAAAAGCAAGTGCACACATATCACATACTCTGTAAATATCCTTAATTCACTAGTGACATCACAAAAATCATTTCAAACCCATTGGTGCACAAACCATGTGACCACCATATTCAATACAAAATTCTGGCTTGTATCAGCATTTAGCTGTTCTTCATTAGTCTGTAAGTATATGCTGATAAGCCCGTAGAGATGAATCACAGAAATACACCCAGCGGGGTGGGGATGGGTGGACGAACACAAGAACAGCACATTAAAACATAATTTGCGATCTTCTAAATATGGTTTTAGCTCAAAACCTATATTCAGATCTGGTCTTTTGTTAGTTTGCAACATTAAAATCCAAAAGGTTTCCCTCTTTAGCAATAAATTATTAAAATTGTCCCCTCTAGGGTTGCAGCAAACTCTTGTCAATAATATTGAATTTAAAACCATGTTCTGTATTGTTGGGGGATTCTGCTATGTGTGCAGCCATAGCATACAGTGGATCTTTTCTTTCTATTGCATGCATATGCTCCCCCAGCCTTTGCTTAAATGAGCACTTGATTCTGCCCACATAAAAAGCAGTGCATCTGCACTCAGTCAAGTGGGTTGTTCTACCTAATCTGTGAACACACAGTTTTTCAGTAATAGCCCAATGTGGCATAAGATCAAAGGCCTTAGCAAAATCTAAATAAATTATGTCGCAAGGTATGTGATATGTGTGCATTAGCTTTTGATAAAGGATTTCATGATCCGAAACGCGTCAAGCGTGCACAGTATGTCTACTGTGAGTTTTTATTTTCTTGTGCAATAAAATGTTTTAAATTGAACTACTGATGTGGTATCCACTTCTGAATGTGTTGATGTAGTGCCCACTCTCTTGGTTGTACAAGTAAACTTTATTTCAACGTGAGCACCATCACCCTTGTGCACACTTTTCTGGCACTTGTAAAGGTAGATAACTGTCTGCAGTACCCAGGATTAGTTTATGCTGTCCTCAAGAGACCTATATTATGGTGGGTAACTGTCAGCAGCACCCTGACTTGGTTTATGTGGCCCTAAATAGACCTGTATTATGGTGGGTAACTGTCAGCAGCACCCTAACTTGGTTGATTTGGCTCACAATAGACCTGTAGTATACTATGGTAGATAACTGTCAGCAGTACCCTGACTTGGTTTATGTGGCCCTAAATAGACTTGTATTATGGTGGGTAACTGTCAGCAGCACCCTGACTTGGTTGATTTGGCTCACAATAGACCTGTAGCATATTATGGTAGATAACTGTCAGCAGTACCCTGACTTGGTTTATGTGGCCCTAAATAGACCTGTATTATGGTGGGTAACTGTCAGCAGCACCCTGACGTGGTTGATTTGGCTCACAATAGACCTGTAGCATATTATGGTAGATAACTGTCAGCAGTACCCTGACTTGGTTTATGTGGCCCTAAATAGACCTGTATTATGGTGGGTAACTGTCAGCAGCACCCTAACTTGGTTGATTTGGCCCTCAATAGACCTATAGTATATTATGGTAGATAACTGTCAGCAGCATCCTGACTTGGTTTATGTGGCCCTAAATAGACCTGTATCATGGTAGGTAACTGTCAGCAGCATCCTGACTTGGTTGATTTGGCCCTAAATAGACCTATTGTATATAATGGTAGATAACTGTCAGCAGCACCCTGACTTGGTTGATTTGGTGATTTGGCCCTCAATAAACCAGGCTATCGTATATTATGGTAGATAACTGTCAGCAGTACCCTGACTTGGTTTATGTGGCCTTAAATATACCTGTATTATGGTGGGTAACTGTTGGTAGCACCCTGACTTCATTGATTTGGCTCTCAATAGACCTATAGTATATTATGGTAGACTAACTGTCAGCAGTACCCTGACTTGGTTTTATGTAGCCCTTAACAGACCTATATTATGGTGGATAACTGTCAGTAGTACACTGACTTGATTTATGGGGCCCTAAATAGACTTATATTATGGTGGATAACCGTCAGCAGAACCCTGACTCAATTTATGTGGTACTCATTAATCCTAAAATGGATTACTGTCAGAAGCACACAAGCTTGCTTTATGCTGTCCCCATTTCGCTTACTGTATTTTATGGTAGATAACTGTCAGCCACACCCTGACTTGGTTAATGCCATCCTCTTCAGACCTATGTTATGGGGGGCTATCAGCAGCACCCAGTGTCAGTTGATGTGGCCCTCATCTGAGGTATATTATGGTGGATGTCTGTCAGTAGTATTGTACTCTGACTCAGTTTATGTGGCCCTCATTTGACTTATATTGGTGGATAACTGTCAGCAGCACCATTCTCAGTTTATGTGGCTCTCAGTGGACCTCTGTTATGGTGGATATCTGTCAGCACTGCCCTCATCTGACCTACAGTATGGTGGATAACTATCAGCAGTACCCTGATTCGGTTTATGCAGCCCTCATTTGACCTATATTGTGGTGGATAATTGTCAGTAGAATCCTGACATGTTTTGGAAGGCCCTAGTTTGCCATATGCTGTATTAAGGTTGGACTGTCAGCAGCACCTAGTTCAGCTTATATGGCCCTTCTTAGCCCTAGACTGAGGTGGAAAACTATCAGCAGCACCCTAACAAGATTCATGTGGTCTGTGGTAGAACTATATTATGGTAGATAACTGTTGGCAAGCTCCTGACTCAGTTTATGGGGTTTTCATTTGACCTCTATTTGCTGGATAACTGTCAGCAGCACCCTAACTTGGTTTATGTAGCCTTAATTAGACCTATATTTATATTTAGTGGCTGTCAGCAGTAGTATCCTGTCTCAGTTTATGCCGTTATCATTTACCTTGTATTATGGTGGATAACTGTCAGCACACACACACACTTGAGACTTTGTGGTACCTCTCTAGCTGTAATCCTGTAATTTACTCCCTATCTGGGTGAACTTCATGTAGTGCATTTTTGTGATTGTTTATTGCTGTAACCTAGCCCAAAAATAACGCAGAGACTCTGTGGCACCTCTCTAGCTATAATCTCGGGCAACCTCTGTTCTGCTACCCTGTAACTAGGGGGTCCTACCAGTGTAGATATTGCTTGTAATTTGCGTGTGTGTGTGTGTGTGTGTGTGTGTGTGTGTGTGTGTGCATGCGCGCGCAAATTGTTTTTCTTTCATCTGGCAACTGCTTGCACTGTTTCCCTTTCATCCCTGACTATAATCTATTACAGTGTTATATAGCCAAAATCTGCAATGCATCCTTTACAGTTACATCACTGCTTAAGACTCGCAGCATGGTCTTATAGTGTGGGTACTGGGAGCTAGTTATTTTCATGCAAACTCCCCATCTCAATACAAGGATAATCTAACTCCTACTGTCCTAGTACATATTACCTCTCACTCCAGTCTAAGCCTGGGGCCTTGTGATCCTTCCAGTCTCTCTTGTAACTATACAACCAAGGGTGCACTGGCTCACCTACATTTCAATGAGGCAGATGGTTTTACCTTACTATAGTTTATTAGGAAATTTTGTTTAATATCCAAACAGGCTAAATGCCCAAGTAAAGTCACCTCCAACTCTGACAAAGTGTGCTATGTTCTCTGGCAACTGCCACTCCTACTACTTATTCTTGCTGGTAATATACACCCACTCCAGGTCCAAACGTGCCTCTTGTGTCCTACAGGGGCTACCTGGACATAGCCCATATCAGTACCGGAGGCCTTATGCCTAAGCTAGACAAATTTAAGTTATGGGTTACCAACTTCCAGTTTTATGTCGTGGCAGTCACAGAGATGTGGTTTACCAATAAGAACCATGACAAAGAGATTGACATTGACTGTTATGTTTTACTTCGGATGGACAGAGCTTTAAGATAGGGTGATGGGTGCCTAGTGTATGTTAACTCCTAACTAAAAGTTGACAAGCTACCCATTACTTTGCAAACCTCTACCTCTGAACTTCTTGTCTTTAACATAAAACTAGGATTGAAAGGTAAAAAGAATATAAACTTCCTGGTTGTCTATATCCCACGTAAGAAGGTTCCTAGAGACTTTGAATGCTATATCAGCACATTTACTGGTTTGAGCAGTCAGCATGAACAGATTAGGGTTGGTGACTTCAACTGCAGCTAATAAGCCAGTAAAAACAAGGGGCTCGATTCTCAAAGGACGCAGCATGGGCTTGCGTCAAACCCTGTGTCAGCCTATTTGTACTTTAGCTGCGCCTAAACTTTGACACAACTGTAATTCGATTTTAGTACATGGGTAGTTGTGACAGTTTCCCATTTTGTAAATATTACTTATGCTAAAGGTTTGGGGCAAACCCTGTAAAATTGGTCCCCCAAATGGTGCAGGGAAAAGCTGGTCTAATTTGCGACATTTTGCACTCAGAACTGAAAATCCCAATCGCCAGTCGGTAGAATGCCGCAAGCCTGTGCACGAAATGATCAGCATGCCAGGGGCTTGCGGTATTCTTGGGGCTCTAAATATTGAGCCAAAAGACATGAGAAACACAATTGCTAACATTTAGTCACACAAATTATCTCTAAATCTAACCAAGTAAACTAAAAAAGTGAGACTGCAGCCCTTATTGATTGGCCCCTTATTAGACACCATGATAAAATAATCTCTGCTAAAGCCCTACCTGACTTCTTAAGTGGCCACTTCCCTATCAGTTGTAGATGATCTTTCAAATTCTGCAAAAATGAAACAACTATAATATCCGCACAAATATTCCACAGGCAAAAGCTCCACCATTTTGAAGCTCTTCTGCAGCAAATTGATTGGCAGATGGATAGATAGATAGATAGATAGATAGATAGATACTTTATTTATAAAGTGCCCGATTCCTGGGACTCTGAGCGCTGTACAAAACAATAATCCAAATGGCAACAATAAAACCATACAAATAAACATATATTCATACAATAGTTATAACATAAAACCATATCAATAATCCTTCCATAATCAAAAATCTGAAAACACCTGTTGGAACAGATGCCTTTTAAGCCCTTTTTTTTTTGTTTGTTTGTTGTATAACCAGGACTAGCACACTAAGCTGAAAGCTTTTTCACAGGTGCGACCTGGAAGCACAGGGAAGTTAAGTAACTTGCTCAGGGTCACACAGTCTGCAAGTGGAAGCTGTGGGATTCAAACCCAAGGGGCCCCTCCTTAAATACTCTGGTAAGGAGTTACACAGGGCAGGTGCGGCAACCACAAATGTCCTATCTCCAGAATGCTGCAACCTTACCCTGGGAACCCCAAGGAGGCCTCTCTCAGCAGAACGCAGTGTCCGAGCTGGACAGTAAGGAACCAGGAGATCTTGCAGGAATACAGGACCCCTTCCATGTAGGGTCTTATAGGCAAGGAGTCCTATCTTGAAGACAGTCCTCCACCTGACCAGCAGCCAGTGCAGCCTGTGGAGGACCAGGGTAATATGTTCACACCTTCTAACCCCGGTCAGAAGTCTTGCCATCACGTTCTGTACTAGCTGCAGCCTGTGGAGGTTGCCTCCTGATAACCCAAGGTACAGGGCATTACAGTAGTCCAGCCTGGAAGTGACGAACGCATGTACCAGTGTGGTCAGGTCCTCAGGAGGGATCAGGGCTCGGATTCGGGCAATGTTCCTAAGATGGTAAAATCCATTCTTAACCGCGGCTGACACCTGAGCCTCAAGCATGAGGCCATCATCTAGGATCATGCCCAAATCTTTCACCTGTCTAGAAGAGACTACGGGAACACCACCAATACTAGATTGAGGGGTGAGCCCTCCTCATGATGACCTGGATGCACTACCAGTACCTCAGTCTTGTCTGGATTGAGTTTAAGACAGTTTCAAGTCATCCATGACTGGATTTCCTCGAGGCAGTTGTTAAACACAGAGTCTGACACCTGAGCATCGGTTTCACAGGACAGGTACAGCTGGGTATCATCTACATAACATTGAAACCCCTGCTTGTACTACCTGATAATGTCTTCTAATGGCAGCATAGACACCGTGAACAACAAGGGTGACAAGACTGAACCCTGCGGAATGCCACAGTTCAGAGGCTTTGAGCTAGATGAGAAGATTCCCATTTTCACCCTTTGGACTCTGCCTGTCAGGTATGACCTAAACCAGTTGATGACAATACCGGATAGGCCACACCAAAATCACAGGCGGTCAAGTAGCACCTCATGGTCCACGGTGTCAAACTCCGCAGAGAGGTCCAGGAGAACCAAGATGGTATGGGCTCTTCTGTCCCTCCCCATCAGGGATCATTCAGCACCATTACTAGGGACGTCTCCATGCTATGACCTACCCAGAATCCAGACTGGAAAGGCTCATAGGTAGAGGAAGAGGTGAGATGTCTCTCAAGCTGCACGGCCACTACCTTTTCTATAACCTTTCCTAAAAATAGAAGGTTCGAGATCGGTCTGTAGTTGCTGAAGCTGTCTGGGTCCAAAGAGTGCTTCTTCAAAAGGGGTTTAACCATGGCCTCTCTCAAGGACAATGGAAAGACCCCACTCCTCAAGGAACTCCAGACAGTCTCAGCAACCACAGGTCCAATCAGGTCCAGACATCCAGCCAGAAGGTGAGTCAGACCTGGGTACAGATCACACTGTGTAGGTCGTAGCTTTGAGATAGTCCCCACCACCTCCTCCTCCCCAACCAGCTCAAATTCATCCCAGGAAGGAGGAGTGTTTCAGCACAACTCAGGCTGAACACTGCATCCCTTTCGAGAGATACTTGAGGAGACCTCAGCCCTGATGGTCAACACCTTGTTGGCGAAGAATAGAGCCAGCTGCTCACACCTAGTGTTTGAACCCGCTCCCCTGACACGGAGAAGGGTCGGATGTAAAAGCCTGTCTACCATGCGGAAGAGCTGGGCTGATCTATTCCTCACCACAGCAATCTCCCTAGACATAAATTCCACGTTTTTCCTGGAGATTGCCACCTGATAGTCAGCATAATGCGACTTCAGGACCAATTTGTCCCCCATCGAACCAGATCTCCTCCAGCATCTCTCTAACTTCCGCCTCTTAATCTTTAACCTCCATTGAACCAAGGAGGTCTCCAGAGAGTAGATAAGGAGCAGATATGAACGAGCGTGATTGAATTGAAGGCCGTAGTAACAGCCCCATTATAGGCTGCCACTGCTTTCTCCAGCCCAGTTGCACAAGCTGCCACAACACTCGATAGGTACAGTACCGCAGGCAGTCCCGACGAGGAAACTCCTTTTAACGAGCAGTACCGGACCATCTCCACAGGGGCAGGACCAGTTGGGGGCCTAACCTTTATGATAACACTTTATTTTAAGTGTCCTTAACAACACTGTAACTACTGTATAACTATGCTGTAACTGCACTGTAACTACTGTGTAGTTACATGTAACTACTATGTAGTTGTCAACTAGTTTCATATGTGCGTGTTGTGTAGTTACACAACTTGTATACATGTGCAGCTACTACCGCCTCCTTTTTGGCACAAATCATTTCATTCTGACAAGAGTAACTACACATGTAATAGCTGTTGGAAGGTGTAGCAGCAAATCTATTGTGCAAATACCACTCTGTCTCTTCTGGCATTATGTTATTTGTTTTTATAAGAGCAACTACACTTGATAGCTATTGCAAATTGTAACAACAAACCTATTGTGTAACTATAATGTTATTACTTTTGGCAAGTGCCAGTCTATACCTGGTCTCGGTATACAGCTGGAGTATGTAGTTTTAAAACTGGAGCTTTGAATAGCAGCACTTGCATTGATAGTATATGCACGCCCCCCAGCCGCTCCCCGTATGAAACATTGTACTGAGACAGCCGCAGATGGTTGTGGGCATGCCATGCCATTGCGAAATGCTGGCAAGAGGGAGGCAGGATCAACCAGATGTGAGGGAGCTAGTAAATGATTTATAAGGTAAAAGATAAATATTACTTTTGTGAAATAATTAATCGGGCCATGCCTTGCACTCAGGCATGGCCCGATTCTTCATGGACATTTCCCTTTAAATGCACTGGCTGGCAACTCTTTAAATGATGTTCCCTGCCTGTATTCCAGTTTTTCATGAACTTACAGGTTAGTAAACATGCAGTCTAACATTGTGAATTGATATGTCACTGTACACAAAATATTTCATTTGCATAATTACTAAATGGCACTATAACAATATTGTAGCTAAGAAATAATGGTACTGTTTTCACAGTTAATGCCTAGGTAACATGTATTTGCCGTTGCACACACTTACATTTACCAAATGTCAGTACTGTAGCTGTGATGTAAGTTATCATTCAGAAATCAGTCCCTCGTGAACGTACTGCTTACTAAACATGTAATCTAATAGTAGACCCTATTCACATGGGCGGCAGGGAAAGTGTCAAATGTGTATTCCTAGGGCTGGGGATCAATAGCAGCTATCCAATCAGATGGACTGACCAGGAGCAGACTGGATCCTGCACTGTGTGTGAAGTGGGAAATTGTGGGTTTATGGACAGGGCCCCAATTTTTCTGCGGCACTTTGGAGCAAAGTTCTGCGGCTGGGTTCCCATTTGTTGCAGAACTTCTGCGGCAGTGGACAGTTATTTCTGTGGCAATTCTGCAGCAGAAAACTGTCACACTATTTCCCTTATTTCCCTTATTTTTGTACTCTGTTTTTGTTTTTCTTCACATTTGATATTTTCTGAGTAGAGTCAAGCTTTTATATTGTAACATTCACACTTAACATTCATCTTTAATTGCTTAAAACATACAAGTGTTATTTAATGGATGGCATTACTATTTTTAAAATACCTGCTCCCAGCTGTACTGAGCCCAGGCCAGGATCCCAGCAAGGGTGGAGGACAGCAGTTTACTGTGGCCGAGTGCCAACCAGGTCAAGTACACAAGAAATCCCCACAGTGCTTGTATAACTAAAATTCAATAATATGGCTTATGATTATAGCTACACTCTGACATTCATGATGTGGCAAACTAAAATGTAATAATAACTGACCATATTATTATGCAAAACTGCACAAAATGATTTACATTTTACCCAGACCTTATTTGAAGCCAGGGAAAACTTACTAGCCGGCTTAAAAATGCAGGTTAGCATAAATATCTTTTTATAGTTTCATTGTTTGTATCCTGAAAATCCATAAAAATATTAGACAAAGTATTCAATCAAGTAAATATAAAACCTCATTTATATACAGGATTCTGTTGAATTTATAATTGAAAGAGGCTCCATTCGTAGTCATGAAATCATGAGCTTATCGTGAGCTTATTGACAATATTATGAACTCCGTGCAAACAGCAGGCCATCAGCAAACTTCAACAAGAGCCTTTAAAACTTTAACAAGCATTTATTTTTTGTACTAAATGCCAGTATTAATACATACAAAATGCAAAACCCTTTACTTATAATTCATTTTTAACACTGAGGGATACATCTCCACAACTGGGAGTCCTTCAGTTCTTTTGAAAATCCTCAGTGTACTGCACACCTACAGTGGGAGAAATTTGCTCTCAAAGTATGGTAAATAATCTCAGTCAAAGGAAATTCAATCCTGTCTCCCCTTGGCAAGTTCATTGTAGCTCAGCAAATGCAAAAACTCACCCATAATCTTTTGAAATGCACAATGCTACAAAAGTTCAGTAGAACTCACTCGTCATCTCCAGAAAAGTCCCATGGAATTATTAGTTGCAAGTTCCTTTTAGCTCCACTCGTGTTTAGCACAGCAACACTCCCAGACAGAGTTTTTGAAGTTTACAGAGTTTCCAGGAGTAGCCATGGTGTATAACCGAAATTGTTAAAATGCACCATGACTTTAGCTGAGTATTAAACTTTAAAAAAAAGCACACATACAGTAGCTCCATCGTCGAAAGTCCTGTTTCAGAGACTAGCTATTTTCTAGCTGATGCCCATTTTACTGTATAATAGCCTACAAAAGGAATACTTTGCCTATTTAGGCTAATATGTTAAGGCATTTAGAGATGCAGAGTTTCAAAGAAAAACAGGCATTTTTAAATTGAAATTGGGGGGCTCCATCTGTACTCGGGAGTCCATCCTCACAAGCTGGGGAGTTAAAGGGTTCCATGACTCTCTGAGTCCATATCAGTAAAGTCAGACACCTCAGAACTTTAACTCCAAAAAACAAACAGCCAGAAAAACAACATTTTGGGGGGAATTTTCCAATGAAGCGGACTCCATGGGTCACCTCAATAGCATCATTATTAAACTGAGAAAGGGAGTCATAAGAGTAAAAATAGGGCAATATCAAACTCCAGCTTGAGGTTTCCCCAAGGTCTTACGGTCTCCCTTCTCAAAATTTCCATCTTACTGCTACACTTTAATTTTGGGTTGTGAGCTCCACCAGACTCACACCGCTCAACACTGCACATGATCCAGTAGATGTTTAACCACCTGTAAGCAAAACACAAAAAGAAGTGCTCTCTAAGCGCAGTAAATGGGGGATGGGTTCAGACTTCAGTTCCCGAATCCCCCTGGCAAAGTTGGCATACCTGTTGAAAGTTCAAGAAATGCATACCAGCACAACAAGGCAGTCCTAGATTTCCATGCTGAGCACAAAGCCAAGTTCACCGACTTCTCACAGACTTCTCCCTCTAATGTTCACCATGAGGCATTCTCTTCCCATTCAGTATTATCTGTGTCCATTAGAAATACTGCTTTCTTACATTTACTGTAAGCGGAGGTATGGCAGTTGTATGGCTGGTTATTACAAGCCCCTTACAAAAATAATACATGATTTAGTCACGAAATCTGAGAAAGCAGAGTTTAAAAGCACCAAATTATTAAACTTACACTTCTATTCAGCGTGGCATGGCATTGTGTGGAGAGGAGCAGCAGTGCATGTGAACGATGGATTAATCTGCCCCTTACACTTTATGGCAGAATTGCCACAGTAAAACTGACAATATTGCCCCAGTGCTTATAACTCTTCCAGTCATTCCTCTTGTGCTGCAGTCATACAGTCTCTGTTACTGAGACTTCAATACATCTGTCAATCATCTTCCACGGTGGGGTGCAATTTCTATAATTTCCATGGCTGGGTGTGATTTCTGCGATTGGGTGCAATTTCTGCTGTCAGCTATGAATTCCATGGATATTTCCGTGGTTGGCTGCGGCCGTGGAATCGCGGAAAACCCAGGGCCTTGGTTATGGATGGTCTTCCCATTACTGCTGTTTTCCAGTAAGGGGACCTACTGGTCTGTCCATGTTTACCACTTTGCCCCCAGCCATCATGGTATAGTCAGAGGGCTGAGGGAGCTCAATGTAAAGGATGGTGTAATGGCAGCCACACCGTTCAGCCAGTGGGAAGGGCATGTAATGGCTAAGGAAGGGTCCCTGCCTGTGTATCTGGCACCACTCCACACAGCAGATCGGTGATAAAGCATGGTATGTAGCCATGCCCCAGCCATGCACCTGTGCAGTAGAAGGACAGCGGTGTGGGTGCAGAAGAGGTGTGGGTCAATGCCACAGAGGCAGCACATTTCTTAGTAATCACAGAACTGTTACAAGCCAATAAGTAATTATGTAAATTATTTTATTGTATAAATAAACAAAGCAATTGTGTAACAATTAACAATATTAGATTTCGCGTTTATTAAAGAGCTACTGATGCCTTAAGGAACACTTTGAAAAACATAATAATTAGGTACAATTCCACTTGCATTCCATATATATTCCATATATTTCTCTTCCCCGTTATTTATTACTGAGTAAATTTGCATGACTACATGGGGCCCTATATTCAAAAGTCCCAGGCTGCATCGCGCAAGTGCTTGCACCATGCAACTGAATATAAAATAATGATATATTCAGAAGATGCTCCATGAGATGCAATTGCACATGTCCAGCTGAATATCCTGAACATGCGTGATCATGCAGTGGGAGATGCATGGCAGGTGACCTAAGCCTTATGCGGAGCATAGAGAAATGCACGATGGGCGGCCACATGTGCGGTGCACAAAATTGCAATATTCAACCAGGATATGCAAATGAACTCATTGCACTTTCCAAGACCTTCCCCAAATGCGCAGCTCATCACTGGAATGTATTCAGGTCATCTGCATGCCCCAAGCATGCACAGTTCCAGCTTTGCAGGGCTTCCCCACCACCCACAAAGGTGAACAGGAGGTACTGCAGCCTACCAGGCAGATGTGATGGAATGTTTGTGTGTGGATGGGTGGACTGCATTGGCCTAGGTACAGTGCTATTACCCATAGCCATGTTTAAACTGGTGACATGTGCAGTGCCTCTGAAATTAGGGGGGTTGGAGTGGGAGTACTGCACTTTGTGCAGTTGTTATCTTACCAGATTAATAAACAGACAGTTCTATTTCAAATAAGTCCTGGCACCAGTTACTTGCCGTGCCCTTCCAAAATGCTGAAGAGAAAGAAAAACATAATTTTTAATTATTTCAAAACCAGTGTGCTGTTTCATAAAGTATTACTTTCTATCCCTGGATAAAGATAAATCTTCCAGTTTAGAGAGTGAGAAGGGAGTGCTGTACATCGGGTGAATGCAGAAGCTCTCTCTCTCTCTCTCTCTCTCTCTCTCTACTCGCTCTCTGACTTTCAGCCTTCTCTGACTTTCAGCTTCTCTGACTTACAGTATCTTTAGATGCCAACTTTGTTAATGAATGACTGTGTTTAAATTGTGATAAGGCAGTTGCAGGCAAGTCACTCACATGCAAGCACAGAACCTTAGGTTTCCTAGCCAACTGTCTGTTAAACAGAAAAGAAGTGCCAGCGCAAATGTAAAAAAAAAAAAAAAGTAACTTTGCATGCATGGCAGTCAATTGGGGGGGTCGATGAGTTTGTCATTGGGACACTGGGGGATCAGCACCCCCCAGTGTTACTATTGTGTTTCTTTGAGTGGGGGAGTGGGGTGGTGAGTGCTGAGGGACAGGTCAGATGCGGATTTCATATGAGTTTTCTATAAAAGAAATCAGCGGTCACGGAAGACCGCTGAAAATAAAAAAAAAAGTGTAGCTTGGAGTGCTTCTAGTTCTCAGGCTCGGGGGCCACTATTGACACCTTATCAAGTTGTAAGGCTGGAAGGAATGACGTTATCATTTTCTCAATGCAGTAGGTCTGCAGGGCTATGCCCACTGCAGCCCTAAAAACTGATTTAATCAGTCTTTTAAATTAGATAGCTTTTATTACAATTGAACTAAACCTTGTGTATGAATAATGCAAGCAATACATTTCACATATTTTTTCACTAGGAAGGCCTTCAGGCATCAGGTGTCAACTTACAAAGGTGACCAAGATCAAACATAAACTTTCAGTACCCTTCAGTTCCACAGTTCTCAACTGCAGTGCATTTTACATAGGGTTATATATTTCACCCCCAAATTGACCCTTGTTCAGTGAAGAGTTACTGATGTTCTTCATAAATTTAAGGCTAATTATGGACATACATGCTATTAAAAATGTATACAAACTTGATAAAAAGCATCCTTAACACTTCACATAATGTACCTACTGTTCCTAAACGTATAATATTTTCAGCTAAAAATGGGCTATGCATTCTGGCCATCTGCTCCACATTTTAAAGGCCAGTGATACATATCTTAATGCTGAAGGGTTGAGTGGTATGAATAATATAGTGTCTTGTATAAGAGTCCCTAGGAGACTAGCAAGAAATACTGCAGACTGAAAAAGTAAGATCAATTGCAGTTACAGGCAGTATTTCATTTTAGAAAGGACTGAACATTTAACCTCACTCAATGTTTCATTTGCCTTTCTAGGTCCCAGGTGGAGTGCTTTATATCATTCTGATTTTAAAATGGTTAAGAGAAACATTCCGAAATTCAGCAAGTTCATTGGTGCAATTCTACCATATGATGGCCATGGCTTAACTTCCTGTACCCTCCCAGGAGGTGAGTTAGAAAATGTTATCTTATGTATACACCTATAGTGTCAGGATACTTTAAACCCCAAGGAAGGTATTTTTTTCCGTAATCCAGACCACATCACCCAAACAATTCTGTACCCTCATATGTTACAAATCTGGATTTAAATGTATGTTTCCAAACGTTATCTACTCAATCAGCATCTGGGGCTATAAGAATTCAAACAGGCTCATATAGGGACACTTTGCAACCAGCAGATTCAGAAGTAGAGATGCTCAGAATCAGTCAAGTCCTATCGGATTTTAGGAACTTCTGAATCTTAATCTGATTCCCTTTAAAATCCCAAAAGGATCTAAAAATCAGATTTAGGATTCTGATTTGAAATCCTAAATGCATATGCAAAAATAGATTTTAAGATTCAGTTTAGGATTTCATGATTAGACTGTAAATCCAAAAATCCCAAACCCAAAAATTAGATTGGAATCTGAGCAACCCTATTCAGAAGTTACATTTAGTCTAACTGCAGACACAGACATGTGTCTCCGTATATTGCCTCACATTCAGACATTGAAACCCCTTATTATAGATGTATAGTTAGTGTGTTTTTTCTGGTTATAAGAGTCCATTCTCTAATTATTTGGTGAGAGAATTACAAAGATACTCATAACCATAAGATACACAATAACTGTGTGCATAAACATATTATAAGTCACATAAGGACATTCATGAAAAATTAGAATTTAAATTGAAAATTAAAATATTTGCAGAGAATTAAAACAATGGATTAGGTGAACTGAACTTAGCACATCCACTTTTTAAAACTACTACCATGAAATACCCTCTTATGGTTATAAGAGTACCTGGAAGGTTTACCAATGAACAGTTTTGATTGGCTAAGAATGATGTCATGATTCATTCAAGGAATAAGGCATAAGAGACTAGGGGGAACATATTCAGTGCCAGACAATTGCATGTGCAAAACATTGCATCGTGCAAAACAGATGCGCCAGCCAGCACTGAAGTAATATTCAAACAGTACACGCTATTGGCACAGATCACGCATCCTGTTTGAATATGGGACCCTGGATGCATGACACAAAGCAGACAGCAACCATGAGGGGCACATCCAGGGCCAGGGCTGAACACTGTCAATGGGAGAATGCATGGCACAAACATGGATGCACCGTTCCCTCAAGGGCAATATTCAGCCACAGTATGCTAATGAGCTCATTGGGCATGCATGGTGGAAGGAGGCCCCATGCATGCCCATCATTGCATGCTCATTATGGGCTCATTACCATAGCTGTGCTCATCTGAATGCGCTGGAACTTTCCCCACCCAGCCCTGAACAACAGTGACAGAACCTGTCCCCCTGTCTGCCCTGGTTGTTCATTTGAACCCCCCCCCCACATCCCCGATCCACAAGCAATGTATCCTGCATGGCTGAATTCATGTGCCAAAGTGTAGTGGCCTCCACTCAGCCCCGATCCCCATCCATGTGTGAAAGAAGCCCCCATCTGCCCCTGATCCCCATCCGTGTGAGACAGAAGCCTCCACCTGGCCCTGATCCTCATCCATATGAGAAAGAAGCCCACACACAGCCTCAATTGCTGTACATATGAGAAGGAAGCACATACAGTGCCCTGATCCCTGAGCATACAGGACACAAACACCCATCCATGCCCCGATCCTGATATCTGAAATAGTAGATGCCCCCAGTAGGTCCACAGTGATTCAGCCCCCCACCCCATCAGGACAGGACCCCTGAACCCTGTACCACCCAACTGGAACTGGTGACTGTCTCAGCCCTCTGCACGCCACCATGGCCAGCTACTGACTGAACTGTCATTGACCATGTACTGTACATAGTACATGCTCATTGGTTGCCACTGTGTGTGTACTTTGTACAGAGCACAGCCCATGACAGTTCAGTCAGTGGCTGGCCATGGTAGTGTGTGGAGTGCTGAGCTAGTTACCAGCTCTGGGTGGGTTGGGAAGGAGCAGTGTCTGGGGTCCGATCCTGATGGTGTAGTGGGATGGATGGGCCATGGCATTATGGAACAGCTTATGGTGGATGATATTATGGTGACTGGGGATCAGGAATGGGTGGGAGGTTCCTCAGCAGTGCTGTGCTATTGGGATCAGGACACAGGACTGATTCATCTGGGGATCAGGCATGGGAGGGGGGTCCCTACACTACAGAATAGGGGACAGGGGATGCTATTGATGTGAATGGGATTCAGGCAAGGGAGAGGGATCCCTACAGTGTGGAATAGGGGAACAGGGTATGCTCATTGTGTGACCGGGGATCGTGCATGGGGGGGACCTGCACTATGGCACAGGGTTGAGAGGGCATTGTGATATGTATGGGGATGGGGTGGGAACACCACTAGATGACCATGCCAGGCAGGCTGCCATGCACCTGCCTGCACTTCAGCAGTCTGCCTGTGGGTGGCTGGTCGATTTAGGCCAGCTTTTTGCTGTCTAACTCTGCTTGGCACATTTTTGGCCCTTGTGGGGGTATATTCCCAATGAATACGCTGATGCACAGCATATTCATGGGAATGCCCCCTCTCCTTGGGCTGCATACATTATGTTTGTGCAATGACCCATTTGCTTTTGGGTGGCCCATCTCCCCCAACTGCATATCACGCTATGGCACATTGTTGGGGTTGCGCGGTGCATCTCCCTTTTCCGCAGGGATGCGCCATACATCTCATTTGAATATGGATGTCCATGTAGCTAGTAACTTGCTGATGGGTACATTTATAGCCTGTGCTACAGGTAAGAGCTGTAAATTACGTCAAGGCATGCTGTGCAGTGTAATGCCTCCTCTGAAGTATATTATTCCACTTACCAAGTAGTTTCAGAGTTAAATCATGAATTAATGATTTTAAGGTTCATTACAGAATAGTATTTATAAAATGGATCCATCAAAAACTTAGTGGTTTTGACAGACCTCAAACAGACAGAGACAGTCCTACCTGACATGTTTTGGACTCCACGTCCTTTATCAGAGACGAAGGACTTCAAATCAGGACACCATTTAAATACTCACAGCAGTTCCCAAAAACTTTGTGACATCACATCAGTCCTAGTGTTCCTATTGGTTAAAACTTTTTGCTTTAATTAATCAATTAAAAAACACCCTAAATCCAACCACAGTGATAATTAAATACAAGGTTAAAAAAGCTCAGCATTGTAAAGGCAGACTTGAAAGGGTATAAATAGTTACAATCACATTTAAAACCTGGGGGGAGGACAGATTATGATCACGAGAAATAAATTATGTACATAGTAAAATAAATCAATTTCTCTAGCACAAATGTTTAGTGTATCAAAAACAGTATACATACTAGATTATGCCAATCATATTACTCAAGTACTCTTTTTTATGAATATATCTAAATTGCTTGATTATAATTATTACATGATAAAACATTATCAGATTTTTATTATTAAATCCCAAGAGGACTGAAATCAACTTTTCAGATTCTTGCTTACA
This sequence comes from Neoceratodus forsteri, assembly GCA_016271365.2. Classification (NCBI taxonomy): domain Eukaryota; kingdom Metazoa; phylum Chordata; order Ceratodontiformes; family Ceratodontidae; genus Neoceratodus; species Neoceratodus forsteri. The sequence continues at coordinate 36,585,230 of CM057456.1, forward strand.
CAAGCTTCTATTTCTAATCCTGATCTGTTAGGACCCAAAACTCACAAAGGGCCAGAAACTTTAAAAAACAAGGGGACATCTATTTATGTTTTTGTAGGTATGGTTTGGCATCCAACTGGGTATTCAAGCATGGTTTTTTATTTGCTTTGTGTGAGTATCCAGACAATAACTTTTTTAACCTTGTATTTAATTATACTGTGGTGGGATTTAGGGTGTTTTTTAATTGCCTAATTAAAGCAAAAAGTTTTAACCAATAGAAACACTAGGAATGATGTGATGTCACAAAGCTTTTGGGAACTGCTATGAGTATTCAGATGGTGTCCTGATTTTAAGTCCTTACCCTTTGATAAACGACGTTGAGTCCGAAACATGTCAGACAGGACTGTCTCTGTCTGTTTGATGTCTGAAAAAAAATGTTGAGATAAACACAGATGTCTCTGCATCACTCTTATGAGGTGGTGAGTACTCGAAACCACTAAGTTTTTGATGGACCCGCTTTTTGTTTCTGGAAACACCACATTCCCTGTGTACATTCCTATTGTGATTCAATTTATAAAATGGGCATCCAAAATAAAGAAGTCTCATTGATCAAAATATATCATGTGACCGTTCATGAAACTGGTTTCATGCACAGTCATCCTGGTCCTAAATCACATCCCACAATGAGCAAATCAGTCCTCCTACAACCAGAACAATCTTTCATTATAAAATGGGGTGCCGAAAATCCTGTGTTCTGATTTGTCAAAACAGGTCATCTGACTATTGATTGATCCCCAGTATACCCACATTTGCCTTGCTGGACCACAATATCCTGATTTAAAGAAATGTAAATTAACCTACTTAAATCACTCCACCATATAAGCATGTAGAGCTATGCTGAATTTCCCCTGCAAAATGGCAATATTTCACCCTTGAACAATGGAATTTTGCCCTGAATGGTCAAATTTCACCCAAGAATGGTGAAATGTTGCCACATCCATAACCAGCAGTTACATCCTCATTATGCAAAATCCACCTAGTGGAGAACTACAACTACAGTATCCTAAATACGCAATATCCAATAGGCGGAAGGACTATGTTATTATAACTGCATGTTCACATAAATTCATTTTAATATTTCTTTAGGTAAACCTCTCACACAACATAACCCATGTTATGAGAGGATTAACCCACTCCAATGCATGGGTTTACTGAGCATTAATCCACACCTGGGTGGTTGAAGTCACTCGGCCACTTACAACCCTTCCCCCCAGGCATGGATTAATGCTCACTAAACCCATACCATGTCGTGGGTTAATCCCTCCTTAGTACCCCTACAACCAGAATTGATCTTCCATCACAAACATGGCTGCTATCTTTACACTGTAAAAAAAACTTCAACTGTGCCCTAAAAATAAAACTACCTTAAATAAAAAATAAAACAAACTAATTAAATGTTGTTTCCCCAATCATCACACTTTCCTTACACATATAAGCACATTGGAAACATTAAGTATTGTTTATAGTTTTCATTGCAACTGTTTCTTTGCTGACAATGAAAAATCCCCCATCTGTCTGTACCTGTGCATCAGGGAAATCTCTTCTGCTTTCCCTGACAGTGGGATAATTGAGTCTCTGGCTTTGTTGTGTGTGTGTGTGCGTGTGTGTGTGTGTGTGCGCTGTGTGTGTGTACAATATATTAAGAGAGGAATATTCTGCCAGCGGAATCGAGCAGAATTTTGAATCCATGTATTCCATGATAAATATTGCATATCTTGAATCTTGATGCCAGCAAAGGACAAACTTTGTCCAGGAGTAATACAATGATATCACCAATGACATCATTTGCAGCGGGCAGAGGGATTATTTTATCATAAATGCACACAAGTAACTCTATTGTTTCTACATATAAACATGTTTTTCCCAACTGTAAAAAGTTAAGAAAAAGGAGCTCATTTTATAAGTGCAATATGACAATCTGGGGATGCACATGCAATAGATTTTACCGCACTTCCAGGGGCTGAAGGCACTCAACCTATGGCCTCTTGCCTCACTACACTGTGGATGTGTGGTAAAATCTGTTCCATGCACACCCCATTGTGTCTTATTGTGTGTGTGTGTGTGTGTGTGTGTGTGTGTGTGTGTGTGTATAATATGTTAAGAAAGGAACATTCTGCAAGAGGAACTGAGCAGAATTTTGAATCCATGTATTCCATGATAAACCTTCCATGATAAACATTACATATCTTGAATCTTGATGCCAGCAAAGGACACACTTTGTCCAGCAGTAGTACAATTACATCATTTGCAGTGGGCAGAAGGACTATTTTACCATAAATGCACACAAGTAAATCTATTGTTTCTACACATAAACATGTTTTTCCCAACTGTTAAAAAAATAAGAAAAAGGAGTTCATTTTATAAGCACAATACAACAATCCGGGGATGTATATGGAACAGATGTTACCGCACTTCCAGGGGCTGAAGGCACTCAGCCTATGGCCTCTTGCCTCACTACGCTGTGGGTGTGTGGTAAAATCTGTTCCATGCATACCCCATTGTGTCTTATTGCTTACATATTGTATGGCATGCTACTGCTGCATTAAACAGTCATTCAGAGTTCCTTATTCCTGATCACTGCTCAGTCTGAGTTTGCAAACGGAGCTGCCTGTCATTTTCCAACTGGAGAAAGCTGCCTTGGTTTCATGTGTTTTAAGCTTTAAATTGAGTACTTTTTGAATTAAAAGGTTACTGTGTAGGTGACAAGATTTATGTGACTTAATTTTATGGTTTTATTTGAATGATTAGTTGCAGATTTGAGTGCTGTGTTAAGTTTTACGTATTGTGGTTCCAACTCCATTCTCTTAGCAGAGTCAGTAGCTGTACTTGTTTCGTTATCTCAAGCTTTCAAGTGAGTATATTTGGGATTAGAAAAAGGGTACTTTGTAGGTGATGAAATTTATGTGACTTACTTTCATAAACTTATTTATAGTTTTAGTTCCGTGTGTCTCCTTTTGTGTTGCTTACTGTGATGGGGACAAAACAAGACAGAAGAAAAGTGAGGTAAAACTCAGGTAAGTGAGGTTAGAAGATTGAAATGGACAAGGAATGAGGCAGAACGGCAAGAGGAAAGTCAGGGGGCGCGTCAGTGAAAAACATAGGCAGGAATGGGAAGGGGTACATGTGCAGTGGGCAGGGGGGGGAAAGAAAGTGTGGAGAGCCATGTTCGCCCATGCATGGAGTCTTGGAAACAAAGTTCCAGACCTGACAGCCATCATGGCAGAGGCTGACCTGGATTTAGTGGGCATAATGGAGTTGTGGTGCACTGAGCACCATGACTGGGACATGGCCATAAAGGGCTACTCTATGGTCAGGAGAGACAGAGGAGGGAGGAGTTGTTTCATATGTGAGGACAGGAATCAAGGCCATGGAGGTACAAGGGCACCATGAGGAAAAATAAAGAAAGGCTTAAAGTGCTGTGTGTCACCATGGAGACAGGCTGAAGGGACACTGTTTGTACTGGGGTAGTTTACAGACCTCCAGCACAGGAAGAGGAGTGGGATAAGGCCTGGGGGGAAGCCATCATCAGACTGTCAAGTAAGAGGGAGGTGCAGCAAGTTGGTGACTTCAATCTGCCAGACATGGAGGAGACCCTTTTTAATGCAGCTTCGGCAAGGAATAGGACCATCCTTGACTCCCTACAAGGAGCTTTTCTCAGGTAGCTAGTCAAAGAACCCCCTACAGACAGGGCAGTGCTAGATGTGGTACTTACAAACAGGGACAGCACTGCAGAAATCACACTGGGCAGTCCCCTGGGTACTAGTGATCATCATACAGTATGCAACACAAGCTAGTAACTACATGAGGAGTAGGGTCCTTGACTTTAGCAGGGCAGATTTTAAAGAACAGGGGATCCACTTCAGAAAGTACCTCGAAGGGGGGATTGGCAGGGCACACTGGGCGCACAGCTGGGACAAATAAAGGAGGGTACAATTAAAGCAACAAACCTCTGCTTGAAGGAAGGAAGTAAAAGCACAAGGAAAACAGGCCACTATGGTACTCTAAGGAAGTGGTAAAGGTGGGGATGGAAAAACGGGTAGTATTCAGGAGGTATAAGGAAACACAGAGGGAGGAGGACAAAAGGTGTACAGAACCTAGTACAGCAAAGGAAGCAGGCAAAGTGGTGAGGGAAGCAATGACATAGAAAGAGGAAAGAATCATCAAAGGGGGTCACTGGGGGATCAGACTTTCTTCAGATACATGCTGTAAGTGGGAAAAGGAAAGCAAGTGGAGGGATAGTGAGGATCAGAAGGTGGAGAGGCAAGACTGCACAGAACAGGACTAAGAAAGAGTACACTTTCAAAGAGTATAAGGGATGCTAGCTGCACACTCGAGCAGACTTGACAGACCTCTAGGCCTTTATCTGCTGGCATATTTCGTATGTTCGTATGTTCGTACACATCCTAAACAGGCACTTCTGCTCAGTCTGCACAGTGGAAGCAGGGTGGGATGGGTCACCATGAAGTAGCAGGAAGGAGGGGTGGACACAAGTCCATTTTTAGAGGAAAGAGTTTGGATGGACTTGCAGCTCTGAAGGTGGACAAAGTTATGGGGCCAGATGGGATACACCTAAGTGTACTAAAAGAACTCGGGGGAGGTACTAGCTGCACAACTTGACAGCCTTATTCAACAGCTCATTGGAAACAGGCATGGTTCTGGATGACTGAAATAAAGTTGACATGGTCCTTACATATAAGAGAAGAAGGAGGGAGGAGGCTAGGAACTATAGGCCAGTCTCTTAATTCAGTGGTGGAGAAATTAATGGAAATCCTGCTAACAGAAAGACTTATAGAGTATCTTGAATCCAATGGGCTGCAAGACCACAGGCAGCATAGATTCATGGGAGGTCATGTCACATGAATCTGATAGAATTTATTGACTGGGTGACAAGGGAAATAGGTCAGGGAAGGGCAATGGATGTGATCTGCTTGGACATCAGCAAGGCCTTCAACACTACTGCACAGGAGACTGATACATGAACTGAGTAGCCTAGTGGTGGGATCCCAAATATTGAGCTGGGTTGGAAACTAGCTATCAGATAGAAGACAGAGCATGGTGGTAAACGACACTCACTGTAATGATGGGGAGTGACCAGGGGGTGCCACAGGGCTCAGTACTTGAGCTGGTCTCCTTCAATGTCTTCATAAATGACATTGCAGAGAAACTGGAAGGGAAAATATCCCTTTCTGCAGATGATACCAAAATGTAGAGTAGTGTGGACACTCAGAAGGGGGTGGAGAGAATGCCCGGGGATCTTGTCAAACTCAAGGTGTGGTCAAGAGCATGGCAGTTGGGGTTCAATGCTGAAAAGTGCAAAACCATCACCTCAGAAATATGAACCCAGGTGCTGAGTACAGGATGAGGGAAGGTACTGACAAGACACTAAACAGGAAAGAGACCCTGGGTGACTCATATCTGATGACCTCAAAGTGGCAGGTCAGTATGACAAAGAAGTGGGTAGGGCTAGTTGGATGCTAGAGTGCAGAGGGAAGGTTATCTCCAGTACGAAAAGGGAGGAGGTGTTGCCACTGTATCACTCATTGGTGAGATCCCACCTGAAATACTATGTTCAGTTTTGGAGACAGCACCTCAGAAAAGACATAAACAGAGTGCAGGCAGCCCAGAGAAAGGCAACTAAAATGATGCAGGAGTTAAATGAGAAGCCCTTTGAGGAGAGACCGAGGGAGCTCAACATGTACACCCTGGGAAAGAGAAGAACAACAGGTGACTTAACAGAGACCTACAACTACCTCATATGAGTGAACAGGGTGCATGAGTGGAGTTTCTTTCAAATGAGAAAGAGCACCAGGACCTAGGGGAATGCAATGAATCTGAGGGGGATGTTTAAGAGAGATATGAGGAAATATTTCTTCACTGAAAAGGTGGTAGACACCCAGAAAAGACAGCCAGCAGAAGTGGTGGAGGCAAAAACTGTAGGGAGCTTCAAGCATGTGTGAGATACACAAGGTGTATTAGAAAACAGGCAGAGAGGAAGGAGGGTCACCGGAGACCAGTTAGGATGTGTGAAAACAGATTAGGCAGGAAACATCTGAGCAGACTGGGTGGGCCAAGCAGTCTTTTGCTGCCAGCAAATTCTATATTTCTATGAAATATAGTTACTTATAAAATGGGTCGTAAAACAGTCATAGCCCAATTGGTCGAATAGCATCACCTGACCATGGGTTATATCTCCTATTTAGTCCACAGTTTGACAGCCAGAACTGTTTCCCTTACTGAATGTCTTGTACATTTCCCTAAGCAATAACTCTCCATAGATACTGAAGTTCAAAACAGAAAGTCAGCCATTTTTTCCCCACAATCTAGGTTATGGCTTTCTTACAACCCCATTTAAATGTTAACTTCCTTAGTTGTTTCCCACTTACTACTGATTACATTCTCCATGTGGCTCATGATGGTCCTCCTTTTAATGTTGCAGTTTAACAATTTGCAGCTCGTTTGCTAGTTCGGAGTGCAGAAATAAAAGCAATATGTATTTGATGTACAGCTTGTGGTTAGTTAACTAATTTAATCTGAGGACGAACCGTGACGGATACGCATTCCTAGTTGGGAATTGATGAATGGGGATGGATATAGTCAGCAAACCATCTGCATCCAGTTTGGAGAAAAGGGGAAACTCTCAGGTTCACAAGAGTGATGTCAGTCGATGAAGTGCTTGGCTTCCAGGAGCCTGAAATGCATGACAGAACAATGATGGGCCCTGCTAATTTATGAAACCAGCAACTTTCCCATTGATGTTTTCTGCTGTTGCTGCTGCTGCTGCTGCTGCAGTCAGTGGTGCTGAGCTCGAGTAGCACTGTCCTGTCAGCCTGTCCTCCATCAGCACTAACCATGGGATTCAGGAACAGCTGGGCCCCTAGACACCCCATTCAAACAGACAGTCCCCGCTACAATGTTGGGGGGGGGGTATGTGGCCTAATTCCCAAAGCACTGTGCAGATGGGAGAAATAAACTTCTTAATATATAATTTAAAGAAGCTCTGCCTAGTCGGAGCAAAATGTAAGGGCGTTTTTTTCACCAATTTTCACTGGTGATGCTGGTGTAATATGGAACTGCTCCTCCCCTGCTTTTAAGCTTGTAATAGGATGTCTTGTTTTTTTTTTTCGATTTATGCACTTGTAAGCTGTTATGCCACTGCTAAGGAAAGTATAATATAAGTGAGTATTATTTATTCCTTGGTGGACATTGTAGTGTGTTCCCTCTCCAAAGTTGTGGAGGATTATGAGTTACTAGTGGTAAAAATACAAGTCGGCCTAAAAGGCAAGACCCTTACCATCGCCACAACCTACCTGCCCCCCCAAGAAAGCCAAAGAAGGCCTTCCTCTTGTTATGGAAGAAATTAGCACACTCAGAAAGGGCTCAGAACTCATCTTGACCGGTGACTTTAATATTAACTGGTTATGTAAGGAGGCAACACCCTCCAGAGACCTAATCACCTCCCACAATCTCACGCAACGTGTAACTCACCCCACCAGGCAGGACTACAAGGCTGGTACCAGCACCCTCATTGACTGGGTCTTAGCTAGCTCACCGACTCGATTCTCTGAACTCAGGGTTCTCCCGGACATGCTAAGTGACCACTCCCCAATCTCCTTTATATGGACCACTAAACTTGCCAAAAGCCCACCCCACCTTATCGAGAGCAGGGTTCTGCAGAAAGGCAAACTTGGATCCCTCAAATTGGCCCTGTCTGCCTACAACTGGTCCCCCATCAACAAGGCACCTACGCTGGACCAGGCCCTTTAGTTTTTTCTCTGAGGGCTTCAATTCCATCTGTGATATCTATGCACCACACACAAAATGGAAAATTTGGGGAGGTTAACGGCTGGATTGATGGCAAGCTCCTCTCCCTCCTAAAGGAGAGGGACTGCCTCTGGGAAAAAGCCTTAAACTCAGGCAGCAAGCATGACCTACAGTGCTACAAAATGGCTAGAAATCAGTGCACCAAACTTATCAGGATTGCAAAAGCCAATTTCCATAAGACCCAGCTTAACAATGCATGGGGAGATGGATAGAGGTTTTGGGACAACATCAGGAACATCCTTGGTAAAGATCAAAAGCAGCACCCTAAGATGCTCAACATTAATAACTCATCCTCCTCAGATCCGCTAGCCATTGCTGATGCCTTTAACCAGGCCTTCACAGACCTGTCCTCAGTGCTGCCTCCAGACTACCTTCTGCCTGTGGAGGACCTAGGTTGCACCAACCTGCTCATAACTAACTACCCAGCCTTCTACTTTAAGAAGGTGATGGTGAAGGAGGCCCTAATGATAGTCAGGAAAGTCCTAGGCAAAACCAGATTGGGGAGTGACGGGCTAGACATGAAGTTACTATCTCTTACCTTGATATTCTTATCATGCCCGTAACAGTGCTATTTAATAAATCCTTGGCCCTAGCTCAATTTCCAGCAGTATGGAAGCAAGCCCTGGTAACTCCAGTGCATAAGAATGGTGACAAGGTGCTGGTATCAAACTACAGGCCAATATCTATCCTCTCCCCACTATCCAAAGCTTTGGAAAAAATCGCAGCAAGTCAAATCACAGAATACCTCAATAAGCACAATCTGCTCTACCCAAACCAACATGGCTTCAGACAAAAACACAGTACCACCACGGCACTGCTGGAATACACTGACTATGCGAACAAGGTGCTGGATGAAGGTAAATTGGTGGGGTCCATCTTCATTGACCTCACCAAAGCCTTCGACACCATCAACCACCCTCTACTAGTACTCTAGCTCCAAAGATTGGGTGTGGCACCAAACGCCGTGAATTGGTTCAATGACTACCTAATACACAGGAGCCAGCGAGTCAAAATCAGGCAGACGTTATCCAGCTCCAGAGATGTACTCCTAAGAGTCCCTCAAGGATCAATTCTAGGGCCCCTGCTTTTCAGCCTCTTTGTAAATGACCTACCCACAGCCTGTGACACCAAACTTATTCTGTATGCGGATGATACCATGCTGCTGAGCAGCAGCACCTCTCAGGTTGCCCTACAAACAGAACTACAGAACTCTTTCAATAAACTCAAGGACTGGTTCAGTAGGTAAAAGCTGCTACTAAATTACAAGAAAACCAAGGCCATGCTACAATCCAGCCCCTACAACAAACACAAGCATGCTCCCCTCGTAATCATAAACAAAGCTGGTGAGCAGATTGAGCAGGTGCACTTGTTCAAGTACCTTGGAGTCACCATTGATGACTCTCTCACTTATACACACCACGTAGACTCCCTTGTCAAAGTGGTAAACACAAAGATCGGGGTCCTTTATAGGCATAAGAAATCCCTCACCCTGGAAGCACTCCGAATCTCAGTCTCCAGCTCCATACTCTCCACGATAGACTACGGGCTGGTTGTCTATGGAGCTGCTACTGATACAGTGCTCAAAAGGGTCCAAATTGCACTCAATAAGGCATGCCGCCTAACCCTATGTGCAGATCACTACACTCATACTTGCACCCTGTATGAGCGTACAAACTGGCGTAACCTAAAAGACAGGATCAAATACCAAACTTGCCTCCTGGGAAAGAAGGCACTCCTCGGAAAAAACCCACCCTGTATAGGAAACCTGCTCAAGGCTTCTCTCTCAACACACATCACCAGACGGAGGAAGAATGGAGCACTGTCCAGACCATTCCGCCGAACCTCACTAGGGCAGCGTGCTTTCTCCTGTCGGGCCCCCCTCTGGATAAATGAACTCCCGATGAAATTACAAACAAACAACAGCCTGGCTCAATTCAAAGTAGGCCTCAAACAGCACCTAATGTCTAACTCAAAATGCACCTGCTTCTCAGGCCCCACTTGATAGACAGGCCTACCCCTAAGGTAACACCCAGCAGGGCTACCTAGAGAACCCTGCTTCCATTCCAGCCTAGCCAAGGGCTTAAGTAAGCTATCAGTCCTCTTTAAATGCACTTGTTGTACTGCCTCCCAACCCCCCACACACACACACCATACTCGACAAAGCCCTCTGAGCTGCTCCCCATCACAGCCCCCATTTCACAATCCCACCCTCTCGCTCTCTGCAGTTGGTTTCAAACCCAGTCCCCTTATTTCACTGTCACCCAGCCTCTCACCATCTGGGATAGTATTAACCCTATGCAGTTACTCTGCCATAGTCTAACAACGGATTTGGAGGTTTCCAGGTGTGCTACCTAGGGCAACCAATTAGAAATAGCTTAGTATTCAATTAAAACTGCTCAGTTTTTTTTTTTCTTATTTGTCTAATTGTCATGTAATCGCTCTTTAATGCCTAATGATCAGGCCTCTGTAACCACTGAATATGTGTATTGTCTTATTGTCCACCCTGACGTGGAACCTTTGTAAAAGAGCTCACGCTCAAAGGTCTTTCCGAAATACTAATTAAACAATTAAACAATTTTACTCTATTTTTTTACAACACACATTCTAGTGCATGTATTTATGGTCTGTAGTGGATGCACCATTTCCTTTGTTTGCTGTTTAATATATAATTTGCATTAGTGTCAGGTACTTTAGTTGGTGAATATGGCAAACCTTCCTTGACCGTAGACATCAAAACTGCAACTGAATTTAGGAACGAGGAAAGAGCATGTCTTGAAGCAGTTAAGCTGTTGGGATCAGCTCAGAGGAGCACATGTGTGTATGTGTGTGGGGGGGACAAGTAAACCATTATTTGAAGTGCTGGAAAGTATTTTATGGAAAACAAATGTCAAAGATGCTGATACTAGTGTGTTTCTGGCATTTGTGTTTTGATAAAATAAATCAAATATGCATCTGTTGTTGTGGACTACTTTAAAAGCAGCAAGGTACACATAAATGTCATCATTTGTACAAACACTGTGAGTAACTGGACATGACATCAGCAGCCGTTGTATTGCGCAATGGACCTGCTATTATACCATCACCAAATACTACCATACACAAAAGATTTGCTCAGCCACCCGTGGGGAAGGAGTTCCCCGGCAACAAAGCTGTAATGCAAGTGATGGTCAAAAGATGACAGTGATTGCAAACAGGGTTTCTGACTGCTGACATCTAAACTGCGCCTCAAGGAGGATTATGCGTGGCATAACGCCAGTCACATGGAAATATGCCATGCACTAGGTGTGTATCCTGAACCAAATAACTTTCCCAATGCCATAAATAATGTGGTGTTCGTTACTCAGAGCTGAATATCCAATAGCATCATTATTTGTTCACTATTCATAGCTCTGGTATTCAGGGGGAAATATTTAAACAGCATTAAAAAGCATCTAGCCCTCTCCAGGTGACCAGGGCTAATCCCCATGGCTGCCAATCACTCCATCAGTAATCTGTAACCCTCTACCCCACCTAAATCCTCCCATACACACTAAACAAAGTAAAATAAAACCATACTAAGCTGCAGTATAAAGTCCTCTTCCCAATGCAATATGGCATATAGGAAAACTAACTGGATGCTGGGGTGCATCAGGTGGGACTTTACTAGTCACAGCAAAGAGGTGATGTTGCCACTAATCAGGTCTCTGGTTAAAACACATCTGGTATACTTCATGCAAGTTTGGAATCCATATCTGAAGGAAGATGGGGAGAAGTTAGAGACTGTCCAGTGGAGGGCTACAAACATTTTCCAGGGGCAGCCAGCTATTAGCTATGAGGAAAGAGTGGACAGTCCAAATATTTACTTTCTGGAGGACAGGAGGGAATGGTGAACTATGACAGACATTCTATTAAACTAAGGAGCAGCACAACCACCAAATGGCACAGCCTTCGACTGGAAGGGGTGATTGAAGAAGGATGTCAGAAGTATTTTTCACAGAGCTAGTGATGGGTGGGTGGAACAGTCAACTTGGTAATGTGATTGATGCTGGGGTGATCTTGGGGTTCAAAACCCCATGGGACATTTTCAAGGAGATAAGAATGAAAGAAAGGCAGGGTGTGGCCAAAGCTCTAAAAGGGCAGAGTAAAACAAAATAAGAACATCAGGGCAGGCTGAAAGAACATATGAACACATGAACTTAACTGGTAGAAGGGAACTTATTGTCCATCTAGTCTACCAGACATTTTTCAGTGGAAATAACCCGTTATCCTGCTTTTATCTATGAATATATCCAATGCTTTCTTAAAAGTATTAATCGATTTTGCCATGACTACATCATGCGGTAGCATGATGCACAATAATATAACTCTCTGTGAAGAAGCCAGCCCTTTTTTTATGTTCTAGGTGTGTGTCCCATTAACTGACAACAGTGACTTCTTGTATTCAGTGTTTTAGGTGATTTTGTTTCTAGCCTGAGACTGGTCCCAAGTGTACCATTACAAAAAGATCTATAAATTAGTATTATATCACCCCTAAACAACATTATACAATGGCAAGAGAGAATCCTGGTCCCTGATTGGTCAGACTGGCACTGGAACTGGGATGTTATCCCAGCACAACATCCCGGTTCTAGTCCCAGCTGACTCTGACCATAATAAATGTTTTAAAAATATCCCTCCACTGCCTTAGCTTCAGCACTGCCCACTGTGCTCATTATCACTGCTCTCTGCCCCGCTCTGAATCGGCTCTCTGCACTCTCCCCTCCCCTGCTAAAGTTTCAAAACCAAACTAAATCCTCTCACTGCTCTCCCATACCATTCTGGTTAAAAAATACATAAATAACCCGCTCCTTCATTGCGATCGGCTTCACAGCAGTTCTGCCTGCCAGCAAGACTGTTTCCATACTAAGTGAGCATGTGATTCACACCGTGCTTCACTTACTTCAATGGCATTTCCTCAGTTCCATGGAGCAGCGAGGAGTCCAAACGTGCTGTCTGCCAACAGAAAAATTTTTCTCCCTTTATCTGTTTTTCAATTTAAAAAAAAATGCGGCTGGGGAGGTGGACACCAATCAGGAACAAGAAAGAGAGTTTAGTGTGGCACATTGCAGAGACACAGTAACTGCAGTTCCACCTACTGGCAGTCAATCAACACTATTTTTGTGAAAGTATACTTCCCCATTCAAAGAAAATAGGAAAAATATGCTTAAAAATGCACTTTTTTCATACTTTTTGTTTGTTTTACATAGGAGCCATTGTATAATGGGAATAATGCCCTCCAGGGTGGGTGATATACTAGAATAACATCCTTTCTCGGGTGTTGGACACCCTCAGCCTCCGGCCTCGGGTCCAACCACCCAAAGCGGGATGTTATCCCAGCATAACACCCACCCTGTCAGGCATTATTCCTTTATTATCATGCACTTGAGTCACAGAAATGCAGAGGAGGAGTACATGATGGGGGAGAGGTACTGATGGCCACCAAACAGGAAAGGGACCTGAGACTAATTATATCTGATAATCTAAAGGTTACCAAACAATGTGAGAAGGCTGTGAGGAGAGCCAGTGGAATGCTGGGGTGCATAGGGAGAGGTATCTCCAACAGAAGGAAGGAGGTGGCGATGCCACTGTATAGAACATTGGCGAGACCTCATCTAGAGTACTGTGTCCAGTTCTGGAGGCCACATCTCCAGAAGAACATAGACAGAGTAGAAGTGGATCAGGGAAGGGTGACAAAAATGGTGCAGGGGCTGCACCAAAAGTCATATGAGGCTCTCAATATGTATCCCTGGAGGAGAGGAGGGGGGGATATGGTAGAGACTTTGAAATACCTCAAGGGTGTAAATAAGGTACAAGAGGATAACATCTTTAAAAATAAAGATGTTCAAGAACAAGGGGCCATGATATGAAAATAGAGGGGGGATAGACTTAGGGGTAACATGAGAAAGTATTTTTTTTCATGGAAAGGGTGGTGGATCCATAGAACAGCCTCCCAGCAGAGGTTGTAAGGGCAAAAATGGTAGGGGAATTCAAAAATACATGGGACAGACATACAGGAACTCTAGCGATAGGAAAAAGAGGGTAAGCCGCAGATCATTTAGGAAAGAATCTGTGGTATATGAAACAGGTAAGGAAAATGGGCAGACTAGGTGGGCCAAGTGGTCCTTATCTGCCATCAAATTCTATGTTTCTGTGTGTTTTTTTCTGTGTTCAAGAGAAAAAAGGCTGAGGTGCTGTAGTCTTTCCTCACAGTCCCTTTGCTGTGTTTCTTTTACAATGTTTGTAAATCTATGCTGGATTCTTTCCATTCTTGCCATATCTCCATTCTTCCCTTTGATAAGGACAACAGAATTGGACACAGTACTCTAAACCTCAGCCTCACCAATGATTTACAAAGAGGCAACAATATCCCAGGGTGTCTTGTAGCAATATGCCTCTTGACATTACTTGTAATCATGTTACCTTTCTTGACTGTAGATTCCACTCTGAAGTTGAAGTTAAACCCCTTATCAATGATTACACCAACTGCACTTCTTAATTAGTTTTTCTTATTAATTGCTCATTCAGTTCATATACATTTTTGCATTTTTTTCACCAAAGTGAATTACCACATATAGGACCAGACTGGGTATATCCCCTAGGAGAATAAGGGAAGTCAGGGAGGCACTGGCTGCTCTTCTGACAGCCCTATTCAACAGATCACTAGAAAAAAAGTGTGGTTCTGGAGGACTGGAGGATGACAGATGTAGCCTCTCTTCATAAAAGTGGTAGCAGCGAGGAGGCTGGATTATAGGCCTGTCAATCTGACCTCGGTGGTGGGAAAATTCATGGAATCATTGTTGAAGGAGAGGATAGTGAATCACCCTGAAGCAAATGGGTTACAAGATCAGAGACAGCATGGGTTGACAGGAGGGAGGTCATGTCAAATGAATCTGATAGAATTTTTTGTTTGGGTGACAAAGGGAGTGGATCAGGTTGGTGCGGTGGATGTGGCATACCTAGATTTCAATAAGGCATTCAACACCGTTAACCATAGGAAAATATTAAACAAGTTGGGTAGCTAAGGAACGGGTCTGAAGGTGTTAAATTAGGTAAGCAATTGGTTAGGGGATAGGAGACAGAGGGTGGTGGTAAATGGGTTTGCTCAGAGGAGGGGTTATGATGGGGTGCCACAGGATTCAGTGTTGGGACCAGTCCTTCTTAATGTATTTGTAAGTGAAATTGCAGAGGAGCTCAAGGGGATGGTATACCTCTTTGCTGATGATACAAAAATCTGTAACAGCGTGGACATTCCAGGAGGGGTGAAAAGGATGAACAGATACCTGAGAAAACTTAAGGAGTGGTCTAGGGTATTGCAACTCACAAAGAAGCTCAAAATCATGCATTAAGGTACAAAAACCCAGTGGTTGAATATCAAATGGGAGGAATAATATTGACAACAACCAAGCAGTAGAGAGATCTCAGTGTAATTATCTCAAATTTCTTAAAGGTAGCCAGGCAGTGTGACAAGGCAGTTTGGAAAGCTAGTGGGATGCTGAGGTGCACAGGGAGAGGTATCACCAGCAGTAGTAGGGAGGTGGTGTTACCTCTGTATGGGTAACCAGTAAGACCTCATCTAGAATACTGCATACAGTTCTGGAGACCACATCTATGAAGGGTCATAGTCAGAGTGGAGGTAGTCCAGAGGAGAGCAACTAAAATGGTGTGGGGTCTTCAGCAGAAGACCTATGAGGAGAGACTAATGGAACTCAACGTGTACACCACAGAAGACGAGGGGAGAGGGGGGATATGATAGATACATGTAAATATCTAAAGGGAGTCAATAAGGTGCAGGATGGGATTATATTTCTGAAGAAAATGTGCTCAAAAACAAGGGGGCATAATATTAAGTTGGAGGGGGATAAATTCAGGAAAGATGTAAGAAAGTTCTTCAGAAAAAGAGTGGTGGATGCCTGGAACAGTTTACTAAAATAGTTGGGGAGAAAGCAGTGTAAGGGTTCAAGAAAGCCTGGGATAAACATAAGAGAATCTTAGGGGAAAGGAATGAAGGGCAGGAGGAAAAACTGGAGAACAAGTAGAGTCTCAACATAACTGTGGGTATGGTTAAATGGGCAGACTGGGTAGACCAAGCGGTCCTGATCTGCCAACAAATTCTATATTTCTTTATTTCTCTTTACTTAAGTCTATGGTGTTTTCTGTAGCCCAATCCTCCACTACAGTCAGATCATTTTGAAGTGCCAGATGCTATTGCCTGGAACTGACAGTACCCTAGTTTTAACATGGTCGGCAAATTTCACATACTAACTCCCTATTTTGTGTTGCTTATCTCTTACAAATGTATTGAAAAGTAAAGACCCCAAAATGGAACCATGTGGTATTTTCCCAAGAAGAATTGACCCATGAACTCTGACTGCTTGTGTCCTACCAGTAAGCCAGTTGATGATACAACAGACAGACCGATGTTTTATTTAAGCCAATATTTCACAATTTAGCAATTTTTAGATATGGTACCATGTTGAATTCCCCCTTTTAAAATCAAGATATATAATGTCTACCAACATATCATTATCCAGGGCTTTGCTAACATCCTTAAAAACTAAATCAGATTTGTGAGGCGTGATCTACCCATTGTGAATTTGTGTTGTCTTGTCTCCATTGTGCTGTTGACTTTAATAAAGTCAGTGATATAGTCTTTAATGTGACCTTTAACTAATATGCACATTACAGACGTAAGACTCACTGGCCTGCAATTTCCTGGATTTTCTTTCGCACGTTTATTGTGTAATGTATTATATGGAGGATAATGCCTGATGTACAGGTGATAACCATGGTGTAATCACCTCGAGTGGTTGCTAGGGCATCAGTAAACCTCAAGAGCGCATACATTATAATGGTCTTTTTCCAATGAGACACCACACCACATGTCCCACCTCAGTTGATATATTTATAATGGATGTCAGTGCTGGTGCTAACTCTTCTGCTGCTTCTTTGAGAAGTCTAGGATGACCTTCATCTAGGCCTTCAGATTTATTCAAATACTAAATGTTTTACCTTTGTGAGGATGTCCTTATTAGATACAACAAATGGAATGGATCCAATGACAGATGATTGGTCCAGAATAATGTTATAACTATTGGGAAAAAACAAGCAAAGTTATCTGTTGAATTCACTGGCCATCTTTATGACTTCTAATAAAATCTGTTTATCCATTTTAAATTTGGCCTAATGTTTAATTATTATTCTGCAATCTGTTGACATACTCATACAAGCACTTGTTATTATCTTTGATGTACATAGCCAGTCAATTTTCTTGTGCCCTTTTGGCCATTTGAATGTCCCTGTTAAGTCACTTCTGAGTGCTGCAGTACCTGTGTCATACACCTCTACTTCCAGAGACCTTATATTCCTTTTAAAAATGTTTTTTTTTCTCAATATAAATTTTCTTATTCTTTTATTTTACCATGCAGGTTTTATTTTCCTTTAGTACTTCATTTCTGCATTCTGAGAATTAATTTGTTGTCGGACCTCTTAATTTCATTCTTAAATAGTTACCAATTATCTTCCAATGTGCTATTACTAAATTCAGCTGACCAGTTCTCTCTTGCAAGATTTTCTTTAATTTCTGCAAATTTAACCCTCAAGAACAGCCTTCTACACACGGCATTATTTATGTGCACTGTTGTATTTTAAAGAAGACAATGTTATGGCTACTAGTGTCAAGAAGTTCTCTTACAGTTATGTCACTAACTGATTATTTTTGATCAAGGATAATGAGATCAAGAATAGTGGAATCCCTAATACCTTGATTTAAAAATTAATCAAGTGCATTATCATTTAATGTAGCAAGAAATATTTCCTGTTAGCATTCTTTGATATTTGATCTTTCCAATTAATTTCTCTATAATTGAATGCTCACACAATCAAGGTACTACCTTTTGTGGTTGTAATATCTATTTCTTCTCAAAACAGAGCTTCTAAATCACTGGTACTGTCAGATGGTCTATAACAAATTCAGAAATCAATACTTTTACCTTCCCCCATTGATTTACAAGCTTAAAACTTCTACTTCTTTATGGCGCATCTCTTTTTCTATGACTTTTATATTGTTTTATGTAACATGTTACATCTTCTCCCTTTCTAACATCTCTGTCCCTCCTGTATAGGTTGTAGCCTGGTAAGTCTTTCTCCCAGGTATCCTTATTTGACCACCAGCATGGGATCATTATGCTGCATGCAAAAACAGCACAGCTAAAAATGCCGCAGCCAAACAGCGCCAATCACAAACAGAGTAGGGCAAAACACCAACCTGTCGGTAACAGCGTGCCCATTGACAACAATGGGACTTGATTTTTTTGCAGGGGGCTTTGCTCTCAACCCCCCCACATCCCTCAGGACTTAACTCGGGGGACTTGGAGATGGGGAAACTCGGGGTTAAATACACCAAAAGTAGTAGCAGTGGAAACCTGGGGAGAGGGAACTGAATCATGGCCCCAGGTCTCCTGATTACATGGTGCTGGTGCCCTAGCTATTCCACCATGGGAGTGGCTCAAACAAGCCCCCAGCACAGGGCTACTTAACTGATCCTGAATTACGTGCACAGCAACAGGGGTAACGGTAGTTCCCTTTTGTTGTCATACCCCTGTCGCTCTACATGCTCATGCGGTATAGCTTGTGTGGTTATTGCCATACTTTTCCGGGTACGACATATTGACCTGGTACCTTTGACCACCATGCTTCTGTTATTGCCACCACATCTATGCCTTCTTTATTAACTATTGCTTCTGAATGGATTCAATGACGTTTTCTATCCTTTACCATCTATGTGTCTATGTGTCTATAAAATCTTAAAAGTACTGTAAGATTTTGGAGGAGCTAACAGAGTGCCAGCTTCTGAAGGAATTTTTCAAAGATGTTCCCCTACCTAACCTTGCTTGTTCCTGGCTCCAAAATGCTGCAC
The DNA here is from genome assembly GCA_016271365.2 of Neoceratodus forsteri. NCBI lineage: Eukaryota > Metazoa > Chordata > Ceratodontiformes > Ceratodontidae > Neoceratodus > Neoceratodus forsteri. The sequence goes on from CM057456.1 coordinate 36,604,023, forward strand.
AAGCCCAGGTGCTCCCTCCTGATTTCCAGTTCATGATTGAGGAAGGTAGTAAATTCTCAATGCCTGGTTTGTCAGCCCACCTTCCAAAGCTGGTGCATGCTCTAAGTTCAAAGCTAGCAGCTGGTAGCTCTCTTCAGCATGGTGGGGGGTGTGGAGCAGTCTGTGCAGCCACATTATTCAGTGATGTTGTCTACTTAGTTTATGTAAGGTATAGCAGGTTTGGTGGTGGTGCAAGGTTGATGCCTTTATAAGTTAAAGAGGCACCTTTAACAGAATCCACATCTATAGGCTTTAAATAAATCCAGCAATATTTACTGAACTGCAGTGCCTTGGCAATTTCAGATTAGACAGGACCACCACTATCAAATTATGTACACTACTGGGAGCATAGCTGCAGACAGAGCAAGAAGGAGCCATGTATTTGATGTTAGAATGCTGGTGCTGACTGCCTTGGCTTTGAATGTCACCAGGATGAGTGAATCCTTAATGTCCAGGTATCTGGAGCAGGTCACTGCAACCTTTCTGGAGCATGAGTGGTACGCCATACACCTCCCTACAGCTGAGACTCTAATGGCCTCTGAGTGGGCATTCTATGCTCTGGTAGGCATTCCAAATGCAATGAACACAATAGACTGTATGCATATGACCATGGTGGCCCCATCCCAGGAATTCTATAGTAGAAACATGCAGATGGTAAATGAGGCCTCAGAACTGATCACACATATGTATGTGAAGTGCCCAGGATCTACCTTTGAGCAGACCCAGCTTGTACAATACCTGTATGTACTAGCACCAGAACAGAGGTGGCCAATTTGTGAGTACAAATGCAGTGCTGGACCTTTGTGCTGGCAGCATACAGTACATCAAGCATCATATATGACACCTCTGTCTCATTCCCCACAGGCAACAGTGGATACCCATTATTGTCCTACCTCTTGATGCCTTACCTGAATTGCCCCACACCAGTTGGGGAGAAGTAAAACAATGCACAAAGACCAACCAAGGGCATCATCTCTATGTGGTCACTGCAGTCTGGCTGTTTAGGAGGGGTCTGTCCCAGGGGTACTGTCATGTATGAGGCTTGGGGTTAAAGAGCTAGTGTACTACCTAAAACTAATTTTAGATTTTAAAAGCAGCCAACTATTACCTTTTATATCTGAGGTACTTTTCCTTTTTCCTTTGTTTAATTGGAAGATTGTTTACCTGATGTTAGTAGGTGTGATGCGTGGAATAGCTCTTAGCCTGGCAGATGACATATCTTGCTGTACTGCCCCCACTACATCATCAGCATTGTGACCTCACTGAACATGACTTCACTGCTACTTAGGAACAGCAAGTGAGTAACTGCCAGGTCATTCACCTGTGATGTCACTGTCGGTGAGATCATAATGTTGATGATGTAGTGTGAGGCAGTTGAGTTATATATGTCAGCTGCCAGGCTAAGTGCTGTTCCACACATCCAGCACAATATTATCACATAGAATATTACTTTCTGATGAGCAAAATGAAAAGGAAAAATACTTCAGAAATAAAAAGTTACTACTGACTCCTACTTAAAATTTGTATTATTGTCTTGTCTGCCTGTTTTGGCTCCACTAGCTCTTTAAGCTAGTAAACTAGTTGTCTGATTGCTGAGGGGGTATCTGTAGGGAAGTGGTTGTGGTGGTGGAGTAGACATATGGGGAGGTGTTGGACCTGTGTGGTTCACCTCACTGTCCCTATCCTCCACCACTGTTTGTGTCACTGTTTCTGGAAGGCATCATCCAGTGCCAGTGTCTGAACTGCTGGAGAAGGGCTCTGTGCTAGATTGTGGGCCAGGTCCACCCTGTGGCATGATGCCAACTGCACCTGTCGTATAACAGGATATGTTAGTTGGGTGTTGTGTGGCACATGTGCTTGTATCCTCACTGTTGGGGGCTGCTCCAGAGGTGCAGCTAGGGACTGGCTGCTTGCCTGGCCTCCATCCTCATCCTCCTTACTGTTGTGGGGTGGTGGGTTGATAGGCAAAGGGGAAACCATTAGTGATGACATTGCTGACCACAGTGGGGTAATTCATATTGAACAAGGGTGGCCAGTGCTTTCCTTCTATGATGTTGACACTGTCCCCCTCCCATCGATTGACTAGTGGCTGAATGTGTCAGTCACAATACTGTTAATGGGATCCAGCTCATTATGAGGGCCCCTTCTCTACTGGCTAGCTGTGCCAATTGACAAAGGGCGTCTTTCTTTTGACATTGCCATGGAGGTCCAGCTTCTTGCTCTTTATAACAGTGATTGTCCAGGGTAGGTAACAGTCATGTTAACAGCTGACTTGCATCCCCTCCCACCACCAGCTTGTAGGTGGGTGTGTCTCTCAATACCCAACACCCATATAGGGTGCAGTAGTGGCAATGGACCTCTGTGGCCATGACAGCTGTCTCCTCCTGTGTGAAGTTGGGGGTCTATTTATGCCAGTGCACCAGGCACCAGTAGCCACATCCCATGAGCCCCAGGCCCATTCCTGGGTGAGTGGAAGCCAGCATGGTGCTGCAGGCTCAACCTACAGCCACTGTGCTTCATCCACCATGATTTGTATTGCTGATATATCTACAGTGATTATGTCAGTGTTGGGTCCATTGGGCTTTCCGTCTTTCATAGTTGGGTCAAGGGAAGGGGTGTGTGGGCTGCTCCACAGTTATTAAATGTTCACCTAGATGATCAGCTCTGCAGACCCTGGGCCCATCCCATCCCCTTTAACAATGCAGCCTTGTATGCAGTTCTTACAAAGCTAAAGGTAGACAAATCAATAGGTTCAGACGCAGTGCACCCCAGCTTACTGAGGGAGCTCAGGGAGGCACTGGCTGTCCCTCTAATGGTGCTGTTCAACCTATCATTAGAACTGGGTGATATACCAGGGGACTGGAAGAGAGTGGATGTGGTCACACACCACAAAAGTGGCGATAGGAGGAGACTGGAAATTACAGGCCAGTCAGCCTGACTTCGGTAGTGGGCAAGGTGATGGAATCACTGCTGAAGGAATGGTTATTTGCATGCCTTGCTATCAGTGGCCTACTAGACCCGGAACAACATGGAATAACAGCAGGGAGGTCCTGCCAGACAAATCTGACAGAATTCTTCGATTGGATGATAAAGGAGGTGTACTGGGGGAGGGTCAGTGGATGTGGTTTATTTGGAATGCAGAAAGACCTTTGACACTATCCCATATAGAAGGCTGTTAAACTGTGCAGCCTTGGGGTCAGCCCTAAAATAGTAAGATAGCTGTAGTGCTGGCTTGCTAGCTGTGGCCCAAGGGTGGTGGTTGTAAACGGAGTACACCCTGGAGAGGGAAGGGTGATGAGCGGGGTGCCGCAAGGGTCAGTTTTGGGACTGTTCTTCTTCAGTGTCTTTTTGGTGACATTGTAGAGGGTCTGGAGGGGATGGTATGTATATTCACAGATTATTCAAATATCTGTAATAGGGTGGACATGCCAGGGGTGTTGAAAGGATGAGGGAGGACCTTAAAAAACTGGAGGAATGGTCTAGAGTTTGGCAGCTAGCTTTCAATGCAAAAAAGTTTAAGATCATGCACATAGGGCACAGGAAGCCAGGAGAAACATATGAATTGGAAGGGGAAGTACTGACAGTCACGAAGCAGGAAAGTGACCTGGGGGTTATAATCTTGGATGACCTAAAGGTGGCTAGACAATGTGACAGGGCAGTAGGAAAGGCTAGCCAAATGCTTGGATGCATTGGGAGGAGTATCACCAGTAGAAAGAGAGAGGTAATAATACCCCTGTCTAAGACACTAGTATGACCCAACCTCAAGTACTGCATACAGTTATGAAGGCCCCATCTCATTAAGGACGTAGGGTGGAGGTGGTACAGCGAAGGACAACTAGAATGGTGCAGGACCTACATGAGAAAACCTATGTAGATAGCCTGAGGAACTTAAATATGTATTCCATGGAGTAAAGGAGAGAGGAAGGATATGACTGAGGCATTAAAATACCTCAATGATATAAACAGAGTACAGGAAGGAAGGAAGCATCTTCCAGAATAAGAGATGCTCAAGGAAAAAGGGGCACAATACGAAGATAAAGGGGGAAGGCTCAGGGGTAACGGGAGGAAGTACGCTTTCACAGAGAGGGTGGTGGATGCTTGGAATGGCCTACCAGAGGGGGTTGTGGGAGCTACAACTGTCACAGGATTTAAAAAGGTTTAGGATAAACACAAGGGTATCCTGGAGGCCAAAGGGGGTGTTCCAGAGTTTTAATAGGGCATAGAGCATCACAATAGAAAAGGGTTTGATAGGGCAGACTAGGTGGGCCTTATCTGCAGACAATTTCTGTGTAGCTGTGTATCTGTGTTATGTGCATGCAGGCAACACCTCTCTTGTGTCACTTTTTCACATAGTTCAACAACCTTTGTGGATTGAGTCTTTAGTTTTTTTTTTGTAAACTTTATTTATAGGTTGAGAGAGAGCACCCCTAACCAATTGGAGCACTCCTTCCCTCTGCGCAAGAGACACTCTTATTCTGTGAAGAGTGTCTCACGTACAGGTGCCCTGGAAGCAGTCACATTCCGGTAAGTTTTTTTCTTTAAGTAATACACAGTTGATCTAGCTCAATCAAAACTGTATGAATACCACCATAGAGGCCACTCTGAATGGTTGTGAGAGTGATATCACTTACATTCTTAGGGTACCAGGACTGCTTACCTTCCGTTCGTGGTTCTCATATCCTAAGAATGTGTGGGATACCACTCTTACAACTGTAAGAGTGGTCTCTGTGGTGGTGTGAACATACATTACAGGCTTTGCAAAACATAAGAAGCTACCATGTCCATTGACTGAAGACTCATGTAGAAGGCCACGTCCCAGACAGCCCAACCAAACTTTAATGAAGCAGGCTGGGGCAGAGGTCACCCAGCTATTACTTGGAGGAAAAGAAAATTCTGACTACACCAACAACCAAGAGGAGAATTTTTGTGTGAAACCCAGCCAGTGGGCATAAGGATTTTAAGGGACAGAAAACCAGGCCAGTTGTCACTAACCACAACCTACCAGACAGAGGCATGAAGCTGACTCAAATGAGACAAAGGTTTTATTATACAACTCAAGAATAATATATTTTAGCTTAACCTGAGCCTCAGTACCCTAAGGAATTCTTAACACTCTAAAGGATCCTGAATACTCTAAGTGCCCTGGCCAGGAGCAATCTGAAACTGCAGTCTGGTTACTCTTGGATGACACCTGAGTACCCAATAATCTGCAAGTGTGATTTCAGCAAGACGGAAAAGTTGAGCAAGTGGAACCTCTTCTGAATTAGGCGATTGTGCACTAGTTGGGAGCTCAGGGAAAGGTACACCAGACAAGGCCAAAAGGACAGCTGAGGGCACACCTCATCCCCTGATTTGTCTAAATTGATTGCCCAGGATAGGTCGTCTCAGACTGCCAAGCTAAATGCAATTGCACAGAACTCTTTAGTCAGATCCTCTGTTCATATGTGTATATATATATATATATATATATACACACACACACACACATATATATATATATTATATATACATATACATATATATTATATAGACATATATACATATATATATTTATGTTTATATTTATACAATGGGGTGAGGTAGTACTGCAATCAATATATTTGTGTATTTTCACTGCAGTGGAATAAATCTGTAATGATGCAGGCACAGTGACTTTTCTCTACATTTATACCCACTGTGTCTACGTCATCACCAGATATTCTCACTCTCAGAATGTAAGCAAGAGAACCTTACTACACTTAGTTAGCTGGTACTACTTCTACACAGAACTTCATTAATAAATGAAACACATCTGTTCCAACTGCTGAAATCTTCACATAGCACTCCCTCAGTTCGAGGTTCCTCACTCCGCGACTTCTCAGCCCAAACTCCGGATCAAGTCAGAGAACTGCTAAAACAGAACAAAATAAAATCATATCTGCTGCTGTCAAATGAACAATGGATAAAACGTTGAAATGGATTACTAACCCAACACAACCCAAAGTTAAATCTACCTACAGTAAGCTGCAGTCAATTTGAAAGCAACTTAGAGATGCTGGAAGACCCTGACACATCCCAAAAAACATTCAAGGTATCTGAAATTAAAGCAAGCCAAGCACCAGCCAAAAAAAATTGCAATAAGTCAACAAGAAATTGATTCATTCATTAAATGGGTACTAAAAATGTAAACACTTGAAAGAAAACTGAAGCTGACATTAACAATGTACAAAATTACTTGGAAGAAGAACTAGGCATAAAATACCTTTTTCAAAACATTCTGGTTGAAAACTTAGATAACATACTATGCCAATACTTATTCTCACTGCAGAGAAAAGATGGCAGTGATTATGAACAGCTAAGCATCAGGTCAAAGTTTCAAAGCTTAGAAAGGTACTTAAAAGAATGCGAATACCCGGAGTCTTTATCCAGGTCCCCCAAATTTCTTAAAACATGCCAAGTCTTGCAATCCAAGCAAAAAATATTAAAAGAAAAGGGGAAGGGTAATCGCCCAGAGGCAGCTTACGAGCTGACGGATGCAATAATGCAAGAACTATACACCAAAAACCTACTGGGACCTGCAACACCACAATCTTTAGTAAATACTGTGTGGCTTATGGTAACTTTATACTTTGGAATCCATAGAAACACAGAAACAAGAAATCTACAATGGGGAGGCAATAGACTCTGCAAAGACAACCAGGGAACACTGTACCTGGAATACATTAAAGAGAGGCAGACCAAAACCAGGCCTGGATCCAATCCAAAAGAAACCAGAATTTTAAAACCATGTGCATATGCCATACCTGAGAAAAAGAAGTGCCCAGTAAACAATTACTTAATCTACAAAGCCAAAAGACCTATGAAAAGCCAGTGTGAATCCTCCCCATTTTTCCTGGCAATAAATCACATAAGCAGAGCAAATTATCCCACATCGTGGTATAAGAACCAACCACTTGATGCCAATAGTATACTGTAAGTAACAGTGAAAAATATGATTGAATCAGCTGGAATTGAGACCACCAAATGACTAACTCACCACTCCATACGAAAGCATCTTGTTCAGAAGCTATCAGACAAAAATATACCACCAAATGAAATTATACAAATTTCTGGGCATAAAAACATTGCAATCGCTAAACGAATACAGCAAAATAAATGAGGAAAAACAAAAAAAATATTTCAGGCATCCTAAGTGGAAATGAAGAACCACAGCCTTCCACATCTGCTGCAATTTGTACTCCCAAAACCATAATGCCAGGCATCCATAGTCTACCGGAGGCAATGTCAGCCTGCTTTCAGAACCTGACTATACATGCCACCAAGATAACTTTTAACAAAATCCAAGGTAACTCAACAACCCTATAATGTCATGTATTCCAAATAAGTAATCATTTTAAATTCAATGAGATAAAGTCCCTCACCTTTTATCATTGCAGGAGGTCAATATGACCGAAGTTCCTGAAGACGAGTACCGGTCATAGCTTCTGACAGTGATTCAGACTAAAACCAAACAGAAACAACAGCACAACAAAACTTCTGAAGCTCAGCACCTTAAGATGATATCTCCTGAATGTATTTCTCTGTAGAACATTTGTTTACCTTCTTCCAATACAGGAGATGAAACAGCTGAAGTATCAGTATTCTTTGGCACCGGGTGAAATAAACCAGGCACCATAAATAAAGCAGGCAAAGAACTATCACTTCTCAGCATGGGTGAAATAAACCAGAAAGCCAAAAAGCTGCAGAAGCACAAATATTACAAATGCACAAAAGAAAAATAACAGATAACAACAACATAAACTTCATTTCTACACATACCGACAAAATAAACAATGGAGACATACACCACAAACACGGAAGCTGTACCGTATCCCAGAAATAAACCCTTTCCCGTACCACAGAGCCAAACTACACACACACACCACGTATAACAGGAACATTCAATCAAATCACACCAAATAAACCCTTTCTTAAAAAATGTACCAATCACATTCTACTGAACACCATTCACATAAACTGTACCATTCACAAAGACAAACACATATAACTAGTAAAGAAACTGAAGCACAGCAAATACACCACAGAAAAAGTAACACCACGTAAAATAACATACTGCCAAATAAAACACCAATAAACAAATAAAACACCAAAGCCCTATAGTATAAATCACATCGTGTGCCTTCAGCACTCGTGAGTATCCAGAGCTCACTTTAATGCATTGGACTACTTATCCGACTTGAGCAAAATTAGATGGCAAGACCTCTACCTTGCCAAAATGATTGATGAGGCAGTCGCTGTCCTTAATGATAACCTCACTGTGTTGGCCAACAAGCTTGCCCCTTCAATCAAAGTCAGGGTGCGTAAAACATCCAACCCATGGTTTACATCCGCTCTCAAGGCTACACTCTTACGCCGAGATAAACTCTGGGCTGAGGCTAGAAAATCCCAAAGTCCAGCTAACTGGCAAACATTCAGATCAGCTAGAAACACCTGTGTTAAACAAATCTATGCAAGCAAAGCCAACTATTATGTATCCACCCCTGAACAGGCAAAAGGGAATTCCCAAAAAATCTGGAAGACACTCAAGTCCATCGAAGGTCAGCCTGTAGCCCCCTCCATCCCTCTGAAGATCCTCAGCAATGGTAGGGTTGTGGAAAACAACTGCCTAATCCTGGAGGAAATCAACAATCACTTTGTAACTGCTGGCTGAGCTTTCGACTCTTTGCCTTATACTGCCTGTGGTAGCAACCAAGACTGTAATAACATTGACTCGTAAACTTCGACCTGCCCCCTCCAGTTGTGCCCACTTAGCTATAAAGAAGTCGAAGATTCACTTCTTAACATAGACATTTGAAGAAGTGCAGGGGACGACGGTCTAGAACCTTTTTTTCTTAAACTAGGCTATCTCGACCTCACCACCCCCTATCCTCCACATATTCAATCTCTCCATTTCCACTGCCACTGTTGCCTCCTGCTGGAAATCTGCACATGTCCTCCCATTATTCAAGTCAGGGGACCCATGTGACCTAAACAACTATAGGCCCATCTCAATCTTACCTGTCCTCTCCAAAGTCCTTGAAAAGCTAGTTTACTCCCAAATGAAACTCCATATCGAATCATCTTCAATCCTCAACCCTGCACAATCTGGCTTCCAGACCAACCATAGTACAGTCAATGCTCTAGCCAAAGTTACCAATGAATGGATCACAGCCATGGACTCCAAGAAAGTTGCTGGTGCAGTATTTTTAGATCTCAGCAAAGCATTCGACACTGTCGACCACAATCTGTTAGTCTCAAGCCTAATAAAAGTAGGCGCCACCCCTCTTGCTGACCAGTGGTTTACCAGCTACCTATCTGGAAGGACCCAGAAAGTAAAAGCTGGTGGCCTCTTTCCTGCATCCCTCCCACTTGCCAGGGGAGTCCTGCAAGGCTCCATATTAGGTCCCATCCTCTTCTCCCTGTACATCAATAACCTTGACGCACATATATCCCAGTCCCATCTGCATTTCTTTGCTGATGATACTGTACTGTATACCTCAGACCCTACACTGGCTGAAGTGAGGAAAGTACTCCAAGCCAACTTTTCACAACTAGAAATCAACCTAATCAATGCCAAACTACTCCCCAATGCCAAGAAAATGATCTTTGCCCCAAACACCACCTCCACTTCCCTTGCAAACACTCACAAAGAATTCATCACTACCTCCCTAGGTGAACCCCTTGAAATCACCTCCAAATTCAAATATCTTGTTATGTGGCTAGACAACAAGCTTTCCTTTCATGACCACCTTGACGATCTGGTGAAGAGGCGAAAAATTAGGCTAGGTTTCTTCTTCCATAACAAGTCCCTCTTTCCATTGGATATCAGAACTAGGCTGGTCCAGGCCACTTTCTTGCCGCTACTCGACTATGGAGATCTAATCTATTCCTCCACAGTGGCCTCAGGACTCAACAAACTAGACTTCCTCTACCAACGCACCATATGGTTCATGACAAACCTACCCAACTGAACCCACCATTGCGATTTGTGCCTAGCCACTGGCTGGACATTACTCTCAACTAGACATACACTTCTTGCTGGTATCTGGACTCTTAGGCTACTCCTGAACAAGCTCCCGAACTATCTCACAACCCTTTTCCATATTTCCCAAAGTGCCTACTCGCTTAGGAAAAATTACCTCCTCCTCCTCCTCGATGTACCGAGAACTCGCACCTCACTCTGCAAGCAGGCCATATTGAGTGTACTCCCAACTGTCTGGAACCAGCTCCAAGGCGTACTGAAGCTTCTCGGTACTGTCCCTGTCAGCCTATATAAAAGGTTGACTGCAGCAAAAATAAAAGATACATGCAGCTACTTCTAAATTCTAGCTCACTGCTCTGACCCTAGCCCACTGCTTCCTCTTACTTACCTAGAAATGAGTTGCCTTAATACTCCGAAACAAGCACTTTGTACCTTTTTTCTGTACTTGTATTTTTCTGTGTCACTGTCATTTCTATGCAAGATGTTAATGCTTGCCCATAATTCTGTACTTGAATTTGTACTGTTTTTTTTTTATTATGCAATCCGTAACTACCTGTCTGTGTCAAAGGACCTCCTTGTGAATGAGCTTGCTCAATGGAGTTTTCCTACAATAAGCTTGAACTTGAACTTTGCAGGTGTGAGAATATTTTCCATATCCCACTCCTGCCCATCACGTATCCTATATATATATATATATATATAGAGAGAGAGAGAGAGAGATAAATAGATATACATAGGTGAGAATTAGGCCCAATGACCCTAAGGCACACCCTGATGCCTGTTGGTATGGTGTGTGGAGGGTATTGGGTGGGAGTGGGGTGGTAGGGTCGGTAACCCTAACACTGAATTTCCAGGCTTTTGTTGCTGTACTGTCAACCCTAACTGATGCATTAATGGAGGTTTTTTTGCAATGAATTTCCTTTCTTTTTGAAATAGTATAATAGTATCCTTGTTTTGCTGTGGAAGCGCAAGGTATCCCGCAAAGTTATGTGCGTGTGTAGAATAAATTCAACAAACACATGTAATACGGGAATTTTCAGGAATTTTTTCACCCTAGTTTCAACATGGCCTTTTGGGGACCCCACTTCATGAACACTGGCACTGACATTTCATCAATTGGTCCTAAAAGGTGATTTTGCACAGTGACCGTGCTATTCTGCGCCACAGGGGTGAAAACAGGTTTTGGGCAGGATGTAAAAAATGACAGGTGTGTAATGTTCATGAGAAAGTGTGAAAAATAGCAATGTTGAAAATCTGTAGCAAAAATATGAAAAATTGGTGAAGTTACAAGTGTGCGTAGAAACTCTGCAATGCACGTTCGTAACGTGGTCATTTTTTGATTTTTTTAACCAAATTTTCAACACGGGCTTTTTGGGACATTCCCTCATGAACAGTGGCACTGTGACTTTGATACTCTGTCCTGAAAGTTAATTTCGCACTGCAAGCATGCCAGTCTGCACCACAGGTGTAAAAATAAATTTTAGACAGGATGTGAAAAATTACAGCTGTACTGTTCATGAGTAGGTGTGAAAGAATGTTAATGTTAAAAATCTGGACTGAAAATATTAAAAATTAGCAAAGTAATGAGTTTGCGTACCAACTGCGCAATGCACGCTCATCAAGCGGTAATTTTTTGGACTTGTTGCACCAGCTTTTTAACATAAGCTTTTTGAGACCTCCCCTCATGAACACTGGCACTGTCATTTCATTAATCAGTTCTGAAAGGTGATTCAGCGCAGCGACCGCAAAATCACCTTACGAGTCTGAGTAACGACATGACAGTGCAAGTGTTCATGAGGTGGCATTCCAAAAAGGCCACGTTGAAAATGTGGTGCAAAAAAAAGTCCAAACATTGACCAGGATATCAACATACGTTCAAAACACCATAGACTGCCATTTTACGGCACTTATCTTTATCCTTCAGTTCACGGTTTGGCTTTGAAGAGTGCAGATGTGTCCCAGTACAGAGAAGATCGCAACCGCCGACCTCCGAAGATAAGTATTAGTAAGGGGGTAAAGGGAGGTGGTGTTCAGAGGGAGGGTGGGGATGGGGGAGGGAATGGGGAATGGGGAGACAATGAGGACCGTTTTCTTCATTCCGGGGGGAAAAAAAGATGTTGGGATGGTTTTCTTTATTTCAGATTATGTCCCACAGTAGTGGGGTGGAGGACAGAACTGGGGACACTGGGAGTGGCTCCCCAGTGTCCCATAGTGCTGGGTGGGGGAGACAGAACTGGGAACACTGGGAGTGGGCTCTCCAGTGTCCCATACTGGCACAGGGAGGCTACTGCTGACACGGGGATTGGGCACCCCGTTGTCGGCAACTACAAATATAAAATAACTTTTTGGGGGACACTGAGAGTGGGTTCCCCAGTGTCCCAAAGTAGGTTGGGGGGTAGGGTATATCTGGGGATACTGGGAGTGGGTTACCCAGTGTCCCACAATGATGGGGGGTGGATTTCTGATACAGACTCGCACAGTACTCCAGGCATGGGGATTGGGCACCCTGCTGCCGGGACTTCTAATTTTATAAATGTTATGATTCCTCTGCCCCCTTTCCCTTAAATGCTGTAAAAAAGGGGTAAAACTTTTTATTTCTGGGTAAACACCAACAGGTGTTTACCTAAACAGGGGCCGAGGATCACAATTTTAGAGGCAGAATTTTAAAATAATGCTTAGAAAAGGTGTTGAACTTTTCACAGGGGCCAATTGCTTTTGTTTTTTTGTTTTGCTTTGAGATTTGCCAAAGGGATAGTGAAAGGAACTCTCAATTTGTGAAAGTATGGCGGCACACTGCCGTGCTTTACATTCGCAAATTGTAACAGTACAGACACAAAAATGTACAAAACACATTCTGAGCATTATTTAAAAATGTGATGCCAGGATCATGTTCTTAGGGCCCCGTTTAGGTAAATACAACAGTTGGTGTTTAACAAGGGGCATGGTATTTTGAATGAGAACTTTTTTTTTTTCACCAATACCGAAAACAAGATGGTGGCTGCATGACAGTACTGAGGGCATTTGTGACAGAAAAAAGTGCTTTTGCGAAAGTACAGAGTGCTTTTGCACAAAACATATATATTTTTCCCATAGGCTATAATGGGAAAATTAATATTTTAATAACTTTTGACCAATTAATATTTGTTCACCAAACCTTCGAAAGGCACTTCCCTGACATAGTCTCCATATACCGTGAAAATTTCAGACCAGACTGACAAACCATTCGGGCTATGGAGACAAGCAAAGAATTCACAAAAGTTGAGGATTTTCCACACTTTTTGATGCTCCGCAGCTCTACAACTGCAAATTCGACCGGAATGAAAATTTCCAGATCTAGAGGTCTATGGTACGACACTGTGCATCTACTCTGAAAATGTCAGACCAAAATTCCAAATGATGTGGCCACAGTGCGATGAGGAATAAACAGCCAAAAAAGGCAAAAAAAAAAGCGACTTTTACATTTTTTTCACGCTATGCAGCATGAAATCTACAAATCCAATCAAAACGAAACTTGATACATCAAGAGACCTGCCCCACAGAACAGCGCATACCAAATTTCATCAAATCCGTTGAACAGTTGCAAAGTTATTAAAGTGCAAAATTTGAGGTTTAACATTAAACTGCCTACTCAACCCTAACTATAGTGGTTTTACCGCACCACTATAATATACATACATATATACACATATAGATAGATATATATAGATATATATATATATATATATATATACACACACACATATATATATATATATATATATATATATATAGAGAGAGAGAGAGAGATTATATGTGTATATATATATATATATATATATATATATATATAGCTATAGATATATATATAATAGCGGCGCAGCTGCACCCATATAGTTAGGGTTGAGTAGGCAGTTCAATGTTAAACTGAAAATTTTGCACTTTAATAACTTGTCAACCATTCAATGTATTTGCACAACATTTGGTATGTACCTTCCTATGGGAAAGATCTCTTGATGCAGCAAGTTACATTCCGGTCAGATATGCAGTTTCTGAGTTACAGAGAGATAAAAAAACATGTTTTCACTAATTGACTTTGCCAGGATTTTTCTTTGAACCTGCCTACAGCCCAGACGGTTTGGTTTTTTGGTCTGAAATTTTCAGGTCAGAAAGTGGCTAACTCACAGATGTGCCTTTTGCTAGTCTGGTGAAAAAAAAATAAGCTGTTTTAAGTTATTGCAATTTAAAAATTTTGAAAAAATTGTTTCTGAGCATGCTCAGTAAGCACTAAAATATAGCTGTATGATACAAATGAGGAATACTACTTCATATAAGAAAATTCCTCTTTCATATGGCTTCCATCTTGTTTTCAGTTTTAACTGAAAAATTCAAATTTGGACACCCCCAAAACGATGATTTGGGGAGGAACCAACACATGTATTTTATTTATTTTAGTTGTTTAACCAGGATTAGCACACTAAGCTGAAAGCTTTTTTACAGGAGTGACCTGGGAACACAGAGAAGTTAAGTGACTTGCTCAGGGTCACACAGTATGCAAGTGGAAGCTGTGGGATTCAAACCCAGGTCTGGTCTGCTGGATGTCACCAGATTTGTAGCTCAGAGCCTTAAACCACTGCGCTATACTGCCTGCCTAAAATAAATAAATAAATAAAATAAAATAAATAAATAAATAAAATATCCTACTTCATGGTAAGATCCTACTTCATGAGCCAAAAATACCAAATATTTATTTTAAAATAAATATTTCTGACATCATCAGGATGACCAATCCCAGTGTTGGCACAAGACCCTTCCCCGCCAGTGTGGGACACTGGGGAGCCCACTCCTATTGTCCCCAACAGAAGAAAACTGTTCAGTACATTTCTGACAATGGGGTGCCCAATCACCATGTTGGCAGTATCCCCCTCAAAGGTGGGACACTGGGGAGCCCACTCCCAGGTGCCCAATCCCTGTGTTGGCAGTAGCGCCTTCCCCCCAGGATGGGAAACTGTGGAGCCAACTCCCAGTGTCCCCAGTTATATCATACCCCACCAATATTGTGGGACACAAGGGAGCCCACCTGAAATGCTTATTTATATAAAGTATACCTGAAAAAAACAAAAACAGTCCCCGGATGTCTTTTTATTATTTTTTTTTAATCCTGTAAAAAAGAAAACAGTCATGTCCCCCATACCTCCTCCCCCATCCTGACCCTCCCACTGAGCAACCCACCACCCCACACACCCCCACTTGCCCTATACTTACCACCAGAGATCGCCTTCTGTCATCTTCTGTGGACCAAGACACATCTACAATCTTCAAAGCCAAACCACGAACTGAAGAGTCGAGGTAAGTACCCTATAATGGTTGTCAATGGTGTTTTGAAGTTGTGTTGATATCTCAGCCATTTCTTGGTATTTTTTCACCAAATTTTCAACTTGGGCTTCTTGGAACCCCACCTCATGAAAGCTATCACTGTTGTTTCATTAATCAGGCCTGTAAGGTGATTTGACGGTCGCTGTGTGAAATCACATTTTGGGACTGAGTAATGAAATGACAGTGTCAGTGTTCATGCCCAAAAAGTCCATGTTAAAAATCTGGTGCAAAAATACCAAAAAAACTGCTGAGTTGCATGCAGTCATTGAAATATTTCTACACACACTTGTAACACTTGCAATTTTTTATATTTTTACTCCAAATTTTCAACATTGCCAGTTTTTCACACCACCGCATGAACAGTACAGATGTCATTTTTCACATCCTGCCCAAAATGTGTTTTCACATTTGTGGCACAGAATAGCACTGTCGCTGCACGAAATCACCTTTTGGGACTGATGAACGAAATGACAGTGCTAGTGTTCATGAAGTGGGGTTCCAAAAAGGCCATGTTGAAAATTTGGTGAAAAAATTTCCTAAAAATGCCCATTACATGCTTCCATTGAATTTATTCTACGCGTGCACATAACTGTAGTACTTTTCAATGTTTTGAACCAAAATTTTCAATATAGCCATTTTTTCACACCACCTCATAAACAATACAGCTGTCATTTTTCACATTCTGCCCAAAATCTGTTTTCAGACCTGTGGTGCAGAATGGCATTGCAGTTGTGCATAATTACATTTTGCCTTGCATTTCACAATTTCTCTATACCAGGGTACATGTGGTGGGGTAATAGATGGCTATGCTTACAATTTGGTCACTGTTGTTTGGCACATGGAGGGCCCTGCACTTGCACACCTACATACATGTGCGCGTATCTACGAAGGGACTGGAGTACAGGGTCCAAAGGACCCTTTGCTCCCACAGTAAAAATAAGGATATTATTATGCTATCTCAAAAAGTAAGAAAATTCATTGCAAAAAAACTCCGTTAATGCATCAGTTAGGGTTCCTATTACATAAACAAAAGTATGGAAATTCAGTGTTAGGATTTTCAACCCTACCACCCCACCCCAAGCCCCACCATCCACATACCAACAGGTGTCGGAGTGTTCCTTGGGGTCACTGGCCCTCTCACCCCATTCTCCTATACTGTACCATCTCAGCTTCCTTATACATGGAATGGAGTGATAGTTAGGGTCAATGACCTCAAGGCATACCCGATGTCTGTTGGTATGTGGAGGGCGGGTGTGGTGGTAGGGTTGGAAACCCTAACACAGAATTTCCATACTTTTGCTGCTGTAATAGGAACCCTAACTGATGCATTAATGGAGTTTTTTTGCAATGAATTTCCTTACATATATATATATTAGAGGCAAAAAACTCTGTTTAATGCATTAGTTAGGGTTGTTCCACAGCGACAAAAGTGAGAAACTTTGCTGTTAGGATTGAAAACCCTAACTCCGAATTCACCCCCCAGCACCACACACACAGAGACACACACGCACACATGCAAGTATGGGAGAGGACCAAGTCAACACAACCAATGACAGACATCCAGCAGCAGGTGACAGAAATAACAAACAATTGTCTAAATGTACTATGAGACATCCCCACCCACCTGACCAGGTACTGCATGCTCAGTGGAGATCAACAGCAAAACTGAGGCCATGTACACCAAATGTACACATCCCTGATTGCAGCTGCACACAACGTACCACACTTAGTAGTTGCATGGCCTTACCTACCGATGCCCCACACCAGACCACACCACATTTGGTGGGCCACCTGAGCAATAAAGTTGAGCAAAACCAAGGAGTTGTACAGGTATAATATGTCTGATTATAGCAAGGGTTTGAGAAATGCAGCTTTCTAATTGACTGTAAACATTGTAACAGCCTTATGTTTAGCTTTTATTAAGATACATGTAGAGCCTAACCATATGATGAACATGGTTTAATGTTGTTTAAAAAAACAGTTTTATTATGATAGCAATAAGCCACTCCTAGGTATTATGTTAATGGTCAGTTTATCACTGTCTAGCGACATGTGGCACTCGGCTATGCCTCATTCAACATTAAACCTCTACAGGGTGATTAAGGCACATCTTTGGGCTGTTGGCTGTCTTCCCTCCAAATTTCAGGAAAAAAGACCAAACCATTATTTTGCAGCAGGGTGCCAAAGGATTCCTGTAATGCGTCGGGCACCGTAATGTTATCCTATGGGAAAAAACGTCAACTTTGGAGTGCCGTAACTTTGCCACCATGTAATATTTTTTCACCAAAACACTGAAAGGCACATCTGTGAGATGTTGACTGCGTTCCTTCTAAATTTCAGCCCAAAACTCCTAACGGTTCTTTGCAGTGCAATGCCTAAGAATTGCTGTCACTTTCCACAGACTAGAAAACTACTGTCGCAATTTCAAAAGTTTTATAAAAAGTTCGACACTTTTGAGCACGAAATAATTTGTGAAAGTACTTTTCCAGAAATTTGAAAACATATTTCTGGGGTGTTTTACCCCAAAATAAAGACATGGCTAGCATCCTCAGGGTCCGACTAGGTGAATACAAAAATAATTACGTTGCTAGAGGGTCCCAAATTTAAATGCCAAGCATTTTTCTGATCACCAACTGAAAACAAAATGGTGGATTTGCGAAAGTAACAGGGCCATTTGCGAAAGTAAAAATGCATTTGCGACATTGTCGAACTTTTTGTTAACTTTTCACATTGACTTGCAATGGGAAATTGTTTTTTGAATAACTTTTGAACCGTTTAATATTTTTTCACCAAATCTTCGAAAGGCACATTGGGGACCCTGGCGGCACATTCCCTGAAGATTTCAGGCCAGTCGCACAAACCGTGTGACCTGTATACGCGACCGTAGACTTCCAGAAAAAGCGTAAACATGCGCACAGATCACGCTTAATAACTCCGCAGTCATGTATCCAACTGGTACAAAACTTGGCAGATCCCAAGGCCTATGGTTCTTGATAATGTATTCCAAATTTCAGGTAAATCAGTCAAACGGTTGCAAAGTTATTAAGGTGCAAAATTTTGGGGTTTAACATAGAAATGACTCCTCAACCCTAACTATGGTAGCACTACTGTGCTATCATAATATATATATATATATAGCCATACACAACTAGGTTGTGGTCCCATCTTGATTCTGTTATGACATTATAGGACCTCTCAAGCTTCATTCTCAAGGTCACTATGATGTCATAACAGACCCTTAAAGGGAGCACAGCCTTACAGTGTATGGTGGATCATGATTATCAACAGAAATTGGAGGGTGGACAAGATGGCCGATGGCAGCAGCAGCCTGGTGTAAGTGCTCCAGATGATACACATGATCTGCGGGAGAAACAGCATTGCGAGTACTGCTCTTTAAGTTTGTGTTTGAGTTCCGACTACCCTTTGCTTTATTTCTTCGGTTTCGAGTGGAAAATTTGGTTAGATGGATTCACGGAGGAGCAAGGTGGGGTCTGTGTTGGAGTTTATTTCCCCAAGGTCAGGCCTGCTTGAGCAGTGGATTCTTCCAGTCAAGCCCAGCCCGGAGAGTGATGGTGGAGCTGCAAATAGCTCACCGACCGCCCCGCAGGCTGCCGACAAGATGTGTTCCATCACCCCACAAAAAGTGTCTGCAGAGGCAGTTGAATTGAGCAAGCAGCAGAATATTCATTCGAGTTATCACCAGAGACAGAGCAAGTTTCTCCAACAATCCCCCCCCATTTGAGGCTGGTGTGTACATGCTTGAAAAGCTGGGAACAATGCTAGATAAGATATTAGCATGGACAGAACAGAGTGATTATCGTTTTGAGGCAATATTAAAGAAAACAGAATTTACAAGCCTAAATGAACACAGTTAAGACTGTGTCGGAGGCAACAAAGAGAATTGTCCTACAGAATTCAACAGAAATTGATAAACATGCAGCTAAAATGATGTCGGTGGAAGCAAACTGTGCGAGCCTCATGAAGGATAATTATAACATAAATAGAAAGCTGGAAAACGCAGAAAATTTATTATGTTACAGAAATATTCGCATTCTAGGGGTTCCAGACCAGATGGTTATTAATTTTGATTCTACAAGAGACTTGGTAAAAGACATACTGATTAAAACTTTTGATTTGCCCCAGGAGAATCCTCCCCTAATCACAAATGCATTTCGGGTTACTAGACACGAAAGAAAGAACTCAGCTCTACAAAAATCTACAATCCTCACTACTTTTGGTTTTGATTCAGATCGAGACTATATTTTCAAGTTGGCCAGGCTTAGGGCGGCTCTGGAATATAACGGACACAAATATTATATATACCCTGATTTCTGCTTTGCTACGCAACAGCGCAGAAGAAGATTTTTGACCTGTCACCAACCAGTGCACAATTCTCTCTGTTACCACCAGCAAAGGTGAACATTGTTAAAGATGGCAAGACACACATATTTTTTGATGAGGACCAGATTTCTTCTTACCTCTGGACACTTATTCATCCCAGGAGATGGTGGAGTCCCCTACCTCATCAGAACATGAAAGTTTGGAGAATTTGGAAAGATGGATTTGTAAATATTTTAATTTTGCTTGATGGGACTGATCTGATGGATTAATATGTTTAGTTTAAATATATATAGGGGCTGTAGATGGGAATGCATCTGATATTACAGGACAAATTAATAAGGAAAGTTAAGCTATATAAAGCTATTGCCGATTGGTTTGGTCGCATTTTTTTGCTCTATATTCTTTTGCTTTATCCCCCACCACCCCATTCTGGACTGAATTGGGCTAGATCTATCTTTTATGTTTAAGGTATGCACTAAGCATATTCTTTTTCAGGTTTATTGTTTATTATGTGTATTTTTTTTTTTATTTTTATTTTCTATTTATCTCCTTGCTGTGGCACATTCCGGCTTGGGGCATCCAGCCGCTGGCTCTGCCTGCCCGGAGAGCTGGGTAGCTCAGACTGCACCCAGGAGGATTCGGGACAGCCATCATGCCATCCTGCTGGAGGGCCCCCTCTGCCTCTACCAGCCAGGACAGCCCCAGGCCCTCCCTGACAAGACTCCACCAAAGTCCTCCGGGTGGCTCGGAGTGCAGCCATCAAGCTGCACGGTTACGCCCAGCCATTTTCCTCCTCTTTTTACTGCCCCTGAAGTGCGGACGTGCAATGATGTCCAGGCACAATGTACTGAAGTCCGCCACGCTCCCCCCTCCATTGTTACCAATGCTGGTAGTACCCCCGGACATCCCAAGGGGCCGCCACAGCGTGGTAAAGTTCCCCAGCCCACCCCAGGACCAGGAGAGCAGTCTATAGATGCTCTATCCCAGTCCTTCTCTTCCAACCCCCGGTGGCCCAGGATCGTTCCTGAACCCGGATCACTGGCATAGTGTGAGGTGGGGCATCCAGCGCCTCAACCCTCAGCGCCACCGGTCTGGGCTATTATGTGTATTTAAATGTAGAAATTGATACGATTATGTGTTTGTACAGATGGTGAGTGTGCATATTATTTGTAAACATAAATGTTGAAAATAATAAAAAATCTTTTATGATAAAAAATAACTTGGTTACTGGAATCCATTTATTGTGCTGCACTGGCTGCATCATGATGTTGTTGTGCTGCACTAGCTACGTCACTAGTACAGCATAATGACATAGAACATCTTCACGCATGTGCAATGAAGCGGGCTGCTGTGGTGAGAGCCCATGAAGTGAATGGCACTGGAAGGAACCGCACCACTCTAAGTTATTTTTTAAGTTCTGAGGAGACATTTTTTGGACAGAAGAGCAAAGTAATAGTTGCCCATACACTATCAAAGGTTGTGTATGGGCAATCATACACATACAAGGAAGTTTTCCATTCTCGAGGTTTCTGTGAAAACAAGACCTCGCGAGTTGCACTCTCATGGTCTCTTGTTACCATGGAAACCTCTCAATTGGGAAAATATTCTTGTTGTATAAGATTGCTCATACACAATCCTTTATATTGTGTATGGTTGCCTATACAATATTCTGACAGGGAGTATTTTGAAAGGCTGAAACTTAGAATTCCAACACTCAGGATCCTGAGACCAGCAGACCGACAGTGCTATGCGCCCAACTGCCAGAATTCTGACAGTGGAGCACGACAGGAAGGGACTTCCCGACAATGGATCTGACAAGAAGGGAATCCCAACAGTGGAAATTCACACCATTCCCGAGTCACATCAGGCTTGGAAGATGTATATTTAGAAACCGGGGTGTGTGGGGGGGGCAGAGACCCCCACATGGGGGGTTGTGGGGGGTGATGCACCCCACATAAACGTGAGGAAAAACAGTGCTGGATGTGCGAGTGCTTCTGTCAGGATTTTGGGGTTGGGCTGTGAACACTGTCAGTATCCTGTCTGTCAGGATGGCATACTCGGTGTTCTCAGTGTCGGGATTTGACTGTCAGTGTTTCATAGTGGATCCTTCTGACATCCATACATTATTCTCTACATTAAATATTGTTTACTTCAGGAATAAGGGCTGAGGATTTTATTTATTTTATTTACAGCTTTGGTAACTGGGTGAATACAGTGCATCACATGACCCTTTTACAGGCATTACAGGGACACAGGACACTAAGACAGTTCAATACATTATATGTAAAACAAAATATAAACAATAAATAAACATCGACTACCTACAATGTTAAGTGGACAATTTCACCCAAACAAAAAGAATACTATAAATAATAAAACCTACATTGTACTTACAAAAATATAAAACATAATTTTAAAAATAATGACAGCAAACTACACTGAGCAGATGTTGTTTATATTGTACTGTGAAGTGTGATGGAATTCTAGCCTGCCTGATTTCTGGTATTATGAAATGGGTAGTTAATTTCTTGCATCCTTTTCTGCAAGCAGGTTCAGAAGCCACACAGTTTAGGAAAAGAAACCCATGACTTCAGACTTTTTCTGGCAGCCAGGACACAGCGCTCTCACATACCAATCCCTCCTAGATTTTTTTTTTCATTCTGGTAGCCATCTTGTTATGGTACTCCTCTGCATTTACAATCATTTACTACCTCATACACAGATGTACACATGCAAAACTTATTACCTCATGCACATACGTGCACATGCAATAAAAAAATTTCAAACCCTCCTCCCATCTCTTTATTATACAGTTATAGCATACAGTATATACTGTTATTATAATACAATTGGTGCCATATTATGCGGACACGTTTACTTCAGACAATTGCTTTCCACCATCAAAATCCCTGCCCCAAAAACATTTCCCACAGCCACAATGTAAAAACATATGATTAATGCGGACTATGCACGCTGCGTACCACGGACTCGAAAATATGGCGGCAGCGTCTTTTTTCTACTGCACAGCCCATTAACACCTGACTTGATAGTGCTTGCTGGTGGTATGTTTAAGTATGTGATAATACAGCACATTAGACACATTATAAATGTGTCACTAACGCTTACCACTCATTTCGCACTCTTTCACCCTCTTCTCATAATCTGTCTGTCACTGTAGCCAGGTGCTGTGTTATGGCTTCCTCACAACATTCAGGAACCTTTAAAAAGTTAGTTGCTTTAGCAAATTGAGACAAATCCCCCACACACACACGCCTCCTTCAGATTCCCTCCACAATTGAAAGCCCCGGAAAATAAAGGCTTACTTCTCACTGCTTCTCTCTGCTTACTAAGCACACTACATCACTATTACTGAGTGACACTATAAACAAGGCTATACTCATAAAAAAACACTGCTATGCATTTCGGAAGCACTATGCAAATAGCTCATGTGATGCACTCATGTGTAAACTCCCATTTTGGTTCATGTCGTCAACTGCGGACACCACTTTTGGCAGACATGCTGTAATATAGTGACACCAATCAGTCCACCCTAAGTTGCATACACTGTAACTGGCTTTCCCTTTTTCCCATAGGGAAACCATGGTGTTAGTTGCCTTAATAAAGGAGTGTTTATTATGGCAAACACGCGCACGGTTTCCCATTCCCCTTGGGGTTAGATGCTTTCACAAACCCTTTGAGCTTCTCTCTCAGGGGTTTATGTAGCATCTAACCCCTGGGGCATGTATAAACTTCTCATTACACACACCACCCCATACTTTATCCTATATATATTATACTGTATACTGTTTGTTATACTGTACTGTTGATTTGTCTTGGCCTGTTGAGCTGTCAGACACTGGTGCAGATCCTTCTAAAATGACCCCTACCCTTGCTGCAGTCTAGGAGATATCAATGTATTTCCCTCTCTAGTGAATCCCCGAGTTTCCCTTCAATGATAAAGCAGACTTAGTGATTCTCTATCCTCAGGACCATTTAAACCACCACCACACAAAAATATCAGTGCTGGCCAGAGTATCTAAAGGGAAAGGCTACTGCACCACTTTCACTTTTTAGCCGCTGTTCTGTTTCCACTATGAAACACGTCCCTCCAGGATCACACCTACTGTATCTCCTGCTACTTCACTGACACTCACACAGGAATAACTGATTCAGAGAAGGCACCCAAATCAGTAGACATAATTAACTGTTGCCTAAGGATTTAAAATAAATACAGTATATAAAATAACTCCAATACTTATACTAGGAGTAAACGGGCCTCAGATGCATCCAGCCACACTGTACTTACCGAGTGCAGCAGACCAACACTTGTCTCCAATGAGCATAGAAACATGGCACATACAAAACATATACTGAAGTAGAAAAATCTCTTCTAAGGGCAACCATCTTTTATTTCATGTACACGTACATAGCTTTGTTAGGGATGGGGGGGTGAGGTAGGTAAAGTAACTGGCTACCTGAGCAATAAATTACAAACTCACTCCCTCACCCACCAAACTGTTTTTTTTATACCTGTTGGGTGTGGCAGAGATGTGGGAGGGAGGAATTGGAGAGGTCAGGGACACAAACGTCAACCTCAATGTTCCCTCTTAAAAAAACATGGTCTAAACCACGACTACTTTTTCTCTTTTTTTGTTATTTTCACAACAAAAAAGGGAAACAAACACAGTTAATGTTCCTTTTCTATTTTTTGTTTATAACCCATTTTATAAGCACAATAAGACACTTCAGGTGTGCGTTTCTAACCGTAAACCACACTTTGAGTTAGCTGAACCACTCAGTACAAGCACCTTGTGCATCAAAGTGCAAGTGAGCCTGCAGTTTACAAACAGAAGGACACACCCTGTCATATCTTATTACTAATGAATGCATCCCAAGTTTTAGTTATTAAAAAGGCAAAAGATTGTTGACCCACTGTAGCCCTGAATAATGGTGATACCAGTGTTAGTACATCAGAAGATCTTAAACTTTTCTCACTACTTAGAATCATAACAATATCAAATATTGGTCCTTCTTAACTTTTCCTAATAATTTTGTAAATCAAAATCACTAAGCAAAAATAATCGCTTTCCATTAAAGGTAACCACCTCAAGATTCACCCCAGACCGGGCACGCTGTATAGAAACAGAGCCAGTATCCTTCTCCATTCCCATTGAGAGTTAGTCACAAATATCATTCTCCCTTTCTTTGTCTACGATGACATTGTCTACATCACCACTCCCAAGTCCACCCTTGTCCAACTGTACCCCCTCTTTCACTCTTTCTGCCATTTTGCCTTGGACTGTCCCCCTTGTATACACCACTGCTCTCTCTACTTCTCCCTCTCCTGCCCTCCCTTCCCTCGATGCCAGAATCTCAACCACTGTCCCAGCTTCACCTCTAAATTCTGACTTGTCTTTCCCCAACCTTTCTACCCTCCTTCCCCCCCTTCCCCCTACCCTCTCTAGAACACTACTTCCCATTCCCTCGCTTTCCACTCCAGGAAAACGTCTGTGGGCCAAGCTGTCTTCTTGTATCATTTTCCTAAGTTCTTGTCCTCTCTTCCCCTGTCTATCCACTCAGCCCCATCCTTCTTCTCCCTGAGGTTCCTTTTTGTGACTTTACTACCCACTCTTGTAACTGTTTTTCATCCCCCTCCTCTCCTGCAACTGTTTCTCATCCCTGACCCCATGTTTAAGGCTCCCCATGTTGCTGATGTCCCCTTGCCCTCCCCCTCAGCCTTGAGTAATGGCCACTTCAATACCATGAGAATAACTGCCAAGCTCCAGAACTTCTTTTGTTGGAGCCATTCATGATTAGTCAGTCATCAAGCAATCCAGAGCCTGGCCCTCATGATCTGCCAGACTTTCACTAAAAACAAATCCCTACAGCTAAGGTCCTCAAAACACTGAAGGGTTTCAGTCCAAACAAGAGTGATAGTACTGATTCCCTTGACCCAATGCATCTTTGCCTTGTGGTGCATCATATGTGCACCCCAGGTACCATGCTGTTAAATGTCTCCCTCACCTCGGCTAAGAGGCCTACTGTCTGGAAATGTTCCAGAGTTGTGCGCTTACACAAAGGAGGGGTCAAACTGGAGATGAATAAATACAGACCCATTTCGATCCTTCCTTCTCTCTCCAGTGTTCTGGAAAAGTACATTTAGTCCCAGCTGACAGAGCATCTCATGTTGTATGATCTGCTGCTCTCTCCCATGCAATAGGCTTCTGTAAGGGGCATTTCACCATAGCTATATTGCTCAGAGTCACATAAGATCTCCAAACAGCCATGGATAATGGTTTCCTCACTGGGGCCATATTTGTGGACCTCTCCAAGACCTTCAGCTTACTTGATCATGCCAAACTCTTGCTCAAGACCCTAGGCCTCAACCAACCCACCACCAAATGATCCAAAAACTAGCTGAGTAACAAAACCCAGCAAATGTCCATACAAGGCATTAATTCACACCTTCCAGTCTTAAATCTTGGGGTTCCTTAAGGCTCAAACCATGGCTCTCCATTGTTCTGCATTTTTGTTAACAGCCTCCTGAAGAACAGTGGAAGGTGTCAACTACTGTACATACGTATACAAATGACACCATACTCCACTATAGTGCAGTGGCAATGTCCAGGGAGAATTCAGTACTCCTATCTGATCTCAACACAGTCTCCTCCAGGATCATCAACAACTGCCTAGCCCTTAATGCAACCAAAACCAAGTCTATGGTGTTTAGATCCCAGAACTTGCTAACTCGTTTAGCAAATACACTTGTAATCATAATATCAGTTGGCAACACTACTGAGCAAGTTAACATATTCAGACATCTAGGAATCAGGCTTGGTTATCATTTACATACAGTAGGCACATTGATTATATCTAAACAGTTGTAGGGCCTGAGCTCAACTTTCTCTACTGTTTTTTTTTAATCCCTGCTCCCCAGATTGCCTTTTTGGGCTGCCTCCAACCCCCAGCACCATCATCTGCCTTCTCCCAGACTTACCTCTTGACTCCTTGTTCCTCCTTTGCTTGCCCCCCCCAGGGTGGGGCCGACAAAGGTGGACCATGTCCCTGCAGAAGGTCATGCGCAGTCTGGAGCCAAAGTGCCAAGCTTGGTGATGCAGGGCCTGTGGCATGAGAGCAGCATCATTCTGCCAGTTGTAGATTCTTTCTTTGTTTTCTTTCCTGCCCTTGGGATGCCAACCAGTCATGAGCTGCATGACACATGCACACACCAGATGTATGTCATGTGTCCAGCTCGGTCAGTGTCACTTCTCCTTGACTTGAGCCCCCTGCTTTCACCACCACATGTAGACACCCATGTGGTGGTTGTGAGGCATCAGCTTCAACCTCCACCCCAGAGGAAAACAGTGTCCTCTGGGATGCTTGAACCCCCTCCCCCCCAAGCAGCCCATGATGACTCAAGCTCGCTCCTGAACTTGGGTCACCAGTGTCGAGAGCAGTAGTGTTACCACTGTACTGATGGGCCTGCTTTTCTCTACTGGTTTAAATGATGTTTTAGTGCTCGTGAGAGGAAACATATCGTTTCCCATACCCTTCTCTCTTTTACTGACTATGGAGACATCACATATTGCTGCTGCCTCTGGATCATTTGTATAACAAGTTGTGTAGGCTCATCCTCCTGTTGGTAGTCTACCCATCATCTTCTGCAGTATTGCCAGTGTAATTGGACAGTTCTACAAGCAGGCATGCCTACCACTGGTTCTCTTTGTTGCACAGCTTTGCACAAGGAAAAGTCCCTGATTATCTCCTAGCCCACCTCACACAGTCAAGCAGTGCTTACTTATTCACTCTGTTCAACAGCAGCACTTATCTTCTCAAATCCCAGGATGACGCTGGCAGTATAGCCTAGAGGTTAGAGTAACAAGCCTGCATTGCAACTTCCACTTGCATACTGTGGGACTCTAAGCAAGTCACTTAACTTCCTTGGTGCTCCTGGGTCATCCCTGAAAACTGGCACTTGTGCCTAGTGGGCCTTACTTGGTTACAAAAGAATTTTAAAAAAAGTGAATATGATAGACAGGCCTTTGCATTTTCAGCACCAGACACCTGGAATAAACTTCCACTCCAGCTGAGGAATGCTTCTAGCTAGCAAGTGTTCAAGTCTAGAGTTTCCAGCCCCCTTGGAATGGTCTGTATTTTGTTCTGGTCTAGTATCCCAGCCCCCCTCCCGACCATGATTAAGTTGCGAACCAGTACTCTTAAACTTGATTTGTTGCAACCCTAGATTGTTTGTTCTGATGACCGTTTCAATATATTTACCTTTCTAGTTTTTCCCCTGTGTATGTGTTAGCCTGCATGTAACTATTCCTGATGGACTATGTTAACCTGTTGACTGCTGCTGTCCTCCCCGGGACCCCATGAAAATCAGATGCTGTATCTCATCCTGATTGGAGTAATTTTAAATATCAGTAAATAAATTAAAAAAAAAACATAACTGTCACAACGCACAAACAAATACTGGGAACTTGCTTAGAAGAAAAAGCTAGAAGATGAGATGAAGTCTGAGATACAAAGATCCTGCCTTCCTACAAATGGCCTCAGTAATAGAGAATGAGTGGAACTAAATGCAGAACATTAACTGAAACTGTTTTATATGTTGCTAAATTCCCTGTGGTGACCATAGGAACTAGCAGAGTGGTGCGTATTGGAACATTTTCCAGGTACAGTATATACTAAAAGCACCATATTGGTCAGACCAACAGGTACACAGCTTTTAGTAGAGGATGCTGATAAAAAGTTTATAATATCTATTATTTGATTTTTTGCAAAAGTACTATGGTACAGGACACATATTTGGGGATTTTCTATACATCTTATTTTTTCCCCAATATGATCCAAAGGTGCAAAGTAATGTATAGAGCGAGGGAGCGCTCCTGACCAATCGGAGAGATCCTTTCCTCTGCATGTGAGACATTCTTTTTCTGTGATTAGTGTCTCACATGCAGCTGCCCTGGAAACTAGCATATTCTGGAAAGGATTTTTAAAATTTTAACATATTTTTGCTCAATCTCAAACCACCTTCAGTTCGCGGTTCTCATACCCTAATAATACGAACAAATGAACATACGAAGATAGCAGCAGAGTAGGCCAAATGGTCTATCTTGTCTGCTCGTGTTGCAGCTCACATTACAGTCTTCTTAGCTACCCCCCTCCCCTTATTTATTTTTTATTTAGCTTTTGTTTACTGGGTAAGTACACTAGACAAGTAGTATGCCTATTTTCAGGAACAACCCAGGAGAGCACAAAACATACAGTATACATACATGGCAACATTGGAGAAACAGCATGATACAGTAAAAAACAGCTATAACAACGCTTGTATAAGGGCAGAGATACTGCCACACATAGTACAGATTGTTACAGGACATAGACAGACATTAGAATCACTGAATACATATTTCATAGACCATCATGGACTCAGAGTGGACAATAGTGGACTGCAGAGTATTACATTACAGAGACTAGGAGCAGTCACATCTTGTCGTTTGTTTTAGGTGGGACCACAGGGAGGAGCGAAAGGTCCTATGGGAAGGGGCAGAGTGAACAGAGTCCGGAATGGGGTTCCAGAGCCTAGGCACAAAAGCAGCAAAGTCACGATCCCCATAAGGGTCCGAGTAGGGGAACTTTACAACTTCGCGTCTGTGACCTGAGCTGGTAGGGATGGCGTCCAGTTTTGGGAGGAGATGCGCCAGTCCCGACGGGATGCCCGTGGCAAGCACTTTCCTGGTGAAGTTTCCTACACCAAGGATCAGGAATTCCGCAGGGGGGGAGCCAGTTGAGTTTGTCATAGAGCTCACATCGGTGGGTGAGTTTGGGAGCAGCAAGTGCAAACCGACAGATATCATTATATGCCATGTTCCACCGATTAAGATGGATTTGGGGTGACCTGGCAAATAGGTGGTATCCATAACTAAGGGAGGAGAGAAGCTTATTCATCCGATGCCCGAAGGTGTCTCCCCCTCTTTTTTTTAAACTTATTATTTGTACTCCTTCCTCCTCGGCTGGGAGTGTGCCTATGATTCCCAGTCAGCCTTTGACCTCTGGTGCTCCACCGAATGCAGCTCCCATTCTCAACCTCCTTTCCTTACACACATCCCAGGTATCTACCCAGCAGGTACGGACCCCGCACACTGGGGAGTTCCTGGTGAGCCGGGCTGGGAGGGAGAATCCTTGGTGCAGCCAGTGTGGTGCCAGTAGGTCGAGGCCTCATGCACACTGGAGGATTCCCCATGTTTTCCACTTTTTTCCTCCTAGAGTTGTCATCAGTGCAAAGGTGATGTCTAGGACATCACAGCACAGGTGCCCACGCACTGCACATCTGATGTTTGCCCTGCCATCTGACACATTCTTCATGCTGCAGTGCACCACCCCCTGACCAACACCAAGGGCCGGTGCTGCAGCAGCTCTTATCCCCCACCCTCACTGAGAGAGGAGAGCTGTCCACTAGGTGCTCAGTCCTCTCCTCCCCAGCTGACCCCTGGCAACCTGAGCTCGCTCCCAACCCTGGGTCGCTGGCATGGTTCGAGGTGTGGTGTCCAGCGCCTCAACCCTCTGTGCCACCGGGCCAGCTGGTGTCTTCCCCTCATTTCCCATATCATTTTTATTTTCCCCCGACCTGTACCTTGCCCATGTACCTGTCCCATCCTTCCTTGAAGCTTCCCATTGAATCCAAAGAAATTAGATACTCTGGCAACTCATTCCAGGGAGACACCACCTTTCTGTGAATTAATGTTTTCTAAATTCTCTTCTGTACCTACCTCCACCCAGCTTCAGACTGTGCCCTCTCATGGAACCTCCATCCTTTAATCTGAACAACCC
This sequence comes from Neoceratodus forsteri, assembly GCA_016271365.2. Taxonomy (NCBI): domain Eukaryota; kingdom Metazoa; phylum Chordata; order Ceratodontiformes; family Ceratodontidae; genus Neoceratodus; species Neoceratodus forsteri. Next base: position 36,634,591 of record CM057456.1, read on the forward strand.
CTCTATATTTACTCTGTTGATCCCCTTCAAGTGTTTAAAGGTGTCTATCATCCCCCCCATCTGTCCCTTCTGTCCTCCAGGGAGTACATGATCAGCTATCTGGGTCTCTCCTCGTAGGACTTTCCCCCCATGCTGCGGATCATCTTGGATACCCTCCTCTGAACTCACTCTAGGAGCATGATGTCCCTCTTTAAGTAAGGCTGCCAGAGCTGCACACAGTACTCCAAGTGTGGTCTAACCAAGGAATTGTACAATGGCAGATAACCTCCTTCCTCCTTGAAGTGATCCCCCTGGCAATGGACCTTCCTATGAACCTCAGCATTCTGTTTGCCTTCACTGATGCTTTCCTGCACTACTCTGAGTGATTCATTTTAGCATCCATCACCACCCCCAGATCCTTTTCCACCTTTGAGACTGCCAGCTGCCTCCCCCCGATGATAACTGTACTCTGGGTTTCTGGCCCCTAAATTCAGTAAACTATGCTTCCTAGCATTAAATCTCAACTGCTATGTGTGAGACCACCATTCCAGTGTTACTAGGTCCTCCTGGATAGTCCTTCTCCCCATCTCACTATCCACCACTGCTCCTAGTTTGGAGTCATCAGCAAACAAGCATATTTTGTTCCCAACTCCCCCAGCAATGTCTGCTATAAAGGCGTTAAACAGGAGTGGACCCAAGACAGACCCTTGAGGAACCCCACTAATGACCCTTCTACCACCACCCACTGCAGTCTATTACTCAGCCAGTTCCCAATCCAATTGACCATCTTTACCCCCAACCCTAAGTTCCTCAGTTTTCCTAACAGGCTGCTATGTAGTACAGAGTGGAACACCTTGCTGAAATCCAGATATAGGACATCAACCGGGCGCCCACCATCCAGAGATTTTGTCACCCAGCCAAAAAATTCAACTAGGTTAATCTGACAAGATTTCCCCTTGATGAACTTGTGTTGCTGGAAATCATGCAAGCTGTTTATCTCCAGGAACTCCGACAGCCTCTCCTTCAGGATGATCTCCAGGAGTTTCCCCACTATGGAGGTTAGGCTGACCAGTCTGTAATTCCCCGGTTCATCCTGAGGACCACTCTTATGGAGGGGCACAATGTGTGCTGTCCTCCAGTCCAGAGCTACACATCCCAATTAAAGGGAGGAATTGAATAATTTCATCAGAGGTGTCACCAGGATATCCACCAGCTCCCTCAAGACTCTGGGGTGTATACCGTCCGTGCCTGGGGACTTGTCCATTCTTAAGGCCTTAAGGGCCTCCCACACTCTGCTCACCTGGATCTCCCCATCTGTTAGTACCCTCCCATCCTTAATATCAGTCTTACCTCCCCCTGAGGTATGGGCCCTTCCAATTCCCTAATAACGACAGAGCAGAAGTATTCGTTTAGTACCTCAGCCTGCTCTACTACTCCCTCTGCCACAATCTTTTTTCAACCAGGTGATCTGCTTCACACCTTTTCCTCTCTCCCCTATGTATCAAAAAAAATCCTTCTCCCCCTCACCGATCCCCTGCGCCAGCTTACATTCTTTGGAGGCCTTGACTGTTCTTACCATCCTACTGACCTCTCTTGATATCCTATGGTATTTCTCCTTGCCATGCTCCCCCTCAGGTCCACTTGAATTTTTGGAAGGCTACCCACTTCTCACTAACTTTCCCCTGCAGCTCCCTATTCCACAAACTGGGTTTCCAGGACCTAGATTTCTTATAGTGGGTCTTAGTGCAACCATAAGGGTGGTCTCTGTGGCAGTATTAACATACAGACTATATCTCCTTAAAAAATAGCAACTATTTATATCCTAGTGATTATCCCCAATAAATAATAGAAAAAAGTAGGTTTCTGTCTCAGCATTTTACAAACACAATAGCACATTACAGGCAGGCAATATAGAGCTTCGTCTCATGTCTTCTTAGCACACAGAGGTGTACAGTCTGCCCCTGGAGTTTGCATTAAATAAGCAATAACACACAAGAGGCTGCAGGTTTTAATGTATTATAAATGGGGATCTGGACAATTCTGGCTTCTCATTTCTCTGGCCCTTGTTTCATGGTGCTGCATTAACCTAGCACTTAGCCCTTCTCAAATGACAAGATAGGGCTACATTAATTGAGAATACAACCTATCAGGGTCAAAAGGTCAATGTTTAGTTTCATTTCGTTTTTATTTTTTGTACTTGTTGGCTGATAAGCAATATTGCTCATTTTCACAAGTGTCAAGTTTTAAGACATTCAGTATCAGTACAACAAATGCATACAATTGTTAACATACAATATTTAAGGCTGTAATTATTCACGGGGTGCATGGATTTCAAGATTACCGTGAAATTTTCCAGTTTTCTCATTGACATGAAATTGTCTGCCCCCATGAAAATCCCAAATAAATGGTGGCTTTTACATTGCCCAGCTGCCAGTGTGCCTTACTCCCAGACGTCTGCTCCGCTGCGCCTTTCACTTCACACCACCCTCTGTTGTGAAACCTCCTTATCCCCCTTCCAGTGCAGTTCATTGCTGCCCCATAGAGCTCTCTCTTCTGATGTAATTGCTAACGTTCTCAGTTGGTGGTGTAAAAATGAACCCTTCCACACACTTGCACTCCAAAACCATCTCCACCTGCTTTACAGCCATCTGCCCTGCTGTCCGCTTTTTCGGACCCATGACCCCAACAATCACCTCCCAAACCCACGCACACACCCCATGTAAAACATCACACAAACACCCACAACAACAAAATCCTCTCCACATACAACAAGTGTACCTTATTCAATCAAAAACAAAGCATGAACTGTTACAAAAAACTATCTGTCCTTATTACACATTACATGTACTGTGCACATATATAAACAAACTAAACATAGACTAAGTAACTGAAACTTAACTGTCTGGTAAATACACCACATACAAAACTGCAAACGCTATGTTCAACCACTAAAGTCATGTCAAACAAAACCTTTTGTTCAGCCACAAATTAATCAGAAAAACAGCAAAATACAGAGTAGCCTTTCAAATAATGAAACACCATTCAGAAACCTTTTGTTGTAAAGAAATCATGAGAAACCATTTCAACCAAATAAAGAGCACCTGTAAATAAGTGCAATTTGCAAAATTAACAAAGAAACAAATGTAAAAAACCCAGTGTACCACAAAAAAATTACAAAATAAATACATAAATACATACATACATACACACAAAGTTGCCAGCAGATCAGCCCTAATGGTCTATCACATCTGCCTGAGATGCAGCTCACTCTTTAGTTACTGCTGCTGCTCCCCCTCCCTTTTTGACCCCTTACTCCCAATCCCACCAGAACTCTCCTTCTGTTCTCTTTCCTACCACCCGGTACCATGCCCCTGTACTGTCCCACCTTTTCTTCAACCCTCCTACAGTTTCCATCCTTGTCAGCTTCTCTGGAAGCACATTTCAGGGTGCCACCACCCTCTCTGTGAAGTAAAGTCTCCTCACCTCCCCTCTGTACCTTCCCGCTACAAGTTTTAGACTATGGCATCTCGTAGTCCCCTCCCCCTTTAATTTGAGCAGACCTTCTATTTTTACCCTATTGATCCCTTTTAGATATTTGAAGGCCTCTATCATATCTCCCCTGCCCCTTCTTTCCTCCAGGGAGGACATATCCAGCTCATTAAATCTGTCTTAATAGGACATTTCCCCCAGACAACGGATCATCTTTGTTGCTCTTCTCTGGACTCTCTCCAGCAGAGTGACATCTCTCTTTAGATGACGGTGCCAGAACTGCATGCAATATTCCACATGCAGCCTCACCAGTGAATTGTACAGGGGGAGTATAACCTTCCTGCTCCTGGAAGTAATCCCTCTAGTGATATACCCAAGCATTTGATTTGCTTTTGCAGCTGCTCTCCTGCACTGCTATGAATTGTTCAGTTATCACCCCCAGATCTTCTTCCATCTTTGAGACATTCAGCCATTCTCTCCCCAAATGGTAGCTATACCCTGGGTTCCTAACACCTAAATGCAATACAAAGGATACAGCAAGTAGCAATCATTGGAAAACAAGCAAGTTACATGAGGTTACAACAGGATTACATGAAATTAACATTTTTTATTTATTTGTTTATTTATTACATATCTCGGAACTAGAATACCTATGTTTTCAGAGACTCATTTGCATAGGTCTGCATCAGAATATAAAACAGCGCACGTACATACATAAAATATACAGAAGAAAGAAAAAGAAAGAAAAAAAGAAATAGAAAGATTTTCAGGGGGCAGTAGTAACAAGCATACATGTTGCAAGGAGTGAGTAGAAGTTTATATCGGTAGATAAAAAGTGAGCAAAACCAGTTGTTAAACAAAATACCATAAAGTAAGGGACACTAACGGGGACTACAGGCCTGGGGGGGCAGCCAGAGGCAGCTTTGTCCATTATGATGAGAGTCAGCCTGGGGTAGGCTTCATTTGAAATAGATGAGCTTTGGTCTTTCGATAGGATGAGTCGGGGAGGGAATGGAGGGCAGGGGGCTAGGCTAGGGGGGAGACTTGAGAGGGGCAGAGGATAGGTACGAGGGTCAGAGAAGAGGGGTGAGAGGTAATGGGGCAGGCAAAAGGGCTTAGTCAGGGGTTACGCAGGACAATAAATTGACTGGGCAAAAGAAAAGTAATAATGTTGGAAAACCTCAGATGTCTGGTCTTTGTTTGGCTACCAGTGTTTACTGCAGTGGTTTGTGTGGGAGTTCCAGAGGGAGGGAACGGGTAAGAGTGTGTGGGCTGATGAGCAAGAAGTCAAATGAGCAGAGAGCAGTAAATGGATTTGATAATTTCAACAAAAGAATTTAAAAAGCAGCTTGACTGATTCTCCCTGGACCACAAATTTCATTGAACTGGTGGTACCACTGCTGAAAGTATACTCCGGGGTTGATTATGGTTGAAACATAGAAACAGAATTTGATGGCAGATAAGGACTGCTTGGCCCACCTAGTCTGCCCATTTTCCTACCTAACAGATAAGCTGCAGATCCTAGTTAACCAACAGCTTACTTCCTCCTACCCCCCACTAGGACTGCCTTATGCCTGTCCCATGCATTCTTGAATTCCCCACTGTTCTTGACTCCACGACCTCCTCAGGGAGGCTGTTCCATGCATCCACAACCCTCTCTGTGAAAAATACTTCTCACATTACCTCTGAGCCTTTTCCCTCTATCTTCAAATTGTGCCCTTTGTTCTTGCACATCTCTTTTTGGAAGATGCTACCCTTGAACTTTGTTTATTCCCTTGAGGTACTTGAAAGTTTCTATCATGTCCCTCTCTCCTTCTTTCCTCAAGGGTATACATATTAAGCTCCTTTAGTCTTTTCGTATGTCTTCTGGTGCAGACCCTGCACCATTTTGATTGCCCTCCTCTGGACAGCCTCCACTCTGTCTATGTCTTTCTGGAGATGGGGTCTCCAGAACTGCACACAGTACTGATGGGGTCTCACCAACTGTCTGTACAGAGGGATAACAACTTCCTGTTTTCTACTACTGATGCCTCTTCCTATGCATCCCAGTATCCCCCCAGCCTTCCTTACTGCCTTCTCACATTGCTTGCCCACCTTTAGGTCATCTGATATAATTACCCCCAGGTCCCTTTCTATTTTTACTGTTGTCAGTATCTCACCCCCCCATTGTGTACGCTTCCCCTGGGTTTTTGTTTCCCCTGTGCATTACCTTTCACTTCTTTGTATTGAATCTGAGCTGACATACATGTGATCATTCCTCCAACCTTGCCAAGTCCCTTCTCATCCTTTCCACTCCATCTTGTGTATCAACCCTGTTGCAGATCTTTGTGTCATCTGCAAAGAGACATACTTTTCCTTCCAGTTCCTCTGCAATGTCACTTATAAAGACATTAAAAAGGACCGGTCCTGGTATTGAACACTGCGGTACCTCGCTAGTAACCCTCCTTTCTTCACTGTGTACTCCATTTACTATTACCCCTTGTGTCCTGTTGTCTAGCCAATTTTTTATCCAGGCTACCACCTTGGGACCCACTCCAAGGCTGGCTATCTTGTGTATTAATCTTTGTGTGGGACTGTATCAAATGCCTTGCTAAAATCTAGGTAGGCATGTCCACAGCCCTCCCTGGTCTACTACTTTGGTCACCCAGTCAAAGAAATCTATTAGATTCGTCTGGACACGACCTTCCCCATCGTGGAATCCATGCTGCCTTGGGTCCTGTGCCCCACTGGCCTCTAGGTACTCAACAATTCTTTCCTTCAGAAGTGATTCCATCATTTTCCCTACCACTGAGGTAAAACTAACTGGTCTGTAGTTTCCAGCCTCTGTCCTGCTCCCACTTTTGTGAAGAGGAATCACATCTGCCTTCCACCAGTCCTCGGGTACCACCCCATCCTCCCATGATTTGTTAAAGAGAGTAGTCAGCGGTGTCACTAGTTCTATCCTTAGTTCTTTTAGAATTCTTGGGTGAATCCATCAGGCCCATTGCTTTGTCCACCTTCAATTTTATTAGTTCTTTCAGAACCCTTTCTTCTGTAAATGGACTGGTATCGACCCCGTTTCAGAGTGTTTCTCTTGTTTGGTTTAGGTAACTCCCCTCTTCCTTTTGTGAATACTGAGCAGAAATATTCATTCAGTATCCCTGCTTTTTCACTGTCACCCTCTACCCACATTCCCTCCCCTTTATTAAGCTTCAGTATCCCTCCTTTGGTCTTTCTTCGCTCCCTAATGTACCTATAAAATGTCTTATCACCCTTCTTAACAGAATTGGCTATCCTTTCCTCAGTTTGGGCCTTTGCTATTCTGACTGCCTTCCCAACCTCTTTCTGCTTTAACTGATAAAGTTCTCTGTCCTGCTCCTTCTGTGTTTCTTTATATTTCCTGAATGCCGTCCTTTTCTCCTTAACCTTCGCTGCCACCTCTTTTGAGAACCATAGCATTTTTTTCCTTCGTTGTGTTTTATTGATTTGCTTTACACAAAGGCTTGTTGCCTCTGTGATGGCTGTTTTGATCACTTTAGCAAGTGAGTGCCACGATTTAAAAAACAGTTGGCTGCTATTTCAAAAAACAGACATTCTGATGTAGCACCCAGAAGCCTCTGGCTTCCTAAAGTTCAACAGGCTTGAAAGAGCTAACCTATACAGCCCCTTGGGTGACTGGTCAACTGGTTTTTATTTGTTTATTTATCAAGTCTAGGATTACAAATACCTTTGAGCCTTGGCTCTTTTACAAAGGTTCCAAGTCAGAGAAATACAAATTATGGGGAACATCAAGACAGGCATTACAACAATGTGGACATTGCAAACAGAGTACAGATTAATACAATTCAAGGGTAGTATTGTAAGCAAGGCAGCCAGTGGCATTTGTCAAAGAAAATAGACAACAGATAAGAAGTGCCAGAGTCATAGGGAGAGGGAAGAGGGGAGGGGGGGAGAAGTAATGTAGGAAGGGTGGGGAGAGGGTGAAAAGTGCAGCATTGGGTATACCAAGATGTGAGGGTAGAATCCAGTGAGGAGGAGAGGGAAGGGGAGGACCACTAGAGCAGGCAGGGAATGGAGAAACAAGGTTAAGTTGGGCAGTCACAGGAGCTGTTGGTAGTGAGATAGTCCTGGAGCCTAGTTTTAAACATACCAATTGTTGGGGCAGAGGAGATGGTGGGTCTGAGGCCATTGAACCAAAGTGGTTTGCCTCAGGATTCCAAAGAGGAGCGGGCCAGCTGGGGGTAGCTGGAGAGTTCTTAACAGTTACATATAAAAACATAGAAAGATACTTTGACGGCCAATAAGGACCACTTGGCCCACCCAGTCTGCTCATTTCCCAACCTATTGGATAAGCTAGTTAATCAGCAGCCCACTTCTTCCTACTCCCCACCAGAATTGCCTTCTGTCTGTTCCATGCATTCTTGAGTTCCCCCACTGTTTTTGACCCCACAACCTCCTCTGGAAGGCTATTCCATGTGTCCAACACACTCTCCATGAAAAAATATTTCCCCACGTTGCCCCTGAACTGTCCCCCTTCTATCTTCAGAATGTGCCCCCTTGTTCTTGCACATCTCTTTTTCTGAAAGATGCTACCCTCATAGACTTTGTTGATTCCCTTGAGGTACTTGAAAGTTTCTATCATATCCCCCCTCTCCCTCCTTTCCTCGAAGGTATACATATTAAGCTCCTTTAGTCTCACTTCATATGGCTTCTGGTGCAAACCCTGCACCATTTTAGTTGCCCTCCTTTGGACTGCCTCCATCCTGTCCATGTTCTTGCAGAGATGGGGTCTCCAGAACTGCACACAGTATTCCAGATGGGGTCTCACCAACTGTCTGTAAAGAGGGATAACAACTTTCTGTTTTCTACTGGTGATGCCTCTTCCTATACATCCCAGTATCCCCCCAGCCCTCCTTACTGCCTTCTCACATTGCTTGCTTACCTTTAGGTCATCTAATATGACTACCTCCAGGTCCCTTTCCATTTTTGTTGTTGTTAGTACCCCCCCCATTGTGTACTCTTCCCCTGGGTTTTGTTTCCCAGGTGCATTATTTTGCACTTCTTTGCATTGAATCTAAGCTGTCATACATTTGACCATTCCTCCAACCTTGCCAAGTCCCTTCTTATCCTTTCAACCCCCCCATGTATCAACCCTGTTGCATATTTTTGTGTCATCTGCAAAGAGGCATACTTTTCCTTCCAGTCCCTCTGCAATGTCACTTATAAAGACATTAAAAAGGGTCTGGCCTGATGGCGCAGAGGGCTGAGGCACTGGATGAACAAGCATGGGCTACTAGGGGTCAGCAGGGAAGGAGATGGATTGAGCATCCGATAGACTGCTCTCCATCTCCGAGGAAGGGGGGTGATCTGTGGTTAGTGCACGCCTGACCCCTGGAGGAGGCTGGGGCTCGGTGGTACACTGCTGTAAGAATGTGGGGCAGGAGCATGGCAGATGCTTGGCAGGGATGCATGTGGGTGTGTAAGTAAGCCAGCCACAGGTGTCATTGTCTGCCGAGCTCCTGCAAGGGGAAGAAACTAGGAAAAAGACCCTGGTGGCTGGTCATTGTAGCTTGATGGTTGTCCCCTGGTGCTCTGTCTCTGGAGGTAACACCCCGAACTGGATTCTAATTGGTGGGTGAGTAGGGGGATCCCCGCTGCCCCGCCATGGGGGGTAAGCCATGGGAGGTACAGGAGTGAGGGCCTGAAGGAGTGGAAACATTGGGATGGCAGATGAACGAGGAGCCAACCAGGGCCAGGCTGGGTATAGAGAGAAATAGCAAAAAAAAGACATTATAAAGGACCGGTCCCAGTACTGAACCTTGCGGTACCCTGCTAGTAATCCCCCTTTCTTTAGAGTGGACACTGTTTACTGTTACCCTCTGTGTCCTGTTGTCCAGTCAATTTTTTACCCAGGCTACAACCCTGGGACCCACTCCCAGGCTGGCTAATTTGTTTATTAATCTTTTGTGTGGAACTGTGTCAAATGCCTAGCTAAAGTCTAGGTAGGACATGTTCACAGCTCCTCCCTGGTCTACTACTTTGGTCACCCAGTCAAAGAAATCTATTAGATGCATCTGACACGACCTTCCCACTGTGAATCCATGCTGCCTTGGGTCATGTTCCCCGCTGGCCTCTAGGTACTCAACAATTCTTTCTTTCAGACGTGATTCCGTCATTTTCCCTGCCACTGAGGTCAAACTAACAGGTCTGTAGTTTCCTGCCTTTGCCTTGCTCCCTCTTTTGTGAAGGGGATCACATCTGCACTCCTTCAGTCCTTAGGTACCACACTATCCTCCCATGATTTGTTAAAAAGGGTAGTCAGTGGTGTCACTAGTTCTCCCCTTAGTTCTTTTAGAATTCTGGGGTGAATCCCATCAGGGTCCATTGCTTTGTACACCTTCAGTTTTAGGAGTTCTTTCAGAACCCTTTCCTCTCTGAATGGACTGGTATCGACCCCCTATCCAGAGTGCATCTATTGATTGGATTAGGTACCTCCCCCCCTTCTTTTGTGAATACTGAGCAGAAGTATTTGTTTAGTATCCCTGCTTTTTCACTGTCACCCTCTGCCTACCCACCCTCCCCTTTATTAAACCTCACTACCCCTTCCTCAGTCTTTTTTCACTCCCTAATGCACCTATAAAAGGTTTTATCCCCTTCTTTTTTTTTTTTTATACTTTTTCTTTATCCTCCTTCCTACCTCTGGAGCCCCCTCCTTCCGTCCGCTCATGCCTCCCTTGCCTACCTTTGGGGATCTGCCCTAGAGTGCCCATCCTCCTCTCCTTGCACAGTGAGGTCTGTCCTGTAGGTGGTCCAGGTAGACTTAGGGCCTTCATCTAGGGCTGCGGAGGGATTTTGTTTTTCTCCCCTACGTCCCCTACCCTGGGACGTCGAGGCAGCATGGGACATCGTCCGAGTGATGGCGATGTGGCCTTGCCATGAAACACTCATGTGCGGCGATGTCCCCCCTCCCGATTCCGATAGGACAGATGGAGCCCATCCCTCTATCGTCGGGTGCTTCTCCCACCGCTATTTAGGGTGATGTAGAACAGACGAAGCATTCTTGGTTTCACCCCTGAGGAGGAGAGCATCCGCTGGGACGCTCGATCCTCCCTCCCCCCCATGACCCCCGGCCACCCGAGTCCATTCCCGAACCTGGGTCACCGGCGCAGCGCGAGGTGTGGTGTCTAGCGCCTCAGCCCTCAGCTCCACCGGGCCAGCTTATCCCCCTTCTTAACCGAGTTGGCTATCTTTTCCTTGATTTGAGCCTTTGCTATTCTGATTGCCTTCCCGACTTCCTTCTGCTTTAGCTAGTACAGTTCTCTGTCCTGCCCCTTCTACGTTTCCTTATACTTCCTGAATGCTATCCTTTTCTCCCTAACCTTCCCCGTCACCTCTTTTGAGAATCATAGTGCTTTTTTCCTTCATTTTGATTTATTTATTTGCTTCACACAAAGGCTTGTTACCTCTGTGATGGCAATTTTGGTGTTTCCCCATTGTTCCTCCACCCCTCCTTCTTGCCCGTTTGCTAGTGCTTTTCTGAGACATTCCCATTTTGACAAAGTCAGCCCTCCTAAAGTCCAGTACCTTCACTTTTGTATGGCTTGACTCTATGGCTGTGTTTATTGTGAACCACACTGTTTGGTGGTCACTTGTTCCCAGATGGCTACCCACTTCTAACTTTGGGGAGCTGGAGGGAGTTGCCTGCCAGCAAGAGGCACCTGCTATTCCCTCTATGTGTTCTTGTTTCCAGAAGTGCTAACCATACTAAAGAAAATCCTTAGGAATCATAACAGCAGCCATCATCCGAAGAGACCCTATAGAGTGAAGCCCCCACCACCACCACCACCCAGAGAGCTAAAACATTCCTGAGGGAAAGAGTTCCAGAGGAAAGAACTAGAACCTTAAAGGACAAATAAACAAGAATTAGGGGGTGGAATGGGAACTGGAAACGCTCCTGTGGATGTATAGAATAAGGCTCACTGAGGATTTACATGATGTCAGTATTTTACCTGAGATATCAGCAATTTTCATGGTTTCATCACTAATAGAAAGTTCCCCCAGATATAGAACAAGAGCGTAGTCTCCGATTCTGAGCTGCAGCTCGACTCACAAAATGGTGTGAGCGTGCTATATGTGATGATATCATCATGGCGGAGTTCTGCACGCTTCTTTGTGGAAACCTGGGCACTGTTTTTAAATGTTTTATGTTGGATCTGTATGTGGTTCTCCGTCGTATGTATCGATCACTTAACCAGTACATCAGGCGTCTGATGCACAAGCAAAGTAATCGATATATGATGAACCACATGCAAAACAATATAAAAGCTGAAAAGCGACAATATATTCAACAGAAGAAGGGATGGCCGCCATGATGACATCATCGCGTATGCACGCCCACCCATTTTGTGAGGCTTGAGCTGCGGTCAGAATCAGAGACAATCGCCGTTTTTATTTACATTTGGGGGAACTTTTCATTAGTGACGAAACCATGAAAAATTGCTGATCTTCAGGTAAATACTGGCATCATGTAAATCAGTAGCCCTTATTCTACACATCCACAGGAGCGTTTCCAGTTTCATTCGCCCCCCTAATTCCTTGTTTATTTGTCCTTTAATTTCTAGTGTGGAAAGTAAGTTCTCAGTGTGAAGAAAGTTATACAAATGTGATTGGCTGTGAGACACCTGTAATCGGATATGAGAGCCTAACATGGACTTTGATCAATGTGCCCTGTACCATCTGGATTGTCTACATCCCCAAAATTAACTATGGATTCTGAAATTGTCTGGAAAAGGACTTCTCCAGCTATAGATTATAAATTCCTCTTTATGGGGACTAAGAGACTGAACTGATGGACTTTGTGTGCCAAAACCTCCCCGTATTGTGATTAGCACCAAGTGCTAATAATAAGCTGTTTAATTACATGGGTCCCTGGTTAGATTTTATTGGGTTATGGACCCTCAATTGTTGTTGGGAATTGTTCTGCTGCTAACCCCCTTGCCTTGAGGCCTTGCACTGGATCCAAAATCATCCAACAGCCTGGGAAGTTACCCCTGTTCCTGAAGGCCAAGTAAGTAGTATAAGTGGCTGTGTGCTCCCCTCATGCCATCAAATACCCCTAGACCAGGCAGCCAGACTGAGTTAGCAGAAGGATAGGTTTGCTAAACAGCCAGGCTAGCACTGGTACTTGTTCTCCCTGTTGATTGTGCTGAAACAAAAGTGTCGGTGTCAGTATACCTCAGTTAATCAGAGAACAATACAATCTCTACCCATTTTATTAACTATATTACCATACTGTAGCTGCCATACTCCTGACCATTCCTTCAACCTTGCCAAGTCCCTTCTCATCCTTTCCACGCCTCCTTGTGTATCAACCCTGTTGCAGATCGTTGTGTCATCTGCAAAGAGGCATACTTTTCCTTCCAGTCCCTCTGCAATGTCACTTATAAAGACAATAAAAAGGACTGGACCCAGTACTGAACCTTGCAGTACCCCACTAGTCACCCCTCTTTCTTCAGAGTGGACTCCATTTACAATTACCTTCTGTGTCCTGTTGTCCAGCCAATGTTTTACCCAGGCTACCACCCTGGGACCCACTCCCAGGCTGGTTAATTTGACTATTAATCTTTTGTGTGGGACTGTGTCAAATGCCTTGCTAAAGTCTAGGTAGGCCATGTCCACAGCTCCTCCCTGGTCTACTACTTTGGTCACCCAGTTAAAGAACTCAATTAGATTCGTCTGACATGAACTTCCCGCTGTGAACCCATGCTGCTTTGGGTCCTGTGCCCCACTGGCCTGTAGGTACTCAACAATTCTTTCCTTCTGAAATGATTCCATCACTTTCCCTACCACAAAGGTCAAACTGACAGGTCTATAGTTTCCTGCCTCTGTCTTGGTCCCACTTTTGTGAAGGGGAATCACATCTGCCTTCCTCCAGTCCTCAGGTACCACACCATCCTCCCATGATTTGTTAAAAAGGGTAGTCAGTGGTGTCACTAGTTCTCTGCTTAATTCTTTTAGAATTCTGGGGTGAATTCCATCTGGCCCCATTGCTTTGTCCACCTTCAGTTTTAGGAGTTCTTTCAGAACTCTTTCTTCTGTGAAAGGACTGGGATCGACCCCCTATCCAGAGTGCTTCTGTTAATTGGATTAGGCACCTCCCCCACCTCCTCTTTTGTGAATACTGAACAGAAGTATTCATTCAGTATCTCTGCTTTTTCGCTGTCCCTCTCTGACCACCCACCGTCCATTCTATTCAGCCTCACTATCCCTCCCTTTGTCTTTCTACTCTCCCTGATATACCTATAAAAGGTTTTATCCCCCTTCTTAACCAAGTTGGCTATCTTTTCCTTAGTTTGGGCCTTTGCTATTCTGACCACCCTCCCTGCTTCCTTCTGCCTTAACTGGTACAGTTCTCTGTCCTGCTCCTTCTGTGTTTCCTTACACTTCCTAAATGCTATCTTTTCTCCCTAACCTTCACCGCCACCTCTTTGAGAACCATAGTGGCTTTTTCTTTCATTTTGATTTGTTTATCTGCTTCACACAAAGGCTTTTTGCCTCTGTGATGGCAGTTTTGATATTTCCCCATTGTTGCGCCACCCCTCCTTCTAGCCTGTTTGCTAGTGCTTTTCTAAGGCACTCTCCCATCTTGCCAAAGTCAGCCTTCCTGAAGTCCAGAACCCTCACTTTTGTATGTCTTGACTCTGTAGCTGAGTTTATCATGAACCACACTGTTTGGTGGTCACTTGTTCCCAAATGGCTACCCACTTCTAGATCTGAGATCCTCTCACTGTCCCCATTTGAGAGTACAAGGTCTAAGATTACTCCCTCATGAGTAGGTTCCAAAACTAGCTGTCTGAGGGATGCCACCTGAAGGGCATCAAGAATGGCCCTGCTTTTGGATGTGGCTGCAGCAAAGGTGCTCCAGTTAACATCTGGCATATTAAGGTCTCCCATCAATAGTATCTCTCCTTTCTCTGCCATCCTAAGTATGCCTTCTATCATATCCTTGTTCATTCCCTCCCCATGACGTGGGGGTCTGTATACAACCCCTATGCGGATTGTGATGCCATTTGGGGGTAGTCATATCAGATGACCTAAAGGTGAGCAAGCAATGTGAAAGGGAAGTAAGCAGGGCTGGTGGGATACTGGGATGCATAGGGAGAGGCATCACCAGTAGAAAACAGGAAGTTATTATCCCTCTGTACAGACAGCTGGTGAGACCCCATCTGGAGTACTGCGTGCAGTTCTGGAGACCCAATCTCTGCAAAGACATAGACAGGATGGAGGCAGTCCAGAGGAGGGCAACTAAAATGGTGCAGGGTCTGCACCAGAAGACATATCAAGAGAGACTTAAGGATCTTAATATGCATAGCCTAGAGGAGAGGAGGGAGAGGGGGGACATGATAGAAACTTTCAAATACCTCAGGAGAATCAACAAAGTCCAAGAGGGTAGCATCTTTCAGAAAAAGAGGTGTGCAAGAACAAGGGGGCACAATCTGAAGCTAGAGGGAGGACAGCTCAGAGGTAATGTGAGGAAGTATTTTTTCACAGAGAGGGTTGTGGATTCATGGAACAGCCTTCCTGAGGAGGTTGTGGAGTCAAAAACAGTTGTGGAATTCAAGAATGCATGGGACAGACATAAGGCAATTCTCAGGGGTGGAGGGTGGAAGAAGTAGGCTGTTGGTTAGCTAGGATCTGCAGCTTATCCATTAGGTAGGGAAATGGGCAGTCTAGGTGGGCCAAGCGGTCCTTATCTGCCATCAAATTCTATGTTTCTATGTTTCTATTTCCAGTCTCTAAGGTGACCCACAGTGCCTCCTCTCCTCCCTGTTTACTCTTTTGTTCAGTTGCTTTTATGCCTTTCCTTACATAGAGAGCAACTCTGCCCCCTCTTCTCCCCTCCCCTCCCTGTCTCTCCTGTAGGTTGTATACCCTGGTATGTTAACATCCCAGTCATGGTTCTCTATGTACCATCTTTCTGTGACTGCTACGATATCCAGGCATCCCTCTTCCATCAAGGCCACCAGTTCAGGGAGCTTGTTGCCCAGACTATGGACATTGGTACTCATTACCCTCCATTTCTTGATGGCCTTACCCCTTTTGCCCCATTCCTGTCCTTATTTCATTTGTCACTTTCTCCATTTACCCCAGCACTTCTCCCTATCAACATCATTCACAGAAAGGGGAGGAGACAGTGCAGTGTCCGAGGCCAGGGTGATGGCTGGAGAGAGGCTCAGAGGTATGCCATCTTAGCAGCTGGATGTAGGGATCTCTGAAATGCTTCCATTAGGGTGGACTAAGAGGCAACTTGTCTGAATGGCTCATTTATGTCCAATGAGCCAGGTGTGTGCAGTTCTGAAACAGGCTTCCACTTGGGACTGGAGGTTTGGTCACTCTGCAGATGAGGGTGGCATCAGATCCTAACATCAGACATGGGTTGTCTAGTGCATTTGGCATCTGGCATGGCCATGAAATGGACCAAGCCTCAGATTTCCTGGCCCTGAGAATATTTTCAGTGGAAGTTGAACCAGTGAGACAGTTTAAAGGGTTCCTGGTGGGGGGATGGCATCCCACAGTGTTTGGCCCTTCTAGGAGTACTGCCTGATGGCCTCTTGGGCCTGAGGAGGATGCAGAGAAGCTGGACTTCAGGAAGAATGGTTGGGGGATGAGTTACAGAAGGCCTGAGCCACCAATAAGTGTAGCAGGAGGAAGCAGTGGTGAGACTGAAGACTGGAGCAGTCAGTTGAGTCAGGAGAAATTCTCCAGGCAACAGTTAGGACTATGTCTCTAAGAATGTGGGGATGGTCCCCAAAGATAAAGTACCATCTGGGGACTTGTAACCACATGAGAGGAAATACCCTGGGAGGGTGAGCAATGTGGTGCCACAGTAGAAGTAAGGTTTTGTCAGGTTTCAACACTGCCAAGAAGGTAGGAGGTATCAGAAGTTCATAGGATTAGCTAGGTTGCAGTTGTAGGGTACCAAATGCTGGACTACCTCTTGTTACCAATAATCTTTCTGGGTGCCTTGTTGCAATGTGCCAAGTTTGTGAGCATATCATTAGAAGATCACCCTTTATTCCATAATTCTAATTGGGAAATTAAGATTTCAATGCAGGAGTTTGGGCGAGACCAAGGAAGCTGGCATTGTTAATCAACCAGTGGCCACATTTCCTCACTAAATTGCCATTATAATTTTAAAAAAATGAACAGAAAGGTGCCGCCCATAGAATATAGTGGACCACGTCCCCGTGCTCTCCCTAGCATCACATCATAACTTGGTAGAGCGCATGGGTAGCACCAGAAACCAGGAAGTCCTTGGGACCCAGTTTTCTGGATTTTACGAGGGTTGCAACTTCTTTACTACTGAATTATTTGGGGCAAGAGTCACATGAGTAGATGTCCTATGAAGAAATGCACCCATATATCGGGTGGAGGGGCCGAGGCTGGTAAGTCTGTTTAAAAAGTATATCGATATACTTTGTTGTTATGGAAAAAGTACATTGACAACATTTATTTTATAAAAAAGCACTTATGTCATACATATATATATATATATATATATATATATATATATATATATTTCCATAAAATCATTACATTCATTAAAACCTCATAGCGTTTATTTGCATATGAAACATTCATCATAATTAAAGTGTCCACATTCAATCTTTCATTGAATTCCGTCCAACTACTCTTCCTTCATTCTGTTCTGGCTTGTTTTCTTGGGGCCCGGATGTCCAGCCCGGCACCCCATACCATTCCACTTTCTTTAGCCTTCTTTAGTTTCCTAGGCCTGGATGCAGTGACCAGACCCCTAGGACTTCTATGTCCTCCTCTCCCATCCCCCCTTTACTCCACATCCGGGTGCTACTAACCCCAACCCGTGTTGCCTTACCCCCTCCCCCCAAACCTGCCCCTCCTTTCTCCTAAGTTTTCCCCCTTACCCCTTTTCTCCCCTTCCACTAGCCTGTCTCCAGTTTGCATTGGAAGATGGGGCTCCCCCCACCCCACAGGCTAAGGCCTCAACCCCCTGTAATCCCACCTACTCACTAGCTCCTGGAAAGGCATCAAGAAAAATGCCATCCCCACCTCGGGCAAGTGGACCCCATCTGATCTTTACAGCACTGGTGTGTGAAAGGCTATGTTCTTGTGCTTCACATATATCCCACCCATCTCTGCAATCAACCCTGCTACCCTCCTATTCAGCCACTTCTGGGTCTTCTCCACAGATTTAACATCCCTGGCATGTCTCCACACCCTCCTGGAGATCACCTCTGACCAGGCGATCTGCACCCATGGCCACCACCCTTTAATAACCTCTAGAGCCACCCTAATGGCATGGAACAGCACCCCTCCATGGTGTCTCCCCCAGGTTGTTCCCACCCAAATGTATTACCAAGATGTCCGATATCCGCCATGTAAGTTTTAGTTCTTCCAGTAATGGCAGCAACTGGGCCCATTTCATGCCCTGGATCCCATTCCAATGCACCTGCGTCAAATTGAGGTCCCTTTGAAACTGCCTCGCGGCATTGTTGCCGTGTATTTTTTTGCCCAATAAATGAACAAGTGTCCCACTATCCAGATGTGCCTGCTCCTGCGTGAACTTGCTGGGACATAGAGAGATAAGGTTATTCACTTTCAAACATACCTCTTATAACACCCTGACCTCCACCGCCCTATGTTCTTGATTTTCTCCTCAGACCCTCCCTGGGCCACCACCCCAGATGCTGCTCCTATCATGAATGAGTGTGAGGCATACTGCATAGGATCCACGATGAAACCCAGCCCCTGTTTCAACATCACCGTGTCGGAACCATGGACCTGTCCCATCTCCCTACATCCTTTTGTATTCTGCCATGGCCTTTACTGCACATCCTTCACTCCCTATCTCCCCTCTGATTACTACCTCTGTCCCTCATCCTAGCTGGTCTGTCTTTGACCACCTAAGCAGATCACCAGGGTGTTTTCCTTGAAAGAGACATCCTCTGCCTGGAGGCCCCCTCTGTCACCTTTGTTCTGTGCTACCATCTCCCCCACCTGAACACCCCTATTGCCATTACTGCAAATATAGCCCTTAATGGGCATGCCTCTTTGGCCGATATACACATTGCCCATAGGGCTGCCATCAGCTTCACCAAGACCTCCCTGTAATGGGCTTCCTACCATTTGCCTGAGAACCTTGCCCCCTCTGCCAGCCGAGTAACATGGGTCTCACCCTTTTGGACTAATTCAACTCGGGCCACCCCCTGGATCCACATACCCACCCTATACCTGCCAGCTGTAACCCCATGGTGGAGCTTGCCATGCCTGCTTGCCATTTCTCCACCATGAACCTCATGACTTGCTCTTGGTTCCTTTGCAACCAATGTACTCATGTGGACCCTTTTGTAACTTGTAATGACTCTAACTCCTGAATCTGTGTAACCTTATGTAACCTATGTGTTGTTTGATTGTCTTATGTATCTGTATGACCTGGAACCTTTGTAAACAAGTCCCTGGCTCAAATGTATTAATCCCAATCTGAAATAAATCTCTGATTTACCTACTGAATTACTCTGCTCATACTTTTTGGCCATCTTCTTATCGACTAGGCCAAAAATGTCAACATAATCCCTCTTCCAAATTTTTTCTTTAATGGACGAGGGCACATGATCCCCCAAAGAAAAACCTGGTGGGCCCTCATAAAACTTCTTTGTCCCTTTACCTGTACTTCCCTCTTCCCCTTTGCCCCCTTCTCCTTCTGCAACTCACTAATTACCTTTTCCATATTTTCTAGCCCTTTAACCCCATGTCCCATAAAAGGTCCACTAAGTAGTCCTTCAAGTTCCCCACCTCTGACAAATCCCCTGTACCCTTACCTGTTCCTGTGTCCAGCTCCTGAGGTTCAGAAACAGGCTCTGGCTGTGGCTCTGGTCTTGGTTCAAGGGCACCACACCATGGACACTTTCTGCCCTGGCCCCTGCCCCGTGGGCCATTCAGTTTCTTCCATTTCCTGGTGGCTTCCCCCTCTTCCTCCCTCTCCTGTGCAAGGTTGATTAGCTGCTGCATCTTTCCCATCAGTGCTGCAGCCTCCTCCCTCAGCTGAGTACTAGTAGCGGGTGCTGCTGGTCTTCTGGGTGCCAATGTTCTATCCTGGCCTATTCTCTATAATATACAAAAAACAAACCATCACTGATATAGCCCACATCCCACATCCTCCCCCAAGCCACAGCTCTATCTGCCCCCCATAGCCCTCACCGAACTCTGCCCCCCACCCCTTGGGGTGTTCAAGACACCATATTCCACAAATCATGTAAAAAAACAAAAACAAATGATCATCCACCTGTCCCTGCTACTACCCTTGCCTCAAGACTGAAGGTAGCCATACTTCTGACTGGGCTGCCCATTGATAACCACCCCAAGCTTCCCTATGCCCACTCCCTGCCCCCCACCCCCCCACCGACCTCTGCACCCTCTTTGTGTGTCATCCTACACCCCCGCTTAGCAGCAGGAAGGACTGATACCTATCCCTGTTGTTACATACCTACCTGAAGCCTCTGTGCTGTTTTATTGCTATTATCTTAGCTTGGTTTATTGATTTTTATCAATAGCCCAGGCTGGATTCCCCATGCTCCGGTTCCTCCTGTTGTCCCCCCTTGGGATAGCTCCAGCAGCCATCTCTTGGCTTCCTAGGCCACCATCCTCTGGCTCGACTTCGTTTGCTGCCATGTGGCCCATGCTCAGGCCATGGTCTGTCTAGTCCCAAGATGGCCTATCCCACCCCAGGTCATGGACAGGCCCCAGGCCTAGCTCAGGCCACCACCCTTCCGCTCTTGCTCATTTCCTTTGCACCCCATCCTCCAACCCAGAACCATGCTCCCTAGTGCCCCCTAGACCCCCATTTCTCCTTACATCTGCTATTCTTCATGTGTTATCCTAATATTAAAATTTTACTTTTACTTTTTTTTTTTTTTGGATTATCTCCTCTTGCTACCCATCCTCCTGGCTTGGTGCCGCACCTCCTTGCCTGGGATTCCCCTCCCCCCATTTCCTGCCCTCCAGTCGCTTGGCCTGCAGCCAGATCCAAAAACCCCATCTGGCACGAGTGCCTCCGCTCTGCATGCCCCAGGAATGAGTAACTCTGAAGGCCTTCCCCCTACTGGACCTCTAGCCATCCTCTTCTGCGTCCTCCTTCCTCCTTCCTCCTTCAGCCCATTGTTAGATGTCCCCTAAGCTTGCCCACCAATGGCCTTTCCAGGCCCAACAGTCTGAGCCCCACCAAGCTGCCGCCCTTCGCTGTCCCCTTCCCCAGACCCAGCTGGCCGGTGGCGCCCCTTTTCCCAAAGACTGCTCCTTTGACTGCATTTTCCTGCATGTCCCCGTACTTCTCATATTATTAATTTTTTTTTCTTTCTTTTTTTTTAAAAAACAATCCCAAGAAGAAGAGTTAAGTGAAGGGGGGGTGAACACCCTGCTGACTGTTCCATGCTATGTGGTTTCTTCCAACCAATCAGGGCCCCACAGGCCCACTCGAATGATCCAGCCGTGCCCTCCTGCTGAACTGGGCATCTCTGGGTCTCACTGTTCCATCAGGCTGTGGTGCCCTGGCAATACCGTCACCCTCATCAACCTTCAGTTTTTATTATCATCAGTCTTTTTGTTTTTTCAAATGTCCTCTGACCCATCCTCTGCTTAATGTTTGACCCAGCTGCCGACCCGAAGACGGAAGAGGCCAGCCAGACAAACCACCCAGGTACACTCCATGGAACAAGAATGCAGGTATGCGCTACAGAAAATCAACCTAGGTACACGCTACTACCGGAGATGGCAGAAGGGAGGGAGGCAAGAGAGGGGAGGATGGCTTTAGATGCCATGCAGTGCCACGCCATGTGGCACCGCATCCCAAAGGCCTGCTCAGCCTTCTATCGGACCACACCACCCGCAGACCCTTCAACAGCAACCCCACACTCCGGCCTCCCCAAAAACAGACAAATCCCCCCACCACCAGCAGTGATTTACAAACCACAGTGATCTGCTCCAGTGCTCAGGGCAAAATTTACTAATCGGGGCTGCTACTACCCCTTATCACCCGGGTTCCACTCGGAGGCCTTCCACGCCTCACTGGCCTGCACCAAATAAAGAAATCTCTCAAAACCCCTACCCGCGGACCCAGACAGGAGGCTCAAGGCAAGCTACCTCGGGCCTGGCATCAGTGCCTCCTTGAACCCACCCGAAACTTGGCTGGGCTCTGGCCCCACTACAAACAAGCAGACTGCATTCTCCACATTCAAAAGGCAAATACATGATGATAAATCCTGCCCAGCTCTTCTACTAAATTCCTAATCCAGCCTAGCTGTTCTACTAAATTCCTAATCCAGCCTAGCTGTTCTACTAAATTTCTAATCCAGCCTAGCTGTTCTACTAAATTTCTAATCCAGCCTAGCTCTTCTACTAAATTTCTAATCCAGCCTAGCTGTTCTACTTAATTCCTAATCCAGCCTAGCTGTTCTGCTAAATTCCTAAACAAAACAGCATAGCCTCAGCAGGGCCTGGGCCCTGAAGCAACATACTCCCTCCTGCCACAGCCTCCCTTCTACCCCCTTCTTCTTTATGGCTCCCCCCATTCTTGTCTCTTAAGACCACCCTTATGAATCAACTAAAGCAATTATATCACAGGATAGGTCGCTTTTCTTTAGGAGCCTCTCCTCGGCAACATCACTGTGCTGTACTCGCATCTCTGGGGTGGCTACAGCTCGAACATAAACTCCATTATACCTCCCTCTACCTTACCTATAAGCTCACCCACCTTTACACTCCTCCAAGTCTATCGGATATTGTGGTGAGAAAAGCAGCCTGCCAGACTCTACGCTCCTCCTCTCTCCTCCTATTAACTGTGCCTTCTACACACCTTGTTACAAGTAGGAGATTTTTTGCCTGTGTTGCTCCCTGGGCCTGGAATTCCCTCCCTCCATCTATCCTCTCTTGAACCTCCCTCCCTCCCCAGTTTCAAAAGTTCCCTGTTCAACCACCTCTACAGCCTAGGAACATGTGCCTGCTTTGCCTAAGTAAAGCCATCCACCACAGGCTACTGGCAGTCCCTCCTGGCAAGCCTGCTACCTTGTCCAATGGTATAGCCTTGATACGAGGGGCACTCTTACATTGCTGTTGACTGTCTAACCTGTTATACATATGTTTCCTCTATACTGTGCATAATCTGCTGAGTATAACCTGCTGTATATCATGCTGTATACTATGTATATTATGGTGATCATATGATCTCCCTGTATCAGCCTTGTTCTCCTCCTTCCACTACCCTCAAATTCCCAGAAGTTTATGTTTTTGTATATAATGTATAGCATTGTATACAATGTATAGCACTGCTCTTGCAATGTACTGCACTTATGAGCATATCTTTGTATCTCTCTTTGTTATCAATGATGTTCCTGAAGAGACAGGTAATTGCTGGTGTTGCTGTAAATAGCTTTAATCTGTATTCCTTCATTCAAGTGCCTATGTATTGTATGTTCTTTGCTATGTTTATACATTTGTATTCCTCCTCCCCTTACCTTCCCCTGGGTCACCCTGAAAAAGGGACTGCATGGTCTCAGTAGGCTCACCCGGTTACCAAAATTCAAATAAAATACTAAAACCAGCGAACAGGAAGATACAATAATCACAAGTAAGTCAATTAAATATCCTCCCTCCTATCTAAACCTGCAAAAACATTGCATATACCTTATCAGCATCAACCAATATTGTTACTTACATGCACAAATCATTGCCTTCCAGATCCCCTCTGGCCCATACCTTGAATAACCCTTCCCTTACCTTACCTTAGGTCAATGTAAAAAGCCAAAATTGCCAAATGACATGCCGAGACCCACTCAATCAAAACTCACAGCAGAAAAAGGGGGGAAGCTGCCTTGTGCAAGGACTGATACAGCCCTTAAGGATCCCTTGCATGGACCCCAACCTGGCTCCTCCCCCGGGCCAATCCTGACCCACCTGAGTCCCCCCGCATCACACACCTTGGTGATGTCATCTGTGACCTCACTAGCCAGTCCCTCCCCCCTTCCTAGATACCTTTTCTTAAGGGATGCCATCTGACAATTCTGGTTGCCTTTTAGTGGCAGCCCCATTTATACCCAACCTTGTTTTGTGTCCAATCCCTGATCAACTTTTATTGTATATATCCTGAACATGAGGAACACTCCCAAGCAGAGCAGCAACACATGATGCTATAGCCTCCTTTCCTCCCACTGCATCTTGAATGGCTAGACTGTGTTGAGGGTGTTCCCACGTCCAGAAAAGATGCAGTGGGAGTTGATCAAAGAATGTAAACAAACGTATTTTGGTGTGGTAACACCAGTATGGTGGGCAGTCTGATTTTCACTTTTAAAAAGGAAAAAGGGATCAAAATCAAACTACCAGGCACATCGGCACATTCTACAGCATGTGAACAATCGTAAAATGTGTATTTTAAACAAGGGACAGTTTGAGGCCTAAAAGGGGTTGACAGTGTCCCTTCAAAGTCCAGTCATTTTTAACAACCAACTGTATTATATAGACATCGCTTGTGTGCACAACCTCGGGAGCTCCCAAAGTTGTGCACACAACCGAAAATGCACTAAACCGAAAATGGATCTTTCAAACACAGACAGAAGCGTGATTTTGTTAAAAATGACATAGGTTTAATAGTTTAAGAAATAAACATTTATACACATTAAAAAACATGATTCTTTACTGCTTAAAACTGAATTTCTGTTCAGGTTTTAATAATTTACTAACTTAATGTTATTAAGTTCAGCTTTATAAGACTGGTGTACAGTACATTACCGCTTAGAGTCCTGGCATGCCATAGAAATCAGTAATGTGCGCTTGCCATCCTGTAATCTTACTAAGAGATTCTAGCTTTTTTCAAAAGTGTAAAACCAGCTTAAATCGGAGGTTTCTCTAGTGTCCACGTAAAGTCGGATGTGTTCCATCATTGTCCAGACTTCTGCAGTTGAAGGAGGTATTACATCAGGCTCATCATTCTCGTATTCATCCACCTCTGCACCAGATTCCATCACAGTGGCACAAATCTCATCTCTGGTGAGTTCTCCACTTGCTGGTTCCTCGTTGTCCACTGGAACAAACTCAGCAAAAGTAGCGGCTGTCATTTTGGGTGGGGGTTGAACAGTTTCTATAGGCAGATCAGTGTCCTGGTCTTCTACCTGATTGGTGATTCCTGCCTTGCGAAAACAATTCTTTATTGTGTCTGTAAAGACCTGACCAGAAAGGGAGGGGGGAAGGGGGACCAGAGTAACCTCTAGAACTGTCTCATTCAGCATTAGTTAGGTAGGAATGGGCAGACAGGATGGGCCAACAGGACTTTTTCTGCCAATTCTATGTTGCTATGTCCCAGGTCAGTCCTAGAGGAAAATGAATATTTAGTATACTCAGAGTGATGCAGCATACAAGAAGGGCAATTCACAAGAAGAGCAGTGTGTAGGATCCATAAATGGATATGGAGTGAGAACAAATGTCTAAATTGTTTAGTTTCTGAGCCTATGTTTTACTGATCATGTTTGCATTATGTTACCGTACCACCCCCCCAGTTCCTTCTTATACAAAGCTGCCCTGAATGCTAGCACATCATCAGTGTAGCTTTTATTGCCCAGCTGTAAATTTGCTGAAAGAAACAGGATTAGGCCAGGAATGACTAAAGCAAACTGTACTATTACAACACAGCAAAGCCTTTCTTTTTTTCCATCATGCTTTTTCTCCATGGTCTGCCCAGGTGGGCTTATCATTCCCTTCCCTGCACCCCTCCTGCTAGGCTACCTGCCTCAACCCAGGTGGGGCCCTTCAACCCCCACAGATTGCCCCCTGTGGTGGGGCCAGACAGTGAGGACCATCCTCCCCCCACCTGAAGACCCATGTCCAGTTGTAGGGCCTGGCCAGGCAGCAGTGTGGAGCAAAGGATCAACAGGTACTGTAGAATGTCATGGAGCCTGGACAGACCATTTCTCCCTTGTTCCTGGGCCCATGGTGGCATGGAAGATTGTTTGTTTGTTTCTTTCTTTGTTTCATTTTATTTGGTATTTACAGTTTATTCCCCCTACCTTAGTTGTGCTTCTTCTGCTATGCTGTGCACTACTGCCCCACCCACTGCTAATTGGTGCACCAGTCTTATCTCCAGACTGCCAGTTTAGGTTACCATCTAACAGTGATACCCTTTTGGATCCCCTTATATAGAGGCCCAGACTGCAACAACTTGCAGCTCACAAGGAATACATTTTCAGTGCCAGGTGTGGGGCAGGGGTGGAGGAGTTAGAAGCAGTGCTAGGTATGCAGATATAGTATGCTAAGACTGGCTGTCATTCATCAGACAGATAGTAGTTTTTCTCTCCTTTAGATCCATGATGAGCCAGGCCACTGATGCAGAGGACTGAGGTGCTGCGTGCCTTACCTCCCGCCACACTGGTCACCCAGGTTCGATAAAGGACCTGTGTTGCTCAGGGGCTGGCCAGGGAGCGAGGGAGAACTGAGCATCTGTAGGACAGCTCTTCTTCCTCAGGGAGGGGGAAATGCACATCTCACAGATCGACTATCAACTAGAGGAATCTAGGTGGCAGTAGGTGGTTTACCTATGCTGAATCGACAACACTGTTGTCAAGGTTCAGCATAGGGAGATCCCCAATGTTGACAGGTGAAATTTTGCCCATCCAACATTTGTGTGTTTCTCTCGGGGGGGGCTGAGCCCCCCAAACCCCCCATATGGGAGGCTGTGCCCCCCCATGCCCCCCACAATAGATTATCAACTCCAAGTCAGAGTTGATTTGAAGGGGGGGTGAAACATGGTGAAAGGGTAAAATTTCGCTCTCAGGTCCCTTACAGCGACAATTTCTAAACCTGTTGAAATTGTTGTTGTGAGGGATTTCACCGTCGGGGTGTTGATGTTTGGTCGGCATAAGACAGTAGCGTGGGACAGCATGGGAAGAGATCCCACACCCCAATGCCAGGGGCATCTCCATGGAGGAGGAGTACACACATGCATCACTGCATGTGCATGAGCCTAATAGGGGAGAAAATTGGAGGAAAAGCCCTCCAAACATAGCATGGTGACAGCCCATCTCTCGCAGGCCGCACACCAACAATTGGGTGCCTCTGATTCAGGGATCCTGTGGCAGGACCACTGAAGAAGGAATGTTCCAGAGAAATTGAGTGATGGAGCTGGGAAGACCTGTCCAGACAGGGGCTGGTTGGGGTGCTGAAGGAGATAAACAGTTTTATAGAGAAAAAGATCAAAGACCACCTCCTGGATGCAATTACATCAGTCTGACTGCCAACACTGACCCATGTATGTGTGTGTGTGGGATTGATGTTGCACACTCATCCAAGACATCTAGGTTGCCCCTTTGCCCCCAAGAGGCATTATAGTAATGTAAAGACACAGCCCTCCTGGAGCCTGAATGACCTCAAACAAAAGGATAGTCTGCACTCACACAGTGCCTTATTGGCAAAAAACAGGCTGAATCAAAGCTACTGCAAAAGTTAGCACATTTATTTTGCCAAACAGACAGACTGGATGGCTGGTCCACAGACAGCACAGGTGTCCTGTCGTTTACTCAGTAGAGCTTCGTTAGGGGGTCCCTACCTGTTGCAATGGACATCTCTTTATACTGACATAAGTATAATCCATCCAATCAGAAACATGTTCATAGAACTGCACATAAGTAACAAAGAAATACAAACAATGCCATATAATACATGATAAACATAAAAAATGTGCATTATTCTGTCAATCTGAAAAGATTTCTACCATAACCACAATATATGAGTATACGCAGTCACTGTTATCACTAGAGCAATCCTTACAACATCTGAAATAATTTTTTTGTAAACAATTTTTTGTGTGAAAAAAGAGAGCTTACTGTGATGTAGATAGAAAGAGTAAGATAGTGTGTAATGAGTTGGGAGCTGGATAGTATTCTTTGTAATGGTGATGGAGAACTGAAGCTGGGTACCCCTGTTCTCTGCAAACCTCTAACTGCAACTGTAAAAGAGAGATAGAAAGAAAGAAGATTATTAAATGCAACAAAAACTTTCATAAAAACATTGTTAATCACAAGAAAAACATATTTTACCAAAAAACACCTAGCACATTAATTAGACCAAATGTATTTAAATTTGCAATTTTTAAGCAAGGTGGGGGTGGGGGAAAGAGTTTTGCTGTTGTTGGCATGGGTTGGGGACAGGCAATTTGCCTTTACTTTATTTTGTCCTAATAATTGAACCATCTGTCAAATTACTTTGTTTCAGGGTGCAATTTATGTTCAGACCCCTAGGTTGCAAGGTCTTCACGAAGAATATTCAGTAACTCTCTTGTTGTAATAAATGAGTGAATCTTGTTTCCTCCTCTTTTGCCAGTTTTTACCTGCTTATTTCCCAGGAACCATAATACAGAAGGGATCCTGTCATGTGCTTCAAGAAAATGCAGTGCCACAGGGCTTCCATATTACCTGCGAATACTTCACACATGCTCCTGAACTCATTGTTTTAAGGGGCATAGTTCTGCCAACATAGATCTTTTTTCACAACTGCACCATAATATGTATATCACAAAGTTACTGACTCAGGAGATATTGTCTGATTTGTACAGACCTGGTGCAACAGAAGACTAAATGTGGTCTCTTGTTCACAGTGGGTGCAGATGTTCCAGTTACCATATAGTGCAGTCAGCCACAGAAGAGCAGTAACTTGCTGTAATGATATGTCACAAAATCATGCGTGACAAAAGGGCTTAATTGCCATTGACTTACAATGGCCCCTACAGTAAACTGCAGCATTCTGTGATATTCTACAGCATTTTGGCATTGCATCCTGGCTGTCACATCTCTACTTGCACATCCCTGCGGGATGAATAGGTAGCCAAGAAGAGGGTTGTGTGTGCTCATTTTCAGTCAAAAATTAACTACATGCTAGCCTATCTTTTAAATTTTTAGCTCTACTGAATGTGATTCTTGGGTTGGTACTGAGGTTTTCAGCTAGTTCTCTATCTCCCAAAAGAATTGGGTAATACTGTTTTACAATTTGTCCTATCTTGCTGGACATGTGATTAAATTCTGTGCCAAAGCACACAGCTGCATGTGATCCCTACTGCTTGGCTTTTGTTGCAATAATGTCTACCTGGCTTGGGATTTGGTTCTGTTAAGGGCAGAATCCAGCATACTTTTGCTGTATCCCCAAGTTAGGAAGTACTCCCTTAGCTCAAGGTCCTGATTTTTAAAGTCTGAGTTATCTGAGCAGTCCCTCCTAAAACAAATGAACTGCCCATAGAGTATAGAGTCCTTCATTGGTCTCAGATGAGCACTGCTGGCACGCAGTAACTTATTTCTGGAGGTGGGCTCCCTAAAACCTTTATTCCTAACTTTATTGTGGTGGCCAATACTCAAAGTGAGATCCAGGAAATTAAGGAAAATTACGCCCTCATATCTTTTAAATGTTATTTGTTGTTATGTCAACAGGCAACTCTTCTTGCGTGGCTGTTATGGATATATGTGACCCTTAAGTTTATTTTCACTGTTCATACTGTAACTATCCTGGGAGTCTCCATTTTTTGGTTGTTGAAATCTCATTTTCTCTGAGAGCTGCATTAGCACATGAGAACACGATATGTCAGCACCGATCAGACTCCACATTATGTCTATCTGCTTAATTACAGTTCGGCAAAACAAGTTGCAGTAAGGGTGTGAAATGCCACATTTGCCTTCAGTTAGGTTTGCAAATTGAGTTGTAATGCTGGTTTCTTCCCTTTAAACTGCATTCTGTTTGTGCATTTACAGAGAGTGTTTTCAGGATGTCTGTGCTTTCAACATAGAGATATGTGGCATAAATGGTTACTGTGACATCATGTTCTCATAATGCTAAAGTAGCTCTCATGGACAATGACATTTATGACAACCATAAACTGGAGACTCCCAGGATAGTTACAAGGGATTAGTATGGACAGGGGAAACAAAGTAAAGCAAGCACATATACCCCCAACAGGTACAGGAAAAGAGTTATCTGCTGAGATGGACACAAATATGTTTAACAAGATATGAGGGTGCCGTTTCCCTTTAATTACACTGGGATCAATGTTACATGTAAATTTTAAGTTAAGATTATTTTGATGTAGTCAATCCATGAATTTCATAGCCTCAAATTCAGACTCCTCCAATGCACAAATAACATCGTCAATGAAATGTTCCCACTTTATGAAGAAATTTCGGTGAGGGTTAGCATTCGGATTCAATACAGCCTGCAATTCCCACAGGCTCAAAAAGAGACTGGCAAATAAGGGGACCATCGTGGCCCTCATTGCTATTCCAAAACATTGAAAGAAATATTCACCACTGAATTCAAAATAATTCCTTTTTAGAACAAATTCCAAACCTTTATGGATCAGGTTAACTGGCATATCTTTAAGTGGATCCTGTCTTACAAAATGCAAGCATGCAGCAATTTCTTGTGGATGTTGGATCGACATATAAAGTGATTCCACATTGATCCCCATCCACAAGTGACCTGACTGCCAAACAAAATCATTGAATGCACTGTCATGGAGAAAGGTTACCAGACATACAGCACTCCTCTGCAGAAAAAAATCAAGAAATCCGCAGAGGTTGTCCACTACAGACCCAACTCTGGACACAATAGGATGCACAGGTGGATTGGTAGGTTCCTTATGGATCTTTGGCAGGATGTACAAAGTTGATGTAATTGGAGACGCAGGCCGCAGAAACTCAAATTCCTTTTCTGTTATTACTCCAGCTGTACATGCCCATTTGAGTATTGTAAAAAGTTCCCATTTAAACATGGGGAGGGTGTCTGCAGGGAGTTTTTTACAATTAGTTTAATTGTTTAGTAACTCATACACTTTAGTTTTACAGAATTCCCTAGCTAGCATAACAACACTCCCCCCCCCATCTAAAGGCTTAAAAATGACATCCTGTAACCCTTGTAATTCCTTAAGTGCCCTAGTCGCTACCTTACTGAGACTAAGGTCACTGTGTTGAACTGTCGGCTAGACGTCTATTGACCTCTCTCATTACTGTTTTCTTATAGGTGTTAATCACTGGGTTGGCTGTTACAGGACAAACTACACATTAAGGACGAAACAGTAACTTGCACTTTTATGTAAAATCCTGTCTGTTTATGTCATATGGGACAGCCATTGAACTACCTACATTTGTATGTTCAGCCTCTACAAATAAAGAGTCTAGAATACTAAGATTGTCACAGTCTTGTGTGGCCCAAGTGTTATTTATTTAAGCCCCTCCCACTCACATGTGGGGGTTACCTGATTGGGGGCTGTGGCCCCATTACCCCTCTGTGTCTGATTTCAGCCTCTGATCCCCAGTGCTACTGGGATGGGGACAGGAGGGCTTTCAGGAGTTCCTGGGGGGAGTTGGACCTGGAATCCCTCTTGTGATCTTCACGGCAGCCGCAGCCAAGTCCTTTTGTTCCTTGGCCCCATTGGGAAAGCAGGGCTGAGGTTTGGTTTGTGCTGTTTGCACCTCCAGGTGCCATGTGGATGTGTTGCCAAGCTGGAAGCTTTTGCAAGGCTGGCTGGTGTTGTTTCCAATATGGCCATGCATGCGAGTATCTGCGTATGTGCGGCCAGCCCTTAAATGAGCTATGGATCCCCCAGTTTGTGACTGTGTAGCCATAGTTTTAAATAAAGATTTCTGGCTTCAGGCCAGGCAGTGGAGCTGGGGATCAAGGTGACAACACCTCCTAGTGCTGAAACGGGGGCATCTCAGTCCTGTAAGGGCCAGTGGGACTGGGAATAGAATCAGTGAGAGGCACATGCGCACCTGCAATCTTTAAAGGCACGAATTGGGCACCTCTTGTAATGGGAGCCCCGACAGCAAATGGGGCTCCCCCTAAGGCAAATAAGGGTTTCCCTGGCCCCTGCAGAGCAAGAGGGGCCACAGCATAAGATTGATCGCCCCTGAATGGGCTTGTAAAAAATTTTGTAAGTTGCCAAAGCATGGCATAAAAATGTCAATAAAGGTGGCAGCCACCAGAGGTTCTCCCTTCCACAAAGAAGTTCTGGGAGGGGTTAGAGGTTACCTTCCATTGCCTGGGAAAATGCTGACCAATGGGAGGGGGAGGAAAGAGCTGCCATAAAAGGGGCTGTGCCCTGTGAAGGGGAAATTTCCTGTGGGAGTCCAGCCGAAGGAGGTCAAGTTGGAAGGAGGAGGTAGGAGGGCTGCGTCGAGCCCGAGACTAACTGTTGGTGTAGTTAGGCTCTCCGAGCCCAGAAACAAACTAGGCAGAGTACCTACTAGTCCTTTTCTCAGTAGGGAATCAAGAGGACTGATGATATATTTTCCCAGTGGGATGTGTTTGAACTGCTGTTCTCCATTGTTTTAAGCCTGTAATCTGCTCTGAACTGTTGGAACTGTTTGCTGGCTGGCCAGGTCCAGGAAGAGAAGTTGTTTGGACTGGGATTTGTGACTTAAGCCTGTAATCTGATCTAAACTGTTGAAACTGTTTGCCAGCCAGGAAGAGAAGTTGTTTGGCTGGGATTTGTGATTTAAGCATTTAAGCCTGTAATCTGATCTGAACTGTTAGAACTGTTTGCCAGCCAGGAAAAGAAGTTGTCTGGACTGGGATTTGGGACTGTTGAAAGCCTGACTGTTTTTAAGTTTCAAGTAAGCTGTGTGCCCTGGACGTTCTGGGTGACCACAAGCCTGTGGGTCAACTTGGAAGACGGCGAAAGGCCCGAGTGGTGAAGATGACAAAAGGCCTGTGATAGGTGAAGACAACAAAGGCCTGAGGGGTGAAAATGATGAAAGGCCTGTCACGGGTGAATGTCCAATACCTGCTTTTTATCCTCAGCAGCTGATGTGATGTACTGAGAGACTGCTGATTTCAGAATGGTACCACTAGTCTGTGTCTTTCCTTAGCACCCCTAAAACTTCAACAAACTGTGAGTACCTCTGGCTGTGGCCCTGAGGACTTCTTTTCAAAGTCAGCTACTTAATTAGCTGGATATAAAGAGGGAGAAGTCCTGGGCAGGACTTGTTAAATCTGCAGGATAAGCCCAGGCAGAAGATTAAAGATTTACTTGTTTGCTTGTTTGGAACCAAATTTGGGCCCCTTACCAAGTTCTACTAGTTCAAGTTCAAAAGACTGTTGCTCCCACATTATCCCCAAATTGCCTTCAGCATTATATCATCTGGTTGACCATCAGCAGCCTGGTTAGGTGCCCACCACATCAGGAAGTGACAACTCTTACAGCCATGGGGGAAGGTCGGGTGCACACGGGGGGGGGGGTGGTACAGGGACCTTGTACTATGTTCTTTGTTTTTGCTCTACCTCTACCCCTTCTCTATAATAAATCAGAGACTAGGTTTTTACAATTTGAATTCATGGTTATTGCTTCATGTGTATTACTACTGTGTTGGGAAAAGGTAATTGTATCTGGGAGGGAAAATAATATTTGTTACTGGGGGAAGTTAGGGCCACAGTGGGTAGCCCTTATACACCCCTGCCCAGGTGGAGGCACCAAAATCTGTTCTGGTATTCTATTTGTATACTCACCCAAAAGAACCCAGGCCAGCCATAAGGTATGACAGTGTGTGAGGTGGCACCAGGTGCACATGTGAGAGAGACCCCCCTTACTCTAAGATCCTCAGTAACAAGTGCAGAGAAGTCCAAAATAGATTCATCGATATCATGTTGCTTCCACAATGGTCTATTCTGTTGTTCTGTGAAATCCAGTGGGAACACAGGAAATGATGCCACTCCCATGTTGGTGTCAGATTGTGAGTTTTTAGCAAAGAAACCCCTGAGTTGTATTTTTCTGAAGAATTTTTGTAGATCAGTATTGATTTGGAAGTTATCTGGTGCTGGGCAAGATACGAAGGAAAGTTTTTCATTTGGAACTTTTTTCTGGGGCACCATGAGTATGTTTTGTGTAACATTAAGTACTTTCCCCTCCTGGGCCTAGCAATTCTCACTTTTTTCTTTAAAATCCAATTAGACTCCTTACCTAGCAGCATTTCCTCCCTCTTCAATAGGCGCTTGTACACACAAGTTTGTAAAATGAAATAAACGTTACCTGTGTGGCGCCGTCGTTGTACTCTGTTGCGTTCAGGTTTCCTTTTACACCCTGCAAGTATTCCGGCCAATCCCGCCTCCATTTGTTTCAGCTCCCCCAGAGTTTGCTGCTCTAATGGCTGTTTCTGCAGTGGTACTGGAATGGCTGTTTTACACAGCCAGATCAAACGAAACACGTTGGTGCAAACCGCAAGAAACAGAGATTGCGGTTTGGACGAACGTTCACCAAGGGAACGAAACAAATGTACTTTACACACAAGGGATGTAACAGAATACTGTTTCCATAACAGTTATTCTGTTACATAGACCTGTGTGTAAAAGCACCTAATAAATCTATACACACCAGGGCCTCAAGTTTTTTATTTAGTTGTTTAACCAGGTATAGCACACTAAGCTGAAAGCTTTTTTTACAGGAGCAACCTGGGAGCACAAGGAGGTTAAGTGACTTGCTCAGGGTCACACAGTATACAAGTGGAAGCTGTAGGATTCAAACCCAGGTCTGTCTGCTGGATGTTACCAGATTTGCAGCTCAGAGCCTTAGAGCACTGCGCTATACTGCCTCCCACCTTTGCTTACTACCTTTGCGATTCCTCACTGTCAATCCACCCAGGGGCAATGCTCCCTATCCTACAAAGATGCCAAACTATTTAACAACCTTCCCTCACCCTTGGTCTTGTGCAACCCACTTACATCATTCAAAAATCAATTGAAATCCAATTCTCTAGACAAACTCCAATGCAGCTGCCCCTGACACACGCTTTCAGCTCCACCCACTGTTTTTCAATTTCCTACACTTCTCTCCTGGCATACTTTTGATTCTTTCTTTAAATTATTATATAGTTCTGTTATCTTTAACAGTACCGCCCTATAATGTTCTGTCCCCCTTGTATGACCGTTACTCCTGATGATGTAATGCTATACCACTATAGGTTTTGTACCAATTTTGTATGCGCTCTTATTCCAAACTATCTAATGCTCACCAACATGTGTTATTGTATCAGATTTTGTCACTGGACACTTGTGAAAATGGGCAATTTTGCTCACATGCCTTTCCAGTATAAACAATAAAATGAAAAAAAAGGAAATGGAAAAAAGAAATTGTGTTGCTTCTTTGCTCATTTTCATCCCCTTCTTGCTCTCCTTGATTTCTTTCTTATTTATATTGGTATTTTGGGGTGTTTTTTTTTTCTTTGGCTTTGTTTAGTTGGCCTTTCTTTTAACTAAAAGTGTAACACCTTTGGAGGTAGTGGCAGAAGTTGTTTTCTCAGAGTCTTCGGAATTAGAGGGGACAGTAGTGTTCTCAGCAGTTGCTGTTGGAACAGGGCCTTTAGTCTGTTTCAATTCCCTTGGTCTGCCTGGATTGGTGGTAGTTCAGGTGGATGTTAAAGATCCCATGGCACTTATCGAAAAGAGTAGGGGAATTTCCCCAGTGTCCTGGCCAAATTTCCCTCATTCACTAAAAATACCACCAACAACTTAATCTGGTTCAAGGTCAGTTGCCATTCATCTGTATCCCCCTCCCCCCGGGTCGTGCCTGAAAATAGGCAGGATTTGTCTAGTGCACTTACCCGGTCAACAAAAGCTAAATAAATAAAAAATAAAATAAAAGATTATTCTTTACTAGATCTACGTCCCTTTCTGCTCAGATTAAACACTCTCCCTTCACAGTAATCAGCAGTGTCTCTTTCAACTTCGGTGTTTTTTTTTTCTTTTAATGAGTTCAGCTTCATGTCTGCTGAGTTTAGCTTGTAGATCTTTAATTTAGCTAAGCTTGGATGAGAAATAAATGTTTTCAGTTTGGTTTTGATTTCTTTGATCTCATTAGCCACTTCAGTGTGCTTGTTAATGTCCTCTTTGGCAAGTAGAAGGATGAAATTTGTAGTACAATCTCCTGCTGCTTTTTTCCCACACCTGCCTCTGCTCAAAATCATCAAGTCCTCCTGAGCATACAATTATTACACATAGTTCATAAGTAGCCGGTCCTAACTCTACATAATTTTCATAGCTCAAAATATTATAGGTGATATTGAGTTTTAAGATAAGCAGTCATTCAAGTGATACAAAGAAACTTTTTATCTCACTTTCATCAGAAATTGTCAATGTGGTAGAATCTTGGTGGTTAGTGAGTTTTGATTTTAGTAGCTCTTTTCTTGTCTTGAGTTCATCTATTTTAGTCATACAAACTAGTGTGGGTTGCTCAGGAGTGCTCTCATCTTCAGAGCTCATTGGTAAGTATTGAAATCTACACTCTGGTTTGCAGTAGGGAACCCTGTCAAGATTCAAATCTAGTGTCTGTTAGACTTCTGAAATCTCTCAATGTGAAGGCATACCTAATGCCCTGGTCTTGAGGCTCTGACAGCAGTATCAAATCAATGAAAAATTGTTCAGAAGAATTACTTCATGTGTTATAAGGATTGTTCCAGTGTCAAACAAACCTCATTACGTTCTTTGACGAAGTGACCAAGGAGTTGGACAGGGGTCATGCAGTGGACTTGCTTTAATTTGACTTCAGTAAGGCATTTGACACAGTCCTGCATAGATGCCTCTTAAAAAAGCTAGAAGGCTGCCCGGTGGCGCTGAGGGTTGAGGCGCTGGACGCCACACCTTGCGCCACACCGGTGACCTGAGTTTGGGAACGAGCTCGGGTGCTGGGAGTTGGCAGGGGAGGGTAGAGAATTGAGCACCTGCAAGGTGGCTCTCCTCTCTGGGCAGGTGGGTGAGTTATAGCCCGACGCACCAGCGGGTCCTGGTGGAGATCAGGAGCGCTGCAGTGCGCAGACTGCACACTACACAGCATGGCTGATGCAAGCAGGGTTGCCATGCGCTGTTGCATCAGGCATGCCCACAAAGGGAGGGAGGAGGTCTCCGCTAGAACAGGGAAAACACCAGCTCCAAGGAACAGGCGATGGCACCTGTCCCCCATGCCCTCTGCCAGGCTCACCTAGACTGGCCTTCCAGTTCCTCCTTCCAACCCTCACCTGCAGCCAGACACCACCTTAGAAGAGTGCCCAAAAGGAGGGGGTGACCCACTCCAGATGGGTTAAACTGGGGGTGCTGGCTTCGGGGAGTGGGGGAGAGAGGAGGCTCAGTTCTAGGGAGCCTCAGGTGAGTAGAAAACAGGCAGGATGCCCGAGAGAAGGTTCCTCGGGCCGTGACTGGAGTGAAATAAAGTCAAAAAAAAAAAAGCTAGAAGACCTTGGGGTAGCAGAATAGATAGTAAAGTGGATGTAGAGTTGGCTGAGGGACAGAAAACAAAGGGTGGTAGTAAATGGGGTGAAATCTAATGAGAGGGAAGTCACTAGTCGGGTGCCTCAGAGGTCGGTCCTGGGACCGTTCCTCTTCAATGTATTCATTATTGACATCAGCGAGGGCATAAATGGCAACATCACTCTGTATGCGAACAACACAAAACTCAGCAGAAGTGTGAATAGTACAGAGGGAGTCTGACAACTGCAGGAGGACCTTAAGAAGTTGGAAAGGTGGTCACAAAAATTACAATTAAACTTCAATGCTAAAAAGTGTAAGGTGATGCACCTGGGTAGGGCCAACCCCAAGGAAGAATACTGGTTAAACGGAGTCCAGCTGAGCTCCTCTGCTGAGGAACGTGATCTGGGAGTCATCATTAGGGACGACCTCAAGCAGCAAAGTCAGTGCAATAAGGCTTACAGCAGGGCTAGCGGGTGTTAGGATACATTGGCGGGTGATAGACAGCAGGGACAGGGAGGTGATACTACCACTTTACTGATCATTAGTGAGACCTCATCTGGAGTACTGTGTACAATTCTAGAGGCATCACCTAAGAATGGACATTGACAGACTGGAAGTGGTCCAGAGAAGGGCAACAAAAATGTTACATGGCCTTCAGGAAATCACCTATGAAGAGAGGCTTGAGGCTCTGAAATTGTACTCGCTAGAGACTAGCAGGGAGAGGAGGGATATGATTGAGACCTTCAAGTTCCCTAAAAGCATCAACAAGCTGCCAGAAGTGCAGCTTTTAACCAGGAACGTCAATTCTACTACAAGAGATCTTGAGTGGAAATTGAAGGGTGGAGTGTTTAAAAGGGACATCAGAAAGTATTACTTCTTAGAGAGGGTGGTGAAACCTTGGAATAGATTACCTCCCGAGGTGGTGGCTGCAAAGTCAGTATCAAGCCTTAAGCATGGGTGGGACAAGAATTGGGAACAAACACATGGCACTGGCAAGGGCTAGGCTGGGTGTCTAGGAGGACAGAACACCGGTGCACAGTAGATCCCGAGATACCTCGCTTGGGCAGACTCGATGAACCACAGGTCCCTTTCTGCCATCATCTTTTATGTTTCTATGATAACAGTGGTTGTGTATATTCATATTTTGTGGTTATGGTTGAAATCTTTTCTTTTAAAATTGACATAATGTAATTTTGTTATGCTTATAATGTATTACATGTCACTGTATTTCTTTGTTACTGATGTGCTATTCTATGAACTTGTTTCTGATTGGATTGATTATACTTACAACAGTATAAAGAGGTATCCGTCACAACTGGTAGCCCCTCCCGATAAAGCTGTACCAAGCAAAGCACTGGGGCACATGTGTGGTCTGTGGACCAGTCATCCTGCTGTCTGTCTGTCTGTCTGTCTGTCTGTCTGTCTGTCTGTCTAGCTGGCAAAATAAGTGTGCCAGTATTTGCAATATCTTTGATTTAGCTTTTTTTTCTGCCAATAAATCACTGTGTGAGTGCAGATCATCATCATCATTGTCCAGTTAAAAGGAAGCAGCATCTCCCCTGCTCTATGCCAGTCTTGCACCAGAAAGCTCAGACCACCCCTTTTTGCTTTACTCCTGGAGAGTGCCCATGCCACCTCTTCAGCATGCCCAAGGCTCCACCAGCCTGGGGAATTGAAGCTGGGTCACAACACAAACCTGAGTCTCCCACATGGGAACACAACACACCCTGCTGGCACCACCGGGCCAGACAGCTGGAACATTTTTATTGTTTTGGGTTTTTTTGTCACCTATGATGTATTCAGTTTGTACAAATCTATTCTGAATTGCTCAGTTCATTATCACTGTGTCTAATAAAACAATATAGATACCTACAGTGGAAAAGGTTGAGAGAACCCCTCCTACCAAAGAAGTTCTCTACAGGAACATCTATTCTGTAGCCTTACACTCATCAGCAGTTATTCAAGCTTGTCCTGTCTTTAGTGAGGAGAGGAAGTTGAGCAGCTGGCACCGCAATAACAGTTTATACCATGACATACTTCATTTATGTTTGTATTTTATTTACAGTGCAATATGCTTATGTTTCCATTTATTATAGACAGCACTGATCAGAGTCAAAGATCTCCTCAAAAATATACTTGTTTAGGCCTATCCACGCAAGATCAGGGTTCAGTTCTCAAACCTGACTTGCACACCAAGGCCAGAGAGATCAGTAGAGCACTGAGGAGGTTATGCACTCATATGGGGGTGGGGTGAATTTGAACAACCACTAAAGTAGCACACCCTACAAGTAGAGACCAGAAGCAACAATGATACACATGTGACTGTCTGTGTGCCAGGCCCTCCCCCACTGTAGTTCAGCTATAGCAAGATACTGCTATAAAGAGCAAGGTCGTGGTACAGACAAAAGGGGGGAGCCTGAGATGAAGGCACACCTTACCTATGTATACACACACACATCCCGGGCCACCTTTGTACCCACGTTGAATTCTGGGGGCCCCGCAGTGGAGGGCAAACTAAAGGGGAATACGGTAGCAGTAAGGTAGTTCTTGAGGAACTGGGGTGGTGGAGTTAAGAATGGGAAAAATACCCAAATAAGTATTCTTCTAAAGCCCTAGGAGATCACCCAGGATGGACGCTGTCCTAACTCAGGGATGAGTTTCAAAGTGAGCTAATTTAAGGGGCTCTGATGCAGAGCGGTCTGATTATTTAATCCCCTCCTCTTACTTACCCCTTCAAAGTCTCTTTCTTCCCTCAGGATTTTCAACCCCCTTCCTCTTGTAGTTGTAAATGGTCTGGGGGTTAACCAAGGTAGATAGCACCAATCCAGCTGTGACACCTGTTCCTGCTTTCTAGTTCCCAGGGGTTAATGTTTACATCATAAATTATATTCTTAAATAAACATTCCCAGTCTCTTTAGGAAGGTAGAGCATACTTGTTTTATTTGTTTCAAGTTTGCTAATGACAGACGCTCTGGCATGGCGGGGCACAGCATTCTGTCCTGTCAGAGGAATCAGGATCTTTGCAAAGGTGAGGTGCTTAATTTCAGGAAGTAAGGGTGTAGCACCTTGCTTTCATGGCGATAAGCAGACAGTATTAAAGAGATACAAAAATATCAAACATGGACATGGGTTGAGCTGCTCAGCTGCCCATATGGCAGTAGCAAGGCACACACAATGTTAAGGTGAAGCCACTTTTAATGTCATGGAAGTTTGTTTTGGGTATCCAACACATAAAATGAAAAGGCTCATCTTCTACTGCTACCATTTTTCCTTTGCCTCAGGCAACAAATAGTCAAGGATAAAGAAGAACACAGGGAATAATTGTGAAAAGATAGGTTGGAGGTATCCGGAAAGAAGCCATGAATGCATTTATATAGGAAGTTACGTGAGTGTTGGTTTCTGCTTTCTGTTGGGCTCAGACACAATTTTAATTAATTATAACGAGTTCAGCAATGGGTCATTAAGTCACAGGGATGGCACAAGCTGTAGCGCTCATACTACTGTATGTTTAATCCCTTCAAAATGCTTTTGGTAACAGCAATTTCCATAATATACACAATCCAAGCAGGTAAATAGTATTGCTCCTTTATCCATTTCCTATCATATCTACTTAGGACCTAGTCCACTAAACCTTTCACATCACCATGCTGTTTTGTAGGGAATAGCCTGAATGTGTAGGGGCCACCCTTCTCAAGTGCAGAGCTCTGCATATCTTCAGACAGATGAAAGCCACCTGGGAAGTGCAGCCCCTATTTAATCCATGCCTCTACATATGCTGTCAGATCAGGGTCCACAAGAGGGTATGCTGCACCTTTTTGTAATTCTCAATGCAAGATGCATGCCGCAGAAGAGGCCACAAGAGGGCACAGAAGCTATGTGGGGGGACCCCAATAGTAAGACTTCTGTACCCCTTCATACAGGCCAGCCATACCTGACTATTTTAGGGCCTAAACCACCCCTTCACCTGTTGCTCTTCTCCTCTGATATGATATGGAGGTTTCTGTGTGGGGATAGCAGCTATATCCCACAGTCCCCTGCTTCCAGGACCCAGGGTCAACCCTTTTACAGATATGGGCTTCCTGTTGGAAGCCTTGTCTCTGGTCCAGCTCTACCCCCAAGTCTCCTGGACCTACATGAGCTAATCAGGGTAGCTGAGGCAGAGAGTCCTGTGCTTTGTGAAACAGGATTAGGAAGTGCAGCTGCATGGGATAGCAATGCATAAATCATGCATATGCCAGATCCACTGTATATCAGGCACTAAAACAGTATAAAGCACAAATTCTTGGGCCTACTGTAACCAGGACTTAGTTGACACATTCATCTAGTGTCAGTAATGAGTACAGATGGATGAAATTGCCAAAATGTGCTTCACGATGAAATTTGTGAATCTTGGTAACTTTGTTTTGCTGATGACTGCGATTCACATTGCTATTTGTCCAGTGAATTGGCCAAAGTTGCATGGAGAATCTATACAAATGGCCAGTTCGCAGGCAAATTGGGCAATTTGCATAGTTTGCTGTGGGAATCTGGCCAATTTGCCGGCACATAATGACTCAATTTGCATCTCTAGTTACACCCCTACATGGCTTCCCCCATCCCACCTCCCAAAAATGTTCTATTCATTATATACACCCTCCCATCATCCTCCTCCTTCCCCTCCACCCTAGTGAACTGAGGCAAAGTTATCAAGCTAAATTGGAGTCAGATGACTCCAAGGCAGTTAGTCTGAATTAAACTTCAGTCAGTACCCTACCAATCTCCACAACTGTATGCCTTATTGCCATCGACTAGAGGACATACAGGGTGGTATGCAACTTATCAAAGTGGCCACACTTAGTGATCATTTCCAACACTAGCTCAGACGTCTGACTAATCAGCATGGGAGGGCTTCAGAGGTCCATCTACGGACTTGTTTCTCTGTCTTTGTGAATGACCTCCCTAAACAATTCCAACGAAGCGTGGTCCAAATGTATGCCCATAACACCACTGCTACAGTGCCCCATCCTTGGAACAGATCACAAGCACTGTTCAGGCAGATTTAAACACAGAGCCTGATCCCTACAAAAGATTCTTATTGACAGTGCATTCAAAACTAAGGCATTGCTTTTCAGTTCCTCCAAATGTATAGATTATCTGCTCCTTTAAAAATCCAAACCTCAAAGAATGTCTCACTCGAGAGGGTTGATAATTTTAAGTGCCATCCACAACAGGATAAATTGCAATAAATTTATTTTGCAATTAGTGCAAGAAGGATGCAAAAACTTGAAAAATACATCAACATACTGTATGTGGTACCACAAGCAGAGACGCTGATGAGGCTCACTGATGATGATCTAACGCTCTAAAATGGTTGGAGGTCAGTGAACCCATGCCGGCATCTCTGCTTAGGCCACCACATATGTGAATGTATTTTTCAAGATTGTGCATTCTTTTGCTAATTAGGCTTTGCTAAGTGCAAAGACGTCAACATTCATTCATTCACACCATTACCGAAATGGACTCTGAATAGAGCAGACATTCTACATTGAAGGACTGTTTTCTTTATTACAGGGTTTTCCTGGGTGCTGGTGGGGAGATGAGGGTGGTGGGGACCAGAAGTGAGTTGGGTGGGTGGGGCTAATGATGACCTACTGGGTGGGACTCAGGTGGGGTGAAGAGGGGGATGTTTGGCCCATGATTGTGGGGAAGGGAAAGGTATTGATTGGACATTAATACAGACTAACTGTCTCAGAGTTGTACGACTTTAACTTAACTTGATTACTTTGCTGCAATTCACCAGGGTGGGTGGGGGTGCCATAGGGGGATGGGGGTATATCATATGTGCTCACAGGTCGCCCCTGAAAACAGGCACTTGTGCCTAGTGGGTCTTACCCAGCTACCAAAATAATAAATAAATAAATATCATGACGAGAACATTTTTGGGATGTGGAGCAGGGTAACCACTTAGGGGTGCAACTAGAGATGCAATCCGTGTGGTTATTTGCTGGTGAATTGGCCAAATTCATGTGGTGAACTACGGAAATTGCCTAATTTGCCTACACATTGGCCATTTGAGTAGATTCATCAGTGATTTCAGGGGCTTTTAAGAGGACACTATCAACCCGCCACAGAATATGTAAAAAGAACACTGTCAATCCTCCAAAGGACTTTTAAAAGGGACATTGTTACCCCCCCCCCACACAGGACTTTTAAAAGGAATGCTGTCAATCCCTCCACCTGGCTAATGTTGCCCTTTTAAGCTTATTTAGGAACAAAAAATAAAGTGCTGCATCAGCAATCAGCAAGTGGGCTGCAAATAAAACAAAAGAGTTTCATAAAATGCCCACTCAAAACAGATAATAAAGTTAGACTCTGTCTTCTGAGATTATCCATAAAGAAAAAAAATCAAAACTATGGGCCCAATTCACAAAGGTCAGAGCATGGGTCTGATTCACAAAGGTCAACGCAAGCTGCATGGAAAGCAGCTTGTGCCGACCGCCTGTGCACCAGGGAGCCTGCACTCGATTACTATTGCGTAGAGTCCCGGCACCACAATCTCACAGCTTGTGCCACCCGGACACTGTGTCAAACAGATGGCGCACCCTGAAGGTGTGCCACAAGCCGTTGGGCAGCCCTGCACCAATAGCACCATGGACAGTGGTCCCTGGGTACTATGCCCCCCAGCCTCAATCCCTGTCAATATAAAACTGAAATCCCTGGTGGGCTAGCGGACTCCCCACCCCAGCCCCGATCCCCTAACAATATGAAAAGTGGTATCCCTGGTGGTCTAGTGGCTCGCCCCATCCCCGATGCCCAGTAACCCATTTTAGTATGTCTCAAAATTCCTGGTGGTTTAGTAGACCCCCCATCCTCCACCCTCACAGTGCCCTACCACCCTACAGTGCCCTACCACCCCACTCCCCCACCCTGTAATCCATCCGGTGACTGGTACATCCCACTACTCACCACCATGACCAGCCACTGATTAAACTCTGACTGAGCATGTCCTGTATATAGGAGGTGCTCAGTGACTGACAGCACAATCACTGAGTGCCACTAATATACAGTACAGGCTTGGTCAGAGTTTGGTCAGTGGCTGGCTGCAGTTGTTAGTGGTGGGTTGTGCCAGTCGCCGGCTGGGTTATGGGGTGGGGGGAATGGGGTGGTAGGGCCCTATGCGGTGGAGGATGGGAGGTCCACTAAACTGCCAGGGATTTTGGAATGTACTAAAATGGGTTACCAGGCATCAGGGATGGGGTGATCCACTAGACCACCAGGAATATTATTTTTCATATTGCTGGGGAATCAGGGCTGGGTTGGGGGTCCGCTAGCCCACCAGGGCTTTCAACTGTATATTGAGGGGGATCAGGATGGGGAGGGGGACCCACAGCATATTGACGCACAATGCTTGACTGTCCCAGAGGGACATTCTAAGTACCTTGGAATATGTCCCTATGGGGTATTTTTGTGAATCCCCATCTAGAGAATATGGCAGCCTGCATCTGCCGCAAGGACTCCAGCACCATGCCGCAGCCACATTTGTGGTGCAAGACAGACACAGGACCCCTTTGGTGCAGGCAGCCTGCACTTGTCACAGGCTGCCTTTGTGAATTGCGCTCAGGGCATTTTTAGGCGCAAGCTGCACCTTGCATCATTCCTTGTGGAGCAAGCAGGTTGTGCCATTCCGGGGAACTTTGTGAATCGGGCTCCATATGTTTTGGGTTTTTTTTCAGATAATTCCTGATGAAGACCTATGGGCAAACCTGAGCAATTTGAACTTCATTTTCTGTTTTCCACATGCATTTAATCCAATCCTTTTTCTTCCTAATGTGTGGTGGCAGACGGCGGGAGGGGGAGTTGATAGAGTCTTGACCCCATCATTTATTTTTGTGTTTAACACCTCTCAATGAGATCCAGGTTGTAAACAATTGTTAAAATAATACAGGGTTCCATATTAGTACGGTAATGCAAAAACACAGGCCCCATTTAGTTCTGTTAGACTGTTCACTGCATGTAAACACTGCTGGTAATGTGCCGCAGTACAATCAAG
This sequence comes from Neoceratodus forsteri, assembly GCA_016271365.2. Taxonomy (NCBI): domain Eukaryota; kingdom Metazoa; phylum Chordata; order Ceratodontiformes; family Ceratodontidae; genus Neoceratodus; species Neoceratodus forsteri. The sequence goes on from CM057456.1 coordinate 36,679,352, forward strand.
CTAAAAATACATGCTTTTAAAAAGACATTGTTGACTGGTCCTTATTACAGAATTACATTCTGTGTTAAAGACACTATCTACCCCCCACACACACACACACACACACACACACTGGGTTAGAGAGGGCCAGGAATGGCCTGCGGGGGGGGGTTGATAGTGTCCCTTGACTTTTGACATACTGTATAACGCCATCTAAACAGAAAACAGATTATGCTGGAGAAAGCTCAATACCAGCCCCCATTCACTGGAATGCAGTACTGTAAATATATTGACCCCCTATTCTAGAAAACTAGAAAAGGTTGCAAATAATTTAGTTTGAATGGGACATTTTAGAATAATGTGACATACTACTGATAACTTTTGTTTTAATTAACTGACACTAATGGATGTAATGTAAGTGCAGCATGCACGCTGTATGGTGCCTTATATCTTGAATGTCGAAAGGCAAACTTTACCTTTATCTATGAGCATCCTCAATGACCTTTTGGAGCCTTTGAAAATGGATGTATGCTGGCAAATACCCACTGCCTAAGGACAAATGTAACTGCGTTGAACAATGAATAATCAGCAAATGCAGCTTCTGGAATACCATGGTAGCCAGCACTAGAGAACTAGACTGCTTATGTGGCTCTGAGAGCTATTGTGCAGCATGTACAGTGCCACACAGCTGTAGAAAACAGCTCTTGCATGGTACTGCAGCATCCTGCATGACAAATCTCAGTATAGTGACAGAGACACCAACTGGGATTAGTTGGGGGGGTATATTACTGAGATTTGTAGTTGTGCTGGTAACATAATATGATCTATGCTTGGTAAGGCTGGTACAGTACAGTATCTTTAATAAGTAGAAAATGTGAGCTGTACAAACTTCACATGGACAAATTTCCTTTTCTTTTCATTTACTTAAACCCTGTCTACTTCTTAAAAGCTGGTTAAAACACTACTTGCTATTTATATTTTTTATAATTTTTAGCAAAAGCCCTCTGAGCTGAAGCTCTTTTCCAGGTGTGAACCAGGAGCACAGGGAGGTTACATGACTTGCTCAGGATCATAAAACATGCAAGTGGCAGTTGTGGGTTTCAAACCCTGGTCTGCTGAGTCTCTACTCTCTAGGTTCACAGCTTGGTGCTCTAACCTATGGTCTATAGTATTTCCCCTTTCATAAGAGCAGAGACCTAATAAACAATAATTATTTAGTATGACTCTTGTGCAATATGATGGGAAAAGCTGAAAAATTATTGGAAATCCTTGTTTAACCAATATACCGCACAGCACTAGCCAGGAAGACAAATAAACTGTGTCATCCTCTATTTCTGCACTGTTATACGTGTTGCTCAGTGTCCTCATTCTTAGCTGTAACACTACCTCTCAGCTGAGAAGCTCATCCTTGCACCTTGAGTCTCGGATTACATGGGCACCCCTTTCATTGTAGCACATACTGCACCTTGTTACTGCAATCAGGATGCTTGGTTCCCAAGAGCAAGGCTATAATGAATTTTTATTAAAAATGAAGACTGCCTACATTATGCAGCACTCAGCATAATATTTTATCTGTCACTCAAACTGGAAGGGTGGTATTTAATATGTACAACACCTGTAACAGTAGTACCTTCTGATTAATTAATGGAGATAGAACTTTTGAATGCAGTGAAAACAAATGCTGTCATGCATGCAGAGTTTGGTGTTAATATAGCACCATAGTTCAAGCTCAATGTTGTGTGGTTGTGTTAAGCATGTGGATGCAGTTGTGTTTGTTACAACGTGTTTCATTGTGCAATGCTGACATAGGGCAGTAGCAATGTTGCGCCATTGATGGTGATACAGCAGAACAGTTCCACCTGATGAATAACAAATGAGAACTCAGTCAAATTACCTGTTTCCCCATGACTTGTGGTAATCTAATTTTGTTGGCATTAAAAGCTGTTTACATTCAACCACAGTGGGTTTGCTATTGAAATATTCTGGTGATATTAACCTGTAATTGGATTTTCATATAGCACAAAGCTAAAACTGAAACCTGGCTGCCAACCATTTTCACCTTCAAAAAGACCTTTCCTTGTCCTGTGTCCAAAAAGACTTTTTAACTTGCAGTTTATTCCCATCTTCTCTCAGCTCTTGTGGGCATTCATCCAGTCCTTGCTTCTTCATTCCCATCAGGGGGGCCTTCTGTGGCTTTCATCCTGCAGTAGTGCACAGAGGGCCAGGTAGGGGTATTCCAGATGGGGCAATGCCTCTAGAGGTGTTTGTGTGGTGGGAGGGGCTTGCCTCTGTTTGGAGATTAAGGGAAGAACATTCATAATATTCCATTATGTTTGCCCCACCAACCCTCTTGGACATGCCAGCACTGGAGATAAGTACTGTGCGTGACGGGTGTATTGTAACACTGCATTATGCTCCCCACACATGCACACAAGCTAAGCACCCAGATGTAGCCAGATGGTACAGCTGTGCTCCAGTCCATCATGATTGATTAGATATTTTTAATCAAAATGCAAATTTGAATCCTTACGCAACACAGAGTATTTTTCGGTTATTGTTTTCTAACATATAGGTGAATTGAGTCCTGGTTGTGGGGAGTCAGAGGGAAGTACTAAATGGGCCAGCACACTGGGGAGAAGCAAGCGGGTAGTGGGGTACCACAGAGTTATTTTTTTGTGATCAGTACCACTGGGTTCATTTTTTGTGTCCACTTCTATTTAACTTGTTCATCTGGGAAATATAGGAGAGATACAGGGCAAGATCAGCCTGTGAGCAGATGGTACCAAGTTATGTGGGAGGGTAGACAGCGAGAAGGGTGTCAGGGACATAAAGAGGGATCTAGGTAGGTTGGAACAATGGCCAGGGGTACAGCAGCTCAGGTTCTATGATGAAAAACATGCAGTCTGCATATTTGTAGAAATAATCCCAAAATGGAGCATTGGCTTGCTGGAGTTAGAGTAGTCCAGGCATCAAAGGAAAGGGACCTAGGAGTGACCATGGCGGATAGCTTAAAAGTAGCAACCCAGTGTAACAAGGTGCATGGGAGGCAAAAACAGAGCTGGGGTGCATACAAATGGTGTTCTTTAGTAGGATCAAGGAGGTGATTCCGCCCATGTACAGATCCCTGGTGCAGCCACACCAGGAGTATTGTGCACAGTTCTGGAGCCCCACCAGAAGAGGGACAAGGACAGCTTGAGACAGTACAGAGGAAGGTGACTAAGATGATTCAGTGGCAGTAGGGAAAACATACAAGGAGCGCTTGAGCAGCCTTAATATGTAAACATCCAAAGGAGAAACAACTCACACACAATGTTAATACCAGAAGCAGCTGAACGTGGATTTATTTTCGGCAGCAAAGACAAATGCAAGCCAAGCCCTTTCAGCTCATGGCCTTGTTATCTAATTACACCCCTCAGTGGGTATATTTCCTTGTACACCACACATACTGTACAGTACCCATCATGTATTCTCTTTCTCTCTATATATAGGGGATATATGATGAACTGTGTTCAAATATGACATTTATTTAATTGAGTGAGTGGGCAGCGCCATAACTCATGAGCAAGGCCACTGTTTTTCGGTTTTTACTGGAAAATCCGGTAAAATTTCAGAATTAGGGCTGCCTGAAGACCGGTAAAAACAAAGATTTCATGGAATCTGGCATTTTATATCAGATCAGTAAATCTACAAAACTTGTGTTTTTCCTTTTAATTCCTTCCTGTACTATTTTCAATTTGCTCTATTTAATGCTCTGTATATTAAGCCTTCTTTAATTCTGTTTAGTTATGCACATACTAAAAGAATGATAGCAGAATCCCGGTAAAATCCGGAAATTAGAGTAACAATCACCGGTGTAATTCCGGAATCTGAAGTCTTGAAAACGGAATTTCATTATTTTGATCACCGTAAATCAGTGGCCTTGCTCATGAGTGGTGAACCACAAGTGAATTATGAAAGTCCCTTCCCATCCACGAATGGAAATGAATGACATATTTGAACACGGGCCATTGTGTGTTCCATGTAAACAATGGTCTGAGTCCACAAAAACTGGATAAAAAAACAGGAACAAGATGCTCCCTTGAAAAGTGTTGTTCAGGCAGGATCCCTTCTCCAAAAGCAGGATCCTCCCTCTTTAATACAGATGGGTAGTAGGTTGGAGAAGTGAAGGGGGACAGAGAGAAAGCAACTGTCCTTGCCTATTTTTTTTCTCACTTTTTAAACTGTTTATTTATAAAACCCCTAGCATCCAAAGTGGTGTGTGCTTGCCCAAATCCTAGAATTTACCTTTTTTTGCAGCATCAGGTCCCAAACTGAGTGCATGTGTAGTGGTAATTTCTACACTGCATTTATGATTGAACACAAGTGGACAGTTCCAAGCAAGTGGTTGCAAAGCAAGATGGCAATTGTGAACTGCAGGACACTACATCCTGGCCTGGGCAGGGTAAACATTAAAGGAGTCCACAGAGAAGTAGTTTTAAGCTACAAAAAGTACTGTGCTCACCCAAATCTTTCTTTCTTTTCTTTTTTTCTTTTTTTTTTGTTGAACATCAGATACCAAACCGAGTGTATGTGTAGAAATTTCCCAGCTCATTTGTGATTAAAGGAGAGCAGGTGCTTCTGAGCAAGCAGTTGCGAAGCAGGAAGTGATTGTGAACTGTGGGGCACTAAATCCTGGCACGGGAGAGGAGTTAATAATAATGAACTGAGTCCATAGTGTGGAAATGTAAAAGAAAGCTCCATAATACACTGTAAAAACATTTTGTGAGGTTCAGAAACCCAAAACACTTATGAAGTGAGGAAGCAAGCTGGCAACAGGAGCAGGTTTTCAGTTTTAAATGGATGAGTTGTATTGGCTTCTGTCGTTAGCAGATTTGTTTTGTGATTGGCCAGAATAGGGTGTCAATCACATTGATTGACATTTTTGAGTTACAGGATGATGTAGACAAGTGAAAAATAAATAAATGTTGTCATTTGCCAATTGGGTCAATAACCCCAATTATTTTTCACTTGGGTCAGGTGCTTGGGAAAATAATTGATATATCTGAACAGTAAGATTCCTACCTATATTGCATACATATAGTTTATCCAGTGCTTGTGAGGATAGTTTCTGGCACTTAATGGTATTTCGCTTCCTCTGAACCTACAGTGAGAGTATCAAAATATTCTCACTGTAGGTCCCCAAGATCAAAAACAATCTCACTGTAGGCTGGCCCGGTGATGCAGAGGGTTGAGGCACTATGCTTTACCTTGTGCTGCGCTGGTGACCCAGGTTTGGGAATGACCTCGGGTCATCAGAGTGCTGGCACAGGGGAAGCAGGATCGAGCAGCCTATGGCAGCTCTCCTCTCCTGGAGAGGTTGTCACCCCCCCATAGTTCCACTGCAACCAGGTGGAGGTCCATTGGCCATGTAGGCAGGAGGGGGTGGCAAGTCGGGAGGTCTCGGGATGTGACGTGCGCATGCATCCACATGCTCATGCCCAAGAATGGTGATGAGGGCATAAACAGGGACAAAAAAACAATAAAAAAAATCTCACTGTACATGCTGATTGGTGGAAACCAGTAGCATAAGTAGCACAATTCTAGTATAAGAACTGAAAGTCAGATTTCTGAGCTGGCTCCCACTAATTAGTTTTAGTTCTGCTGAAACTGCCACACAGTACTTTTATTATCTTCCATTTACTATGTATTGATTTTATCAGCACTAAATAGCATTGAAAACACACTGCTTAACCAAAATTACCTACTAAAAATATTCCCCCTTTCCTTCAAAATCATCTCTCCCGTATCAGCTGCAAGCAATCGACTTGTCAGACCTCCAGCTGCGTACATCACTCCTACTCTGATTGGCACCATGATTCTCCTTCTAACATCCAGGCTCCCTTCCATGGCTTACCAAATAGCAACCCCAACTCACATTAGCCATCCGTTACTTCCCTTTGGACTGCACCACTTCAGGACTTTGAAATGACGTAAAGCATTGATGTACTGATGCACCTACAGCGCTACCTGAGTCATATGTCACGCACCACTTAGTCATCCAAAAATGACTAGGAAAACTGCAAGAAAGAAAAAACACAGTAAGACATTTTAAAACTAAAGAAAACATAAAATTAACACATGCGTAGGATAAATAGAACATGCCATAGCCCCAAGAGAAATATTGCCAAAATTTCTCACTCATGCTGTTGGACCTTTGGCATAACTCATGGCTCTACCACTCATGCTGTCATAAGGTCAAACAGCACTTGTGAAAAATATCAGTGATGTTTCTCTTGGGGCAATGGCATATCCCATATACAGTAGATAGCTAGGTATATTATAGCGGTGTGGTAGCACCTCTATAGTTAAGGTTGCGTAGGCTCTTTAATGTTAAACCCCAGATTCTGCACATTAACAACTTTGGCATCATTTGATGAAATAGCACAAACTTTGGCATGTGTGGTCAGGCTGTCAGTCTCAAGATGTGAAAAGCTTCGTGATGGCATCTTGTTTGATTTTCAAAATATGAAGCACCAAAAAAATGGAAAGACAATACTTAACACTGCATATTTTTTGCTGTCACCTACAGTCTAAGTAGTATGGAATTTTTTCATTAAATTTTCAGGGTTGAAGGGACCCGTGCAATGGTGTGCCTTTTGAAGGTTTGGTGAAAAAATATTATATGGTTTTAAAGTCATAAGTGTTTATGGGTTAACCAAGTTACCTGACAAATGTGACCATTACAAAAAAAAAAAAAAACTATCACAAGTGCTTATTTTCATGATTTACTTGCCATGAGGGAAAAATACTGATCGTGTAGAAAAAAATACCAATAGTGTTAAAAAGAATATTGGTCTTGACTACCACCATTTTCTTTTGTTTTTAAAGCAGAAACATTGAAGATACATAAAAACAACATATTTTCAAAAAACTAACACCTGAACCTAGCTAAACGGAATCTGTGTAGCTAGATTCTGGTGTTTATTTTTTGTAAAATTGCCAGAAATACCTTTCTTCGGCACCCTGAAATCCAGGGTGCCCAGCTTAGCGAGAGGACCTTCTGTCCTGCATTCTCTGTATGAGAACAGTGGGTCTTTTCTTGAATGCTGAAGTCACAACTTGAGTCATGCTGCTGGCTTCTGTTCAAGCAGTGACCCTGCAAGTGAAAACTTTGTCCCATTATCCAGTGAACATACACTGCCATTACTGCTGTAACTCTTGGTTCCACAGGCTTAGCAAAGAAACTGGAATGTTCAGAGACAGGGAAGGCAGGAGGACAGCTTAGTGTGTGTCTCAGCTCACCAGGATTTACATTTCAAAAGTCTGCTAGACCCAAACCGGAGCTTTTTGGCTTACAGGGGACTGATTTACCACAGCAGCTACAGAAAAAGTAGGCTCAAGGAAGTTGACATAACAGAGGTAAAACAAATTAAATACAAGCTAGGACAGGAGGCATTTCTACTTCCTTATGGAACTTATACAGTAACAATGACAAAAAATGCTTTGCTAGGGACTGGGCAATTGATACCTCTTATACTGATTTCAACTACTATGTGAAATTGTTACAGGTGTATGTTGTTTTAAATAAAAGAACTGCTTGCTTTTTGGGACCAAGTTATGACTGCAAGGGTCTGACAATTTGGGAGGAAGGAAGAACCTTGGTGTTTGATGTAGAAAAAATGCAAAGCTCAAACTGATTGTTGCCAAAATACAAAACCTTTGCAAAAGTGTAGAAATTAGAAAACTTCTTGGGAACTTTGAGGCTGTTTTCATTGATTTCTTTGTTGCCTTGTGAGGAGGCAGAATGCTGCTGCAGACTGTTGTGGATTTATTTGATTTGTAGATCCTACATTGATGCCTCCTGAAAGGGGATCATGTTGCTGGAACAGTGCACTGGGGATTTTGTTTGAGCATGGTGCTGTCAAGTAGGGGCATGACCCTGCTGCTGCTGGCCCTATGAAGCTGCTGCTGTTGGCTGCCACCTGCAATACACCTGCAACATCCAGCTGCACTAGGTGTTCCAGGTGTCAGAGGAGCAGCCTGCCAGCACCTATGTGGGCACCATTGCAACCAAAGCCAACTTCATACATGGTCTTAGCAAAAGTCATGCCTTGTTCACATCATCGGCACCACAGAGGCCATTCACACCATGGTGGTCACAGACCAGAAGCAAATCTAGAGCAACTTACTTAACCTGGTGGTCCTGTCAAGCCAGCTCACCTACTCAATTGAGATGCATGCTCTGGTGCTGGTAATGAATAACAATGCAACCACCTTCCTGGATCCCTCCACTATGGTCTACTTGAAAGAGGATGCAGGCCACAGGCAGCAGGTCACCCTAGATATGGCCACCAACTCGGACACTGGCATCAATGGCATGGACCATAGCTCTTATTGGATCATGACCAGCAATGAGGATGAATGCTTTAGGTTAGGTATCACTGTCAACCCGAGCAGGGAGGGTACCTTACAACACCTAGTGTGCCAGGGAGTTCTGGACCAGGACACTATGCCATCTTATAAGCTTCTAGTAAAGATGGAGGACCAAAGTCAGCACTGATGACTTGGCCAACTGCAGGTGAATATGACGGTGAAGGATATGAAAGACAACCTGCCTTCAAGCGGCCCCAGTACAAGGCCAGTGTGTATGAAGGCATGGTGGTGGGCTCCAGTATGCTGCATGTGGCCACTGACGACCTGGACAAAGGCAGCAACACAGATGTGCACTACTACCTGGATGAGGGCACACCGTTTGAGGTTGACCCACGGGCCACTATGGTCACCATCTGTGAACGACTTGAATAAAAGAGCTGTCAGCAGTATTCAATCACTCTGCAAATCAGTGGGCTACCGTCACTCACCAGGTTTGCCGAGACCACCATCCAGCTGCTGGACGTCAATGAAAATTACCCTGTTGGCAAGTTCTGCTACTTCCCAGCCACCTCCCACTACATCTTGGTGGATGAGAATACATAGGCAGGCACCATGGTGCTGTTGATGATGGTCTCTGACACAGACTCACCTGCAGCCAATGGTAACATCTATGTCTCTATCCTGGATGGCAACAAGCAGTGGCACTTTGAGGTGCAGTCATCCAAGATGCCCAACCAGATCCTCTTCAAAGTGGCCAGCATCCTAGACCAGGAGCATATCCCCTCCTTCAACCTCACCATCTCTGTCTTAGATGGTGGCACCCCTGTTTCACACTCCTTCTTAAGAGGACTGGGTTGCCACCCCCTGTACCACTTCTTTCCCACAACCCCATGTCACACCACAGCATCTGTCAGTCTGTGGAGGACGGGAGTGTGTGGGGGGGTGCTCACCCTGATGTTGAATTTCCTGACTTTTGTCACTTGAACCCTAACTGATGCATTAATGCAGTTTTTTTAAAAGAATTTCCTTACTTTTTGAAAAAGTGTAATATAAGTAGTCAAAAACATGTATTGGTGTATCTCATTAACCGTGCAACCTATGAAAAAGATTCCACTGCAGGCTTACTCTATGGTTTAAAATCTTCAGCCCCACACTCCCACTAACTTGTACATTTGTGCATAACATCACAATATAAGTACTGAATTACATGTATTGGTGGAGGCCTCGTGCTCCCACCATATTGCCCAGCACTGCTTAACAATATACTTCTGCCATGCCTTTTGAGAGGGCCCTGTGTTCCCACCACATTGCCCAGCACTGCTTAACAATATACTTCTGCCATACCTTTTGAGAGAGCCCTGTGTTCCTACCACATTGCCCAGCACTGCTTAACAATATACTTCTGCCATACCTTTTGAGCTGTCCTATACCTTATAATGAGATCTTCCTGCACACTTAAAAATGTGCTCACCATGGTTTACACAATGCACATACAGTATATACTTCCCCATTAAGTATAATGAGCATGCACCACAATTCACCAACTGTAATTGCCACCACCATAAAAATTGTCACAATTGAAGATCTATGATTAATCTTTCTACATTCCTAATTTCAGGCAAATCAGACGCACGGTTCAAAAGGTATTAACACAGAACTAACCACATTTTTATTTGTTGGAGTGACATAATTCCACATCTGTTTAAGTTTTACACACCAAACCACTGAAATGCAACTCCATGGCACTAGGGCTACCTACCCTATATATTTCAAGCCAATAGCACCACGCATAAGCCTATGGGCAAAATGTTAAGTATGTCACTCAATAGCTCTACAATGAATTAATTTTCCAACACCTAAACAGTGTCCATCACATCTCCAGGACATTCCCTCAAAGCCCTCCAAATGTCAAGTAAAAAGACCAAACCATTTCAGAGATATTTAATTTTGAAGTTTTACCACCTTTGAAAATTCTTTGGTCGAGAGAATCGGCGGTGACCTCACGATCTAAGATCATTTCTGGCTGCCAGTGGACATCTGATCATGAAATGTGGGTTATCTGGTCCCTCCCAGGGAGATCTGGTCCAGAAAAAACCTGAACATCTGGTCAGGAAGTCATAAAAGAAGCTTGCGAGCGAAAACGATCTTGTGACCAAAGAATTTGCAGGCTCGCGATCAAAGATCTTTAGCAAGCTATGACCAAAGAATTTCAAACTTTAAAACTCCATTTTTTGACACAACTACATTAAACCACAGGCATGGGTTGATAGAGGGAAGCCCCCTTAGCAAAACCCATCCTAGATTTACTTCACAAGTCACCCCTGGGCTGAGGTATCTGTTTTTTTCCAACCCCAAACTGAAAACAAGATGGTGGCCATCACGAACGATAAAGTTCTCATGATCAAGGATTCTTTGATCATGAGCCTGCAAATTCTTTGATCATGAGAAGTGACCAGATGGCCAAAACCCCATTCTTCTTTTGCAAAATAACCATATAAAAATTTCCATAGACTTAAAATGGGAGCTAAAAACTTTAATACTTTTGAATGGATTCATATTTTTTCACCAAACAAAAAGTGGCATGTTCTTTAATCCAAGCTCTTTCTACATGCCAAGTAACAGACTGGCAGGACACATGGTGGCTGTGCAACGCCACAGACAAAATCTGAAAAACTGCACACAAAAGTGGCACAAAGTGCATTTTTGAGCGTTTCGCTGCACAAAACTGTAAGTCCAACCGAAACACAACTTGGCACATCAAGAGATCTATCATGTCCCACCATGCATACTAAATTTTATGCAAATATGTTGAACGGGTCCAAAGTTAGTAATGTGCAAAATTTCAAGTTTAACATTAAAGTGCCTTCTTAACCATAACTATAGGGGCATGACCACGCCCCTATAATATATATAGATATATATATATTTATTCTTTGCAAAAAAATACTGTGTTAATACAATATTTAGAGTTCAGGCTAAAGTGTCAAAAGTAGGAAAATATGGCTTTAGGACTTCCAACCCTAAATTCTCAACCCCACCAATAAAGCAAATTAGGGGTGGACTCTTCCTAGGGGTTGTCAACCTTAAAGCTCACCCCATTCTATACACTTCAGAAACATACAGACCTAATGGGATGAGCTTTATGGTTTACAACCCCTAGGAAGAGTCTGCCCCAGATTTTGCTTTAGGGGTGAGGTTGGGGTTTTAAGATTGGAAACCCTAAAGCCACATTTCCCTACTTTTGTTGCTTTAGCCTGAACCCTGAATATTGCATTAATGCATTTTTTTGCAAAGAATGTCCTTACTTTTTAAGATAGTATAATCATATTCTATTTGTCTGTGGGTCCTGCACTCCCATGCAGGCATACTTTTTCAGATTTTATAATCATATCCTTATTTGTCTGGTGGAGCACAGGCCCTGGTGTATATGTATGTTTATATGGAAGTGCAGGGCCCGGAATTTTGAAATTAAATAACTTTGAAATGGAGTAATGTGAGTCAGCCCCTTTCTACCCTACAAATTTCAGACCACAATTCCAAACCTTCTGGGCAGTAGTCAAATTCAAAGAAAAATCCATTCAAACCAATGGGGAAAAAGGTACAAAAAGTTCACTTTTTGCACTATCCAGAACTTGGAATCCACACATCTGAATAGAATGAAACTTGGCACATCCAGAGATTAGTGCCCAAGAGGTAGATAAGCAGAAAAGGGGCAAAATTCAGTAGAAAGGCAGACAGCAAGGAGAACCAGGGATAAATGACAACCAAGGAAGGGGCTGGAGTAGAACAGTGAAGCAGTCTAGGGAGATCAAATCATGGAAAGCCATGTGTGCAAATGCCAGGAGCCTTAGCAACAAGATGGAAGATCTGGAGGCTGTCATGGTACAGTCAGACCTGGACATTGTGGCCATCACTGAAACCTGGTGTAATGATAACCATGACTAGGAGATGGCCATACCTGGCTACAACATATTCAGAAGAGACAGAGCAGGCAGGAAGGGAGGAGGAGTGGCACTGTATGTGAAAATGACATAAGGCCACAGAGATCCAGGAGGAACAAAATGGGGAGAGATACTGTGGGTTAAGCTGGAAAGGAAAATGGGACAGCCATCCACACAGGTGTGGTCTATAGACCACCAGCCCAGGAGGAAGAAACAGATAGGAGCTGATGCTAGCCATCTAAAAGATGGCAGACAAGGGTGAGGTAGTACTGGTTGGAGACTTCAATATTCCAGATGTGGACTGGAGCATCCCAGCAGCAGCATCAACTAGGAGCAGATTTATCCTGGACTCCCTTCAGGGTGCCTTCCTCAAGCAACTGGTCATGGAACCAACTCGGCAGAAGGCAATACTGGACCTTGTGCTCACAAACAGGGACAGTGTGACGGGGGTAACAGTGGGGGAGCACCTGGGTAACAGTGACCACCAGTCATTGTGGTTTGAAATCACAGAAAGAGCAGAACCAAACCATACAAAAACACGTATCCTGGATTTTAGGGGGGCAGACTTTGGGAAAATGGGGAGATACTTGAAAGAGGCATTAAGGGGAATGGGACAGGAATCAGGGGTTGAGGAACAGTGGGCAGTATTTAAATGGGGATTACAAGAACAACAGAATTATGCATTAAGCAGGTTAGCAAGAGGAAAAGGAAGAGGAGACCATTATGGTTTTCCAAAGAGGTAGCAAAGAAAGTGAAAGCCAAAAAGATTGCATTCAGGCAATACAAAAAGACACAGGCAGAAGGGATAGGGAGAAGTACCAGGAGAAGCAAAGGGAGGCAGGGAGGTCAGTAAGGGAAGCCAAAGCTCAGACAGAAGAACACATTGCAAAATCAGTGGGTAGAGGAGACAAAACCTTTTACAGGTACATAAGTGAAAAAAGAAAGACAAAGGGAGGGATAGTGAGACTGAAGGGGGAGGATGGGAGCCACGTGGAGGATGACAACAGTAAAGCTGACATATTGAACAGGTATTTCTGCTCAGTCTTTACTGAGGAAGAGGAGGGTAATGGGTCTGAAGGGAGTACAAGGGGTGAGAATGGTGCAGAAATGGACACAAGTCCCTTTACACGAAAGGGTCCTGAAGGAACTGGAATTAATAAGGAGTTGATAAAGCAATGGGGCCAGATGGGGTGCACCCAGGGTCCTTAAGAACTAAGAGAGTGGTGGCTGAACCTCTGGCTATCCTGTTTAGCCAATCACTGGAAACAGGAGGTACCCAAAGACTGGAGGACAGCAGATGTAGTCCCCTTTTCAAAAGTGGGAACAAAGAGGAAGCAGGGAACTACAGACCAGTCAGCCTCACCTCGGTAGTGGGAAGATCATGGAAGCACTACTGAAGGAGAGATTGGTGGAACATCTGGTTGTCAATGGACTACAGGACCCAAGGCAGCATGGTTTCACCAGGGGAGGTCATGTCAGACCAACCTCGTTTAATTTTTGACTGGGTGACTAGGGAGGTGGATCAGGGGAGGGCAGGACATGGCCTATCTGGACTTCAGCAAGGCCTTTGACACTGTGCCACATAGAAGACTATTACACAAACTGGGAATATGGGTGTGGGTAGGACAGTAGTGTGGTGGGTAGGTAACTGGCTGGGTGGCAGGACACAGAGGGTGGTGGTAAATGGCTGTCACATACAGAGGAAGAGTGACCAGTGGGGTACCACAGGGATCAGTGCTGGGACCGGTCCTATTCAACATTTTCATCAGTGACATTACAGGATCTAGAAGGCAGAATTTCATTGTTCGCTGATGACACAAAGCTCTGTAACAGAGTAGACACACCAGAGGGTGTAGACAGAATGAGAAGGGACCTGCAGAAACTTGAAGAATGGTCAAGGGTTTGGCAGTTGAAATTCAATGCAAAGTAGTGCAAGATAATGCATATGGGGCACAAAAACCCTGGCACAATATATCAGTTGGGGGGTGAGGATATAGCATGCACCAAGCAGGAAAGGGATCTTGGGGTTGTCATCTCTGATGACCTCAAGGTAGAGAAACAGTGTGACAAGGCAGCAGGTAAAGCAAATAGGATGCTGGGATGTATAGGCAGGGGCATCACCAGCAGGAAAAGGGAGGTCATAATTCCACTATACAAGACACTAGTGAGGCCCCACCTGGAGTACAGTGTACAGTTCTGGAGACCATACCTACGTAAGGACATAGACAGGGTAGAGAAGGTTCAGAGGAGGGCAACAAAGATGGTGCATGGATTGCATCACAAGTCCTATGAAGACAGGTTGAAGGAACTGAACATATACTCCTGGAGGAGAGGAGGGAGAGGGATATGATAGAGACATACAAGTATCTTACAGGGAGGAACAGGGTGCAGGAAAACACTATTTTAAGCAAAAAGATGTTCCAGGACTAGAGGGCATGGGATGAAGTTGGAGGGAGGACGATTCAGAGGAAACATGAGAAAGAATTTCTTCACAGAACGGGTGGTGGACAAGTGGAACACCCTGCCAGAGGAAGTGGTGGGGCTGAAACAATCACGGGATTTAAGAATGCATGGGATAGACATAAAGGAATTCTAGAGGTCAGGGGTAAAGGGCAACAGACTTCTAGGAAAACAAACTGAACTTACAAGCTCAAATGGGCAGACTGGGTGGGCCATAGGCCCTTATTTGCCGACACTGTCTATGTATCTATGTATTTACCTCGACGAGACCACGCATATGAAATTTCAGGCAAATCCATTGAACGGTTGTGAAGTTATGAAAGTACAAAAACTGGGGGTTAACATAGAAACTCCAAACCAAGCCTAAATATGATATATACATTTTGGATCTGTATTATTGTACACCCTGTTTTGTTTTCTGATTCATTTCTGATGCTCACTGTAGCCCCTTCTCTGGCTCACAACTGGAAACAAGTCCATCTGGACTCTATTTGGACTGCTTGCTCTCCTGATAAAAAATGTTTTAAATAAATGCAGCTATAGATAGACAATAAAAATTAAGTGAGAAAAATTGCCCTTTATTGCTAAACATTATGAAGCAGTGGTCATTCTGACCAGTGTGGTCCTCTTTAACTAGAAAAAGAACAAAAAAAAAACAGGAGGGGTCTGCTCTACAACCTCTAAAGATATTGCTAGATACAGTGGAGAAATGACCAACTTACTGGTGTATTTAGTAAGAATTTTATTGCAAAATATACATCACTGGCATAAGCTGGAACATTCATCCAGTGTTTCGTAGTCCAACAGACTATTTCAACAGGGTAATAAATAATGTCTATGAAAACTAAATTGCATTACATATTTATATATACTGTATACAGCACATTTATTTTTAATTATTTCAAATCAAATGTGTTGATTCTGTGTTCATGTGTGGAAAAAATACTCTCCTACTGTTCACAATCATTTCTTAAATTAATGTGATGGCCCCAAAATGTTCATAAAAGGAAAGTGATCCCCAAGATTATAGATCAATGAGTCAGTCATTATCCAAACAAATTAATGTCTTCTCTGCTATGAGAGGACCATTTTTTGTATTCAAAGGCATTGACCCCAAATTAAAACAGCGATGTCAACCTGTAAATATCTTGATCAAACTATGCTTTGACATTTTTTTTCTCAAAAGTAGAATGTGACAGGGTTGAATAAGACCCTGTCCCATTTGTTACGTGGATAGAGTTAAATACAAGGATCTGTTCTAGCCTCTCCTTTTCTGTCTCTTGTCTGTCTGGT
Source organism: Neoceratodus forsteri (assembly GCA_016271365.2). Classification (NCBI taxonomy): domain Eukaryota; kingdom Metazoa; phylum Chordata; order Ceratodontiformes; family Ceratodontidae; genus Neoceratodus; species Neoceratodus forsteri. The sequence continues at coordinate 36,695,377 of CM057456.1, forward strand.
TGGCCAACCAAATGTTCTTGTGAGACCTAGGAACTGATCACTCCAATGGTCTCACAATTCTCCACCTCTCACCATCTCTCCGCCTTCTGTCTTTTCTTTCCCTTTGCATATTTACATTTATAAAAACATTTGTGAATTTTTGTGTGAAACTGTAAGTGATTATGTTTATAAAAATGTATGTGAATTTTTATGTGGAACTGTAAGTGATATTGGGATCCCTTAGTATGAAACTGTATATAGCTATATTGTTGAAATGATTGCAAAAAGCTATTTGGAATTTATGGGGTTATTCTTGACATGCAGCACAAACTCTTTTGCAGAGTTATCAACTAGAGGGCAGTTCTGGGACACCATATACTTTTTTTTTTTGTAATGTTTTTTTGCACCTGCAAGGAAGGAAACTGACAAGAACATTTTCTTAGAAACAGAATGTTCTTTTAACAAGTTCCCAGACAAAGACTTCTAGAAAGAGCAACAATACTTTTGCTAGGGAGAGAAAGTCAGAAACTGAAACTTAGAATTAGAGATTCACTCAGATGAAGAATTTTGTTTTCTCTGTTTGTACTGCCTTTTTAAATAGTTATATTGAATATTTTTTATTTTTATTTTGCTGCTATAGATAATAAAATGTTACTTTGGAATTTTACAGCTGCTCCTGGTTTTCCTAGGCTTCATGACCTATGTCTTGATGACACCGAAGAGCAGAAAAAATTTATTAGCCCGTGTTGTTCAGCACACTTTATAAGTTTTAATAAAATTGCAGTGTATTAAATATAGCCTTTAATGCGATTTTTGTAGTCTGTCAAAATGTTTTTATTAAGCTTGCTCCTAAAAATGTATGGTAAAAAAATACTTTTACTTAGGTTGCTAGTTTGTTTGTTAACTCTTTATTTATTTGGTGACACTTGCTGCAGATCTTGGGTTGTGTACTTACTTTCAATGTTTTTGATCTGATCTTGGCCATCACTGGCCTACAGTACAAAGGTTATGAGTATTAATCTCTAATAGAAAATATATTCCTAGTAAATACCAATAACAACATTATTTTGCAACAGTTTAAACTTATCTGCACACATGTTACGCAGCTCTAAGAAGTGGTTTGATTGAGCACTGGGTGCTGCTGTATGCTGCGCCATCCCATAAAAAGCAATTGGTTACTATGGGGACCAGTCTATTTGGTGACGGTGCAATTCAATCCATAGAGAAATTTTAGAAACATTCAAATCCTTTCACTTTTAAATAATCCCTGAATTAACAATGGTTACATTGCAGGATTAATGTTGGTCTTCCTAATAACTCAACTGAAATGGCATGGTTTCTGATAGGACTTTAAATTATTGTCCCGATATTAATAGTCAGAAATGATTGTGTTAATCATATTTTAATAAAAATGTATTCAAAAAAGCAACATCCTTGAACATGGACATGTAAAATCAATAGTTGCGTCTGATATGTCACTTTTCTTTGAAGTGTCACTTTCAAAGGGATTTTTTTTTTCTAGTTGCTATCAAATCAATTTTCTTAATTGAAGAACTTTTCCCCTTGGGTGGTATGACCTATCCAGCATTCATGCTATAGCATTCAACCTAAACTATTGTCCCCAGGGGTTATAAAATGGGCTTTTTAACAAATTCATCTCATAAATCTCATGAACATGTACTCACTGGAGACCCGAAGGAAGAGGGGGATATGACTTGATACCTTCAAGTTCCTGAAAGGAATAAACAAGTTGAACTGCTGTGATGGGGGATGGCCACTGGAGGATGGGGGTGCCACTAGACAAAGAAAATTGTAATAATAATGGGAATGGCGATCATAGGGTGGGGTACCATTTTTTGCTCTCACAAGAAAGAATCTTTTTTCAGCACTTGTGATACAACAAAAGATTCTTTTTGTGTATCATGCAAAACAAAAAAATTTTCAAGTTTAAAAAACACATTTCAAGGGTATTTATTTAACAGTGAAGTGCAGAATCCAGCTAAGGATATCCTGATAAGGAAGCTACTGTACATGTGCAGGTTGCTCCCAAGATTGTCATTTTTGGGGGTTTCCAAACTTAAATTTTTATGAAAACCAGGAAACAATATGGCAGCGAAATGAAAAAGGACTTTCCATAGTTCCATATCATAATGGCAACTCTGGAACAGTGATCCGTGAAGAGGGTGCAAATTCCACAGTGCAATGACTTGAAACAAAGTATTTTTTTGCGGAGGGCTTTGGCCCCCACACACACACCTTTATTTAATATACTAATTCCAGGAGGGGCATACCTTGGGGATGGGGAGAACCGCCGGTCACCCAAATGTGTCAGTGCTGTGGTTCCGTCACTCCCTTCACGGGTCACCATTCCACAGTCACCATTGTGACATGCTACCCTTTCTACTCACAGAAAAGGATGAAGTCAATAGAAAAAAAAGAATTATTTTTTCGTCCCATACAACTATCTTGAGGTGCTTACGGAGCATACTCAGAACCCATTTATAAACATTTTCAAATTAAATAACTTTGTAACAAAGTAATATTTTTTCACCAAACCAGCAAAGGGCACATCTGTGAGTCAACCTCTTTCTACCCTGAAAATTTCAGACCAAAATTCCAAACTGTCTGGGCAGTAGCCAAATTCAAAGAAAAAGCCATTCAAACTAATGGGAAAAAAGTTACAAAAAATTAACTTTTTGCACTATTCAGAACATCTGAACAGAATGAAACTTGGCACATCCAGAGATCTATCCCCACAAGACTGTGCATACAAAATGTCATGCAAATCCATTGAACAGTTGCAAAGTTATCAAAGTGGAGAAATTGTGGTTTAACTTAGAAACTCCAGTTCATCCTATAATATATATATAAAATACTGGCATGGTAGCACCACTATAGTTGTGCTTCAGTACGGTACTTAATGTTAAACTTCAATTTTTGTACCTTAATAACTTAACTTTGGCAGTGTTCTACAAAATAATCCAATATCTGGCATACATAGTCTGGCTGACAGGGTCTCAAGAAATGAAATGTTTCATGGTGGCATCTCTGGCAGTTTTCAAGATATAGAATATCAGTTTGTAATGAAGTGCAGTGTTTTTTTTTTCTATACTTAATACGGCTTTTTGTTTCTCTAACGTACAGCCTAGATGGTACAGAATTGTTTTCTGAAACTTTTAGGGTAGAAGTGTATGCATGACTTCACTCTTTTTTTTGCTGAAACCTCGTTGCCAGATCCCCAACCATTTCTCTGACCTCTCTCTAGATCCTCCCTCAAATGTCAGTTTCGACCTCAGCGCCCACCCTCCCACAGAGCTTGGTGTTGTCTGCAAATAGGCAGACTTTGCCTTTTGTGCTGTCTCTAGTGTCATTCATGAATATATTGCAGGACTCCACTGTTAATCTCTCTCATTCCTGCATACTCCCCCCGACCACCACCCTTTGAGTCCCCCCCCCAGCCAGTTAGCAGCCCATGTTGTCAGCTTGTCCCCTACTCCCAGGTCTTCCAGCTTCTTAATAAATCTCATATGGGAGATGCAGTCAAAGGCCTTTTGATAATTTTATAGTATTTTCCCCATTGTCCTCATCCCCATCCCGACAACCGGCTTGCATGGCTACACCTTTCCTCTGAAAAAGAGAGTAAAGAAAGTAACCACCTTCACAGCCAACTCCAATGCCTCTCCTGCATTACCCAGCAGGGGGTGTACAAATCCTTTATCTTTCCCCAGAGCCAGGCACTTCACACATTAACACCCCAACCTTCCTGTATTATAAGCAATTGGTAGTCACAGGAAATTTCTTATTTACTGTTTTTTAAAGAACAAACACGTGCTAGTGAGCAGTTGCCAGTCCTTCAGATGTGTTCATCCTGCCAACATTCCCCACCCAGAGTAAATGTGTGTGTGTGTGTGTGTGTGTGTGTGTACGCTTCCCCCTCTCAGGAAAACACAAATATCCCACTTCTCCCAACCACTGTAGCACCACATATCACCCACCTGCCCTATGCCATACTATACAACATATATGGTTGATTCTGCCCCCCTTCAAATTAGTAACTCCCTTGCCCTCGAACCCCTGTAGTACCTAAAATCCCTATCTACCAGTGTGGTACTATTTGAATTTACATAGATATGGGCTTCTCAAGGTGTTTGTGCAATCAACGTAAGTCAGTACCAAGCATGAATGTGCAGACACCTCAGGCTTGCAATATGGCAGCCATTCCAGCTCCTAAAATGCAGTACATTCCTATCCACCGCTTAAACTGCAGATTTGTACAAAAGGATGAAGAATGCAATTTGCTGGTGTTAGCAATTGCCTTTCTTGCACTCTGTGCTGACAAAACTTAAAACCCATGTTATCTCATTGTTGATACCATTCCTTTATGCAGTAAAGAATAAAAATGGTGATAGATAATGAAACAAGAAGAAAAAGACTAACAAGAGGAGCTGGATAGTTCCGAAAAGGTGTGCTACACTTTCAGAGGGCAAGTAAGAAGAGGTTCCCTATCTGGGGTAAGATACAACACATATGCATCATGCTTTCTACACTATGAAGGGTACAACTTATACTCCTTACATTCATCATAGCCTTTCTTGTCACATATAGGAGACACTACTCCCATTACATATAGCAGAACCATAGAAGCATAGATTCAGTGGGCGTACACAACTTAGTGAGGAGTTATGCTTGTGCAACTTTGTTGATTATCTGCAGGTATTTGAATGAATGTGTTGTTGACTGTCGTACATGGATACTTTAGCTGTTCGCACTCTGTCCCATGGGGAACTACCACCCTGTCAGGGTACGGTGAAGGCAAAGGAACCATCCTGAGGATTCCACCCCTACAGGTGCCCCGGAAAATAATTCCTTTAGGCTAAAGGTACCTTGGGATGCAGCCCCATGGAGAAAGAGGCGCACCACTGCAGGAAATGGGGAGGATGGTAGGGCAAACAAACAATACTTCTGAGTGAGGCTGGAGGAAGCTGGCTTATATATTTCAGAAGGGGGCATGGCTGGTTGCTCCCATCCACTGAACTGCTGGCATAGCCTTTGAATTCAGTGAACGTACACAACTTAATGAGGAGTTATGCCTGTGCAACTCTGTTGATTATCTGAAGGTATTTGAATGAATGCGTTGTTGATTGTCATAGGTGGATACTTTGGTCATTCATACTGTCTGTCCCATGGGGAGTTGCCAGCCTGTTAGGGTGCCTTGCAGGGAAAGGAACACTCTAGAGGAGGGTTCCACCACTATCAGTGTCATAGAAACATAATTCCTTAAGGTTAAAGGTACCTTAGGAAGTAGCCCAAAAAATACTGCGTAACAAGTGCTGAACACAGAGCCTGAGTGAGGACAGATTGACAGTGGCTGGTGATGAGTATAACAGACAGAGACTGAATTGAGCAATGACTGACAGTAATCAGTAACTGATAGCAAAAAAGGCATAACTTCTGTAAGGAGAGAGGGAATGGCAAGATGGAAAGCGGGCCACCATCCAACCCCAACTCACAGCAGAAACCTACCTGGGTGAACGCAATAGTAATATAAATATATTACACTATGGACCACCTCCTATGGAGACTACCTAACTTTTATGACCTTCAGTACAAAGGAGAAGAAAAACATGAGGAGAAAACCTCTGTGGATCCAAGGCCTTGGTCACCTTCCCTCCAGGCTTGGGATAAAATTAGTGATGACTCAGCTACCTCGATTTAGAGACCCAATTCAATGGGAAATTTTAGAGGAAGGGCTCTCACTCTATCTATCTAATGAGAAAGCTGTGGGGGTGCCATGAGCCAATCTCTGCAGTTAAAAGAGGTTCCCAACAAAGAGGTCTGCCCCTCAAGGCAGGAGGAGGAAAGCAACAACCACTGAAAGGCATTCACCTAGCCTCCACAGAGGGGGGCTTAGAGAGGAAGCTGAACCCTTGAGGGGTAAGGCATTGGAGTTGGGTCGTTGAGGGGCTGGGACGTGCATAATTGTATGATCTTCACCCTTGATGGCAAGAGGAAGGGAAAGAGATGGAGATCAAGTGAAACATAGGTGGCCATTAGGGGAGTAGCTTTTGAAGGTACAGCTGATGTGGTTTGCATAGCTAAAGGAGTCCCCATGGTCTTAGAGTCCCCACTCTCCCAGCAGCTGAAGTCTTAAATGCTACATCAAGAAGTGCCGCCAAGTCAATCTGCATAGCCAAACCTTCCCGTGGACTGTTGGGACATTCTCACCTGAAGGGCAGAAAGAGAAGGACCCTGCCTTGAGAGACCCACCCTCAAGATGCAGACTTCAAGGGAGCAGAGCAAAACCATCAACATAAAGGGCAGGGAGCCACCAGAAGCCATGATATGGTAGTGGCTGGCATGCATCCAAATGCAGGAGTTGTGGGAGGCTGATGGCAATGTCTGATGGCCATGAACGCAAGGTAGAAACAAAATGTAGGCAAAGCTGAACAACTGAGCGAGACAGCCCTCCATTCATGGTTCATGTACTATTCTTGAAAGCACCTCGGTGTGCTCTCATGCTACACACTTAAGTACACTTGTCAATTATCCTGTTGTTTATAATTGTACAGTTTAGTCTTTTTTCTCTCTGATTACCCTGATGAACTGAGCTGTTGTTGGTTAATAAGCTTGTATAACCTCTCCTTGTTGTGCTTCTCTTCTATTGTTAATTACAGCATCAGCCATGGTGTTCTGTATTTTCACTATGTATTTCACCCTATCTGCCAGTGAAGTCTGTATTTTCAGTCACCTGTACTCACTGTATTATGAAGTTTCTCTCTCTGTAATGCCATCTGCTGCGCCCTGAGTTGTGCCTGAAAACAGTCCCTTGGATCAGCTGACTTATCCGGTTACCAAAGACTTAAATGAATAAATGACAACTAGGACATTGTATGAGACTGAATGATATACGTGCTTGGACTGAATGATGTATGCATGCCAACCAGCTCCATAAGGAAGATCAGTGTTAGTTGCTGATGCACTGCAGACCGGGTAGGCTGTGGCAGTAGAGAACAACAAATGAAACTGCTAGGGGAAAAACAGGAGCATATGAGAACTGAAAACTAGGAAGCAGTATGCTGCTGAACCAAGTACCTAATTAAACCACCAGAACATAAAAGGGAGTGGCTGCCTAGCTAGGAGCCAGGTATAAACAGAGATTGCAAATGGTAATAAAAAAAGAACAGTAAACATGGGAACCTGAAACTGCACAAGTCAAACAAAAAACAACACCACAGAAACATAGAAACATAGAATTTGATGGCAGATAAGGGCTGCTTGGCCCACCCAGTCGGCCCATTTCCCTAGCTATTGGATAAGCTGCAGATCCTAGTTAATCAACAGCCTACTTCTTCCTACCCCCACCAGAATTGCCTTATGTCTGTACCATGCATTCTTGAATTCCTCCAATGTTCTTGACCCCATGGCCTTTTCAGGAAGGCCGTTCCACGCGTCCACCACCCTCTCTGTGAAAATATACTTCCTCACATTGCTTCTAAGCAGTCCCCTCTCTGTCTTCAAATTGTGTCCCCTTGTTCTTGCACATCTCTTTTTCTGAAAGATGCTACCCTCTTGGACTTTGCTGATTCCCTTGAAGTACTTGAAAGTTTCTATTATGTCCTCCTTCTCCTTCCTTTCCTCAGGGGTATACATATTCTTGAAGGAAATGGCTGCAGCTATGCATTTATTGAAATTATACATGCCTAAACAGCAGTGTGTGCAGCCAGGAGGATCTGCCCCTCATCAGGCCATGTAACACACTGGCCCTCATTTCAGGCTAACCCAGATGTGTGTGTCTGATTGCCTGGAGTAGTACATGGTATGGTCATTATGGCCAAGGCTCCTGCTGCCGTCCCAATCTGGTGCCACTGTCCTTGCAAGCTACCTGATGAAGGTGGACCATGACACCCCTGTCCAGGTCCAGGTCCACAGTCCACCACCTTCAGGCCAACCAGGGTTGGTGATGAGCCCTTCAGATGAATTTGACTCATTCCCCCCCTCCTTTTCCATGTTCTTTCAATCTGTGATCCTTCTGAGCTGCTGTATATGGCTGTGACATTAATAACTTCAACATCCTATCAGCATATGTCTTGACCTCTGATCACCTACAGTATCCTTACAACTGTATCCTTCCTCAATCTGTCTATGTTTTTTCACCCTTTGGAGGAGGTGAACAACCCAGAAAAAACCTTTTTAAAGGGAAAACCAGGAAAAGACAGTCCTTCTGCAGTCACCCATACTAGGTCAAAGGGGGGCCCTAACTCCCTGGCCACCACAACCCTGCTTTTATGAGCGTGGGTGGGTGGGGATCCAAGAAGACAGGAGAAAAAAGAGGGGTAACTGCTGGCCACCAGTTCATATAACCCCTCTTTACCATCCCATCCCTAGATGCCACCACCCCATGGGCAGCCCCATTGGTCACTCCTCTCTGGGTGTTGCCCCTACCATCCCCACACACTGGAGGAAAGACCATCTCTCTCTATCCCCCCTCCCATGTTCAAGGAGGATGACCCCCAGACAAATGTCAGTTGCTGCCATATGTTGCAGCTTCTCTGTTGTCTAGAAGCCCTTCAGTCCCCTTCCTCTGCAATAAAACACTGACACATGTCTTGGAGGAATTTACTACAGTCATGCGTTTATTGACATAATACATGCCTAAAGAAGAGCATGCACTGCCAGGATATCTGCCCCACATCAGGCCTTGTAACATACTGGCCCTCAATCCCAAGCCAACCCAGGTGTGTGTCTGATAGCCTGGAGTAGTACATGGTATGGTTGTTATGGCCAAGGCTGCTGTGGCCACCCCCTGTCCAGTGTGGCTGTCCATGCAGGGTACCTGATGAAGGTGGACCGTGACCCCCCCATCCAAGTCTGAGTCCGCAGTCTTCCACCTTCATGTCGACTAGGGTTGGCAATGAGTCCTTCAGATGAATTCAACTTGTCCCCCCTTTTCCTTGTTCCTTTGGTCTGTGAACCTCCCGAGTTGCCACAGGACAGACACCATCTGATTTTCCCAGCAACTCACTCCAACTGTTCCTCCAAGACCTGCCCCATTGCCTCCAGTACCATATCTAATCCTTCCATTTGCAACTGCCCTTCCTCTCCCACCATGATCTAGTGGGAGGCCTGAATTTTGCTATGTCTTACCACAGTCCCTCCTACAGGAGACAAACACTGGGAGAAGGGGGAAGGTGAAGCAGAGCCTCCGGCTGCAGCAAAGAAACAGTGCTTCTTAGTGAAGCTGGAGGAAACAGGCTTAGACATCTCAGGCAGGAAGTTTGGCTGGTTTCATAGATTCACAGATGCTGTCGGCAGATAAGGACACTTGGCCCACCTAGTCTGCCCCTAAATTCCCCCAATAGTGCTCCCCAAGCCACTGCTGGAGGACCATCATCTCCACTCCCCTTTATCCAATATACCCATGTGTTTATCCCATGCATTCTTAAAACCCATGATTGTTTCAGCCCTCACCACCTCCATTGAGAGGCTGTTCCAGTCATCCACCACCCTCTCTGTGAAGAAGAACTTCAACCAGATTTCTTCTGAGTAATATTCAAAGTCTGCACCATAAAATTAATGAATTTCAAATGTTACTATACACTGAAAAAATAGACGTGGCCTTACTACTGAAACATGGTTGGATGATAGAGACAACTGAGGTTACAATATTCAAGGGTATATTGTCATACAGCAAGATAGAAATTGCAGAAAGGGTGGAGGTATAGCCATCTACCTATCATCTGACATTCACTTTACTACTATATCTGATAAAATAAAGAAGAATTTTAATGACAATGAAACAATTTGGCTTCAAATTATGGGTATCAAAACTAAATATATATTAGGTGTATGCTATAGCCCCCCGGATACTAATTCTATAACACATCAAGAAATCATTGATAAAATTTGTAATACACTCGAACTAGGAACCATTGTGTTGGCAGGAGATTTTAACCTTCCTGAAATCAACTGGAAACAGGGCACTTCAACTACTAAATTATGTAGAGATTTTTTTAGATCTGTGCTCAGAAAACAACCTAATACAACATGTTTCCTCACTAACAAGATTAAATAATCTTTTAGATCTAGTAATTACCGCAGAGGAGATCAAAATCAATGAATGTCTCACAAAACCCCCATTAGGAAACAGTGATCACTCAGCAATAATTTTTACTATGGATACTAATAATTTCTCAACTTTGGGTTGCACCAAATTTTTGCTATATAAGACTGCAAATCATGAAGGCATCAAAACAACTTAATAGCTATAGATTAGGTTAAAACATTAGATGGAAAATCTATTGAGGAGTCTTGGGACTTTAAAAAAAAAATGATCATAAACATTATGGGCCCAATATTCAGAATGCACCCAGCAATGGTGCAGGTGGAGGCCCAGCACAACCGAGGTGTGCCGTAGCAAGAAAGTCAGCTATTCAAAGGAGATGTGCCATGGCATATCACCTCTGAATATAGCACATAATGTGCAAGGTGCATATACAATGCGCCGGTGCATCCCCCAGACAGGTAGGACTGGGAATGCTCCAGTACAACTGTAGATGCACTGGGCGCAATTCCCAGATATTCAGACCTGGACATGCAGATAGGGCTATAATGTATGCAAGGCACAAATGGGGCCATTTGCATGTCATTATGGCCTCATTTGCATGTGTTGAGCAGGGCAGGCCAGCAAAATGTGCCTGGCACCCTGTACAGCATCCGGTGCCCCCAGAGGACAATATGAGGAATCCCCCTCCCCAGAGCGTCGAACACCAGACCATAACGGTGCAGTCCCTGGTGGTCTAGCAGTACCCCCTCCTCTCTCCCCATAGGTGATCACCACATAGACATGTAGTGCACTCCCTGGCAGTCCAGTGGTACCCCCCCTCCTCTCGTACCTCCAATCACCATGATTGTATTGAATAAAACTTCCTTGGTGGTCCAGTGGTACTCCCCCTCCATCATGACCTTCATTCACATATTTGTGGGTGAAATGTACAGTGTGCCTGCAAGCCCATTGGTCCAGGGGGCCTGTGAGGGTAGGGGGAGCCACTGGACCACCAGAGTGATTTCATACTACAGTTCACCAGTGATCCTGGTCATGGGTGGCGTGGGGGGTACTGCTAGACTACCAGGGATAGTAAACATAGTTACTGCAGTGATCGGAGGGTCAGGATGGAGAGGGGGGTTCCACTGTACTACTAAGGACAGGAATAAGGAACATGTTTCTTTCAGTGATCAGAAGGTCATGATGGAAAGGGGAGTACCTCTGGACCACCAGGGAGGTTTTATTCATTACAATCATGGTGATCGGAGGTACAGGAGGGAGGGAGGAGGGTGCCACTAGACTGCCAGGGTACATATGGGTGCTTGTGTACAGTGTTCTGGGTGGGCTGGTGGCCACCCATGGCTGGCAGTTGCTGTGTTGTGCCATGCAGTACAGCAGCCCACCTGTGGGTGGGCAGCATTTGAGCCATTTTTTTCAGGCTCAACTGTGCCCATTGGTATGCGGTGCATCTAGGGGTTGTGCCAGCAGATGCACCGCACATCCCGGGCTGAATATCGGAATGTGCCACATATGCATGGGTACACCCCCTTCAGATGCGCCGCATACATTATCATTGCACCTCGGCGCATTAGGACTTGCACTGCGCAAGTCCACCTTTTGAATATTGCCCCTGGGCACATTGCTGGGGTTGCACTGGTGCAACTCGGTTACACTAGGCGCAGCCCCTTTGAATATCTAGGCCTATAAGTAAACATGTTAAGCAGATTTGTAAATATGATAAAAGTGGTATTAAACCTAAATGGTTGAACAAAAATATCAAGAAACTTATTGATAAGAAAAATGAAATGTATAGTCAGTATAAGGAAAACACATCTAACCATAATTGTATCAGGTTTAAAAACATTCAAAGAAAATGCAAAAATAAAATTAATAAGGCAAAAGAAAGGTATGAAGTCTTTATGGCCAAGACCGCTTCTGAATCAAACAGTAAACAATTTTATGGATATATTAACTCCCTTAAAAAAGGTAATTCCCAGTTATCGACAACTATGGAAAACAATGAATGTATAACTGACCCTAATAAAATTGCAAACTTATGTAATAATTATTTTTGCTCTGTTTTCTCTGATAAACATCAAACTAACACTAATATACAGTACTTCATGATAACGACATAGGGTCCCATCACTTTTCTAGAGAGGAAATCCTACACCCAATTAAAAACCTAAAAGATAGTTGTGCACCAGGTATTGATAACATCACTTCTACTCATGTTAAAACTTATGAAGGGCCATATTTGGCTTCCACTAAAGATTCTATTCGAAAAATCATTAGGGGGCGCTGTCGATTAAGCCTACTAACCAGACATGCCTAGGAAGAGCTTTATACACTAGCAGAGTATATGACCAAAAAAGAGCTATTTATTGATAAATATTTATATTTTCAAGTACAGCAGAGAGATCTACTTGTTGTGCTGAATAAGCACATACCTCTTTTACCAATATGGGATGAACAACTAAAACCACTGGAGGTGTAGCGAAAAATCAGCCGCCATCGGAGACTCAGAATGCGGCTGGCTCACAATCTCCACTGGGCACGGAACTACCCTGGAGGGCCCTGCAGCAATCGATGCAAGCAATTGACTCTAAAGTTGAGTCAATTCTCACCAGGTTTATAGAACAGGATGCCAAGATAGACTGCCTCTAAATCAGCTGCATTAGCAGAATCTGTGGCCACAAAGGCGTTGTCTACTACCAGTAAATTGACACAGGAAAATGCGCAATTGAGATACCGTGTGGAAGCGATTGAAAACTCACAGAGGGCTTCAAATGTTCATATGGTGGGCCTGCCTGAGAACAGCGAGGGAAGTGACCTATTAGAGTTTCTTCAAGACTGGTTGCCAGCAGCTCTAAGACTAGAGTCAACTTTGGCAGATTTAGATTTCATTAAAGTTTACCAGATCTCTCCTAGAGCCACCACAAACCAAAATGAATTACCTCACTCAGTTCTGTTGGTAACTGCCAGCTCAACAATATGGGATCTGATTCTACAGGCAGCCAGGGGAGCAGAATTCTTAAATTTCAAGGGTACAACTGTCCATCATTATCCAGACCTGTCTTTTGCCACACGCACCAGAAGAAAGAAGTTTGATGGTGTCTGGGCGAGATTGAGGAGCTTAGGGGTGGCTCATTCACTGCAGATGCCCACTCGACTAAGGATCCATTATGGAGGGCATACCTTCCAATTTACAGACCCATTAGAAGCCGGGAAGAAAGTGGAGGATATTGCAGCAGAATTCGATAGAATCAGACAGCACGATCTATCTGTCTCAGATGAGGCGACCTGAAGGAAAGTAATTGATCAGGACTCTCAGTTTAACTAACTAAACATTAATTTTATTTCACCAGTAGTTCATTGGTTTCACTTGCTGATTGCTTAGGAGAAATGTTTTGATATTGTTAATATACTTATAGCTGGGAATAAAAATAGCAGCTTAGTTAATAATAATGTTACGTAGCTACAGCAGTGATAACATGTTGCCATTTCTGATATCTTCAATGGCAGATGCTATGTGTAGAGAACATTGCAGCACTACTTTACAATACTATGGGTAAATAGTCTCTTTTTGTTATTTCAAATTACTCTCTGTATGTGTAAGATTCTTTCCTTAGTGCATTAACGCTGTTAAGATGTTACATTCTCGGATAGGAGTCACATCAACACTGGTTGTTGACTATCAAAGTATGGATTTTCTTTTTAATGGAGTTGACTGCCTAAAGTCTTGTAGTTGCAGCATATTCTAGCTTAATTTTTTTAGTGGACTTAAAATGGAATACCCCTGTATCTGATGACCAGATTGCATAGACTTCTTATATACTGCTATATTGGATGTATTAACTTACTCAGAATGTGATCTCTTACATGAGACTGTTGTATGGTTATTGTTTTATTATAAAACAATAAAATATAATTACAAAAAAAAGAAAAATCACTAAATAACAACGAAATTCCTAATGATTGGAAGACATCTACAGTAACCCCTATATTCAAGAAAGGTTGCAAATCAAACTTAGTCAACTATAGACCGATAAGCCTCACGTCAATGCCCAATAAGATGCTGGAGGCATTAATAAAAAATAGAATCATAGATCATCTTAAGAACATCCCCTTATTCGACTCAAATCAACATGGTTCTATAGGACCATAAGAGAAGCCCAACCTGACCCTACCAAAACCAGTAGGAAGCATTGGGAGATCGAACTTAGGATCACCCTGCCTGTTGACATATGGAAGCGGTGTTTAAGGTTTGCCCACATGGCCTACAGGGACACCAAGAGCCAAACTATCCAGCAGAAAATCCTACTCCAACAGTACAGAACCCCAGCGGCCTTACACTGTATGGGCCTTCTTAACCACTCCTCCTGTTGGAGATGTCATCAACCATCTGCTCATCTTCTCCATATCCTCTGGCACTGTCTGAAGATTATTCTCTTTTGGGATGTGGTGTTTGTGATTGTTCTAGAGTAGTAGGCCAACCCATTTTACACTTGAATACAATGCTGCTGCTGGGTGACCCCACCTCACTAATCATGCTGCCTCCCTCTCTTCATAAATGGGTCTTAGTGGCTATCCTTGAAACCAAACGTGCTGTCCTGATGCATAGGAGAAAACCCAATCCCCCCACCTCCCTGGCATGGAGGTAGGATCTTGCTCAGACAACTACCTTGGGGAGGTTATCATATTCCCATTTTGGCCACCTTAAAAAATATCAAAATAAGTGGGGTACGTACTTACAATCTCACCTGTGTACAGTATTACCCCCTCCTCCAGCGAATCCCCAATATAAGTCCCCTACTTATCTATGAATTCCTCTGAATCACCTTTTATTTATCTGGAAGTACCTGTAGCAAAATATCAGTTAAAGTGTTTTTCCTCTTGGATAACCATTTTAATATTATCTCGCTTTATTTCGTGAATTTGATACCAATGATGTTTAACTAAGTAGCTTATGCTAGTTCATAACTTTACTAGTCTAATGTAGACTTATATTCTTACTCGATCTCTTGTTCTACAAACATGTTGTTACTGTATTGCAAAGAGTTTCTTCTCTCTGCATTTGTTATCCTTCTTTAAGCCTTGGTTTTGGCAATGCCAAAGCATGTAATCTGGAAAATAAATACATTTTGATATGTTAAAAAACCAACAAACATGGTTTTACTAAGGGATGATCCTTTATAACTAATCTTCTATGCTTTTATGATAAAATCAATAAAATGTTAAACAAAGGTACTCCAACAGATGTTGTGCTATTTGACTTCAGCAAAGCATTTGACTTAGTCCCTCACTGGGCAATTACCCAAAAACTTTTCAAATACAGCATTGATAGACACATAGTTAACTGGATCAATAATTGGTTAAGTAATAGAACCCAATGTGTATCAATACGTGATCATTTATCATTAGAGGGAAATGTCACTACTGGTGTCCCCAGGGATCAGTTATTGGTCCCATCATCGTCTAAATTTTTATTGCAGATTTGGAAGATAATATTAGCAATATAGTTATTAAATATGCAGATTATACAAAACTATGTGGCCCCAGTGAAACTTTAGAGCACATAAAATCAATACAAAAAGACATAAATTTAGTTGCTACCTGGACAGAAAAATGGGGAATGTGACTCAACACAGAAAAGTGTTGTGTTGCATATGGGGAAACATAATCCTATGCATACTTACACATTAAATGACGAGCCCCTTCCATATAAACTCTCTGAAAAATATCTGGGGATAATTATTGCTAGCAGTCTGAACTTGAAGGAGCAATGCTGTCAGGTTATCTCCAGAGCTAATAAAACTATGTATGCAACAAAACGGAGCATTAAAAGTAACAAGCATTTGTCAATGCTGGATGTTTGCTTGCTGGCATTAGCAGTGGAAGTGCAGGAGTTAGACAGATGCAGTATAAGAATGGCAGAGAAGTACTGAACTGACGCCAACTCCACCCTCACCCTGCAGAGATAGACAGGCATTGGGATGTGGCTTTGGGTCATCGCCCATGATAGTCACGACATTTCACCTCACCCCTGCCCTGCAGACACTAACAAGTGTCGAGATGCATTTTGGGGTGTTTGGGCTTTTCATTCATCTCATTTCATAAGAGAACTCACTAAAATGGGTGCAGTATAGGAGAATGGGGTGAACTCTGGGGCCAAAGGGTCCAAGGTGCACCTCAATGCCTGTCACTGGCTGCAGGGTGGCGGTGGGGTGGAATGGCATGAGCATTACTGTCGACAATCCCAAGTCACACCTCTGATCCCTGTTAGTCCCTACAGGGTAGAGTGTTGTGGTCAAAAACCCTAACACCCTGAGTGTTTCTTGGGATTTTTACTCCAACTTTTCAACATGGGCTTTTTTGTGACCCCACCACATGAACAGTGGCACTATCAGTTCGTTAGCCAGAAGGTGATTTTGCACAGCGACTGCACCATTTGGCGCCACAAGTGCAAAAACACATTTCAAACAGGATTTGAAAAATGACAGCTGTACTGTTCATGAGGAGGTGTAAAAAATGGCAATGTTGAAAATCTGGAGTGAAAATATTAAAAAACTGGTGATGGCACGAGCGTGCATAGAAACTGCACAACGCACACCCGTAATGTAATTAGGTTGGGGATTTTTTACAGCAGATTTTCAACACAGGCATTTTGGGACCTCCTCTCATGGACAGTGTCACTGTGATTTTCTTAATGTGTCCCGAACACTGATTTCTCACAGCAACCGCGCCATTCTGCACCGGAAGTGCGAAAACACATTTCAGCCAGGGTGTGAAAAATGACAGCTGTACTGTTCATAAGGATATGTGGAAAAATACCAATGTTGAAATTCTGGACTGAAAATATTGCAAATTCATAAACTTACAAGGGTGCGTGGAAACTGCGCAATGTGCACTCATAACACAGTCATTTTATGGACTTTTGTCACCAAATTTTCAACATAGCCATTTTAACACCTCTGCTCATGAACAGTGTGACTGTGATTTTCTTAATCTGTCCCAAACATTGAGTTTGCACACCGATCGTGCCATTGTGCACTACATGTGCGAAAACACATTTTGGGTGAGATATGAACAATGACAGCTGTACTGTTCATAAGGAAGTATGGTAATGGCTGGTAGGAAAATCTGGAGTGAAAATATTAAAAATTCTCGAAGTTATGAGCGTGCATAGGAACTGCGCAAGACACGCTCGTAAAACAGTCATTTTTGGGAATTATTTCACCAAATTTTCAACATAGGGTTTTTGATGGCCTACCTCATGAACTGTGACACTGTCTTTTCATTAATTGGTCCTGAAAGGTGGTTCTGTGCAGTGACCTCAAAATCACTTTTCGGGACTGAATAACCAGATGACTGACTGAATTCAGCATGGCACCTGGAAGTTTATTTGGGGGGGCAGTGGAGCCAATGGGGGATTGGGCACCCCCATTGGCCATACAGTGTGTGGGGGAGCACATGACGACATGGGACTTTTGCTACACTGGGGTGGGCTTCCAGTGTGGCACCTTGAAGTTTGCTTTTTGGGGGGGGCACTGGAGCCAACAGGGATTGGGCACCCCGTCGGACTTACAGTGCGCTTTGGGGCAGTGTGCATGTGCCAAAGAGTTGGGCACCCCTCAGCATACAACAAATGGGGGGTGCATCATGCCGGGAGATGCAGTGGCATGCAGCTGAAAGAGAATGACTGCTAAGGTGGAGATGTGTAGGCAATTTGCATACTGCTGACAGCACGGTAGTATGCAAATTGCCTACACGTTACCACCACTGATTGTAGGGGTCGTTCTCTTTCAACTGTACACCACTGCATCTGAACTGCTGTCATAGACAGCTTGTACATTCATAGGTGCCCTGTTGCCGCACCTGCAAAAATGATCAGGGCATTGGAAGCGGGGGTGCCACGCCTACGAAAACTCGTATGGTGGCACTATGTTTCTTGCACATGCGTGCAAGCAAACATAAACATGCTGAAGTGCTATTACCACTTTATCTATCATCTGTAAGACCCATTTTAGATTATGGTAGCCAGTTATGGAACCCTTATACCACTATGGAGATAAATAAATTAGAAAGGACCCAAAGACAGTATACCAAATCAATAACTTCCATAAAGAAGCTAGATTATAGTGATAGATTGACCAACCTGGGCCTGCACAGTCTAGAGCTAAGGAGGCACAGGGGTGACCTGTTATTATATTATGACATCTTAAATGATCCAAGCTTGATGATTGATTTGAATATCGAATACAAAGATGATAATTATGAAACTAGGGGACATCCATTACAAACTAAGGTTGATAGATTTTATACAAAAAAACGAAAACACTTTTATACTGTAAAAGTGGCTAACCTGTGGAACAGATTACCTTTGGATTTAATATCCAACCCAAGTAGAGAAAGTTTAAAAAAAAAACGTAGACAAATATATTTCTACGGGTAGAAATCTTGATTATTATGTACTATCTTGATACGGCGCTATCTATGGGCCTTGGCCTTTTTCGCTCCTTCCACAACTTAGTGAATTTAGAGAACCCCTGATCCTACCCCCATCTAACTTCATTTTGCAACCCCTAGTCTTAGAAGATCTTTTCCTCTGGAACATACTCTCCACCTGTACCTTGTTTATTCCCTTGAGATATTTGTATGTCTCAATCATATCCCCCGGCTTCCTTCTGTCCTCAGGGGAGTACAGGTTTAACTCCCTAAGCCTGTCTTTGTTGGGATTTCTGTGCAGGCCCTGCACATTTTGGTAGCTCTCCTCTGCACTGTCTCCAACCTGTCCCTGTTCTTTCGAAGGTGGGGCCTCCAGAACTGCACACAGTACTCAAAGTGTGTTCTTGCCATCAATGTATACAGAGGAAGGATTACCTCCCTCCTTCTGCCGGTGATACTCCTCCCTATGCAACCCAGCATTTGGTTAGCCTTTCCCACCAGCTTCCCACACTGCTTTGCCACCTTCAGGTCATCAGTAATGATAACTCCCAAGTCCCTCTCTTGCCTTGTGACTTCTAGTACCCCCACCCCACAAGTGTATACTCCACTCCCAGTTCTTGTGTCTCAAGTGCATAATCTTGCACTTTTTTGCATTGAATCACAGCTGCCACCTTTTTGATTACTGTTTTAACTTTTCTAGGTCCTCCCTCATCCTCTCTACTCTTTCCTGTGTGTTCACCCTGTTGCAGACATTGTGTCATCTGCAAACAGGCATACCCCTCCCTCCCAGTCCTTATACCATGTCACTAATATAAATATTTAAGAATACCGGGCCCAACACTGACCCCTATGGTACCCTGCTAGTCACCCTCCCCTCCTCACAGAAACATAGAAAGTGATGGCAGAAGAGGATCATAAGATCCATTTAGTCTGCCCATGACACTACGCCCCCCAACTGCTACTCAGTGTTATGATGTCTTTGT
This sequence comes from Neoceratodus forsteri, assembly GCA_016271365.2. Lineage (NCBI taxonomy): Eukaryota > Metazoa > Chordata > Ceratodontiformes > Ceratodontidae > Neoceratodus > Neoceratodus forsteri. The sequence continues at coordinate 36,714,829 of CM057456.1, forward strand.
AATTATCTGAAGCATTCTTGAAATCCCCAACCGTTTTTGCCTCCATCATTCCCTGGGGGAGGATGTTTCATGCATCAACCACCCTCTCTATGAAAAATAACTTATGTGTGTTGCTCCTGAACTTGCCCCCCCCCCATTTCATATCATGACCTCTAGTTCTTGTATAACTCTTGACCTGAAATAGGTCCTGAACCTGTACCCTGTTCATTCCCTTCATGTATTTGAAGGTTTCAGTCATGTCTCCCATATCCCTCGTTGTTTCAAGGAATACATTTTGAGATCCTTCAACCTTTCCTCATATGATTTCAGATGCAGTCCTTGTATTTTCTTTGTAGCTCTCCTTTGCACTGTCTCCTATCTGTCTACATCCTTTCTAAGATGTGGTCACCAGAATTGTACACAGTATTCCAGGTGCAGTTTTACCAGTGATTTGCTTAGTGATATTATGACTTCCCTTTTTCTGCTAGTAATTCCCCTTCCTATGCATTCCAGTGTGCCATTTGCCTTAAACACAGCCTTCTCACACTGCTTGATCTTTTTTAGGTCATTCATTATAATCACCCCCCGATTTCTCTCCTGCATTGTGGCCTCTAGTTTCACACACCCCATTCTTCTCCAGGGTTGCCCTTTCTTATGTGCATGACCTTGCACTTCTTTGCATTGAATTTTAGTTGTCATGTTTTCGACCACAATTCCAATTTCTGGATCCGTCTTTATCTTATCCACCCCACCAGGAATGTTGACCCTATTGCATATCTTTGTTTCATCAGTGAACAGGCTCACCTTGCCCTCTAAGCCTTCAGATATGCCCCTAATGAAGATGTTAAAGAGGATGGGACCGTGGGGCATGGCCTGACACCAAACAAGATGGAGGCTTAACTTCAGAGCTCCTCACTAATAAACTGCATCTAGCATCATCCTCTGCTATCTAATGCCATAAATAACATCTTATCCACGAGAACAAAGTAAGGAGGACATTACAGCTGTTGTGAATATTTTGTAAAGATATATCTACAATCCTCAGCATTTCTGTAGATCTTGAAGAGACTCTGCAAGGCTTCATAATGGCCTACTCTGATAAGCAACCAAATCCACTTGAGAAAATTGAAGAAATGTTTAACAAACTATCTACGGACATGAGTGACTTAAAAACTGCCACTCAGTATAATACACAGATGATGAAAACCATTGATTCCAGGCTGGCTTTCACAGAAAATAAAATCTGTCTCAGTGAAGAATCTATACAGGATTTAAAAACGACTATCAGGTCTCAAGACCGGGTGATTAAAGAACTACAGTCAAAAATTGAGGATCTAGAAAATAGAAACCAAAGAAATAATCTCCGTATATTTGGATTTCCTGAAGGAGTGGAGGCTAAGAACACCACAGCATTTCTACAACGAGAGCTGCCACACATACTACGTCTCCAAACCAGTAATGAGTTAACAATAGAACGCTCTCACCAATCATTAGGCCCAAAATCCTCTGCAGAACAAAGACCAAGACCTATAATTGCAAAATTCCTTAATTACGTCAATATAGAGTTAATTTTACAGAAAGCAAGGGAAATCGGACAACTTACTTGGCATGATCATAATATTTATATATATCGAGACTTTTCAAAAGAATTGTCTTTGAAACGGAGGGCCTATACCGCTGCCAGACGTTCTATGCACCAGATGGGACTTTGCTTTACTCTAAGGTACCCTGCAACCATGTGGATCTATATAGGAAATTCATTTAAGGACTTTTATAATCCAGAATCTCTCATGTCCTTCTTGAATAACTATTCAGTAACCAGTGACAGTGATTCCACGACCCGACAAGCACAACCCACACCTAATCCTCCGACAAATACCAGTTCTGATAAAATATGCAATATGGATAACTCGAAGGAAACGGGTATTATTCTGGTTCCCTCTGACAAGTCATCGAAGGGGCAGATCAGTCTTGTACAAAATGAGTCAACTTTCAATACAGCTCAATCTGCAACACGTAATTGCAGCCCTGAAATACTAAACAAGAACGTCTCCAAATCTATTTCTGAGGAGCTAACCATCCCAAACGTCACTGTACAAAATAAATATGCAGTACTTCAAGATCTACCTTCTCTCTGCGATGGCTCTGAGGCAGAGTTGGGTATTTCAGTGAGGGATGAGGCAGACCACGAGCGGATAGATGTTTCCTGGGCATGTGGTGACGAGAGTTCTCCAGTCAAATCCATTGAACCCCCGAAGAAAAAGCGTTGTGGCAAGAGCAAATATAAAGGAGATATCACTCCTTCGAAATACTCGAGATAAATGTCCCGGTGACTGTCTAACGCATTGCGCTATACTTGGATGGTGCAGCAAACATAAGCGTGATACCTGGGATTTGGTGTTCCGATCCCTTATATCTGGTACTGAAGATTTATCTCCTACCCTGGCTATGTTCGTGGAAGGGCTGAGGCGTAAGGAGACTCGGAGTCTTTATTTAGATATGAGGATGAAAGTGGCTGTGGTGGGACTTGAATATATGAACTGCTACAGATGATAACCCGCGGATTGCCGCACTTCATTTGTAAACTCCCGATGCCCTTGGAACTGAATTTCCCCCCAATGTGGCTTGGTAATATCGTTTTGATGGTTGGGTTTGACAGTGGGGTGTTGTATTTGTGCAATTTGCATTTTGGTCGAGGCTGGATGGGTTGTTCATAGAGAGATCAGCTTCTAATATAACAATATTGCATGGAATCTTTATCTCTCTGATACTGCACTCCAAAGCAAGCGTTATCTTTACTATGTTCCAGTCACATAAGAAGGGCTTATAAGAAGAGTGCACTTATATGACTTGAGTTTAAAAAATTCATAGGAAGTCTTTGGCAAAATCGCTACACCTGACATCAATTAATATGAAGGATTGTTATATAATGTAAACTCTTTAATTTCCTTCGTAATAGTTAATAGATCAACAGTCTGGAATCATTTGAAATTTTGTCTACATCATGACATTTATGTCTTTGCAGTTAGGGAAATTTTTTTTTTTTTTTTTTTTTTCTATCTGTCTTCTACTTCTTCTACCTTGCAATGCAAAACGAATGGGAACTCCACCTTGTTAGATAGAGATGATAGATAATCTACTATAAAGGTGCATTTATTGTCACTTAATATTTGCTGGATTAAAGACATAGCATCTGTTGATTATGCTGTGCTAGCATATTATATATTATCTGTATACACTATTTTACATTTAGAGGTTATTTCATTTATTATAACTGCATAAATGGACTTGTGTAGACACTTTTTTTTTTCTTTCTCCTCTCCTTACCAGAGGTGATGCTAGATTTAGTAATGTTATTGGAAACCACTATCTTTAACTTTATAAGAGTAAAGTCACATAATATTCATCACCCTACTTCAGGGTTTATTACAAACCACAGTATTTAGATATTGTTGGATAAATTCTGGTTGAGTTACTGTTTTAAGGAAGTTTGGATAGCATCTTTCCCTTATTTTATTCGGGGCTACCCTACTTCTTGACTGATAAGCTACGTCCTAGAATACAGAGAGGTGGTCTTGGTCTCAGTCTTTTTTGTTCCTCATTCCCTGTACTCAGACCGACCTTATCCACTCTGTATATCCTAGATGATAGTCTTATTTTATTGTTACAAGTTTTTGATGTTTAATATTGTTAGAATTACAATGGTTAGAGAGAGCTGCATCGAAGGGAACCAGATAGAGAGAATATATTTTTCCAGTCTGTCAATCTTAAAAAGGCCTGCCAACATTTTTACTATAAGTAATATCTACTACAAACTGTTCTGTATCTCATTGTTGAATACAAGTCAGCATTATGGTCCCCTGACACGACATTTATTATATAGTAGATCAATAACTTAATATAAGATGGCTAATTTAGCATTATGTACATGGAATGTCAAGGGACTTAATGCGCCGAATAAACGTAAACAAGTTTTAAACCACCTCAAGAAACACAAAGTACTAATTGCATTATTGCAAGAAACTAAATTGTTGGATGCAGACAGTGATAGATTAAAATGTGACTGGGTCGGTCAGGTGTTCACAGCATCTGCCACCACAAAAAAAAGAGGTGTTGCTATATAATACATAAAAAACTGAGATGGATACCCTCTAATATTCAGAAAGACTCGGATGGTAGATGGCTTATTATAACATTTGATACCCCTTCAGGGCCATTAACTATAGTTAATATCTATGCACCAAATTCAGACGACCCTCAATTTTTCCAGAATTTGACTCAAATATTAATTACATCAAATATAGTTAACTCTCCAGTATTAATTGAAGGGGACTTTAACTTTACCTTAGATACATACATGGATAGGAGCAATGGCTCACTAGACTGTCACCCCAAAAGCTTAATTATAACTTCTCAGTTAATGCGGGACTTGGGCCTATCCGATATAGGGAGAACCCTCCACCCCAGAGATAGAGAATATATGTTTTATTCTTCACGTCATCAGACTTATAGTAGAATAGATTATTGGCTAACCTCTCCTACAATAACTGCCAACATAATAGAAGTCGATATCCTTCCATTAATTATATCGGATCATGCTCCCCAGTTAAGCTTTTATTTACTTGGGGTTCTCCTCACAAAGTCCTCCACATGGAGATTAGACCCCTTATTGCTTAAAGATCCAGAATTTTTACCTTGATTAAAGCACAAATAGAAGAATTTGTAGATCTCAATGATCCAAAAGATACTCAAGGGTACTACATGGGAAGCGCGCCAGTTACATTACGGTAAAATAATCAGCTATGCGGCTCACAGGAGGAAACTTAGGGAACAACAAATTAATAATCTTGAAAATCTATTGAAAACAAAACAGAGATTATATTCTAATAACTCCCATCCTGATCCTCCTCGAATTTGCACTACGAAATTTTACAATTGCGAATGCAAATTAATGAACTAATCTCTAGGAAAACAGAGATAGCATTATTAAGAATAAAACAAAAATTCTGGGAAGGTGGGGAGAAAGGGAGTAAAATACTTGCCTGTAGACTTAGAATGCAACAAATGGAACGTCATATTGCTGCTTTAAAAGACCATACAGGGAAGATTCAAACTAACGAATCTGCTATTAATCAGATAATGACATCCTTCTATAAAAAACTTTATTCCTCATCTCATTTAACATCATCTTTAGATGTCTCTTTCCTGGATAAACTAGCACTCCCCTGTCTCTCACAGGATGTAATACATTCCTTAGATACACCTTTCACTGTAGAAGAAGTAAAGAAGACGATTCACTCTCTTAAATCCATGCCTCCGGGTGGAGATGGCTTTCCTGTCGAGTTTTATAAGCTTTTGTTGAACAACTATGCCTTTTATTATGTAAGGTATTTTATGAATCTTCTATGACAGGATATTTACCTCATACTATGACAGATGCAACTATTACAATTCTTCCAAAAAGACAAGGACACCACCATCCCTGCTAATTATCGTCCAATATCTTTACTTAATACAGATGGCAAGATTTTTGCTAAGATTTTGGCAAACCGTATAGAACCATATATTCCCAAACTAATTCACAAATCTCAAGTGGCTTTTTAAGGTTAGGATGGCTCTGACCATTTGGCGCTCCTAATTAATCTTATCTATAGGGGCAAGTCTTTAATTCTCCCAGCAGCTATTGCTATAGACTTTGAAAAGCTTTTGACTCTTTGACTGGAATTTTTCTATTTGGTATTATCCCATTTGGTTTTAGCAACCAATTTTGTTCTTGGATTAAACTTCTCTACACAAAACCTCATGCCAGGGTACTTACCAATTCTACATTGTCACAGTCCTTTATACTAGAAAGGGTACCAGGCAAGGATGCCCTCTTTCACCATCTCTTTTTATCTTAGCTCTTGAAACTCTTGCCGCTTCTCTCAGACAGAGTACGATATAAAGGGCATTTCCATCGGTCATACGCAATATACAACACTGTCATATGCTGATGATATGCTAATCTTGTTAGAAAACTTAAAAATGTCTGGGGAATCACTTAATAATACTCTCAATCTTTTTTCCAGGCTTTCTGGACTTACAATTAATTATCAAAAATCTGAGGTATTACCACTAAACAAACATTGTATGCCCATTATGAATATACATCTTGGATTTCGCTGGTCTCCACTAGACATTACCTACTTAGGGATAAAAATATCAACTGATTTAGATAAGATATGGAAAAGCAATTTACGTCCCTTACTTGCAAATATTAAAACAGATTTAGATAAATGGAAAAATCTGAATCTATCCCTATTTGGCAAAATATCTGCAATTAAGATGAATATTACACCTAAAATTCTCTATCTGTTTGCTTGTATTCCACTCAAGATCTCTCCCCTTCTTTTGAACAATATTGATAAAGTTATAGGAAATTTTCTATGGGAAGGTCGCATACCAAGGTTTAACCGTATTAAATTACACTCTCATTGGTCTCATGGTGGTTTTGGATTACCATGGTATACAGCTTATTTGTGGGCATTCAGAGCTTCACAAACTATTAAGTGGTTTTTAAAACCTAATTATAATGTGCCATTATGGTATGATATGGAAGCCTCCCTGTCTCCAGGACATACACCTAATAGCATCATTTACTTTACATTATCCCCTAAGTTAAAAAAGCATCCCATAATTAATGTGTCCATTCATTATTGGTTTAAAATGCATAAATGGCTTAAATCTGATCCTTCCCCTTTACCTTTTACACCCATTTGGGGTAATCCAAAATTTCTACTAGAGAACAAACCAATATATTGTAAATCATGGATGTACAAGAACATTCTATTCTTGAACGATATCTTGACTGACAACGGTAACACATTAAATTATTTTAGTAATCTTCAAACAAAATGGAATATACCTAAGAAAGAATTCTGGAAATATTTACAAATTCATACTGCTATATTCTCTAACCTTCAACAAATCAATAAGTCAGTATCATCTCTTTCATACATAAATATGTGGATTAATATCCCCATGGCTTAATCAGTAAAATATACAATCAGATCAGAGACACATTACCGAACCAATCGCTTTTAGCTAGAGATAGATGGAATCGGATACTAAATGTAAATATATCAGATTCCCATTGGGACAGTTGTTGGAAACTTTGTCATGACTCCTTTAAAGACATGCGAAGTAGGTTGATTCAATTTAAAATTTTACATCTATGGTATAAAACACCGTCTCATTTACACAATATAGGTTTACTACCCAGTAATAAGTGCTGGCACTGTAACTCACCAAATGGTGATCTCCTACATATATTGTGGTCATGTAAACCTATATCTGACTTATGGCAAGCTGTCCATAATTTAGTCTTTCAGATTATCAGACATGACATCATTTTCGAACCTAAATTTTGCCTTTTAGGAATTATAAATAATATAAATCTAACAAAATACCAACATAAATGGCTGCAGATCTTATTCATGCAAGTTAAGAGACTGACTTTAATTCACTGGAAAACTCAGTTAATACCTACTCTTAAGGACATTTTAAACAATTTGACTTACATTGCCTCTCTGGAAAGAATTTTATATTTGATAACAGACCGACTCAATGAGTTCTATCTGTGCTGGCAGGATTACTTAAATTTTCTTCAAACTCATAAGTGATGAATATCGTTCAATTTCTCCTTCTTCTTTTAAATAGACATATTTCAAGTATGGATTCAGTTGTATAAGCAACCTTCTATGCAGCTCCTTATGTTTAGTACAAAATTAATAATTATGTTAGTTGAACTTTTCTTTCTTTTCTTTTCTTCTATTACATTTCCATTATAGTACAAGCTGTTAGATATGTATTGTGTCAAATGAATATACAAACCCTTTATTTTAGGGTGTTATACACACAATTTAGTATACTGGTAACTTGACATAACAATATGCTAAACATATTACTACCTATATTACCTATTATATAATGTGAGATTTTACTTACTTCAGGTAACGTATATTGTACTATATGTAATGGATAAAACTTAATAAACAAATTAACTGCAAAAAGAGGATGGGACCCAACATCAACCCCTGAGGCACGCCATTAGTCACCTCTCTTTCGTCAGATAAGGTGCCATTTATCAGTACCCTCCAGGTCCTCCTGCTCAGCTTCTAATCCAGTTTATCACTTTCTGACCAACTCCCATGTTGGTGAGCTTGTTTACCAACCTTCTGTGTGGAACGGAATCAAAGATTTTGCTGAAGTCCAGATATACTACGTATACACAGCACCGCCTGGATCCACAGTTTTGGTTACCCAGTTGAAGAAATCAATTGATCTTCCTGTGGTAAAACCATACTGTTTTGGGTCCAAATTATCACTCTAGTCTAAAGAGGTTAGAATTCTTTCCTTGAGTAAGGCTTCCATTGTTTTGCCCACAATCGAGGTGAGGCTAACTGGTTGATAGTTGCCCAGATTTCCCTACTCCCATTATTATAGAGAGGGATAACAACTGACCCTTCTCCTATCCTTTGGGACCTTACCTAGTTCAAGCAATAGGTTAAGTAGTTCAGCCAGGGGTGCCACGAGTTCCTCTCTTAGCTCCCTAAGAAGCCTATGGTGAATTTCATCCAGGCCCATGACCTTTTCTACCTTGAGTTTCCCCAGCTCTTCAAGGGCCCTTTCCCTTGTGAATGGTCTTGAATCGACGTCACAATCGACGGTACTTCTTGCACTCAGGGTGGGTCCACAACCATCCTCTTCCCCATTTAACACCACACTTTGGCTCCTATCCCTAAGCCAGTTCTCTACCCATTTCATGATTTTAGGCCCCATCTCCAGGCTCCTTAATTTTATTACCAACCTCTTATGTGGGACGGTGTCAAAGGCCTTGCTGAAGTCCACTGATGTCAGGCTGACCAGCTTGTATTTTTCTGCCACCCATTGAACTGCAGGCATAGCCTTTGAATTGTGTCAGCAAAAAAAAAGTGCCCTACCTAGCTCTACGCTTGGCTTAATGCCAAACTGTATTTAGAGACCTGAAAGCCCAAGTTTTTGATCGTTACCCTCTTTCCTAAGTATCCCTCCCCCTCTTCTGCCTTTGAGTCCCACTATTCCCTTATATCTGTTCCAGGCAAGTTTAAACCACAACACAGTCTTGGCTTTAACCACCTCCCTGGGCAGTCTATTTCACTTGCCCACTGCCCACTCTATAAAGAACTTCCTCATGTTCCTCCTCAGTCTCTCCCACCAACCTCTACCCTTGTCTTCTAGTTACTGTGCCGTTATTCCTTATGAACAAGTCCTTTCAATCCATCCTGTTAATTCCTTGCAAGAACTTATATGTCTCAGTCATAACCCCTTTCTCTCCTGGCCTCCTACATATCTGCCAACCATTCCACAGACAAACTCCCTTGCTACCCATGAATCATCTTTATGATCTTTCATTGTATAGTCTTTATATGGTTCCTGTCTTTCTGGAGTTGTGGACTCTGGAACAATGCACAGTACTCCAGGACCTGTACAGGGGCAGTATCACCTCCTTCATGCTACTATCAAATCCCCTTCTTATACATCAAGACATCCTGTTTGCCTTCCCATAAGCTTTGATGCACTGCGCAGTGGACTTGAGGCTGTCACTAACAATGACCCCAGGTCTATCTTCTCAATTGACTACACCACAGTTAGTTAGTTAGTTAATTTGCTTATTTATTTATCTGTTTATTTATTTTAATTAGTTATTTGCTTATTTATATATCTATTTATTTTAGTTAGTTATTTGCTTATCAATTTGTTTATTTTTTGTCTACCAAGTAGGTGCACTAGACAACAGTATGCCTATTTTCAGGCACAGTCTGGGGGCACTGCAAACAAGAAACAGGTTCACAGTTTTACATAAGGTTACAAGTAACAGTGAGAACTAATTGTAACAACAAGCAACAGTAGTACAGAGCACAGTAAAGCAGTCAGTGAATTACATCTCGGCTGTAACAAAACATAAATACAATGACTCTGGCAGATAGGTAAAGAGTACAGGCACTAGCACAGTGCATTAGGTATAAGAATATTTATTAGAGAAACTTAAAAAACTTATGAAGCTCTCTTTTGAGACAAGGGTGGGACTGGGATAGTCTAAGGTTAGGTGGAAGGGAGCTTCAGAGCCTTGCGGCAAAGGAGCAGAAAGCTTGCACATACACGGGACCTTGACCCAGGCCCAACATGATTGCTTGTTAGTTGTGTCAAGGGCCTGGGTCCGGTTGTCACTGAGATTTTTGGAAGTTCTCTCACAGTGAGGGTCTTCCCAGAGTCCTTTAAACAGGCTCTGGTGAAGTCCCTGCTGAAGAAACCATCTTTGGACCCCAACGTCTGGGCAAATTATCGGCCTATCTCAAACCTCCCCTTTTTGAGGAAGGTTCTTGAGAAGGTGGTCACAAAACAGCTGAAGAGTCACCTCATGAACGTTCAGATTTACAAACCATTCCAGTCCAGATTAAGGGCCATGCACAGCATGGAAATTGCATTGGTTAAGATGTTGAATGACCTGCTCAGGGGGCAAGGGATAGAGGAGAGTGATTGATTCTCGTTCTCCTCCACCTCTCATTGGCATTTGACACTGTGCACCATGGGGTGTTGTTGGACAGGCTGACAGACTATGTAGGACTCACCAGCAAGGTCATCAACTGGTTTGAGTCCTTTCTCACTGGGGCCGGTCTCAGAGGGTGGTACCGGGGAATTATTTCTCAGGCCTGATGGGCCTGCCCTGTGGAGCACCCCAAGGCTCTGTCCTCTCCCCTATGTTGTTCACATTGAATATGCTGCTCCTGGGTGAGGTCATAAGGCATTATGAGCTGAATTTTCATTGCTATGCTGATGATACTCAGCTCTACTTGTCCTTCACACCCAGAAGATCTGATGTGGTCAACATGCTGAATGATTGTCTAGCCGAGATCCGGGCTGGGACGTTGTCGAATTGACTGGGACTTAATGCAAGGAAGACCAAAGTGCTGGTGGTTCAGCCAGGTTGAAGGTGGGGAATGGGGGCCTCTGGGGATAGGTTGGAGCTATTTATTGGTCCAACCAAACTGGAGACCTCCCTGAAGTTGAAGAATTTGAGTGTTGTTTTGGACAATGAGCTGACACTTGAAGCCCAGGTGTCGGATGTTGTCCATACCAGTTTTTGCCATCTCCAGAACATCACCTTAATTAAATCTTTCATCCCCCTGATGTCCTGGCCATGCTGGTACATGCATTTTTCACCTTGAGGCTTGACTACTGTAATGCACTCTACCTCAGGGTCAGAGGAGGTGCGATGCGGCACCTGCAGTTTTTGCAGAACATGGCAGCCTGGTTGTTGACTGAACATTTGAGGTTCAATCATATTATACCGGTGCTGCATGAACTGCATTGGCTGCCAGTGTGCTGGTGCATCACCTTTAAAATAGGTCTTTTGACCTATAAAGCCCCACACGGGTTGGGTCCAGGTTACCTAAAGGAGTTCCTGTATCCCTACACCCCAATTCGCTGTCTTAGATCAGCAGGGGAGGCCCTCCTGGAGGTCCCTAGAGCTAAATTGAAATATTCAGGGGACCAGGCATTCAAGGTGGCCTCCCCAGTTCTTTGGAATTCATTGCCAGGGTACCTCCAGGAGGCACCTTCCCTAGAGGCATTTAAAAAATGCTCCTCTCCTCTCCTCTTCTAGCAGGCCTTCGGGACCTAAGGAATTACTTAAATTGCTAGACAGCTTAGGATCCAATTTGTATTGTATTTTAAAATATTTATTGATTTTACATGTATTGTATTTGTTTTTATGTTCCTAAATGCTGTTAGTCTTACACGTAGTAAAGGCACCCTGAGCCTATGGGGAAGGGCGCCTGAAATAAATAAACTCTAATACTACTACTACTACTACTACTACTACACATGTTGGTAGAGCATTTAAGAATGGTAATGAGTAGAAGATCACCGGATCTCTGTGGGGAGGCCTGGTCAGAAAACTTTAACAGGGCAGCCAAGGCAGCAGAATTAGATGTCCTAATAATCTCGTCTGTAGTGCAGCCTAGGGTGTAAAGTTGTTTCGAGAAGGGGGAGAGCCAACCTAAGCTGGAATGGAGAGTACAGTGGTGGGTCATTTTGGTAACAGACAAAGCAAAATTACAGACATTATTATATATGAATCCCATTTGTTCAAGTTACATTTGTTAGCAAGGTAAAATGCGATGAATTCATAAGTAAGACTTGGCAACAGGACACCCAGAGAAATAGCAAGCCTAGCTGTAGGAGTCAGGATATATCTAACCTTAAAAGCAAGCCCTAGTTTGGTGTTAGCAGGCTTGCAGACATGAGAAATCTGCAAGATGAAATCAAGGGCACAGTGTAGCGTAAGGCCTATATGCTTGAAGGAGTCAACAGTAGCAAGAGGGGAACCATCTAGGCAGAGGATGGTTAGGCCAGCAGTACATTCCCTCGGCTCAGATGCTGATCTAAAGAGCATGGCATGGGTCTTCTTGGAATTAAGGGGTAGCTTGTTTTGGGACAGCCATATATGCATATTACTGAAGTCAACATTGAGCCATGAGTTAATATCAGCAACAGATTTGAGTTAGTGTAAAGTAAAAAGTAAGGGACCCCAACGTTAACACTGGTGAGCTCAGTCTTGGATTGATTTATCTTTACAAATTGCCACCTATCACTGAGACAACTGGCAAATCAGTTCATAGTAGTAAATGAGAAGCCAAGAGATGATAGTTTGAACTTAGGAATAGTGAGGTCCACAAAGTCGAATGCTTTAGTCACTTAACACTGACCCAGTGTACATGCTCTTATCCATGGCTACTCTGACATCATTGGTGAACTGGATAAGAGCAGAAGTAGCACTATGAGCCTTTCTAGACCCATGTTGTGCTGAAGATAGTAAGCTGTATTTGTGAAGGTGATCAGTAACCTGGGTGACCACTATCTTTTGATGAAGGTGACTAAAAATCATCTAGATAGCCATGGGTTTGTAAAACATAGAAACACACAATTTGGCAGTAGATAAGAACTGCTTGGCCCATGCCATCAGACCATTTTTCCTTGCCTATACTGTCACCACTCACCACAGACCCTACCTGATCTCCCGCTATCTCCCTACTTCTCTTGTTCTTAGCCCATGCATACTTGAAGCCCATCACTGTTTTTCCCCCCACTGCCTCCACTGGAAAACTGCTCCAGGCATCCACCACTGTTTCAGAAAAGAAGTACTTCCTCACATCACTCCTACATTTTCTCTCTTCTAGCTTCATTGAATGTCTTCTTGTTCTAGTGCACCTTCTCCTCTAAAAACTACTCCTATCCTGTAACTTGTTCAATTCCATGAGGTATTTATAGGTAATTTTGTATGCCTTTTAGGATCCCCTTTTTTAGGGCTGCAGTAGGTGGAGCCCTGCAGACTTATTGCTTTCAAAAAAAGGACTCCACATTTCTTGCATTCTTTGTGACCAAACAACATGTTGGAGTTCCACCACAGTTGCCTCCACATCTGTGGAGCACTCCGGTCACACTGCAGTAATTTGAACTTGCAAAAAAAGATCAGACTGTCTTGATCTGGACACTGGGGTATTGGGCACACCCAGTGTCACTGTTAAGTTTCTGGTGGAGTGTGGGGGGCTGGGTGCTAAGAGGAAGGGTCAGGTGAGGAGAATATTCCTAATTTTAAAGAAAACAAAATGGCAGTCATGGTGGAACTTGGAACACTCTGCCATTTCCAAAATGGCCACTGCACTCTACTAGCACTAGCTCATGTGCATTGTAGTGTGGTGGCCATCTTGGTCATGGCAGAGTGTGCTGAGCTCCACTGTGACCACCATTTGTTTTTTTTCTTTAAAATTATGCATATCCCCCCACCTGACCCTCCCTCTCAGCATGCACCAACCCCCAAAGCATAAGAGTGACACTGGGGGTACCCGCTCCCCCAGTGTTGTGCTCGCAAATTTTTTTTCATTATGTATACCCCTACCCAACCTTCCCTCTCAGCACCCACCATCCCAGCTCCCCCCACCCAGAAGCATAACAATGACACTGGGAGTGCCCAATCCCCAGTGTCACAACTCCTGATCCTAATTTAACAGTGACACTGGGGGAGCCCAATCCCCATATATACTTTTTCTGCCCCCACCCAACACTCCCAGTCAGCACCCACCACCCCAGGCCCCCCTTAAGAAACATAACAGTGACACTTGGGGTGCCCAATCCTCCAGTACTACATTTGGGAATTCTGTGTCCTGTTTTTGTTTTCCACCTGTAAAAAAAACAACTGTCCATCGATGTCTTTTGCAGCCATTCCTTATGCACCCACCACCCCCCAAGCCCTTACTTACCCATTGGGGATCCAGTGCCGTAATCCTGTCTGGACCACAGACACACCTTCTCTCTTCAATGCCAGACCACAAACTGAGGAAATCAGGTATGCGTTCAATGTATTTCAGAGGGGTTTTGAACTTAGTAGCATAACTTGGCCATGTTTCAATATTTTTGCCCTAATTTTTCAGCATACATTTTTTGGGACACCACCTCATGAACAATGCAAGTGATGTTAGGCAAATCTATCCCAAAAGGTGATTTTGCAGTCGCAGCGTGAAATCGCAGTTCGTGCAGGAGTTGAACATTTTTTACACTATTGTTCATGAGGTGGGGTCATAAGATGGCTATGTTGAAAATTTGGTTTAAAAATATTGAAAAAAAAAAAGAAGTTATCAGTCTACATTGAATTTTGTGAATGCAGACTCGTAACTTTGCTAATTTTCAATATTTTAACCCCAAATTTACAACACAGCCATATCTTTACAGCACCTCATGAATGTGATAGCTGTAATTTTTCAAATCCTTGCCAAAATGTTTTTTTTTACATCCCAGATGGTAATTTCACTAACCCTGCATGAAATCACCTTTCGGGCAGGAGTTGAAATGTTCTCTGCCATTGTTCATGAGGTGGAGTTATAAGAAGGCTATGTTCACAATTTGGTGTAAAAATATTTAAAAACAAAAACATTATCCAGCTATGTTGCATTTTGCAAATACAGGCTCATAACTGTGGTAATATACAATATTTTTACCCAAAATCTGCAGCATAGCCGTTTCTTTGCTCCTCTTGAATGTGATAGCTGTCATTTTTCTACTCAGGCCCAAAATGTGTTTTTGTGTCCCGTACATTAATTTCACCATCCTTGTGCAAAATCCCCTTTCAGGCAGGAGTTTAACATTTACTCTGCCATTGTTCATGAGGTGGGTTTATAAAAAGGCTATGTTGAAAATTTGGCATAAAAATGTTAAAAAAACAATATTATGAGTCTTTATTGAATTTTGTGAATGCAGGCTCGTAACTTTGGTAATTTTCAATATTTTTACCCCACTTGCTCTAATGTCATTCCCCACCTACTGATTGTATTTCTCCCATCTCGTGCCTGAAAATAGTCAAGTCTTGGCTATGGTACTCACCCAGTAAACAAAAACTAAATAAAATAAATGAACATTTACAACATATCCATTTCTTTACAGCACCTCATGAATGCAACAGCTGTCATTTTTCAAATCCTGGCCAAAATGTTTTTGTACATCCCTGAAGATGGTTTTGTGGTCCCTGCATGAAATCACCTTTCAAGCAGAAGTTGAACATTTTCTCTGCCATTGTTCATGAAGTAGGGTCACAAGAAGGCTATGTTGAACATTTGGGGTAAAAATTTTATAAAAAACAACAGTGTTATGAGCCTTCATTGAATTTTGTGAACGCAGGCTTGTAACTTTGTTAATTTTCAATATTTTTACCCAGATTTTCAATATACCCATTTCTTTACAGCACTTCATGAATGTGATAGCTGCCATTTTTCAACTCCTGCCCAAAATGAATTTTTGTGTCCCTAAAGTTGATTTTGCAGTCCTTGCACAAAATCACCTTTTGGGCAGGAGTTGAGCATTTTCTCTGCCCTTCTTCATGAGACAGGGTCATAACAAGGCTATGTAGAAAATTTGGTGTAAAAATATTACAAAAAACAACATATTTATGAGCCTATGTTACATTTTGCTAACACAGACTAGTAACTTTGGTAATTTTCAATATTTTTACCCAAAATTCTTCACATGCAGCCGTATCAGCTCTGGCCAGAGTTTGTTTGAAACAAGTGCAGCCTTGACAACCTTCCCATTCTTTGGAACCATGGCCGAGGTAAGGGATAAGTTAAACAATCGAGTGAGGGGGAAGCAAGATATGGGGCAGCGACCTTAAGGAGTCTAGGTTAAAGCACATTATATCCAGCACTACAGCAAGGGGGGTTGATTTTTAGAAGCTGTAGTACTTCCCCAGTAGTGACAGTTTAATGCTATGTCAAAACAGCAAAAACAAAATCACGAAGACAATAAGAGCCCATGAACATCAGTGCCAACAAAAATAGCAACTAGGAATAATAGCGATCACACAAAACTGTGACAATCACTGGGTAAAAAAGGCAACTTATACTACTGGCACAAGGAGGGGAAGTGGCAACTCCGGGGGCAGTCGGGAGGGGAAAGATGAAATATTCTCACTTGAGGCGTGCAACTAGGGAGGAGGACAAAGTCAGGAGGGGGCAAAGTAAATATTCTCACTCTGGGGGGGGGACAAAGTCGGGAGCCAGGGAGATTTCACAGTCCAACTCAGGGGGAGCAGAAGTGGGGGGAGGGACGTGGGCTTTTCAAAACAGTTCAGAGCAGCATTGCAAAATGGACTCTGAGGCAAGCCGCACACTGATGTTTTGAAGAGCCGATACCCAACACACTATAAGTCCAGCTTGTTAAAGAATGGTAAATATGGTGCCTAGTCACTTCAAAATCACCTACACTCATACTCACACATTGTGACAGCTGTGTGCTATCTTGCTGTGCGCTGCCGTGACCTTCCTTAAAGCAACCACACTGCCAAAAACAGTGACTGTCTCAGTTGGTGACCATGGGTCGGTGATGGTCAAGATAGATCAGGTAAGGTGGGCCCTGAGGTCTCTAGTCCTATAGCCTGCAGTCTTGTCACCTACCAGGATCCCCCCATGACCTTCCCTAATGCAATTTTTGCTACCGAGTTGTCTAAGTCTGTGACTGTCTCATTGGGTCAGATCAGTAATGGTTGGGTAAGGTGGATCAGTGATGGACTTAGGTCCTGTAGCCTATGGTCTGCAAGGACTGACAGTGTACTTATGCAGCCTTACCCAGCTCTGCTCCAAAATTGGGTTTTCTGACTTTCAGCTCCTGACAGCCTTAGGTTAATGTCCGTCTTCCTCCCCCTTGCTAATCCAATACTCTGCTCCATGAAAGCAAGCTCCTTTCACTCCTGTCAGTTCAGCTGTGACTGAGCTGCAGAGTGTTCTACAGAAAGAATCCCTGCTAACACTTTGATGTAATGCATACACTAGCCTGTGCTCACTGTCTCCATCTGACATCAGCACGGGCTCACAGAACGCAGCACATGGAGCTTCTAACTTTTCTGTCAGTGTCACTGTGAGGGAAGTGGTTGTCAGTTAAGTTTCTCTCAAGCATCATTCAGCACGGTGTCATGCTAGCCCAATTACTGTCACTGCACTAGTGACAGTCAACAGTCAAGAGGACACTTGTCTTTAATTTTCAGAGACGCGATGCTGAATAGTCAGAGTGGCAGACAGAAAACCGGTTGCTGTAAATAGTGTTAAGAGGTCAGGGCATCAGATAGAGAGGCTGGGAGTGAAAAGAGGCTTGGAGAGCAGCAAGCTCAGGTAGCAGCAGTTGAGTCCTCAGCTGAACCCTCAGTCATCAGCAGACCAGGATTTGCTTCTCCATCCAGATGCCGGGCAGTGCACTGTTCTTCTCAAGATCTCCAATTTCTCAAATTCTCCCATCCACCTTACCTTGTGGGGCACAGCACACACTAATATGAACTAGTCATGCCACTGAGGCAGGTAGAAGCTGTTTTTACATGTTATTAATCTTTAATCCTACAGCATTTATTTTTGGGGCAAATAAAATGTGGCAATAATAATAGCACTGTTTTTGGCTTCAGACATACCGGCAGAGGCTGGGCTGCACTATGGGCTACTGGAACTCTCTTTACCTATCTAAAACTCAGTAAGCCAGACACTCTGACTGGCTCCCTGAGTTTTAGGTGGGTAAAAGGAAATACAATACCTGCTTTCATCTGTTAATTGATAGTCTTAAACACATAGCATTTGTTTTGAGAGACAAAATAAATTTGGCAATAGTTGACCTATTGGCACAACTGACCACTACATCCTGTCCACTCTCTTGGATCCTCAGTTCAAAGACATGTTTGAGGTTCTCTTTAATGCACCAGAATGTGGTAAGGATCGGCAGTCTTATAAAGTCTGCCTTATTCATTTGGTCTCTGTATGTATGGCAGAGAACAAGACCAGGAACTCTAGTAGAGCATAAGGAGGACACTCATCTTCATCCCTTGCAATTGTACTGACAGTCCAAGTGGAGGAGAGGGAAGAAGGAGGATCCCAATGTGTACTTTCTATTGCTACTACTGAACATCACAGGACAGGAGTCACTCATTTTTGCCTCCAAGTCAATTAAGACCTAGTGATACTACTTTTGCTGCTTTTGCTGCTGCTGCTGCACCCTCAGCAAGATAACCATTGATGACAACTCAGTCTGGGAACAACTGTCTATGACTTGATGAAAAGTCATGACAAGTCACTTTTTGACACTGTGGTACTTGAGATGCCAGCAAAAAAGATGGGTCAGGACTATCTGAATGAGAACATGCCACTAACAGAAGGAGACAAGCCTGTATTGTACTGGTACTACAAATAGACCATTAGATCCTCTTTGACACACGTAGCTGTTGAACACATCAGTTGTTTACATGCAAATACAAGTTCAGAGAGAATGTTCAATGAAACAGGCAGTATTGTCACCAACAGGGGAACATGTCTTTTGGCCAAAAGAGTAGAGATGCTCACTTTAAAAAAAAAAATGAATCTGCCCCTTTTTCCAAAGCCCTTGTTGCCATAGTTTATGGATGATGAAGCTCCTACTGGTACTTGGGTTAATATCCCAATGCTGACACTGTAGTGCAGCATGAGAGGGGTGCTGCACTTCTGAGGTGCCATCTTTCAGATAAGACATTAAACCGAGGTCCCATCTGCCTGGATTGGTGGTAGTTCAGGTGGATGTTAAAGATCCCATGGCACTTATCGAAAAGAGTTGGGGAATTTCCCCGGTGTCCTGGCCAAATTTCCCTCATTCACTAAAAATACCACCAACAGCTTAATCTGGTTCAAATTCAATTACTTACCATCTGTATCTCCCCCCCCCCCGTCACCCCTGAAAAAGGGACTTCTAGGCCCAGTGGGCTTACAGGTCAACAAAATTCAACAAAACAAAACAAAACAAAAACATTTCCAGCTGGGCTAAAAACAAAGGATGATGAGGTGGATTAGGAGGGCTTCAGTTCCCCTTAGTTGTTGTTTTTTTTGGGGGCACCAATACTCTAAGCACACCACTGTGAGATGCTGTACTATTGTCTTCACTCAGTCTTCCTCGGATTAATCTTTTGTAAATTTTTGTCAGGCCTACGACAGGCTGAATAAACAATTTTGGGGACAATGTTGTCCATGAAACCAGCATGTACAACACTTATCCATGGTTAGTGGGATGTCTTGTTCATGCGTGGCACTGTCCTAATGGGCACACAATTTTTGGTACCAACAGCTCACACTGTGGAATGCTGCACTGCTGTCTTCACCCGATTAATGTTTTGTGAATTTCTGCCAGATCTACACAGGCAGAATAAATAATTTTTGGGACAATGTTGCTCATAAAACCAGTGTGTGCAACACTTATCCATGGCATCATTGCATAATGGGAAGCCTTGTCCATGTTTGGCACTGTGCCAATGGGCACACCAATTTTTAAACCAATAGTGCACACTGGGGGATGGTGCACTCTTGCTGTCTTCACTCAATATTCTTCAGAGTACTCTTTTGTGAATTTTTGGCAGACTTACATAGCCTGAATAAATAATTTTTGGGACAGTGTTGCCCATGAAATAGTGTGTACAACACTTATCCATGGCATAATGGCAAGGCTTGACCATGTGTGACACTGTGCCAATGGGCACACAATTTTGGAACTAGTAGCCACACTGTGGGATGCTACACTATTGTCTTTACTCAGTCTTCTTCAGATTAATGTTTTGTGAACTTTTGCCAGATCTGCACAGGCTGCATAAATAATTTCTGGAGCAATGTTGACCATGAAACTAGTGCCTACAACACTTATCAATGGCATAACAGGAAGCCTTGTCCTGGTGTGGCACTGTTCTAATGGACACACAATTTTTGGAACCGGCAGCATACACTGTGGGATTCTGTACTGACATTTTGTAGATATATATATATATATATATACACATAGGCCTTACAAACCATTTTATTTTGAGCAGTGTTAGCCAAGTAATCTTGTTCACTACTAGCAGTGTCCATGTTTGGCACTGACTGAACAGGCACAGTTTTTGGAATCAGTATCCCTCAGTGTGGGGCAGTGCATCACCCTGCTGTTTTGGGTGCTTCATCAGCCCAGTGCATTATGTTACTTGACTTTTGTCCTATTCTCTAATGCTTTCTAATGGTTAAACAAGTGCACACTAGTTCACTAGTAAGAGAATTGTGGCACACTTTATGTGGTTCAATGGTCAAAGTTTGCATAGTAGAACATTGGGAGGTTTGAACAGCCCTGCTATCTACATGTTGAGTTTGTCCCCTACCACCAGGTCACCCAGCTTTTTAGCCTTCAATTTGGAATAAATCAAAGGCCTTGCTGCGGTCATTGTATATCACAACTGCTTGGCCCCAGTCTACTGCCTTTGTGATCAAATTAAGGGTGAGTAGATGCCAAAACGGCATTCAGCGAATATGCCAAGATCTGGCATTTTGCCCACTGGTAAAGCAGGTTCAGCATGTCAAAATGAGGAAGCAGCACTTTTTGCAAGAAGCACATGCTGAGCACGTCCAAGTTGTTGGCAAGTCACATGACCTGCAGCAGCCCATCAGTGATGCTGGAGATTGAGAACTCCTTGCACAACGCACAACTCATTTCCATTTCTAGCTCTCTCTCACTTGGGAAGGATGTGGCTTCTGAAAGAAGCACTTTTTATGTGAAAAAGAGTAACTTTTGATCAGAAAACCTTACAAATCATCAGCAAATTAAGCATTATCATTCCAGTTAGTTAATTAACTACATTCATTTGTAGCTTAAAAGAAAACTACACCCTTATGTCTTGTAAATTTTATTTGTTTCCATGTTAACAGACAACTCTTTTCATGTAACTGTTAGGGATATTTGTGATTGCTTTAGTTTATTTTCACTGTTCATACTAGTACCTATAATTATCCTGGCGGGTCTTCATTTTTCTGGTTGTTGAATGCCCATTGTCCAGGGGAGCTTCATTAGCATAGGAGAACATGATGTGTAAGTACCCTTTAGACTCCACAATATGCCTTTCTGCTTAATTAGAGTTCAACAAAATAAGCTGCAGCAATGTGTGGAATATTGCATTTACCTTTGGTTAACTTTGCAAACTGTCTGAGTTGTAATGCAGGGATTTTCCCTTTAAATTGCATTCAGTTTGTGTGTTTTCAGAGAGTTTTCTCACAATATATATATATACTTTCAACATGGAGATACATAGTATATGCAAACTGGAATGTGGGTTGTCAGCCCAAGGTACACAGGGACAGAGCAGAAAAGTAAACCACTTCAGTGAAAAAAAAAGGCTACATGTCAAGGATAATAGATATACTCCACTACTAGGAGATGATAGAATTATTTTATTAAGCACAACACAACATGTTTTTTTGGGTGCTACTGTGTTGTTTTGTGCTTAATAAAACAATTGTATCATCCCCTAGCAGTGGAGTATATCTATGTCCTTGAGATGCAGTCATTTGTTTGTTTTTTCACTGAGATACATAGTAGAAATGGTTGCTGTGACATACTGTTGTTTTTATTAATTTATTGGATTTTGGTAACTGGGTTGGCTCACTAAGACAAGCTGTCCCTTTTTCAGGAACAACCCGGAATTAATTACATGAAATACATTGTAAGAAATACATACAGATAATAATAAACATACAATGCATTTGTAAGGAGAAATACAGTGCAAACAACGGATATACCTTACCTCTACTGTAGGGAAACTAATGGAGACCATTCTAAAAGAGAGACTAGTGACCTTCCTGGAAGCAAATGGTCTCCAGAATGAAAGCCAGCATAGATTTGTCAGGGGAGATCCTGCCAGACCAACCTAATTGACTTGTACAATTGGGTCACAAGATCATTCGACAGGGGCCATGTGGTGGATGTTCTGTATCTGGACTTTAACAAGGTCTTTGACTCAGTGCCTCATGGAAGGATGCTTAGTAAACTAAGGAACCTAGGAGCTGGGGAGAAACTGGTATGGTGGGTCAGACGCTGGCTGCAGGACAGGCAGCAGAGGGTAATTGTAGGGGGGAGTTATCGAAACCCAAACTAGTAACCAGCAGGGTCTCACAGGGATCAGTGCTTAGGCTGGAGCAATTTAACATCTTTATCGGGGACATAGCAGATGGGATCAAGAGTAAAATCAGCCTGTTTGCAGACTACACAAAGATCTGTGTGACAGTGGACAGAGAGAAAGGGAGACAGGAAAACAGAGAGGACCTAGCAAAGCTTGAGCACTGGTTGGACATATGGCAACTAGGATTCAAAGCTAAGAAGTATAAGGTCATATATCTTACAGCCAGAAACCCTGGGACTAGCTACTGGCTGGGGGAGTGCAGGTATATGTTTCAGAGGGGGAAAATGATCTATGGGTGCTGTCACAGGGGACATGAAACACACTACACAGTGCCATAAGATGGCAGCCAAAGCAAACAAAATGCTGGTGTGCATCGCCAGAGGACTCACCTCAAGGAAGGAGGATGTCATCCTGCCATTGTACAGGTCACTAATGAGACCACACCTGGAGTATTGTGTGCAGTTCTAGTGCCCGTATTTGAAAACGGACATCAAATTACTCTAGGGGGTGCAACGAAGGGCAACCAAGATGATCATGGGTCTGGAGGACAAACTCTATGAGTAAAGACTGAGGGAACTCAACTTGCATTCACTGGAAGATCGAAAGGAGAGGAAAGATATGACTGAGACCTTCAAATACTTAAAAGGTATGAACAAGGTTAGTATGGAGGGTTTCTTCAGTTTAAAGGGGGGATCAAGAGGGGACATAGCCTGAAATTGGTGGGGGGGGAGATTCAGTAGGGAAATAAGGAGACAATATTTCACAGAAAGGGTGGTAGCAAGGTGGAATGAATTGCCAGAGGAGGTGATCTCACTGAAGATGGTGGGTAGTTTTAAAAGAGAGTGGGACAGGGTCATGGGAAAGGTCAAAACTGAGGGGAGGTGGAGGAAGGGGGGAATGGCAGTGGGTGGTGATAATTTGGGGGGACTGGATATGGGCAGGGGGCTGCTGCAGTAAATTAATCTGTGAGCTACGTACTCAAGCAGGCTAGAAAGGCCCTTGGGGCCCGTTTCTGCTGGTATTTTCATATGTTCATATATACATTCCAAAAGAAAAAACTCTGAGCAAGTGCAGCTGTCATGGACAATGAGAGTTTTAAAATGGAGACCCCAGGATAGTTACAGGAGACGAGAATGAACAGCAAAAACAAACTAAAGCAAAAATATATATATCCCCAAAAGCTGCAGGAAAAGAGCTGTCTGTTGACATCAAAACAAATAAAATGTACTAGACATGAGAGTGTAGTTTTCCTTTATGACCGGAAGACTAATAACCTCATTACTCCTACTTCACTAGTGAAGTGACTTCACTACTCCCTCTTGCAGTTGCCCCTGATACTGGGCCCTTGGGACATTCCCTGCTACCCTCCTACCACTGCTCCCCCCATGCCCTGCACTTACTTTGGTGTAGCTCCCCCTACAGCCTCCCTAAATTATAATCATTGCTTCCACCATGAACTCTGTATTACCTTTTGCGCACTGCTAACTGTGCTCATTGAGCACTACAGCATTATGGTGTACTTACTTACACAAAATCATTGCCTTTGCACAACTGTTAACTATACCTGCAGGTATTTTTGTACTTATTGTACTTATTATGCCTCACTGTTTTCCAATTCTCCCCTCCCCTTCCCCCAAGGATGCGCCTGGAAATGAGTTGTTATCAGCTCAGTGTGCCTTTCCTGATAAAACTGTTAAATTAAATAAATCCATGCTGCAGAGTACAGGAGAGATTGCACAGTGTGGCCTGCAATGGCAGCTGCAGACCATGCAGCAGGAGCAGGCAGAGTGGACTGGGAAATGTACACAGAGAATTTATTAAAGACTTTTGCCCCCTGCAGCAGGAGCTGGGCAGAGGGAATTTAGTAGACTGGAAAAGGCACAGGGTGGAGTTTGAAATATTTACTTGACAATTAAGTTGACTTCTTGTGGTGTGGGGCACTGAAATCTAGCTTAATTTTTTAATTTTTTGCCTATGTAAAAAATAAATGAAGTGGGCTGCTGCAGGTCTCTCAGTGAGGGTGAGAAGGTCTCAGGAGGGTCTCAGTGGGTGATGTGATGTGATGGGCATGTGTGTGTGGATATCTGCCATTGTGTGGTGTAGAAACCATGAGGAAAATAACTAGAAGTGATGTGGGGGCAGGGGAAGGTTCCACCATGCCAGTTTCACCAAGCACGTGTTCTGTAAGTGGTGGTGGTGGAGAAGTTGTAGTTGTAATGGGGCTATGTGGGGGCAAACACAACTTGGCAACAGAGACCACTGGCACAGTGACATGTTTGCGTTAGGATTGGGGAGTGGGGTCTCTTGTGGTATATGGAGTAGTGGACTTCATGGATTAACTTACACTGTGTAAAAAATGTCAGATCAGGACCCTTAGGCCCTGTACACACTCGGGTACTTAAACCGCGTTAGAAAGGTTAACATGGTTTCAGACCTGCCTAACATGTTTCAGAGACACATTTCAGCCACAGTTAAACCGTTTTTGATAACCATGCTTTAACCCTGAGTCTACCTAGTCTAAATTCCTGTTTCAAAAATGGTTTACTGGTAACATGCTTACCTCGGATAATGAGTACAGCATTTCTGTGCTTTACCCCAATTCAACTCAGTAAACAGCTAAGCACGGTGATCACAACTGTTATGCAGTGTGTTCGTAAAGTGTATGTAAACATGGACTAAAGAACAGGTTAAAAAATAATTGTGGACGCTTAAGCACAATAAACATTAGTCTGATTTATTAAACATTTTTAAATGCGGTTCACAAGAGTATACAAGGCCTTAGTGGCTCCTCCATCAGTGCCACCAGAAACGGCAGAGCACCACCAGGTCCAGCCAGTCCAGCACAGCCAAAGAAAGAGACCCCCAGGCTTTCCAGCAACAGTAGCTGCCTCAAGGTAAAACACAGGAGATTTGGGAGAAACAAGGGTGGAGGAAATGGGAGGCCCTATTCATAGAAAGGCTCCCCTTTAGTGTTTTTGTACTGGGAGGGGAGGGGAGAGGTTTTACAAGTAGTCTGATACAGAATCAGAAATTCTGATTCCAACTCTAGTCCTGATTTTGATGGCTTAACTGGCATCAGAATGGAATCAGACTTGGAATTTCTGAAAATCTGATATAGGCAAATGGAACATATTTCATTGATTTCAGGCATGTCTACTAGCATCAAAGAGTTGAAAAAATAATTTCAAGTTGTTACAGGAAAAAACTCAGCTGATATGCAACCAAAAGGCTAAGAGCTATTTACCTTCTGAACATCCAAAGTGCTGACTAGAAAGAGCTATGATTCAACGATTTGTAAAGTGCCACTAGAAAACTCAGCTGATGGGCGACTCAATGGTTTGGGCTAAATTACACATCCAAATGAGCCTGAGTGTTGGCTACAAAGAGCTATTCGAAAATCATTTTAAACTACCAGAGCTCACAGTTATGGAGTTTGTTTGATTCATGGATATTCTGTTCTTTTTATTCAGTACTAACTGTTTGATTTGTTACATTTTGCACACATAACGGTTTTACTGTCAGTGTTGTATTTGCTGTATTTATCTTGCATATTGGTATTATTCCATTGTCTCATACAAAAAAACAAATCCCCCACAACAGGGCTTACAAAAGCATTCAGATTTATTGTACAAAAAAAGCCATGCCACCATAGGATAGTGGCATGGCGTTTTGTTTTGCTTTTGCACATGGGATAGTGGCATGGCATTTTGTTTTGTTTTTGCACAAGGGATTGTGGCATGGCTTTTTTTGCACAAGACATGCCACAGTGTTTTTTTGTTGTTTTCTTTTTGCACAATGGATTGTGACATGGCATTTTGGTGTACAAAGGATTATGATAGGCTTGTTTGCACAAGGAATTGTGGCGTGGCTTTTTTTTCACAAGGGGTTGTGGCATGGCTTGTTTGCACAAGGGATTGTGGCGTGGCTTGTTTGCACAAGGGATTGTGGCATGGCTTGTTTGCACAAGGGATTGTGGCATGGCTTGTTTGCACAAGGGATTCTGGCATGGCTTTTTTTGCACAAGGGATTGTGGCATGACTTTTTTTGCACAACAGATTGTGGCATGACTTTTTTTGCACAATAAATCTTTGAATTCTTTTGTAAGCCCTGTTGTGAGCATTTTGTTTTTGCATAAGACATTTACTTTTGTCTGACAAGGCAGCTCCAATGTGGATGTGAGGTGAGCAGCGCGCATTTTCTGACTGTAGTATTCAATTCTCCCCTTCTCCCCTTCTCCTAGGACGCACCGGAAAATAAGCTGTATAGCGCTTTTAAATAAAAAAATAAAACCATAAAAACTCCACTGCTGGGCTACCTGCTGAACAACTTTGCAAAAAAACTGCACAAATTATTTCACAATACTGGCTGTTTTATGTGTCCTGTATGCTCTGTTCAGCAACTTATACATTACTGCCTGGCAAATTAAAATATTGAATGACTGGAATTTATTCCTGCAGCCTGCCTGCATAGCCTCCCATCACCAAATTCATTGGCTGACTTTGCTTCTTTAAAAAAAACTGCTGCGTAAAATCCAACAGAGAACTGAAATGCTAGCTAAAAGGTACTGCTGAGAGAGAGGAGGGAGAGAGTGTGAGAGCTTGATGGCACACAGCTGAGTACTGTCACTGGCGTGATGGCCTAGACAGCACAAATTGGCCTGTACTTAATAATTACTGGGTTGAGCTAGATCAAATATGGATTTTTAATCTGCACTGCCTATTTTCTAACTTTCAACTAAACTAAGCTTTGCTTGTTGTTTTTTAATAGAGAATGACTCCACTGGTGTGGTGGTATGAGTCACGAGGCCTGTAACTGAGACAGCCCACACTGGCTCCTTGCTCTCCTACTTCAGCACCCTCTGAGAGAATGCAGAGTTCAGTAATGTGCTTGCAGAGCACATGTCCTGGGAGACCCACAATCTGCTTCTGGGCCAGAACGTTGTAGGTTTTAGTCCAACACCAGCATTGGCCTCAAACCACTAATGCCGGCACCCGAGTACAGTACTAAGGGGATACTGTACTGTCAGGGTGTGCCATACATCAGATGAGACATTAAACCAAGATCCTGTCTGCTTTTTCTGGTTGTTGTTCAGGTGGATGCTAGAAGATCCCACAGCACTTCTTAAATGAGTTAGGAATCTCTCCAGTGCCCAAGCCACATTTCTCCCATGACTGAAACACCACCAACAGTTTCATCTGGTTTACGTTCAGTTGGTTTGTATCTGTATCCCACTCCCACCCCCCATACACACACACTGAATGAGCTGAAAAATAGTCAGTATTGCCTATCTCTCCTATGCTGGTTAACAAAACTAAATAAATAGTATTCTTATTGTACTGCTGCAGTTGAGAGGGAGCCAGTCACTACACTGTAGCTCTTTGTAAGACTCATCCCTAACCCAGTCAGCAACCTTAGGAATCTAATTTTTTGTGGCTGCAAAGCATGGCTATGCATAACGTAATGTGATCAGGAGAGAGAAGGGGAAGGCAGAACTACAGCCGATGCATACTTTGTTTAGCATCCACAGCAGAATAAGATCTCCTACTGCATTTAGTATGCACCAGACTGCTCTCCTTTTCCTTTGTTTCTGTTGCCAGATCCACCCCTCTACCACCTCAATCTAATCCCCATGGTCCACCAACACCACATTTAAAATAGTCCTACCTGCTGCCTTCACTCATGCCCATTTCCCAGTTGCTTCTCCGTAGCAAGGGCCCACACTAAAAAAACTGTCCCACCCACTGCCAAACATCCCACCTGCCTTGCGATTATTTTTGATCACTTCCCTAGAACCAGGCTCTACCACAAAATACAAAAAAGCCCTCCTGCTACTAAACATTCCACCTGCCTTCCAATTTCCTCCACTGTACCTGGCTTCACAGTAAAATTACCGTCCTATCCATTGTCAAACATCCTTCCCTCCTCCTAATTACTTCACAGATGACCTGTTCCAAAGAAACATTGCTACCGTTCCTAGTGCACCAAAGATCCAGTTCAACTAAAGCAACTGCTACCAGTAGTGATACCAGTGTACCCAGGATCCACTTCAACTAAAGTGGCCATTGCCACCTCTGATCCCGGTGCAGTGGAGATCCACTTTAACCAAAGCGCCCTTTCCTCTGCTGATCCCAGT
This sequence comes from Neoceratodus forsteri, assembly GCA_016271365.2. Lineage (NCBI taxonomy): Eukaryota > Metazoa > Chordata > Ceratodontiformes > Ceratodontidae > Neoceratodus > Neoceratodus forsteri. The sequence goes on from CM057456.1 coordinate 36,743,478, forward strand.
GCATCTGGGATCCACTTCTACCACAGCATCTTACTAGCTGGATGGCTGGCTGGCTTGACATCGACCATTCTTTGGAAAGATGGAGCAATAAGAGGCACCAAGCCAAGGCTGGTGCCACACATGCACTTGCAGTTCTTCTCAAAGTATCCGCTGACTCACTTGCAACTGCCTTTTACTGACTGACCCAACTGGCAGTGCCATGCAATAATCATGTCTCTTGACTTTGCTCCGTCTGCAAGCATGGCAAATGGATTGCTGGCTCCTAATTTTTAAACCTCCAACTGTCTCACAAGCGTTCAGAACATTAGCAGCTGAGGGGAGCAGGGAACACTTCAGCTTTCAGACTGTTGCACTGTAAGGGCAGAGTGTCAGTGAAATGCAAGTGTTGTGTTATGTGCTGTACTCTGCAGAAGTTGTGTGGGCTGCTGGTTTAGTTATGTAGACCTGTTGGTGGCATATCAGAATGAAAGTTTCCTGTGTGCACTCTTCACAGAAGATTTTAAAAAGTTCTGCTGGATTCACAGTTCAGCTGTTTGAAGAGTTCAGTTGAATGGAACTTGCAGCCGTAATCTGGAGCAGTAGTGAAAAACAAAGCTTCCTAAGGCTCCCTGCCTATAGGACTGAGTCCACATGAAGTAGCACCACCACCACCATGCCCCCCCCCCACCTATGCCACCACTAGCCTCTGCTATATTGAAGCAGTCAGCTTCACAGTGGCACACTAATAGAGAAACTGCCTTACAAGTCAGTCATGGAAGGGAACCATAGTTGGGAAAACATTCTGTGGTACATCTAGTCACAGCTGGATATCTGGATATACCCTCATGATGTGGAGGTGGGAGTGTTTGTGACAGACAGTTGAAGCAAGATGCTGAAGACCATGAATTATGGGGACTTCTACCATCTATCTTTTTTTGGCACATGCAATGAATCTAGTACATGTCAACATCCTCCTCCACAGGCATGGGGAATGAAACTAGAGCTTGGTAGGGGGGTACAGGCATATTCATGAAATTCCCCATGGCCTGGAAAGTCTGAAGAAACTGCCTTTATCACATCCTCTGTAGAGGTCACTTCATTTGTATCCACTGGCAGCTTCTTTCCTTCTTCAGCAAGAGAGACAGCAACATGTTTTTCTTTTTTTGTTGGTAGGCACCATCTCTTGTATAAGTTCAAGGACTTTTATTTTTTGCTGGCTTTACAGTTCCCCCTTTCAGACACCCTGATTTCTGAACCATCTCCTGCAGCCTTAACTTTCTTTTCTGTCCCCTTTGACAGGGACTGCTACTTATTTGGAGGAGCTTGACCTTCATCTGAGCCTTTAGGTGACGTGGAAGCAGACTGAGAAGCCATTAGTCATTTTTTTGGGGGGAGGGGGGGTTTGCATTTTAGGGCAAAACTTAATACAGAGATCACAACTGACAAATCATGGTCTGGACTCACACAGTTTACGTACAACTTGTGGCAGTCTACCTTTTCCAGGAGTGGAAAACAAACCTAAACATTTTTAAAGGCTGTAAGTCCTGTCTTTTTTGGGTCTGTCAGTCATGCCAAACACTGATGACCCTGGGAAAATGTTAACGATTCTCAATAGATAAAGTTTTAAACTATAACAAAAAACCCTATGAATGTTAAAGGGGAAAGGAAATATGTGCTAATTAGCAGCTGTTAGTAATGTTACTACTAACAGTAATTAAAGACCCACCTCCATATGTACAATATTGAACTGCACCTGAATAAACACTGATGTAAAAAAGTGTGTTTTCAGTTGTTTCCTTTTTATGGACAACTTTCTGCACAGTTCCCTTCATGGAGACAGTAATTTGGAGTGTTTACTATGTCATGGTTTGAGTACAGAATGCTACACATGAGCTATTGTCCTATCAGAACCAAGCTTAGAGTTCTGTGCTCAAACCACGACATAGTTAAAACTCTACATCACTGAATCCGTGAAGAGAACTGTAACAGAACGCTGCCCGTAAAACAAAACAATGCAAAATATAGTTTTTCACATCACTTTTTATTCCGCTACAGTTACATATGGATCATTTAAGCTTATAGATATCATTTTAACAAATGGAAACATTATAAACAGCTGCAGATTAGAAATCATTTCCTGTCCTCTTTAAAAAGGGGTTTAAGATATGAGAAATGCAGTTTGGTTCCTTTTAAATTCAAACCACAATTTAAAAATATCTAAATGACGTTTTATTGGGTGAAAATGCCAAATATAGCCTTGGTTGATCCGGTTCCCAAAAACGAGGAACTGAGAATAATTAAAGAGAAACCACAAAGTGGTTTAAATTTAAGTAATTTAAAGCATACAAAAGGTAAAATAGAGCAGTTTCCTAAAAGTGGGAACTGTGCCAAAAAAAGCCTTCTCCAGTTCCTAGAAACCAATGAGAAAGTAGAAAAACATTGTAAATTACACAGAAATTACAAAAACAATCCTAATTAATGCAGAGTGTGACAAATACGGTAACTAAATACAATGAAACACTTATAAATTTTAAAATAATAAGTCGAAAATAAGCCAGAAGTGAAGAGAAGACTTTGGGTAACTGCTTTATTCAGGTGAACAAATGACTCTTACATTAGAGTGTAGATGTGAGTCACACAGCAGAGCTTGAATTTCATTCTAAGTTCCATGATTAGCATAAAATTCTAAAAGTTCTGGAGCAGCTCATTCCAGGGGAATGATTGCACTTGTTAAGCATAAGTGAGGGATTTCTGGGGTTTGAAGGGCTCCCTGTGCCAACTTTTTTTGGGAGGAAGGCATCAGGGCTCTACAGGAACATAAGGAATGGGACCCCTGTTGCAACACTTGATCACTGGGTTACTGGCGGGACACCAGGAATGGACTTGCAGTGTCACAGATTAGCTTACCAGCAGTGTGGCAGGGCTCCTACTGCCAGTTTTAAGCTTGTACCTGTGGCACCAGATAGGGGCTCACAGTGTCACAGCAGAGAGTGGGAGAGGGAGTTCCTTCTGTCATCAGTCACAGAATATGACTTTTCATGTGCTTGCAATTATCGAACATGACTGCAGGCATGTGGAACCACCTTATGAAAAATAACGAAAACAGTACTGTGCATATGCAGCCAATTACTTTTTAATGTGTTCATACTTTTTTAATTTTATTTTTTCACTCCCAAAAGCCACCTTTGGGGCAAGATCTAAGGATCCTAAAAGTTTAATGTTTAAAATCTTGACTAAAGGGTTAAATGAAAATGCATGCTGAAAATAGGAAACAGAGTACAGTGGTATGTAAGTGTTGATATTTGCATTAGTTAAATGGCAGGAAGCCAAGGAGGCAAGCAGAAGGTTTGTTCTTCCATGTAGGTTTAGTCTCTGTTCTCACTATGCCTCCCTAGCTACTCCAGCACCCACCGTGGCAGCAAGAAGCAAAGTGTGGATGTGATACACATGGTTTCATGAGCACCAAAGGGGAGGCATTGGGAGCAGAATTAAGCCCATACCTGATTTTCTAATTTTCTTTCTTTATTTGCCCCATGCTGGGGCACATGAACGCTGTCACTGACCTGCCTGCTTCATCACATCCGACCCCTGTCATCTTGACATGCATGCTTTGATGACACCTGTGCTCAAAGGTGCCACTGCTTAATGCAGCAAGACCCTTCTAACCCATCCACAGGTGCAGCTGCTAGACCAGGATGATATGCTCTCCTTCCACACTGTCAAGCATGCTGCAATTGGTGGCACTCCCCCATTTGAACACTCCGGGTGCAAAGATCTGGTCTGGGAAATCAAAACCAAGTTGTTCACATGGTAGTACAGTGTGCTACATCTGATTCATCTGAGTGGTGTAGTTCTGTTTTTAATGGCGTAAACCACACACAGATACATGCCTGACTTGCTAACACATTTCAGTGTACAAACAGGTTACTCAGAAGTGGAGCAGATCTAAAGTGCACTGACTGCAGGATATTCCAAACAGAAAATATCTATACAGTATAATCCTTGTATTGTTCTTGAATATGGACATTTCTAAAACCTACTAAGCTGTAAAAAAGCAAGGCAATTTTATTTTTATGACTTGCCATCCCAGGGGCTCTGGGCACCTTATAGACATAAAAGCAGGATAAAAACATCAAATCATGAATCAGTAAAATAATGATAAGAAGAGCCCAGGGTGGTCTTAACAAATCAGGGAGATTAGGTCAACTGCATAAAGGGAAGGCAGGAAAAAGGAGGCTGTTAATGGACCATGTTTCCCAAAGAGTGGTTAAACAATAATACATTTAAGTACCAAGCTCATACAATTCCATTTCGCATGTAGAAATATTATAAAGAATAATTCTTTATTAATTTTATATTGTTCTGAACTGGCACTGCAATGCAGGTCTTCTGAGAAAGATTATTAGAGTAAAGCAGCTATGCCCTGTCTTAAAATGCCCTCCTGTACTCATCACCCAGCTGAGATGTAAACTGAGAATAAATGGATGTGTCATTTACTATAGCTCACTGCAAGGTGACGAACTATTGTAGTAGTGAGGACCAACAGAGATGCATTCATTGTAACAACGAAAAATGCCCAGTACTAGCAGAAATGGTAGCACAAGCCTGAACTGCCCTGGCCATGAATGTAGCAAATATTCAGACATGTACAGTACTTTTTAAATGGGCAGTATTCTGCATGTCACTGTGACAGACTGGAAGAATCCAACAGCTGACTCACAAAACAGGCTTTGTTTGCCAGGGTGTGCATTCATTAAACCTTGTTTCAGAGTTAACAATGTCTGTCTGATTTGTTTTTTCTCTACAGAACCCCTGAAAATCTCTCCCACATGGATATGCCGGTAATGCAGAGCTCCTGAGATGAGGGAAGACTTTCACAACATAATTGAAAAGGATGGTATGACTTTTTGACAGCAAACCTGAAGAGATATTCTGAATTTTTGTTTTCTGTCAAATGCCAACCCCATGACTGTGGAGGCAATGACTGCACAATCATCAGATGATGCTGGGGAAGTCCCCGTGCTTTAACTCAGATGAGCTGGAATGCAAGATTTGCTACAATCGATATAACCTGAGACACAGGAAGCCGAAGGTGCTCGAATGCTGTCATCGTGTCTGTGCCAAATGCCTCTACAAGATAATAGACTCTGGGGGCTCACCACAAAGTGTCATCATTTGCCCTTTCTGCCGGTTTGAAACCTGCTTGCCAGATGATGATGAGGTCAGCAGTCTTCCAGATGACAGCAACATTATTGCAGCCCTTGCCTGTGTTGGTAAGGGCAAGAGGAATCTTCTAGAAAACCCTACAGAGCTGCTGTTAACCCCTAAAAGGTTGGCATCCATGGTGAGTCCTTCTCACAGTTCCTCAAACTGCCTGATCATAACCATCATGGAGGTCCAGAGAGAGAGGGCGCAATCCTCAAACTCTGCTGCACCTATTGTGGAGTTCTATAGCCCCTCCAGTTTTGACTCTATCACTCCCACGTCTCAGCACTGGACTGTATGGAACTGCACCTCGATGCTGTGCCACACATGGGCTAGAGTGCTCGTTTGGCTGCTTGGTCTTCTGTACTTTGCTCCTTGCCTTTAGGGATCTATCTGCTTGTGTCTAAGAAGATCACGCTAGGGATTATATTTGTTAGCCTGGTTCCTTCAAGTCTCCTCATTCTCATGTTGTATGGGTTTTGTCAATGTATATGCCATGAATTCCTGGACTGCATATCTTCCTGATAAAGGGTATAGCAAGGAAATAGATATAAGTAGAACATCACATGATCTAATGCACCACCACCACGTGGTCCTGAGCTGTAGTTACCATTCTGTCCTTTACTCACTTTTTCATCAGTTAGGTATTTCCTCTTTTGGTCTGAACTTTGCTTCTAGTGTTTCTGTTTGTTTCTATTTTACATTTATCACCTTCATTTCCATAGGTGTTTACAAATAAAATGCTATTGTCTCATCGAGTAAGAGATCAGTTCTACTATCTGCAACCATGGAATCAGAAAAACTGCTATCATCTGTAAAGTCCTTTTAATGAATAGGATTAATACAGTACCTCTCTACACTGTCTTATACTATATGGTAGTTAAAGTTTTAATGTTAATCCAAGCCAGTGCCAGGCTGTCTTTGTGGCATTATAGGGACCAGCATAGAAACTAAAGAAAATTAGGATCTTTAGATATGGTAAATTATGGTAAATTACTCTGTGAGCATTTGTATCCTGATCTTTCAATTTTATGATAAACTAGAAAAATGAGTTTAAGAGAACAACCACAGATTCAGACCCAAATACATGGCAACACTTCAGAATTATTATAGTGTTGTATAGGAATAAATAAAGTGTGACTGTGCAATTTAGATTGTTAAAATACTGTTTATTCTGGACTTCTAGGCAGAAAAGATGCACTTCACCATGATGCAATGCATAATGGGTAATATGTACAAATTACCATGAGGGAGGGCATGCTGGCTTAAAGGCACCATCATTCTGTATTCAAAGGTTAAAACAAAATCCATAGACATGTCGCTTCCTGAGCAATTGATTTTTATTTGATAACTGGGTAAATACACGTAGCCAGAGGTAATTTTACAGGCATGTACCAGGCTGATAAAATGGTAACAGAGCAAATCAACAAATCACAGGAAAGCACACAGTGAACAATAATAAAAGCAAAAATATCAATGACATCCAACTATCGCATCAACAATTACAATAAATTATGAAACATCCAATCAAGTATCAAATCAACAGTAAAACTTTCCATCAAATAATCTCACAAGCAACTTTTAAACAAGTCTGTTTTCAGAACATAAGAGACAGGGAAAAACTATTCTACAGGCTAGGAGCAGAATAGTGAGGCACATTGGTTGGGTGCGTCACACAGGCATTGTCTCAACACAACAAAGGAGGTCAGCCAGGTAAAGGAACTCACTTTTTGCATCGTGTTAGGGTGATGTGTGTATTTTGGAGCTTTTCTTAAAGCATGACATTGCTTTTAATGGGCTGTTTATCTAATTGTAGTTAAATGCTTTCACATTGCAGGGTTTTCTCTTCCAGCCGAGTGTGTGTATTGTATTTGTGGTCGGAGTCTTGAGTGTATTGTTTTCCACACCACACTGTTCAAATAACAACTGATAAAGGAAGGGAGTAATGAGACAGACGTGCACCTTGTGATGCTCGCTCTCTCGGTGCAAAGTAGTGTATCATGTGAAGTTGTCTATATTATGTTGTTTAAAATGGCAGCTATTCAACAGCCTATTGTTTCCTGTTCTCATGGTAAGTTATCTGGGTCTTTACCTAATTAAAATATTACAACCACTTCTTTACCTCCTGTTCTACTATGTTTGGCTCGCAGTACTAGTTCAAAACATATGTAAGCTGTCCAGTAACTGTCCTTTAAGAGGTACACACTTCCTTTGACAGGGCACTTCTTGACAGAATGGCAGCAAGGAATAGTCAAGTACCTCTCACTCAAGTTACACTTTTCTTCCCTGTGTTACAGCACAAGTGGGATAGCATTCTACCTTGCCATGTAACTGAAATAACCTCAGAACCCACAGACAACCTGTGATACATTTGTTCAATGTATAATACACTGAATAAACACCAGGGACCATACACACACTTACACTGAAATGGTGCAAAGTGGTCACAGTGCAGAAATGTTACAAGCCAGTTCTCCAAGGCGGTGAAGGTGTGCAACTGCAGAGGAGAGTTTTGTTGAGGGGACCAAGATCAATGAAGGACTCTGCCCCACTGTTCTGTTTTACCCTTCATTCTCCCACACACAAATGGGTCACAAGATTTTCCCTACACTGTCGCAGTGGGATTGTGACATCACAGGGAAAGTGATGGAGGTAGCCATGCTAATGTATCCCCCACACACCCCAATCACATGCAGATGCAACCCCCTTCCTGTAGAAATGTTACAAGCAGTTTCCCAAGGCAGTGAAGGTATGCAACTGCACAGGAGAGTTTTGTCAAGGGACCAAGGTTAATGAAGAACTAGTAATGTAAAGTCATTGCACAGGAAATGGGGCTGGGGAGAGGGGTGCCACTGGATGCTAAGGTTGACACAGCTGGGGGAGTTAGTGAGTGGGCTGCCACTGGGTCACAAGGGAAGACTGGCAATAGATGGTAAAATGTCATTCGTCAAAGCCTAGAAGCAGGCCTAAAGGTACAAGTAGGATGGGTGGTGGGACAGATACATGTAGCATTTTTGTTCAGCAGGGTGTGCAGTGGCTGGAAAAGGAGCACCAAGCAAGAAGGGGCTCAGAAGCTGAAACACACCATTGAAACCAGTTTGGGGGTTATATTTTAATAATCATTCAGTTTCTGTCCCTCTGACAGGAAGAGGAAGTCGACAATGGCCAATTTAGCCAGCCAAGGGCAGCTTGGGTGGGACTTTTGGCAGCTGAGCCAATCAGGTGGCTGCTTGAAGAGTTTTATCTGGTTTAAATGTCCATGCCCATGTCCCTACACATTTGTGTCCTACAGCATGAGCAGCACAGAGCAGGAGCATATCATCTGCCTTAGAAGCACCTGTAGAGTATCTGCAGATAGTCCATAATCTGCAGGAGACTGTACAGGGGGAACAGCAGGCCAAGGTAGGAGATAACACAGTACTGTGTTCTGTTGTATGAAGCAGTCGGCTACAGGGTAGGTAGTTATAGGTCGTAGATATAACACAATTAGATAAGGAGTAGTAGACACCCAGTGCAAGGTAAGTATGGGAAGGAGGGTTAGAAAAGGGAAAACAAGAGACACCCTATCTAGGGTAGAGTATCAAAGAGGTCTCAGGTAAGATGGGTAAATAGTAATAGACACCTAGGGCAAGGTAGATACAGATAGAAGGGTTTGAAAAGGAAAAGTAGAAAAGACACTAAGTAAAGAAAAGAAGGATCGTGGGAGTGTGCAGTACAATGGTTGTGGGGCCACAGTCTTTCAGGACACCTTTTGGAGACTGAGGTGCTGCCCCATATGTACCTGCCTTTCTGGGTTGAGGGCAATGGTTGCTGGACTCCAGGCCAAACTGGCAAGGATACAAAGAACCTTCTGCTCCACCCAGGGGCCACAGAGCCTGTCCTCACTCCCTCTGAGGATGCCTAGGCAGAGTTGGAGTGGATGGACCTTGGTGGACTCCAGGAAGGTGGGGTGGCAGGAAGGAAGCATGCTCCTCAGCCTATACCACTGCAGAATTCCTTTGCCACACTGATGGAATGGAACAGCCAAGAGGAGGCACCCATTGCAGTGGGCAGGGAGGAAGTGGGGGTCCTCTGAAGGGGAGGCCCTAAGGAGGGAGGGAGGAAGAGCCCCCCCTACCAGCTGAGGAGGAAGCAGCTGCTGGTTGGGTACTCTTTTGTTAGGGGGATAGACTTGGGAGCACATGAAGATAGAGAGAGGGAGGTAAAGTGTCTCCATGGTGTTTTGGCTTAGAAAGATGGAGAGCATATCCAGAGGATCGCTATGGCAGCAGGAGACTGAAGGGAGAAAGACTTCATTATACACCTGGGGACAGATAACCTGGAAAAAAGATGGGGTTGGGGTAGTGCAGAAGAACTTCAGGGAGCCGTGGAGGTGCCTCCAGCAGGTGGCACACACAGTGCCTTTTGCCAAGGTGTTACTCGTGCATGGCTGTGGAGAGGAAAGTGAGCTTGCGCCAGGGCATTTACATCTGGTAGAAAGCATGGTGCAGCCTGAGAGGATATGAGCCTCTACAGGGGGAGATGGCCTGCATCCTTCTAAGAAGGAGATTGCAGTCCTTGGTGGAAGATTTAAATGCTACTTTCAGGGGTCAAAATAACCACCTGTCAGCCTGTCCCAGACACCCAGTTTTCACCAGGGACAGCTGGTTTAATTTTTCTGCATGTCCCTGGGACAGGTACCAAGAGAAAAATGGCCACTAAGACCCAGGAGATGCTGCCATCTGTAAGTTTGGCTTTGAGTGTCCCAACATCACTATGTCATATGTTGAGAGATGCCCATTCAACCCAACATCCTGTGATGGGCTCATCTGTGTGGTCGGCAGTTTAATCAAGCAGCAGAAATGAAAACAGTGCCACAGTAGAAGTAGAAAGCAGATGTACTCCTTTTCATCATGCATGAGCAGTTGCCCATCTTCCTTTTGCTTTCTGCACTGCACACCTCAATTCTTTGTGTGCTGTTCCTGCAGTAGCAGGCTAAGACTAGCTCTTGTTCACAGGCAGCAAAGTTTTAGTGATGCAGATTAAAAACCCTTTTTTGAGGGTTGTCTGTTAATGAAGAGGGGCCTGGGTAAAGCTTACTAAAAGCCTTTGTAAGAGCTAGAAAAAAATATTTGAAAGCACTTTTCAGGGCAGTCCAGGCAGAGAGAGGGTAAGACTCAGTATTTAGAAATTAGGAGAGGAGCTTAAAGGGCTAAGACAACCACTTAAAACCCCCTGTCAGGGCAGGAAGGGCTCTAGAGACAGGAGATGGGGAGGCTGATTAAAAGCCTTTGTCAGAGCTGGTCCATCAGTGCAGTGGTAGCACTACCACTCATGATGTCAGCGACCCGGATTTGGGAATGAGTCTAGGTCATTGAAGGCCGACTGGGGAGAGGAGGATTGAGCATCCCAGGGGACACTCCCCTCCTCCAGGGAGGGCTGTCACAATGCTTTGACACTGCCACCTATGGATGCATAGGTGGCAGTACAAAGGTAGCAGTGTAGGGAGGGAAAGAATGCCATCAGACACTTGGCAGAGACATGTGTCAGCATGTCACCAGCCTGAAGGTTACTCCTTCATGCCAGTGCCCTTGGGGGGGGAAGGGGGCAAGGGGGAAACCCCCAACACCAGGCCCTTTGATGGTCCCTTGGCAGGAATGGCCAGATAGGCAGGTATGCAGCCACAAGCACCAGCAACAGAAGCAGAAACTATGACCAGGTACCCAGGTGGTGTGTGCATCCATGGTGTACCACCGTGTGTGTGTGCCACTGGTCAGTCCCCGGCCCATGCCATGTAGACACTAGTACCACCAGGTAACCTGGGCACTATTGCCACAGATGTCACCCTGATTGCATGCCACCACATGGTAGCACCCTGCAGGCTGCATGGCTGCTGGCCACGGCCCCTGGTACATGTGCTGCAGTGTCGCTGTCTGACCAGGGGGTAGACAACAGTACTAGGATATGGCTGCTGGGTGTCTACATCCAGGGTACAGTGTGGGGTGTTGCTCCCTGGATGGTGCTGGTAGTGACACAGCACCTGTAGCTCAGGGTTCGTCCATCCTGGCATGACTGCTGTGTGTGGGTGATTGCATGTTCTTGTGCACCTCCAAGGGCTGTCTCCAGATGGCCTCCCTGCAGTTCTGTGGCCTGCCAGTGGGTGACTGGCCATTTTAGGCCACCCTTTTGTATGCCTAAATTTGGGCGGCTCATTTCCGAGATGTGTGGCGGATGCATGGCACATTTTGGCTGAATAAAGGGACATGCGGCATATTCATAGGAACACCCCCTTTATTTGCACCACATACATTATTTCTGCATGATGGCGCATCCAGAGATGCACACCACATCTCTGTCTTTCGAATATTGCACTTTGGTGCATTTTCTGAGATGGGTGGCGCATCTCTACTTTGTGCCATGCATCTCCTTTGAAAATGTGGGCCCAGAACCCCTGGTATCATGCAAATTCAATTTAAATGTGCAAAACTCACATAGTTAGTGCAGACTTTCATACACACTGTGCAATCATTGTAAGGCTTCAGAACCACAACACTGACCAGCCCCGCATAGCCTTTTTATGAGCCTACCTCACGAACAAGGGCAAAGAAAATGTTCAAATCCTACCCAAAATGTGACTTCGCGCCACAAGTGTGAAAACACATTTTGTCCAGGATCTGAAAAATGACATCTGTCACATTCATGAGGTGCTGTGAGGAAATGGTTATGTTGAAAATTTGGGGTAAAAATATTGAAAATTACCAAAGTTATAAGCCTGCATTTGTAAATTTTAATGTAGGCTCATAACTTTGCTGTTTTGAAATATTTTTACCCCACATTTGCAACATAGCTTTCTTATGAGCCCACCTCATGAACAAGTGTGTAGAACATTTTCAACTCCTGCCCAAACTATGATTTCATGCAGCGACCACGAAATCATCTTTCGGGATGCAAAAGCACATTTTAGCCAGGATTTGAAAAATGACAGCTGCCACATTCATGAGGTGCTGTGAAGAAATTGCTATGTTGAAAACTTGGGGTTAAAATATTGAAAATTACCAAAGTTATGAGCCTGTGTTCACAAATTTCAGTGTAGGCTCATAACTTTGTTGTGTTTTAATATTTTTACCCAGATTTTCAAAACCTGCTTATGACCTCACCTCGTGAACAAGAGTGGCGAAAACTTCCTGCCTAAAAGGTGATTTCATGCAGCGACTGCAATATCACCTTTTGGGACAGATTTGACTAATTTCACTGCCATTGTTCATGAGGTGGGGTCCAAAAAAGGCATATTGAAAATTTGGGGCAAAAATATTCAGAAATGGCCAAGTTATGCCATTAAGTTCAAAACCCCATTGAAATACATTTAATCACATATCTGATTTCCTCAGTTTGTGGTCCAGCTTTGAAGAGTGAAGATATGTCTGTGGTCCAGAGAGGATTATGGTGTTGGACCCCTGTGGGTAAGGGGCTTGGGGGAGTGTGGGGTGGCAGGTGCTGTGTGGGAGGGTTGGGTTGGGGGACAGTAATGGACGCAACAGACATTGATGGAAGGTTTTCTTTTTTTACAGGGTTTATTATTTGAAAAAATAAATAAAATTAGAGGAATTTTTTTTTTTATTTTAGGTCACAACACTGGTGGATTAGGCATCCCCAGTGTAAGGTGTTATATTTGGCAACACCGGGGGTGGACTCCCCAGTGTTGCAGAACCAAAATGGGCAGGGTGGGGGATAAAAGCCAGCATGGGGGATTAGGTCAGAAGATGAACATGGGAGTTGAACAAGATGAGTTTTTTCTTTTTAAGATGTAGTACCACGTTTTCAAAACATTTGTACATGCACCACAATGGAGGCAGTCTGAGCAGACTTGGGGGGCAGAGAGACAGTCTGAGTAATGACCAAAGTATTTTTTTTTTTTTATCTGCAAACTGGGAAGAGGGAAAATACATAGAGGGGAGCAAGAAGAGAAACCGAACGGGAAACAGAAACTGGGTTGGACACTCATGGAGAATGGGCTCAGAAGGAAAGACATACGGCCCAAATAAAGGCTGCAATATTTGTTTGTTTCTTACTGGGCAGAGGGTAAATATAAACACAAAGGGCAGTGGGGAGGGAAACCAAGTGGGAAACAGAAACAGGGGTTGCTATTCATGGGAAATGGACTCGGGAAACAAAGAGACAGTTGGAATGAAAGCTGCACTATTTAGTTTCTGCTTGAGGTCAAACAGCGTATTCTTGTTTCTTTTTTTCTTCACTCGGCAACTACTCCGGGGGGGGTGGGGGCAGTTATGGCAGCACCAGCAACAGACAGCAATGGATGTGTTTCTTTGTTACAGGGTGTAATTACTCAACAGGCTGAGTATGACAGATCAGCTGTGCTTCCTGGGCAACGTAGATCAAAGGAAAGAAACGACCTATGATTAGGTAGGCACTTTCTTTTGAAATACACAAAGTTTCTACCCAGCAAACTAAGAATATTGTCATGATCTGCCTGGCTGATGACTGGTGTGACACTGACGAGCCCCTTGCAGACCACTCTGCATTTGACTGGCAGTCTCACACCCCTCAAAAGCCGTTCTCTGAGCAAACTGTTCACTGCATGTGCATGCATGGCGAACATAAAAAGGAAACAGAATCAAACTGATCAGCTACATGGGCAAATTCTACAGAATGTGAACAATCAAAATGTGTTTTTAGGGCTGCAGTAGGCATAGTCTTGCAGACGTCATGCTGTAGGAAAAAGGACTCGGTGCATTCTTTCTGACCGACCAACATGTTGGAGTTGCAACACAGTCACCTCTGCGTCTGTGAAGCACTCCGCTCATTGCCTCCATTTTCAGTCTCACTGCACTATTTTTGTTTCTCTGTCAGCAGTCATGGTGGACCACAGCATGCTTTGCCATGTCCAAGATGGCTACCACACTACAGCACATGCGCTAGTAGCTGCCCTTGTGTAGTAGAATGCATCAGCCATCTTGGACAGGGCAGAATGTGTTGTGTTCCATTGTGACTGCTGATTTTTTTTTTATTATAAATATTTCCCTCCACCTGATCCCCCTCAGCACCCATCACTCCCCCACACACACACAAACATAACTGTGACACTGAGTTTGCCCAATCCCCAGAGTCGCAATTGTGTTCCCTGTGCTGGTCCTTTCTTTTTTGTTTATATATGTTTTTTTTTCCCCCACCTGACCCTTCCTCTCAATACCCATCACCCCAGAAACATACCAGTGACACTGGGGGTGCCCAACCCCCTAGTGTCGCAATCGGGAATCCTCAGTTGTTGTTTTTTTCTGTGTTACCTGTAAAAAGAAAAACGTCCATCAATGTCTTTTGCAGCTGTTCTTGACCCTCCACCCAGCCCTCCCACTCAGCACACACCACCTCACCCCCAAAGCCCTTACTCACCCATCAGGGGTCTAACGCCGTAATCCTCTCTGGAGCACAGACACGTCTTCACTCTTCAAAGCCGGACCACAAACTGAAGAAAGAGGCATGCAGTGCAATGTATTTCAATGGTGTTTTGATCATAGTGGCATAACTTGGCCATTTTTGCATATTTTTGGCTCACATTTTCAACATGCCTTCTTTGGGACCCCACCTCATGAACAATTGCACTCACGCTAGGCAAATCTGTCCCAGGAGGGGATTTCGTGGTCTCTGCATGAAATCACCTTTTGTGCAGAAGCTGAACATTTTATCTGCCCTAGTTCATGAGGTGGGGTCATAAGGCTATGTTGAAAATTTAGTGTAAAAATATTAAAACACAACAAAGTTAAGAGCCTACATTGAATTTTGCGAATGCAGCCTCATAACTTTGGTAATTTTCAATATTTGTACTTCAGATTTACAACATAGCCATATCTTTACAGCACCTCATGAATAATGTGACAGCTGTCATTTTTAAAATCCTGTCCAAAATGTTTTTTTACATCCCAAAAGGTGATTTCGTGGTCCCTACATGAAATCACCTTTCGGGCAGCAGTTGAAAACTTTCTCTACCATTATTCATGAGATGGGGTTGTAAGAAGGCTATGTTGAAAATGTGGTGTAAAAATATTTAAAAAAACAACAAAGTTATGAGCCTCCATTGAATTTTGGGAACGCAGGCTTGTACCTTTGGTAATATTCAATATTTTTACCCCAAATTTTCAGTATAGCCACATTCTGAGTAGACAAAACACAACAAAGTTATGAGCCTACACTGAAATTTGTGAACACAGGCTCATAACTTTGGTAATTTTTAATATTTTAACCCTAAGTTTTCAACATAGCCATTTCTTTATAGCACCTCATGAATGTGACAGCTGTCATTTTTCAACTTCTGCAAAAATGTGTTTTTGTGCACAAAAGTTGATTTTGCAGTCCCTGTGCCAAATCACCTTTCAGGCAGGAGTTGAACATTTGTTTAGCCCTTCTTCACGAGGCAGGGTCATAACAAGGCTACGTTGAAAGTTTGGTGTAAAACTATTACAGAACAACAAATTTATGAGCCTACATTACATTTTGCTAACACAGGTTAATAACTTTGGTAATTTTCAATATTTTTACCCCAGATTCCTCACATGCAGCCCTATCGGCTCTGGCCAGAGTTTGTTTTAAACTAGGGACACACTGAGGCCTAAGGAAGTTGACAGTGTTCCTTTAAACATAAAATTATGGGCAAAAGGTTGCAATGAGATGTTTCAGGGTGTTATGTTTCTTGATTTTGTCATACTTTTGCTTCCCCTAACTGTGATGGTACAACCTTTCACCTGCTTGCTTAACTGGACTACAGGTGATCTCCTCTAACAAAACATGTTCTTTTAGTGATCCAAATGACCTCTTTATTCCTGTGCATAAAAGCAATGCAGGCAGCAAGCAGCAGTGACAAACACTTAACATTTCACTTAAAAATGCTTTATCAAAAGATGAAACATTTTATAGCACAATGTTCAGTGTTTGTCATTGCTCTCTGCCTGCCCTGCACTGCTGTTTTTTTTGCACAAGCTTGTATAACTGAAACAACATGTTTTGTTAGTGCCCTCTTCTACCAAGTGCTGGTGTGTGGAGTTGGTGAGTGCTGAGTCTTTTGTTCTTTTTATTGACTGTCAGTGTGACTTGAGCACCCCACACCACAGGTGCTGCCCCTCCACCTCTCATTCCATTACAGGTGATCAAAATGTTAAATTCCAATTGACCACTGCTAACATAAACTCATACCAACCTGCTGACATAACTGGGTGCAATTCTTTACAAATATAATGTAAGAGACGCAAAAACCCATGACAACAGAAACCTCCAATTATAATTTTACCTCAGTTGAGGTTTCTTTTGATGCATGAATTGTGACTTAGGTTAAAATCTTTTTGGCTGAGCTAAAATCGTTCACTTTGGGATTATGAGTTCAGCCACTGACATACTTTTACCAAACAGCTACATTATGCTCTGTGTGCTATGCCTCATGAACATTTTATGGGACCAAATCAACAATCTACTTTACAAACAACAGAAGCACCACTCCTGGGGCCAGATGTTCAAATATGCACAAAGCGGAGCGCAAAACTTTGCACTGCACCTTGCGCTTGCCCAGGTGCCTGAAGATGCTATATCCAGTCGAATAGTGCACCAGCACAGTTCAACTGAATAAAGAGCCATGCCGGCCCAGTGCTAAGCCACTTAGCACTACCCCAACATGGCTCCAAAGTACGCCACCAAAATGGATAATGCCAGAGTGCTAGTTACAATATTCAAATGGACTCATGCAAATGAGTCCATTGGGCAAGCAAGACACTAAGGGGCCATTTGCATGCCCATTATGGGTTCATTTGCATGGGTAGCAAGGTAGGTTAGCGTAACGCCACTACCTCCAATGTCCCAATCCCAGATGTATATATAACCCTGGTGCTAGTGGTCGCCCTCTCTGATTCCCAGCCCTATAATAAGAAGTATATTCCCAGGTGCTAGTAGCATCTCCCTCCCGCTCCAATCCCCAGTCTTGTAAGCAGAAGTACATTCACTTGTGCTGTTGGTGTCACCCCTCCACCCCAAGCCCCATAAGTAGAAGTATATTGTCTCATGCTAGTGGTGTCCCCCTCCAATCCCCAGCCCTGTAGGTAAAAGTATATGCCCTGATGCTAGTGGTGTCCCTACAAATCCACAGCCCCGTAAGTAGAAGTATATTCCCTGGTGCTAGTGGTGCCCCCCCATCCCAGCCCCATAGGTAGAATTAAATGCCCTGGTGGCAGTTGTGTCCTCCCTCCCTTCGATTCCCAGCCACATACATAGAATAACATTCCCTGGTGGTAGTGGTGCCCTCCCTCTGATTCCCAGCCCCATATGTAGAATAACATTCCCTGGTGGTAGTGATGCCCCCTTCCTCTGATCCCAGCCCTGATGTAAAAGGTTATATCTCTGATGGTAGTGGTCTCCTCCCTAGTCACCAGCCTGGATGTACAAACAACCCCTCCCTGGCATCCAGTGGTCCCCCTGTAGCACTGGGCACCCCCTCACTCACTGTATCCTCACTGGTGGTGCTGCAGGTACATACAGCAACCGGCACAGCCCTCATCAGGCCTCCTCAGCCAGATACTATATGTACAGGCAGGGAGTGCACCTCATATTTATAGGACAGGGTGATATGCCCTGTCCTATAAATGAGAGGCATCCTCCCTGCCTGTACATATGGCAGCCAGCCAAGGAGGCATGAGGAGGGTTGTGCCAGTCACCATATGCACCCGTGGCAACATCAATGGGGATACAGTGAGTGGGGTGATGCCCAGTGCCACAAGGGGGAGGGAACTACTAGACACCTTGGAGAGGTTGTTTGTACATCTGGGCTGGGGACTACCATCAGAGAAATAACCTTTATATCAGGGCTGCAATCAGAGAGAGGGAGGAGGGAGGGCACTGAGGGGGCACTACTACCAGGGATATAACCTTCTATGTCGAGGCTGGGATCAGAGGGAGGGAAGGTACCACTACCACCAGGGAATGTTATTCTACATACAGGCTGGGAATCTGAGAGGAGGGACACCACAGTCACCAAGGAATGTTATTCTACCTACTAGACTGGGGATCTGGGGGTGGACACCACTAGCACCAGGGCTACGTCACAAAAAAGAGAGGCAGCACTCACAGTTTTCAGATTTGGTGCTGGTAAATGGAAACATATGAATAAAATAAATGCAACCAGCACTCCATGCATAAGGTTTTAAATGTGTGCTTTACTGTGTCTCAGTACTCTCAGTCAATGCAGAACAAGGTGGTTCAGATCAGGACAGACAACACCACCACCATGTTGTACATAAACAAGCAGGGAGGCACTCAGTCCACGGCCTTGTACATGGAAGCCATGAAATTGTGGTCCCTAGCTTATTCTCTGCAGACCTCTCTGATAGCAGTCCACCTTCCAGGGAAGGACAATGTGCTAGCAGATACATTGAGCAGGATCTCCCAGAGCCATCACGAATGGTCCCTGGACCCTCTGGTGTTGAAAGTGATTTTTTCAAGGTGGGACACTCCAGAGGTAGATCTCTTTGTAGCCCCAGACAATCATCAACTTCCTCTGTTTTGTTTCAGACCCCCCAGTCCTGGGCTCAGTCCCTCCATATGCTCTGATTTTGAACTGGGAGGGGACATTTCTATATGCCTTCCCTCCCTTTCCTCTACTGTTCAAGGTTCTGGTCAAGGTAAGGTCACAACCTTGCAAAGTGATTCTAATTGCTCCAGACTGGGCCAGGCAGCCTTGGTACCCCCTGTTGCTGTCTCTAGCAGTCCATCTTCCCCTGTCTCTTCCCAGGAATTACAACCTGTTAACCTCCTCTCAGGAGAGGATTTGGTACCCTAACCTTCGGTCCCTCAATCTCAAGATATGGCTCTTGAAGAGTTACAGTATGCAGATTTGCATCTGTCCCAAGGGGTTCTGGATATTCTCAAAGCCTCTCAAAAGCCTGCCACCAGAAAAACTTATAACTCCAAATGGAAAAGATTCAGCATTTGGTGTTCCAAGAAGCCTATATCCCCAGACACTGCTGAATTGTCTACAGTTCTGGATTATATGGTTCATCTTAATGGCCTAGGCCTCAGACCAGCTACTGTCAAAGTACATGTGTCAGCTGTTTCTGCTTTTCTGTCAGTGGGAAAGCCTTCCTCACTGTCATCTCACCCTGTATTCTGTAATTTTTTCAAGGGATTGTTTCATACCAATCCCCCCCTTTAGGGATCCTACCCTTGCTTGGGATCTTAATGTTTGCATTGCTCAGCTTACGCAACCCCCTTTTGAGCCTCTGTCTTCAGCAGAGCTTAAGTACTTGACTTGGAAAACTGTGTTCCTGGTAGCTATTACCTCTGCCAGACATATCAGTGAATTGCAAGCTATGACAGTGGAGCCTGATTTTATCTCATTCCATAGAGATAAGGTGATCCTTAGAACTAATAGGAGGTTTTTATCTAAAGTGGTTTCAGATTTTCATCTCAACCAATCTATGTCTCTCCCTGTGTTCTTCACTGATCATTCTTCTTCAGAAGAAAGAAGTTTACACAGTTTGGATGTTAAAAGAGCCCTTAGTTACTACATTGAGCGTACTAAGGCTCACAAGTTTGACTCCCTTCGGATGTTTCTCACTTATGGGGAAGTGGGTAAGGGCAAACCTGCCACTAAGAGAACTATTGCCAGGTGGATTGTCTCTTGTATTCAATTCTGCTAGGAGAAGCTAGACAAAATACCTCCCTCAGGCCTGAGTGCTCATTTGACTCGAGGTACAGCTGCTTCCCTGGCTGCAGTCAGGGATATTCCTTTGCTAGAGATATGTAAAGCAGCCACCTGGAAAACAGTCCATACATTTACCAAGCATTACTCCCTGGGTATCCAGGCTAGGAGTGATGCTCAGTTTGGTACAGCAGTACTGCAGAGCCTATTCCCAAGGTAGGTTCGATTCCCTCCTCCATGTAGGGTTCTGCTTGGTAGTCTGCAATAGTCAGAATACAGCAAGACTTCATGTTGTTTGAAGAAAAAATTACTCACCTTAGTAACTATGTTTCTTCTAATGGAGTCTTGCTGTATTCTGACCTCCCTCCCTACCTCCCCTCTCAGAACCTGTTTTGGGGAAGTGGGCTGGCAGGTGCAGTGTTGCACCCCAGGGGTGCATTTGGGTGCTCCCTCCTTTTGGAGAGGGGGAGTGGGTTATATTATTAATTTAACAGTCATAAGTTGTTCACTACCTGGTTTTTGATTTTGGATTTCTTGACTTGAGTCTTTTGGGGATCCAAAATATTTGGTTGCCATTTGGCTAGTAACAATTTTACAATTTCCACATAGTAGTTAGTTAGTATTAGCTCATAAGAATCTGACAATTGCACTTCAAAGTACAGCAGGCAGAAGTTTGAACTGAGCTCGAGCTCAACGTTCTATGCTCTGCATAGAAAATTAACCCTCTACTCTTTCGTGGCAGTTTGAGAACTGGGGCTAACTGCAATAGTCAGAATACAGCAAGACTCCATTACAAGAAACATAATTACTAAGGTGAGTAATTTTTTCTTACTTAACTCACTCAGCTCTAGAATGGAATATTAGTGAGTGCTGTATTCCTGTGTAAAAATGGTTGTTTTCCTGAGCAGTTAGAATATTCGGAACTAAAATGGTAACACTCCAACTTGGAGTATAAATAACTAAAAAAGTATAACCACTGTCACAAAACTTACAGCACAAAGTTTGCTCACAATAAAAAAATCTTCAAAATGAGGGGTCACACATGTTAGTAGCATTAACCTTTTTTTTTTTTTACAGAGCATGTAACAATGAACATTTACATTTTTTCTTTTTTTTTAAACTCATCAAAAACACCTTAGAAGTGGCAAATGTCTGTTGTATGATGGTTTTCCATCACACCAACATCTGTGCATTACACTGGCACAGTTTAGAGTATTTCTGAGCTGTTTTACATAATAAAACAGACCATAAAGTAAGGCATGTGCCAACACATAACACCAGTAAACCGACTGAATTCAGAAATATGCTCTGCACAACTGCCCACGTGACGCACAAACCACAATAACTAAAAAAGTATACCTCCTAGCCCCAGACACCTACACGGAAAATGATCACAATAACAAGAGCTTTAAAATGATGGGTCACTCATGTTAGTGACGTTTGCAGATATTTTTTTACAGTTCCTGAAATGATAAAAAAAGAGCATTTTTTTACATTTTGTTCCAAATAAAAACCTACATCATAAAAAGTACACCTCCTAGACCCCAGACACCAGCATGATAATTGTCCACATTAAAGAGACCTTTCAAATGATGGGTCACACGTTTCTAGCATTTACAGACAAGGCATA
The DNA here is from genome assembly GCA_016271365.2 of Neoceratodus forsteri. NCBI lineage: Eukaryota > Metazoa > Chordata > Ceratodontiformes > Ceratodontidae > Neoceratodus > Neoceratodus forsteri. The sequence continues at coordinate 36,764,960 of CM057456.1, forward strand.
CTGATGAGTCCTGGTAGGACGAAACACGTGTCTATGTCTTCTGTTGGCACCCTTTGCAAACTGTGTGAGAGGCCTTTCAGCACCATGCATTTCTGCATAAAGTTGAACCAGATTAATATTCTGTGGTGATTTGCATATGCAGACCATGATGCTTTGCATTGTGGGGGCATGTGTGATTTTGTATTTCTTTGAAACATGGCTTCCCTGCCAAATGCCCTTTGGGGTAACCATTGCCTCAGTGCTTGCGTACAGAGGTTCCTTGTCTTTTAAATTGTTTTTTGTTTTAATTGGGTTCACCACAACATAACCCAGATAGACCATCTTAGGGTAGCTAGTTCATTCCACTGGGGTGTCAAGCAGATGAGGCATACTGATGAGTCCTGGTAGGACTAAACACGTGTCTATGTCTTCTATTGGCACCCTTTGCAAACTGTGTGAGAGGCCTTTCGGCACCATGCATTTCTGCTTAAAGTTGAACCAGCTTAATATTCTGTGGTGATTTGCATATGCAGACCATGATGTTTTGCATTGTGGGGGCATGTGTGATTTTGTATTTATATATATATATATATATATATATATATATATATATATATATATACAAATTTGTAGTATCTTTAGAAAGATTGACTGACTTGTGATTACTAATTTTGAGTATACTTCATGAAATAATGAGTGTGATATTTGTTATTTCATATAGTCCCTCATTGTGCCTTATGCATACCATATAAATTCAAGTAATTCCAAGGCCATCTTGACATATAGTATTACTACCGAACAGCAAATCAGAGCTCTTTTCCTGATAAAATGCTGCTGATATAATAAATAAAGAACAAAGCCAAAAATAAGGAACCAGTGGCTTATGGAAATACATTCAGGGATTTATACAGGGATTTGATTCTGCAATGCAGGGAAAGCACAGGAAAAATGAGGGCTTCTTACAGGGAGATGCTTATTTGGATCTGGGAGCACTGAATATTTCTTATCCTGTATTTTGTATCCTGGATAGGGCAGGGGAGATGCTACATCTCATTTTCATAGGGATTTTCATTTTCACATTTTTGTTCTGTATTTACTCAGGCTGTCCCAGATTAGATGCAATATCTTGTTTTCAGTGGGGTCATGATTTTACCATTTTTATAATGTATTTCTTCAGGCTACCTAGTCCAGAGCCCCCGTATCCAAAGCAGATACACAGCACATCCTGGTGAAAAAGGGAGATGTGCCACACAACTCCAACAATGTGTAGCAGCATGATACTCAAATGTGTGGGATGCGCCAGCCACAAGGGAATGGGCCAGGGCACACACAAATGGTATGCTGTGCAAGTCGAGGGCATTCCCATGCATATGCCGTGCCACAGCATATTCAGTGGGAATGCACCTCCTCGCAGTCCAGAGCACTGTGGCCCACGGTTAGGCCATGAATAGCTGGCATAATCTGGCCAGACACCCACAGGTGGGCTGCGGATGTGCACCCAGGTGCACAGCAGCCTGGCAGCCCTGGTGGACTGCAGGTACCCCCTTTCCATTCCCAATCTATCCAACTCCATCCCTGAAGAGCTCCATAGTGTAGGGCCCCCCAGACCAGATCGCACCAGAGGAAACCATGGTCCACATCCATAGCATACAGGACCCCCACCCACTGCCCCTGTATGCAGAAACCCTCGCTCCCCTCATACCTGACCTGTTGCAAAGACTGGCACTGCCCTCCACACCCTGCTATGGCCAGCCTTTGACTGCACTGAGCCTGAGCTGGGGACCTGCACTCTGGAATGACCCAGCTGACTGTACATACCATGCATTGGGGCACCACGCAAGCTGTTGACCCACCAGTGTATGCAGCTGTGTGTATGTCCCTGGCAAACCGTAAGAGGGAATTTACATACCTCCAATGCATGCCTTGCTGATGCTGTATCTTCCTGCTGTCATACACTGCTGCAAGTCCACACTCTCCCCTGTTCCCCTGTGTAACATGCCACCCCCAGACTGCTGAGATATCCTGGGTGCCATGGGGTGCGGTATCCTGCAATGCCACTTGTAGTGAACGCTTCAGGCTATGGATAGTTCATCCACAGTTCCCCAATTGTACAAATGAATTGGAGGTCAGCTGTAACATGCCTGTTTTGGGACCTGTGTGAGTGGGTACAGTATTGGCCGTCACCCGCACTGAGGAGTGTAATGACACTGGGATGATGGATCTGCATGCAGATGCCTGAGGTATAGCCACATAGAAACATAGAAGATGACGGCAGATAAGGACTGCAAGGCCCATCTAGTCTGCCCATTTTTTCTACCTTATGAATGTGCCATAGGCCTTTACTCTGTCAATGGCCTGTCTAGTCATACTCATCTGTATTGCTCCCTTATGCCTATCCCATACCTGTTTGAAGCCCTGCACTGTATTCATATCCACCACTTCCTGAGGTAGGCCGTTCCATGCATCCACCACCCTTTCTGTGAAAAATAGCTTCCTCACATTACCCCTTAATCGGCCTCCCTCTAATCTCATGCTGTGCTCTTGTCCTGCTATTTTTCTTATATTGAAACATGTTGGACTCTTTCACCTTGTTAATGCCCTTAAAATGTTTGAATGTTTCGATCATATCACCTCTCTCCCTCCTTTGCTCTAGGGTATGCATATTGAGCTCCATTAATCTGTCCTCATACATTTTCTGATGCAGTCCCTGCACCATTTTGGTTGCCCTTCTCTGGACTGCTTCCATTTTGTTAATGTCCTTGTGCAGGTGAGGCCTCCAATACTGCATGCAGTACTCCAGATGGGACCTAACCAGTGTTTTATAAAGAGAGATTATTACCTCCCCCTTATGACTTGTGATACCCCTGCTAATACATCCCAACATCCCTCTAGCCTTATCTACTGCTTTAGTGGTCTGCTTGGATTATTTCAGATCATCTATGATGATGATACCCAAGTCTCTTTCTTCTCTTGTGACTGCCAGCAACTCCCCTCCCAACCTATAGGTGGCTTCAGGGTTTCTTTTCCCTATGTGCATGATCTTGCACTTCTTTGTGTTAAACCCCAGTTGCCACTCTTCCATTTTGCCAGTTTTTCTAGATCTCTTCTCATTCTGCCCACCCCATCTGGATCATCTACTCTGTTGCAGATCTTGATGTCACCTGCAAACAGACAAACCTTACCCTCCAGTACCTCTGCAATGTCACTGATGAAGCTATTGAAGAGGACTGGCTCCAGGACTGATCCCTGAGGTACCCCACTTGTGACTTGCATCTCTTCTGACTGTATACCATTTACAACCACTCTCTGTTTTCTGCCTGCCAACCAGTTTGACCAACTTCTGACCCACCCCAAGCCTACCCAGCTTATTAATCAATCTTCTATGTGAAACAGTACCTAAAGCTTTGCTGAAGTCAAGGTAGGAGACATCAACTGCACCCCCTTGGTCCACCACTCTGGTTACCCAGTTAAAGAAATCTATAAGATTAGTTTGACAGGACCTTCCTGTTGTAAACTCATGCTGTCTTGGATCCTGTGCTCCTATGGAGTCCAGGTGTTACACTGTCCTTTCCTTAAGGAGTGCCTCCATAATCTTGCCCACTACTGAGGTAAGACTGACAGATCTGTAGTTCCCTGCCTCCTCCCTGCTACCACTTTTGTGGAGTGGGATCACATGAGCCCTTATCCAGTCTTCTGAGACCTCTCCTTTGCTCATAAACTTACTAAACAGTTCTGATACTGGCTCTCCTAGTTCCACCCTTAGCTCCTTTAGTACCCTGGGATGTATGCCATCAGGACCCATTGCTTGTCCACCCTGAGCTTAGTGAGCTCTTGTAGGACCCTTTCTTTTGTGAAGAGACCTGTGCACACACCCGTCCTCCTGTGTCCCTGGTGCTGAGCTGTGGGCCCTGTCCTACCTTCTCCTCAGTAAATACTGAGCAGAAGTAGTCACAGACTACCTTGCCCAAAACAATCTCCTCTGCCCCGAACAGCACGGTTTCCATAAAAACCACAGCACCACAACCACGCTTTTGGAATATACCAACACCATCCGTGCAACCCTTGATGCAGGTCAGATTGCTGGTTCTGTCAATATAGATCTCTCCAAAGCATTTGACACCGTCCACCACTCACTTCTCCTTACCTCACTAACCCAAATAGGTTTTTCATAGGATGCCACCACTTGGTTTTCAAACTACCTGTCTGGCAGAACCCAGAGAGTCAGACTAACACAAACCCAGTCATCCCCCCTCCAGGTTGCATCAGGGGTTCCTCAAGGGTCAATCCTCAGCACCCTACTTTTCACTCTATTCCTAAACTTCCTGCTCAAGGCCTGCTCCGGGAGTCTCCTATTGTACACAGATGATGCATTATTATTCAGCACCCACACCAACCCTGCTGCCCTCCAAGTAGCCCTCCAAAGGTCATTTAGCGAGGCCGAATCCTGGTTTGCTGACCATAGGCTTGTCCTAAATTATAAAAAAACAAAGTCCATGCTGTTTTCCCATGCCCAAAACAAGTTCAGCAGCCACCCCCTGCTCATCCATAACTCCCAAAATGAAACCCTGGAACAAGTTTCTACCTTTAAATACTTAGGTATTACCCTGGACTCCGGGCTCACCTACCACGAACATATCTGCCAGCTTAGCACGGCTGTAAATGTGCGTATTGGTCTGCTCCACTGCTACATGCACTGTGTCCCCCCTGAAGCCCTAGAGCTAGCTATATCCTCCTCTGTCCTGTCTCTCATAGATTATGGGATCATTATCTATGGTGCTGCTGACAACACCTCCCTCAACAAAATTAGGGTTTCCCTGAATAAAGCCTGCAGGCTGGCCACTGGATGTGACCGGCTCACGCACACCTGAACGCTCTATACCAGTACAAATTGGCTAAACTTTGATGATCACCTAAAGTACCAGACCTGTCTTCTTGCCAAGAAAATCACAGCCGGCCTCACACCCCCTGCCCTTGTGGCGCTGCTCCCCCCCTCCTATCAGCACCAGGTGCACACGTCACACTGAGAAAGTGCCCTACCAGGATCCCCTCTATAAAACCACCATGGGTCAGAGAACTTTCAGGGACCTCATCCCCAGTTGGCTGAATTCACTTCCCAAGCCAGTCCTCTCGGCTCCTACCCTGGGACTGTTCAAATCCCTTCTCCGTAGCCACATCTCGCAGGACTCAACCTGTGACTGTACCTGACCTACCCCCAACCAAAAACTGTGCCATGACAATGGATCCTCTTGGTCCTGCCTCCAGAGTGCTTATCCTTGGCCTCTGTCTGACCTAAGCCTCTAACTAGCTGTCACTCACTGGACTGTGCTGCTTGCACATTTATGTCATAAAATTCTCTACAACAACTGCTGTATTGTATGATCACCTCTGTAGATACTGTACAATGTATTTTGCCTCTGTACTGCTTTGTCGCTGACTGTTGTAAATAACCTGTACCACATTTGCCTGTTTGTTCTATACTCTGTATCAATTGTAAGGTGTGATACTTCCCCCACTGCTGTCTGCACTATAATGTCTGACACTGTAGCTTTATATTGTTTTCTATGGCGTGGAGCTATTGTAAAGAAGTCTCTGACTCAAACGTATTAATTCTGATATGTTTCAATAAATAAAAATAAATAAATTTAGGATAGATGCTTTTCCCTGGTCCTCCTCTACACACTCCCCCTTATCCCCTTTGTTCTTAGCAATGCCCCCTCTGGACTTTCTCCTTTCACTAATGTATCTATAGAAAGTCTTGTCCCCTTCTTTTACTGTTTGTGCTAATGTTTCCTCAATGTGGGCCTTTGCCTGCCTTACTGCCTTCCCTGCTTCCCTTAGGGAAGTTTGGTATGCGTCCTTATCTTCATCCCACTGTGTTCCCTTATATTTCCTGAAGGCCAGCTTTTTGGCTCTGATCTTTCCTGCTACTGTTTTTCAGAACCAAAGTGGTTTCCTCCTTCTTTTGCTCTTGTTTTCTTCCCTAACAATGGATGTTGCTCCAAGTATTGCATCCTTAATGCTTGCCCACTTTACCTGTACCCCCTCACCTGTATTTCTTCTTGCCAGGGTTAGCTTAACTCTGTTGGCTATCTTATCTAAGTCTGCTCCTCTGAAGTCCCGTATTTTTGCCTTGGAATGGGATGATTTAGTTCTAGTGGACAAATTGAACCATATCATGTGATGGTCACTGGCCCCCAGGTGACCTTCTACCTGGATGTCAGTGATCCTTTCTCCGTTAGTCAGTACTAGATCTAGGATAGCCCTGTCTCTTGTGGGTTGTTGTACCAGTTGTTTGGAGCCCTCCCCCTGCAGGGAATCCACTATGTGTCTCGTTCTGGCAGATGTTACTGCTGGTATTGACCAATCTGTATCTGGCATGTGGAAGTCTCCCACTATCAGAACCTCCCCTTTAGCTGTCATGTTTTGTATATCTTCTAACAGTAATGTGTCTATGTCCTCCCCCTGGTCTGGAGGCCTGTAGACAGCCCCAGTTCGTATGGCTATCCCATTTCCTGTTTCCAGGGTGACCCACAGTTCTTCTGGCTCCTTATGTGTATTCTGAATTTCTGTTGCTTTGATATTTTCATTGACATAAAGGGCCACCCCCTTTTGCACCTCGGTCTCTTCTGAACATTACATAGCCAGGTACTGAAGTCGCCCAAGTGTGGTTACTGGTGAACCATGTCTCGCTAATGGCTACTACTGTATGTCCAGTTTAGCCTCTGTCATTGTTGCCTGCAGGTCTGGGATCTTGTTTCCTCAGATCTGGGCATTTATGTACAAGATTTTCCATTGGCCAGATTTTGGTGAGTTAGTTGTTAGGTGAGGTGCGGCATTTCCCCTGCACGTCGTATGGAGAAATGGACCTTTTTCCTTACCTGGAGATGCAAATGAGCTACAAATATGCTGAACTCCTGTTTGATCACTAGCTGAGGGGGGAGGGGTGTTCTTCCCGTTCAATGTATCGGGTGCTGCGCCCCTCTCTCCATTTGCTAGTTTAAATATTCTGCAAAGATGTCAAACTTCTGCCCCAATGCACTGACTCCCTCCTTAGTCAGATGCAGTCCATTGAATTTAAAGAACTTTCACTCCCAAAACTGTTAGTCCAGTTACCTACAAATGTGTGTCCTTTTTCCTGGCACCAGCCCTTGAGTCACATGTTTAGCTCCACTATTTCCCCTTCTCTGACCTTCCATCCATCTGCCCCCTCTCCCAGACTGGCAGGATCTCAGAGAAGGAGATGCTGGATGAAATGGATGACAGTTTGTCTCTCAGCCTGGTCAGGTGTTCGTTGGTCTCCACAACTGACCGGCTGGCGAGATAGTTAGTCCCTATGTGTACCAGGACGTCAATGTTTTCTCCTGCTTCCTGCATGATTTTAGCAATGTGGTCAGTGTCCTTCCATGCTGATGTACCTGGGAGACATCTGACTATTACCCCCGGTTGGAGGTAGGTATCAACTCCCCAAATCATGGAGTCTCCTATGATCAGAAGTGTTTGGATTTCCTTTTTGCTTTTTTTATTTTGGTCCTTGTTTTGGGCGAGTTTTGTTGTGCCAGCTCCTGTACTGCAGTGTCCTCTGCCCCTTTGTTTGATTTCAGTGATAGAAGCAGATACCTGTTAGTAGTTTTTATATGGTTTGTGAAGGTGATACGTTGGAGAGCACTGATTGATGGGGCACCTGATTTGCCCCTCCTAACCACCTGCCAACCTCCCAGACCAACTACCCTCTGCGGTTGAGGTGCTTCCGTTGGATGTTGGGGAAATGGAGGACGATTCGTATAATATATTTCCTCCTAAATATGTGATTTGAGGAGCACAATCTCTGTCCATGCTGCCTGGAGCTGAGCCCTTAGATCTCCAATGGTCCAGCATGTATGATAGCATCCTAAATCCTGTGTAACTTCCCTTTTGAAAAGTGTCCCGCAGTACCTGCAGTTAATAATATGCACTCCAGTTGAGTTGCCAAGTTTATAACCTGGTCTGAGTAATTAGAAGGAGGAAAATGAAAGTAAAAGTTTTTTTTGTTTGTTTTTGTGTGTGTGTGTGTTTGTTTTTGTATAACTTGTTATAACAAGTTATTACCTGTGCCCCTGTAAGTGAGGTCACTGTGTGGATACCCCTCTGATCCTCCCCTTCCTGCTTTGCTACAGGAAATGTCATGACTGTGCTACTCTATAAAAGAAGTGTAGCATGGGGTGGTTGGGGATAGGGGTGGGTGTCTGGGACCTTTCTCTGCTGAAAAAGAAGAACCACAGACAAAAGAAACAAGGCTGTAAGAGCAGAAACAATCAACCAACAACAAATGCAGTAGCCCTGAAAGCTTAGCCACTTGATAGATAAAACTATAAACCTGTAAGTACCACCTGTAACAATTTCATAGAAGATATACTCTGCAAAAATACTATACTGCAGAGAAAAATAAAGCAGTAACAGAAGATACACCTTGCAAAAAACAATTTGAATCAGAGAAGATTACAGCAGAAATCTGTAAGCACAAAACAGTAACAAACCTGTAGGCACACCCTGTAATAGTGCAGTAGAAAGTATACCCTGCAACAGCAATTTGAATCAGAGGACAATAAAGCAGTAAAATGTAAGCAAAAAAAAATAACAAACCCAGTGAGCACAAAAGAAAATGATACACAGTAAATCTACCTATCCAAAAGAAGCCTTAATCTTTTTCCTTGCTCTGATAATGTTCCTTGCTCTGTCCTTACAAGCAAACCTAGAAGAAAAGAGCTCAGGTGAAGCTAGGTGCTTTTGCCAGCAAACCTAGTCATCCATCTCTTGTCATTGGGCATTATCACTCGCACATAGCTCACACCTATGCATAACACATTCCAGTATCCTACTGTGAGTGTTTCACCACCCATCGATACAGTGGTACAATCCCATCACAGAGCCAGTCATCACAATGGGATGGGCTGGGGGCTGGGAGGGGTGTCTGTGCACCACTGAGGGGGGCAGGGACCACTACACTATGGACATGGACTACAGGTGTATTCAGGTGCAATCAGGGATGGTATCGGGGTCCCTACAGTATGGAACCGATACAGCCTGGACTCTGGTACGATCGGGGCTGGTGGAACGTGTGGGGGGGGCCACTTTACATCCAGAGACTTCAGGGCCTGTCCCACATGGGAGTGATTGGGATTGGGGCTTGGGAGCGAGAGCTGCTCTGGCACATTCATCCCCATGCCAACATGCAAATTGGACAGTAACAAGCATGCATAAGGCCCCTTTGCACCTTGCATGCTCAATTAGTTCATTTGCATTTCTGGGCTGAATATTGCCCATGGGGCTGTAGTGCATACCAGTAGGTGCCACGCATTCCCCCGGAAAGTATTCAGTCGGGGGCACCCTGGATGCACCTCACTTGGCGGCCACCTGCACTGCGACTCCCATCCAGGGTCACATTTTCAACAAATACAATGAAGCCTGTCAGGATGAAGCACAGTGTCACAGGTTTACTGCATGACAAAATGGATTAACTCCCATTTAAACTGCATTGTTTGCTGCAGTGACTCTACTGCAGAATTCTGTACTGCTGCACTTCATCCTGGTGGGCTTCACTGTAAGCACACCCTATACCGGTGGCACATTCTCTTTGAATATTGTATTAGTGCTGACCGGTGCACCCTCTTTGTGCAACGCATCTTTCTGCTTGTACATCGGTCCGGCACTTAATATGTCCCCCCAGATGTAAAATATTGTTTTCAGTGCATGCTGATTTTATGCAATGCAGCATAATATTGTGTAGATGTAGAGCCCCACTGAAAATAAGATGCCATTTCTTCTGTGACCTATGCAGACTAAATACGTAGCAATCAGCAGGCATATTGTAGGAAAACACATTGCAAAAATGTGTAAAAGGAAGACCACATTGAATATTGTATGAGTGCTGACCGGCGCACCCTCTTTGTGCAACGCATCTTTCTGCTTGTGCATCGGTCCGGCACTTAATATGTCTCCCCATATGTAAAATATTGTTCTCAGTGCATGCTGATTTTATACAATGCAGCATAATATTGTGTAGATGTAGAGCCCCACTGAAAATAAGATGGCATTTCTTCTGTGACCTATCCAGACTAAATACGTAGCAATCAGCAGGCATATTGTAGGAAAACACATTGCAAAAATGTGTAAAAGGAAGACCACATTGAAACTGCCTCTGCACAGCTCTGCATTGTGCAAATTAATTAGAAATAATGGGTAAAAGTATCCCAAAAGCTGTACCCAGCCATATTGGCTCTGACCAGATCTTGTCTTAAAAAGGACTGTAATTGTTTTGCAAGCCAACTTGGTAAGGGTGTGACAGAAAACAGGGAGCACAATGGAGTACATTTAACCACACAATATCTTTGCAGGAATTTTTCCAAACCACTTGCAGTTTAAAACATAACATCAAATACAGAATCGCCTGCCTTATGGATGAGGGCAAATATTTTTGTGGCTAAGAAGCCAAGACTGTTTTTTAACAGGGTAATGGCCATAAAAACCCAGTCACAGGGTTCCTCCATTGTTCTCCTGTACTTAATACAAACCACATTTCTGCATTTTGCTGATTCAGCCAGGGCATGACACAGTACAATGTAAGTATTCCACCATGGCCTCCTTCTCCAGATGCCCTCTGTGGGGGTTGCTAGGAAGGGTCTTGCTCCATAATCTCTGCTTCACCTGTACTATCCATACCAGGTCCTCTAGGGGGAGTAGGGACTGGGTTTTCCACATTGCCTGTGTGCTGCTCTGGCTCTACAGGTAATTCTTACCTCCTCTGTGTCTGCACGCTGGATACTACCTCTTCACTATCACTTTCATCCCTGTCCTGTACTACAGGCTCTACAATACATATTTCCATCTCTTCCGCAGTTTCCCTCCCAGGAGTATTCTGACCCTCTAACACTATCATGGGGTGGGGTCACTACCATCTCTGCTGGTGCCATATCTTGAACCCATTTTAACTTAGGATTTTGGGTAAGTTCAAACGTAGAAGGAATATGATTGGAAGTGTCACTTGCCTGTGTTTGCTGAGTCAAAGCAGTGTCCATACCTTTTTATTGTGCAGACATCCCTTTTTCCAGCTGTGCCATGTGTTCTGAGTAGACTATGAAGTACTGTGATGCATGTGTTCAGGGTCCATATCCTTCCCTAGGTTGGAGGCTCTCACTGGTCCTGGAGCATGCCATGACTCATGACTCATGACTCCTGACTCATTCACACCTTGCTTCTGCCATCCAGCCTCCTTGTAAAGCCTCCTACACAGTTATGCCTGAGGCTAATCCAGAACTCAAGGCAGATGACTGTATTAAATGCCTTCATGGCATTCTGCTCATTCATCCCCCAACCCCCACAGTCCCTAGGATGTCCAGATGTGGATTTCTCAGTTCTGGAAAATCTCACTACTGCAGCCTGCAGCGTAACCTCAGTAATGCACAGCAGTGCTGTATCTGATGTTGCACCAACTGTGCCCATAATCGGAGGAGCAGGTGCAGTCAGCTGTTGAAAACTGCGATTATGTTCAGAAGCTTGTTAATTTAAGTCCTGTTGTTTTTTTGGGACAGAATACTCCATTTCAGTCCCTTGCTCAAGCTGGTTTCTCCTGTCAGTCTCTGATGCTGGCAGCATGGGCGGGATGAATAGTGCCATGTCCACTGATAGAGGATCAGCTGTGTCTTCAAATGGTGTGTTATTTTTTCCTTTTGCCAGCAATACAGAAATCCTACCTTCAACAAACTCTACTCCAGTTTTCTACTTAGTCTCCTTTTCTAATCAACCTAATTGTTCCGTTTTATCTTGAGTAAATAGCCTTTGCTCCCTGTGCCTGACAAAGCCTCTAACTACTAAAGTTGTCTTAGCCTCGATGTATATATTCTGCCTCTATGTTGTCTCATTCTATGTACATTGCCGCTATGTTGTATCTCAAGACTTACGTGGAACCTTTATATAAGAGCCTTGGCTCAAAGGTGTTATCCGAAATCTAAATAAATAAATAAATAAAAAAAATTAAAACTCAAATGAGGGGATGATGTCCCTTTATGCAGGCAGCTCAAAGGGTTTCACTGGGACCTGGAAAACTGTGTATGGCATTATATCGGGATCAACAGCTTGCAGAATTCTACTTGCAGTTTCCAAATTGCAGTGTTGTTGTCTGACTGTGTCCATTTCTCCTTCTCTTCATTATATAAGGCCAGCAGGTAAGCCTTCTTTTTTTCTATATGCTTCCTCCAGGGTTTCATTAGCTAAACCTTCGGTTCTCACTGTAGAGACAGTATTCTGGATGATTTCAAACTTGGCTTTCTGGTTACAGCCATCACAGGTATCCATAGCAACCTGTACAGGTGAGGGGATAGGCAAAGATAACTCTTCTATGCCTGCAAGATCTCTGTCTTCCTTGATACCCCAGGCTGGGAGGGAAGCAGTCTCCTCCACCCAGGCAGCCATGTCACCTTCCACTCCAACCACCACCACCCTATCCGACAGGAAGAAGACACCGCTCCCTACCAAAAAGTAAGGGAGTTTCCTCTGTGTCCTGGTCAAATTTCCCTCATTCACTAAAAATACCACCAACAGCTTCATCTGGTTCAGTATGTCAGTTTACACCTGTTTCTCCTCTTCCCTCTCCCTGGGACGAGGCTGAAAATTTTGTGATCCAGTGAAGGGTACGTAGAACAATAGTCTACAAAGTACAAAGAGAAACAGTGATATACATAATCAAAAAAATAATGTCACAAATGTAGTACAATAAAGAGAACTATAATACATATGGAGAGTCACAGTTCTGTATATAATCTACAGCAGTGTTACAGCGCAGTACAACTTTTTTGGGGTTTTTTTTTGTTTGTTTTTTCAAACTCTGTTTATTCACCTCTTCCATTGGCCTCTCTCCAGCATGGGCTTGTGGTACTGCGACTCTTCCCGGCGGCCTGAAACAGTGTCCGTTCGTCTCTGGCAGGGACACCCTTCCAGCTTGGCTAGCCCGACCTCCAGATCTGAGTCCTCCAGGGAGGGACCACTGTGCTCCTCTGGTGCTTTGTCTACAGCATTGTGAGCTGCTGTGCCTGAGAAGGGTCCGGATCAAGAATCCTAGTGCCCAGCAGTGACATGGGGTCATGACCTCTGGACCCGCCTTAGCCTACCAATAGTGAGAGTTTTTTTTTTACTTTTTTGCATCTCTCCCCAAACGTGCGATGTGCAATGCCACCCAGTCCACTGCGTGAGTGCCCCAGCACATGTCCAGAGGGTGACCACTCAGTGTTCTCCCTTCCCAGTGTGGTCCCTGCATCTGCAGTGCACTCAGTCTCCACCGGGTGCCGCTGGCTGCGCGGGACATTTCCCCCCTCCCTCCCTCTCAAGAGAGGAGAGCAGTCCTCTGGACACTCACTCTTCTCCTCCCCCACCGAACCCCGCTGGCCTGACCTTGCTCCTGAACCCAGGTCACTGGCATGGTGTGAGGTGTGGCATCCAGTGCCTCAACCCTCAGCGCTACCAGGCCACCAAAGTTTTGTTTTGACAGGATAGAAGTAGGGTAAATCTTTAAATAGGATAGGAATTAGGTGCATTCTTTAGTACAGCTATACAGGAATTCAAGTATTCGCATTGCAGAACACTGATGTACAATACAGGTGATCAAGTGGTTACAGTACATTAGTAACAGAAGGTTGGAGAAATAAGCATTGGGGTTTTAGGAAAACAAGGTGGAAGGGCATGAGTGCGTAAGTCAGATGGGGCAGGTACAAGTTCCAGAATCGGATAAGTATTTATGCAGAGCAAGTTAGAACCAAGGGGAGATAGTGCAGGAGAGGATAGATGGGGGGAGGGAGTTCCAAATCAAGGGGGCGGCAAAAGCAAAGGCTCTTCTGCCCAAAGATAGACATGTCTTCGGTATAGCTAGTAGTTGAACAGAGGTAGAGTGGAGAGACCGCCTGGTCTGTTTTCTTACAATAATATCAGACAGGCTTGGGGGAGTGTAGAGATGTGTGAGCTTATAGGTGAGGCATAGTGAGGCGTACTGGATTTTATGTTCAAGTTATAGCCAGCCCAAAGATATGAGTACATTGCAATGGTGTTGACAAAGGGCTGCTCTGATGGCAAAGTGCCCTATCCTGTGATATAGCTGTTTCAATTGGTTCATGAGAGAGGCCTTGAATGATAAGAATAGAGGAGCCCCACAGGAAAGTAGAGGAAGTAGCGAGATGGTAGCAATTTTTAGGCAGGATGCATTAGATAGTAGGGGTCAAAGACGGTATAGCAAACAATCTTTTGGTGTAGGGTTTTGGTGGTTTTGTTGACATGGGCCTCAAAGGAGAGGTTTAGGTTAAGAAGGATGCCCAGGTATTTAAAAGATTCTGCCAATTCAAGGGGTTCCCCATTACTGGAGAGGATGGCAGGGTGATAGGAGTTGGTGCTGTTCAAGGTAGTCTTTGTAATTGGTTATATAGAATTCTTTCTTGTACCTTTGCAAGGTGGTAGAGGATTGAGACTGACCTGTAGTTTTCAACAGGAGAGGCCAACCCCCCCTTTGTGGATTGGGATTACTAGTGCTGTTTTCCATTTTGAGGGTACAGTTCCTTCGAGAAAGGACCTGTTAATCAGGTTTCAAAATGGTATGACAAGTGTTGGTGCTCCCCATTTTAAAAACCTAGGCTCAGGTGAGTCATGGCCAGGAAAGCCATGTTCCCTGAGATTTTAAAGTAGCTTGAGAACCTCTTTTTGGGTAGCTTATTTGACATGGAATTGCAGGGTCGCGGTCCTTGAGAGTTTTACGACTGGAGAGGAGAGGTTGCATTGGATTGTAATGAAATGGGATACATAGTTGCTGAGGTCCATAAAGAAATTAAGACTGTCAGCTATTGACGGTGGGTTGGATAGTACTTTGTCCTTAGCATATAGCGAGTCTGGGCAGGTGGAAGTTTTGCCTTTGAGGAGGGCGTTTATTTGAGCCCAGATTTCTTTGAGGTTACAGAGGTTTTCTGTTTGGATTGAGTGGTAATAAGTCCTCTTAGTGTTAGTTATTTTAGACTTACAGGTATTTCTGAGCTATCCTGTATGAATGCCAACCTGAGGAAAGTCCAGTCTTTTTGTACGTTTCCCAAGCTGCATCATGTTCAGACATGAGGTTCATCAAATTTTTTTTTTCAGCCAGGGGGCTTTAATACCTTCGGATCTACATCAGGTTAGTGGAGCATTAATGTTTATGGTGCCAGTGAAACTGTCAATTAAGGATTCCAGACCTTGGTCAACAGTAGGCAGGGTACATATGGGGCCCCAGTTTACATTATTGAGATAGTTAAGGAACGATGCAAGATCAAAGGAGGGAAGATTATGAGATTCTACAATTTTAGGAGGAGGGTTTGGGGAATTATTTCTCCAGATACAATAGACTAGTGAGAGGTCACTGATGCTGTCGGGTAAGACTCCCAAGGCAATTATTCGGTGAGCACAGTTAGACAGGATCCAGTCAATGACGGAGTGGTTTCCCCTCCTATTGTTCCTTCTGGTGGGTTCAGCGACATGCTGAGTTAGGTTGGCATCAGCCAGAGTAGAGTGGGCTGTGTTTTTGTTATTGGTTAACCAATCAATGTTGAAATCCCCGCACATTTTTAGTTCATGGGGGGGTCTGAGAGGGAGGTAATGACTTTGGGGAGGGAACCAGTGGCAGACTTGGGGGGTATGTAGGTACATCATATTATTATTTTTTAGTGTTGCCAAGGGTTAAGGAGACAAAGATGGATTCTGCTGATGATGTTAAGGAAGCCGGAGGTGGAATTTCAGTAGCTGCAAGGTTGGGTTTGATGTATGAGAGAACACCACCACCTCTTTTGCCAACTCTGTTGTGCCTGAAGGTAGTGCACCCAGGTAGGGCCACTTCATGTAGGAGAATGGAGGGTTTTAGCCATGTTTCAGAGACTCTGAGTACTGCTGGATTGAAGAAAGTTACCCAGGCTTTGAGTTCTGCCATTTTAGGACACAGGCTTTGACAATTCAAGTGCGTTATTTTTAAGCCCTTAGTATTAAACCAATTAGAGGCCGGGGTGGCAGGGGAGGGATGGGAGGTGCAAGGAGGTTCCAGATTGATCTCCACATCACCAGCTACTATCAGTCGACAGAGTAAGTGGAGTAGTGTACGGCGGGGGGGGGTGATATTTTTGATTTTCCTGATTTTGAAGGTAGGCACACGTAGGTTGCCATGTAGCCAGGACCCAAGATTGATGGTATCCTTTTTTTGCCAGACAAGGAAGTGGGAAGAGTCCCTGAGGAAGCTCATGTGGGATTTTCTGTGGTGGGTTGTGGAAGCACTGTTCTTGGTTGTAGTTATGGGGCTCCTGTGTGCAAGAGGAAATGAGGAGGTTCAAGACAAGAAGATAAAAATATATAAGGTAGCAAATACGTGTCCTAGGTGCTACATAATTCAGAAGAGGTAACAGGCTAGATAGGTTGGTGTTCTCTTAGTGCTGGACAAGTGGCTGGGCAAGGGAGTAAAATGTGACACTTAGTTTAATACTCACTAAAGGGCAAAGAGTAGAGAAATGGAAATTTGTGATTCACTCTGAGGTACTCAGATGGTGAACATTTAATAGTATTAATTGTGCTCGGTTGATATGTATGGCTTTAATGGCCCTCTAGTGGCCGGAAACTATAAGGAACCATTGGGAAATCAGGTAGATAGAAAAAACCACAGCCAAAACACAGCCATCCAATCAGATAACACCACTTAGATGGAAGAAACACAGCCATCCAATCAAATACCACTGTAGCTATAAAAGAAAGTGTTCAGATTGAGCGGGCAAGAAGGGGGGCAGGTGGGGAGATGCTGCGAAGTGGAGTCAGGTCTGAAGCTTAAACGTTGTAAGTTAATTACTTTTGGCTACTGCTGTAAAACATGCCTTAAATAAAAACAACTCTGCTTAAGTCCCGTATCTAGCTGAGTTTACAAAGTCCTGTTGCAAGGTATTTAGTGGATCTTGGGTCCTCCTTTTCTCTAAGAAGCAAGTAGATAGCCTTGAGAAGTCCCAGGTCATTCCCCAAGACGAACCAGCAATATGTCTGGTGAACTTTCAATGCAGACATTTGCTGCCAGCCTAGGCAGAAGTTCCCCCACCACATGCCACCCTAACCCAATCAATGTATTTGTGCTTTCTGTGGTAGAATTGCCAGGTTCCTCCTCTCAAGCCGGTGTTCTGCTCTTTCCACTGCCCAGTGAATGAAGGAGTGTTCACAGAGCCAAACCCACTTGGAACAGTCAGGGAAAGCTGGAAAACAGCAAGACAATGTTAAAGCAAACATGGCTTTACATAATACAAAAACACTTGAGACCTCCACCAGCCCAAGGTCTGAATCTGCCCATCAAAAAGCCCTTTGCCCGTGGCATTTGTGGCTACCCTATCCTTCAGGAATGGGTATTAAATTCCTCAGGGTTCAACCATGCCCATTGCACGGCCAAGCCTAAGACATGCCTGAACTGGTAGGCTGTGACCGTGGTGCTATCTGCCTATCACAGGAAAGCTGACCTGACTTGTGGTCAGAGGCCATGTATCCCAACATCATATCCCTTGTATCCCACACCACTCTCCCAGGAGATTGTAGGGAACACCAGCATCTTATGCTTCCTTGGCTGGTCTTACTCCTGCAAAGCCTGAAGTGCACACCCTCCAGTGTCACTGCTATGTCTTTGTCTTGCAGTCCTGTGGGGATCCCACTTTTTTGCCAGCTGCACCAACTCTGAAACCCAAAAGACCCTACGGAGGGCCAACAAAAATGCAGTCTTGAAAATCCCAACCTCCATTGGAGATAAGCAGACCACTAATAGGGCCTCCCACACTCTATCCAGTGTGGCCAGGCTAAGAGGATACCACTGGTTGATACACTTCAGGGTTCCTTTGCTCCAGCCCTTGAGGATCTTCTGAACCTTGAAAGCTCAAGTAGTATCCATAAAGCCCAACACCTGAGCAAACCATGACAACCCTGCTATCTGCTGTCCTATCACCTCAGCTGTCAGGCCCCACTGTTTAGCCTCCAATGTGTAGCTGCATAACTGCTCTGCAAGAATCGGCCAACAGTTAGGCCAACTAGCCTCCACTCGGATGGTGTGTAAGTGCTCCACCCCCTCAGCTGCTCTGATACATGGTGCAAAAGAATTACCTGTTCAATCCCAGGCCTCAGGGTCATCATCTTCCACAGAAAGGTCTCCCAATGGACCCTTGACTCCAGGCAACCCTGCTAGCTGCTATTCTACCACTCCAGCTCAGCTATCAGGCCCACCTGCTTAGCCTCCAAGATATAGCTGCATAGCTGTTCTGCAGGAAGAGGCCAACAGTTAGGCCAACTGACCTCAATTCAGATGGTGTGTAAGTGCTCCACCCCTTGGCAACTCTGATCCAAGGTGCAAAAGAATTACCTGTCCACACCCAGGCCTCAGAGTCACTGTCTTGCACAGAAAGGTCTCCAATGGACCCTTGGCCCCAGTTCCCTGTTGATGGTGTGAACTACATCTGTGTTGTCATTCTGAAACATGATCCTTTTATCCCTCAGCTGGTGAACCCACACAATCAGAACAACCACTATTGGGAAGAACTCTGGCAGGGTGACCTGCTTTGTGAGTGCTGCCTCTACCCAACTTGAAGGCCGCTTAGTAGCACACCACGTGGCTCTGAAGAATATCCAAATCCCAGTCTACCTGACACATCCATAAACAGTTCCTGCTCCCGGCTATATACTGTCACAGGGCACATGGAGACTCCATTAAAGTGGTGATAAAAGTTAACCAAACCTCAATGTCTTTCCAGAAGCCCTCCATCACCCGTATCCGGTGGTGAGACTTCTGGCCACCAGACACTACCTCTGCCTTCTGCTGCAAAAATGTCTTCCCCAACAGGATGATCCCGCAAGCAAATTTCAAGTACCCCATTAGCTGTGGAAGCTCCTTAAGGGTTACCTTGGCTGCAATTGCACAACCAAGGAGAACCCTAAGTACCTCGATCTTGTCCCAGGACAAGTGACATTCCTGTGCCTCTGCATCTATGTCAATGCCCAGGAATAACATTACCTGATTCAGGGCTTCTACGTTACTGGGGACCAAAGGGAACTCTGAATCTACGGCACAGATGTGGAAAGGTTTCCAGTTTCTGCCCACAAACTGAGGAGTGGATTGGGCTGAAAAATAGGATGTTGTCCAGAGAGTGAACAATTCCCTGCCCCCCACTTTGGCAGTTTCCTAGTGTAAGAAGATGCTAAAGAACTCAAAACACTGCACAAGCCACTGAACATCTCATTGGCATGTAAGTATTGCTATAATAACGCTCTTCGAATTTCATCCCCAACAGATCTCAATCCGCCAGTGGAGGGATAGCAGTCAGAATGCCAACTTAGTATCCCATTTTGCTCATAAAAGCTCCCATACCTGCTGGGCGCACTGCCTCAACTGCCCTGTCAAACAATGCATACCGAATAGCCTTGTGGTGCCGGTGGATGTCATTCATCAATTCACCCTCAGGGTATGGCAGGTGGTTGATCATGCAATACTCACCTGGGGCTTTCTTGGGCACAAGACTTTATTTATTTATTTATTTATTTATTTATTTATTTATTTATTTAAGGGAATCATATATATCTTTGAGCCAGGGGCTCTTTTACAAAGGTTCCACATCAGGTTACTTGAAAACATTAGGACAGGCAATGGTATTGTGCAAAACAGAAATAAACATAGCAGCTAGAGGGCTTTGTCAATTACCAAAACATCACAATTGTGCAAATCACTTCTATAACAATTTAAACAATGTAGATTCATATAGGTAGCCATCTGACAGAGGGAGGTGAGGCCAGAGACTGGTGTAAAGAGGAAGAAAGAGAGGACTGGGGGTGGGGCAGGGGCAGGGGCGAGCGAGGAGGTGTGTGGAGGGAGTAGAGGAGGAGAGGTAAGGAGTAGGAGGGAAGGGTGGGGTATGGGGTGGGGGATAAACAATTTAGGTGTAGCATTCGCAGGAGGCACAGGAAATGAGGTATCGATGCAGGCTGAGCTTAAAGGCACCCAGGGTTGCTTTGCTGGTAACTTCTGCTGGCAGGGTGTTGAACCATGAGGAGGCTCTGAAAAAGAAGAATCGTTGACCTTGGGTAGTCCTGCAGAGGGGAACAGTGAAGGAGAGGTTGTTTGAATTCCTGGTTTGTTGTGGGCCACTAATAGGGGAAACCCTGCAAACCAGGAAATGGTGAGGTGGAATAAGGGCCACTATTCCTGCTCAAGCCCAGTTCTTAGTGGAGCTTGTCTCAGACCACCTGTAGCCTATTCCTGGTTGACTACAAGTTCTTGGCTTTGTAGTATTGTTGAAGGTCCTCATATGAGATCCTGAAGTCTGCTGTGAATCCTTCTTCCAACAAGGTACACACCTCATGATCCAGGTATGACTCAAGCAAGGGCCTAAGCTGGCCACTATTACCAGAGTAAGCAGGCTTGCCATAATCAGATTTACCTGGCTTTTCTGAACAGGCTGGTGCCCTTCTTGTAGGGACTTGCCCAACTTGCAGTGGCTGAAGGGGTACTGCTGCCCACAAGCAAAACATTTGTGCTGGAACCTGTAAGGGTTCTTGTTACAAATTCCTTTGTTGAACCTGAAACTCCCCTGGTTTTGGGTCCTGTTTGGCTCAGACCTGTGGAACTGGGGTACCTTGATTGGTAACCCACTGTTTGTATGGAGGACCCCACCCCTGTGCATGAACTCAACCAACAAGGGCATGTCCTGGACACCCCAGTCATTGGTTCGGTCATATTGCATATGGCACAGAAACTTCTCATCATATTCCAGCCAGATGGCTCCCTTTTTCACCTGTGGGTACACATGATACTATTTAGATAAATAGGTCAACACTTTTCTCCAGGGCCATATGACAATAATACTACTACCAAAAACTATAAATCCCAACAAATTATGAAATATCCTGTCCACTTTAACCTCCCTCTTGTCAGGATCATCTTTTTTATATATATATATATATATATATATATATATATATATATATATATATATATATATACTATATATATCTTCTTTATTTTCTTCTCAGGATATCTCATACTTTACATTACCACATAGTACAAATATAATGTAGTCAGGTTACAAATCAGTAAAGTTGTTCTTAATAGTTATTATTTAACAGAGTTGACTTCATAATATTTCTGTTAACAGGAGCCAAAACATAAACTCATTGTTATTAATTCCTCGAAGAAATTGAAGGGAAGGGTAAATTTCATTATTAGGAGATGAAACCAGAGGGGAACCATCACCATGATGTCAACAGCTCCACCACATTTACCCTCTATTTTACAGATTCAATATCTCACAGAATCTATTACATAAAAGAAAATGGTTTTAATGGAGAAGTCAGGGTACAAAGGAGGGATCCCTTTCCATAACATACAGCACCCATGGTCTCCAATGAAGGTCAAATTGAGATATTGTTCCCTTGCAGCCTGCTATCAGACATTCTAAATGGTACATGTCATTCATAATAGTATGCCAAGAAATAAGCGTCGGGGGTGTAGGCTGATGCCAGAGACGAGTAATAGCCTTTTTTTGCTGTTAAAAGGTAAGCATGTAACCTATCTCCAAGGGATAGTTTAACACCTACTGGGAGTATTGATAATAGAATCAATTCAGGGGATAAAACTATAGACTGGTTTGTTAAAGTTTGAAGGGCATCAGGAATTTGAGACCAAAAAAGGGCTAAAGCAGAACAGGACCAAAATACATGCATATGTGTGGCCTTTGGGTCGTCACATCCTCCCCAACAATAACCATACTGTGAAGGGAGAAACTTGATTAAGTTAGAAGAGACTTTAAAGAACCTAGCCCGACATTTCCAGGCAAATTCCTTCCAGTTTCTGGCTTGGGATAGCTTCATGGGAGGAAGACAATATTTCAGACATTCTGAGTATGGGATATTCGTACCCAACTCTTCATGGTTCTTTGTTATGATCACGACTTTATAATTGCGACTTCAGTGTAGGTAACTACATTTCAGCAACCACAGGAAAAGTGACAGTGCATAACAGCAAGTGATAAAACAGCACAATTCTGTATGCTGTACCATAACAAGGAACACTGAACACAAACATCTACCGAGAAACCCGAACAACGTTTCAAAACAGCTAATCTGCAAAGCTGAAAGAAATAAAAATGCAGTAGCTAATTTCTAGTGCTCTACTTTCACTACTTGCACTGAAACAGAGAACAAAGATCAGTAGTCTCAGAGCAGAAATGTCAAAATAGCGACCTTCTGAATTAAAAAATAATAACTGGCTAAAGCCAGGAGAAACTTCTTTATTTATTCTTCATTCTTTATTTATCTTGCTTTCAAATCTTCACTGCACTTCGGTCTGCGATTTGTTTTCTTCTGTCTGCCTTCTTCAATTAATTCTTCACCACTACCTCCACTACCTCCAATATCAGAATCAATTGAGTGATTTGGGGGGGTTAAATCAAGGCTGGACAGCAGGAAATGGAAGTTGAGGGTGCTTCCAACAGTTGCTTAAAACTGACCGGTAATAAACAGGCGCTATTCCTTATCCACGCTATTATTGCAAGAGTAGTCGCTTTTAATGCTTAGTCTCTCTTATTGCATGGTCGCTAAAGTTTTTTTCGTTACTCTTCAGTCGCGATTTTTGAGTCGCTATAATTGCATCGCTATTATCACGGGATACCCTCTTCATTCCAGGCCTTTAAAATTAGTTCAGAAGTTCCTCCCAATATATCTCCCAGGGCCCTATAAGCTTGTCCTACCAAATGTTGCAGCTGGTGTACTTTTAAAGAACTAGTTAATAAATCAAAAAGTAATGGCATAGGGTATGTAATTTGACAGAAATCAGGGGATTTATCAAGTAGATAAGATCTGACTTGTAAATAACGGAAATGATCACTACATTGTAAAGAAAATACAGCTTGTAAGTGAGCAAAAGGTACTACCTCCTGTGATTCCAAAAACTGGAAAATATATGACAATCCAAATATTTGCCATTTTGTAAAGAGGTGACCTAATTTTGCAGGGAGAAATTCCTCATCTGAAAAAAACAGACATAAAAATTAGAATATGGTAGCCAGCTGGGGACTTGTCTAATTTTACCCCAAACCCAAAGTGTATTTGAGGTACAAAAACTGAAATGTGTGTATGATGGAAGGGCAGAGAGGGGTTTAAACAAGATAGTACTGATGTCAAAAAGATTATTCAAAACAAACTCTACAGTTTTCCAAGGGGCCACATAATTAGGATTAATCTCCAAAGTAAAACCATCCTAAACACCGACGCCTGAAAATTTGATTTAGGTTGGGAAGATTTAAGCCACCTCTATCTCAAAGTAATTAAAGAAGGGACCATCATATTTGGAGCTTCCGACCTGCTCAAATGAACCTAGAAAACATATTATTCCATGAAGCAAAATAATAAGAGGAAGGTGTTACTGGGAGTGTTTGAAAAAAATATAAAAGTCTTGGAAATATATTCACCCGTAGAGTCTCAATATGTGCTAGAAATGGTAAATAGAGGGAGGACCAACATTTCATATCCTGCTCCAAGGTTTTTGTTAAAGGGTCAGTTTATCAATTCTAATAGTGACAAATTCCTAGGTAATCTTACCCCCCAAGATATTTAATTGTTATACAGTTCCAATGTAATGGAATTTGGATTTTCAGTTTCACTGATGATTTAAAATTTACTGTAAGGGCTTCAATTTTCAAGTTATTAATTACATATCCTGATATTGTCCCAAATTCCCTAAGAAGACCCTGAACTGCAGTAAAAGAAGCTTCCTGTTCCAATAAAGTTAATGATATGTCATCTGAATAAAGACACATTTTATAAATCTGTCCCCCAAGAGGGATACCTTCTATATCCCTTGACTCTCTAATAGCTATAGCCAAAGGCTCTAAATAGATAGCGAATAGCATGGGGGAGATAGGTCAACCCTGTCTCATACCCTTGCTAAGTTTAATTATGCTTGACAATTGGTCATTTATTCGCAAATAAGCATATGGTGTACTGTAGGCACTCTGTATTCATGAGACCACCTTTGAAGGAAAGCCAAATTCCAACATAGTTTGCCACAGGAAGGGCCAGGATACCATATCAAATGCCTTGTCACCATCAAGGCTGACAAGGGTATAGCAGGGATTGACCGCTGTAATATATGGTCCATGAGATGAGCCACTCTGCATATATTATCAAAAGTTTGTCTACTACGAATAAAACCAGATTGGTCAGGATGGATAATAGATGGGAGAATGCCTTCCAGTCTATGGGACCATATAAACATATATATTTTATAGTCTGTGTTCAACACAGATGTTGGTCTATAGGAAGCTAGAAATGTAGAGTCACGGCTTGGTTTTGGAATTACCAATACTGTTGCGCCTGACCAGGTAGGAGGGGGTATCTCACCATTTTGGATACCTAAGCATACCTTAAGCCGGTAAGGGGTTAATGTCAGAGAAAAGGTCTTGTGCCATTCGACAGAGTATCCATCGGGGTCGGGACACTTTAGAGTTTTCATATTTGAGATGGCTCTTACTACTTCCTCCATCATTATAGGAGATTGAAGGAAACTCTGCTGGGAGGTGGAGAGTCTAGGGATCTGAACATTTGCTAGGAAAGCTTTAATTTTATCCAATGGGAGGGGTGAGGGATCTTTATATAGCTGCTTATAATATGTTTGAAAGAGGTTCATGATATCTTGGGTAGTAGATACCATTTTTCCTGTTAAGGGGCATTTAACCGAATGCATATGGGCTGATGCTCTAAAACCCCAACGTTTTTTTGCCAGGTTCTTGGTCCCCTAGATCCACCCTCATAATGATATTTCTTAAGATATATTAAGGACATTTTTACATTTTGATCTAAGATTTTTTGAAGCTCAGCTTTAATCTGGCATATACGTATACAGTCCTCTCCTGAAGAATTATTACTTTTTTGTAATAATTCAAGTTTCTCTGACAGCTGTTTATATTTGGAATCCCGCTGTTTTTTTCTGAAAAGCAGTATGAGCAATAATTTCTCCCCTCAACACTATCTTAATAGTATCTCAGAGAATGCTGGGAGATATGTCAGGGGACTCATTTTCAGATATGATTTGTTTAATTCTATTAGTAATATTGTTTCAGAAGGCTTCAATCTTTAAAAGTGATAGATTTAGACACCATGTAGTCCTCCCAGGAGAGCTAGCAATGTTCAATTTACATAAAAGCGGGGAATGGTCTGATAAGAAAATTGGCCCCACAGATAAATCCCACAAGGTCTGTGTATGCTCGACCGAGACAAAAAAGTAATCGATACAAGAGAATGTATGAAATCGCAGGGAGTAATATGTGTAAGCTCATGTGGTTGGGAAAAAATGTCTCCAGACATCTACATAACCCAATAGATTTAACAGTTGTTTTAAAAATTTTGAGATGCCTATACACGGTGCCTGGCTGCTTGAGAGGTGTCCAAGGAGGGGGACAAAGTACTATTAAAGTCTTTCCCCACCACAACCGTACCCTGCTGTAGATCTAATAATTTGTTAAAAAATGTCCAGAATTTTGAAGGGGAAGACCTAGGGGGGAACTATGCATTCACCAAAGTAATTACTTGACTATACAACCTCCCCACCAATATTACAAAACAACCATGTGGGTCAGCATATTCAGCTTCTAACTGAAATTGGGTTGCTGTTGGTAATATAGTTGCCACTCCTCGATGTCTACCCCTCCCATATGAGGAAGAGTATACTGTATAGCGGCCCCCTGCTGACAATTTAAGGTGTTCCTCTCGGGACAAGTGGGTCTCCTGGAGAAGTATTGCTTCAGCTGTTTGTTTCCTGAGGTACTCATGCAATCTTGCCCTTTTAATAGGATTATTGAGGCTGTTGACATTTAGGGATAGTATTTTAATAGGTAAAATAACCATAATTAATTATTAAGTAATATGGAAGCTATAAGAAAGCTTCATTATTTGGCTGTCAGGTAGCAGCTCCCCTCCGGCACTCCCCTTCATTAAGTATGACAAACACATGTGTCACTCACCCTCTACAGCTATTTCTCCAACTAATACCAAGATAAGCCCCAAATAAAATTAGGAGTAATTCACTTGTAACAATAGATGCCCCTGTTCCTATAATATTAAGTAATACTTTTGTCAAAATTATGTACCATCCTGAGAAAGTTTTCATATTTTTAAATATCAAAAAATCCATAAAAATAAACAAACTGTTCTTAACTTTTAGTAACTTGAGGTTAAATAAAACACCCCTATATATTTTTAAACAAATTAAGAATGCCAACTGGGCGAAAAATGTATAGTCAGCCAGGAGAGCTACCTCCTGAGTTTGTGTTTTAATTTCACATTTATTCCACAAATGAAATGAAAATAGCTGCCAAAAATAAGAATAAAAATATACTATTGCAACTAAGCCTATAGCCATAGGACCAAAAGAAAACTGGGTATATATACACAGTAAATCAGCTTCCATGGCAAGAGATATTAACATCCGTCCCTCTATATTTCCAATGATTACACACTTTGCAGTCTTAGGGAAGGAGGGAAAAAACAAGGAAAGTGAGCATCCTGGGCCTCCAGTGAGAAACCACGTCTCTCAATAATGACAGAATGGAGAAAATAAATTAAATAAAAATAGGTGTCAGGAAGGTTGGGAGCAAAAAACGTCATCTGTCCCCTTAATGTCTCCCGAGTCCCAGCCCAGCTTAAAGACATTAGGTAACTGTATCATTGGGACCGTGGTCATTAATATCATTTTACATACAGCTAGGACTAGAGATACCCCCCCAATCCTACAATAGCAGGACCAGGAGAGGGAGAGGAGCACCCCAATGCATTCCTGTGCTGCACGCTTAGAACTCCTTTAAACACAGCAATATGGGTAATCTTTTTTAGCTGTTGATTTTTGTATGGTTCCTTGGGCCAGTTCAATAAAGAGAACATATTAACATATTCCTAATAGACCTAGGGATCATCATCAGTGACTCCCTAAAACAATCAAGCCAGTGTAACAAGGCCTACGGTAAGGCAAACAACATCCTGGGGGGTATAGGAAGGGGTATTGACAATAGAAGGAAGGAAGTATTACAACCTCTCTGTAGATCACAGGTGAGGCCCCTCCTGAAGTATTGTGCCCGTTTCTGGAGTCCTCACCAAAGGAAAGATGAGGACAGGCTGGAGACAGTGCAATGTAGGGTGACCAAAATGATTCAGGACCAGCAGGGCAAATAGTATGAGAACTGGCTTTAGGCACTGAATATGTACTTGCTGGAGGCCAGACAAGTGAGGGGAGATAAGATAGGGACCTTCAAGTTCCTGAAAGGAATGAACAAGGTAAACTGATAGGAACTATTTAGCATTAAGTAATGGATCAAGAAAATAGGGGCATGAGTGGAAATTGATGAGAGGAGGTTCAAGAGGGAAGTGAGAAAGTTTTATTTTACAGAAGGGGTGGTGGAACTGTGGACCAGTCTGCCAGCTGATGTGTTGGATGCAAAACTATGAATGGTTTTAAACATGGCTGGAACACAGTGAAGGGCTTAGTGACTGCTGAGGGTGATAGTAGTAGGGCAGGGTGCATAGGGGGTGGATAGTGTGGCTTAGAACCCTGTATGGACAATAGATCCTGGGTTTGCTAGGATTTAGGGTCAGTCTGTTACTAATTTGTACATTATGTATAAGATTTATGTAAAATACACAGTCAATTCAATGGCAAAAATACAGGTTACTCACCTGTAATAGGAGTTCTAGGAATGGTATATGTTGTTCATCCACACTATCTGGCAGGTATCCTTGCCGCTTTAAGTCTTGCCGGAAGGTCTTCAAGCTGGCTCCTCCCACCCACCCGGGTGGTAAAACTCTTGGCTCCGCCCCATGATGCCAGATCTGGCCCGCTGGAAGCTCAGGTTGTGCGTCGAAGCCGGGGAGGTCGGGTGGGTTGTGTGGATGAACAACATATACCATTCCTAGAACTCCTGTTACAGGTGAGTAACCTGTATTTCTAGGGACATGGATATGTTGTTCATCCACACTTTCTGGCAGACTCCTAGCAGTTCTCCGGAGGAGGGAGGCAAAGCGCACACCCTGTCTGCAGGAAGGGGACTTTGGAGGACCGAGGCCCCAAAGCCAGCATCCCGGCGTGACTCAAGGTCGATGTGGTAGTGGGTAATAAAGGTATGTGCCGATTTCCAGGTAGCAGCCCTGCAGATATCCTGGATAGGGACATCCCTGGAAGCAGCTACCAATGCAGCAGTATGGCAGGTAGAATGAGCTCTTATCCCTCTGGGAGGCTCCATGCCCGCCAACCTATAGCACAGCTCTATGCAGGAGGTGACCCACCTGCCTATTGTCCACTTTGCTGCAGGTCTGCCAGGTGCGGCTTCAGCGTAGGTGACAAACAGCTGGCGAACTGCTCCCCGAACTTCAGCCGTCCGCTCCTTATAATAAGTGAGCGCTCGTCTACGGTCCAAGGTATGGAGCCTATACTCAGCCTCCGAGGTGTGATTGGGGTAGAACACCGGCAGAGTCAACACCTGAGTAAGGTGAAACTCCGATACCACCTTCGGAAGGAATTTCGGGTGGGGGCGCAGGACAACCTTGTCCCTGTGGAAGACCAGGTAAGGAGACTCGATGGAAAGCGCCTGGAGCTCTCCCATCCTTCTGGCTGACGTGATAGCCACCAAGAAGGCGGTCTTCCACGACAGGTGTGAACTATCGCACCTGTGCATTGGTTGGAATGGCTTGCCCATAAGCTTGGCCAATACAGCAGTAGATCCCATGGAGGTGGAGGTGGAGGTTCTCACACTGGAGGGGAAATGTGGTCAAGGCCTTTGAAAAAGCATCCAACCACCTTCTCCTGTGCCACCGACTGCTTGCCGGCCCACGCCCGGTGAGCAGAAATGGCTGCCAGGTGCACCTTAAGGGTTGTCGACCAAAGCCCTTGCTGAGAAAGGGACCACAGGTAGTCCAGAATGCTTGCCAAGGGGCAGTCGGAAGAGTCCAAGTCCTTCCCCTGACACCAAATGGAGAATCTCTTCCATTTGAAGGCATAGCATTTCCTGGTCGACTCCTTATGGGATGCCTCAACGACATTGAGGACCTCGTCGGAAAGACCCAAAGCCTGGAACTCTAGCCGCTCAGGAACCAGGCCGTCAGGTGCAGGGATTGAAGGTCCGGATAGAATACCTTCCCCTGGTTGACTGAGATCAGGTCCAGGCGGGCTGGAAGCCGCCTCGGGAGCCTGGAGCTGAGGCTGAGGAGATCTGGATACCAGAACTGGCGGGGCCAGTCTGGGGCTACCAGAATCACCTGCGCCTTGTCCCTCCTCACCTTGAGAAGCACCTTGTGGATCAAGGGAAATGGGGGAAAGGCGTAGAAGAGGCCCGGGGTCCACGGCCTCAAGAAGGCATCCCCCTGCAGCGAGCCCTGCTGAGGGGGGCGGGCATGGAACAGACTCAGCTTCGCATTCTTCCTGGAGGCAAACAGGTCCACCTGACACATGCCCCAGTGGGAGAACAGATCTTGTACTACCTCCGGCAGGAGAGACCACTCATGAGATGCAGCCCCTATCCGGCTTAGGGCATTGGCCAGGGTGTTGGAGGCTCCTGCCACGTGAATGGCTAGGAGATCCGCCTCCAGGCTGCTCACGAGGGACCATATGCGGAGAGCTTCCTTGCATAACAGCATGGAGCGCGTCCTGCACTGGCGGTTCAGATAGTACATGGTCGTGGTGTTGTCCGTCTGGACCTGAACCACTTGACCCCATAGAAATGGAGCGAAGGTGGTGAGAGCTAGATGGACCACTCGGAGCTCCAGCAGGTTGATGTGGCATTGGGACTCCCGAGGGGACCAGAGGCCGTGAGCTCGGTGTTCCCCCAGATGGGCACCCCAACCCATCAGAGATGCATCGGTCAGAGAGAGACCATCGGCTCGGGGCGGACGAACGGGATGCCCTCCTGCAGATGTGCTGGAATGATCCACCATTGGAGAGCATTCCACATCTCCTGGGTCACTGTCACGGGCTGGCCCAACGGATCGCAGCATTGTGACCACTGGCTGGCCAGTCCCCATTGAAGGGGATGCATGTACCAACGGGCCCAACAGACCACACTGGTGCAGGCCGCCATGAGGCCCAGGAGGTGCAGGAAGTCCCAGGCAGGGCACAATTGCCCAACCAGAAATGATTGGGCAAAGGAGGAAAGAACCTTGGCCCTGTCCACCGGGAGCCATGCTCTGGCTTGCAGAGAGTCGAGCTCTGCCCCAATGTACAGTATCACCTGCTTTGGTACGAGTTCCGACTTGGCCTCATTGATGAGGAGGCCAACCTGAGAGCAAACCTGGAGGGCCAGATCTCTGGACCGCTCCACCTCCTGTCTGGAGGGGGCTGCTATCAGCCAATCATCCAGGTAAGGGTACATCCAGACCTCTCAGTGCCACAGGAATGCTGTCATCACTGCCATGTATTTGGTGAAGACCCTGGGAGCTAGGGAGAGGCCGAAGGGCATGGCCCGGAACTCGTAAAGGGATCACTCCACTCTGAAATGAAGGAATCTCTGATGGGACAGATGGATTGGGACATGAAAGAACGTATCCTGGAGGTCCAGGGAACAGAACCACATGCCTCATTCCAAGGATGGGATTATCTGAGCCAGAGTGACCATCCTGAAGGTTCGAGACCATAGGAACTTGTTCAGGTCTTGCAGGTCGAGAATGGGGTGCCAGCCCCCCATCCGTTTTGGGACTAGAAAGTACCTGGACACAAACCTCAGGTCTGGAGGAGAATCCGCCACCTTCCTGATCATCTCTTTTTCGAGGAGCAGGGCAATATCGGCTTGGCGGGCTGACAGCGAGGCTGCGGACCCCGTGGCCCCCTGAGGGGTGACGGCTTGAAAGGGTGGGGCCTGCTCGAATTCCAGAGGCAGGCCTTTTCCTACCACCTCCAACACCCAGTGGTCCGTGGTGATAGCGGACCAGGTGGAAAGGAAGTGGCGGAGCCATCCCCCCAATGGGGAACCCAGGGGAGTGATGAGGCTGGGGCGGCACCCTCAACCCATCACTGGGCAGGCTTGGAGGAAGAACCCGGCTGAGGGACCTCCTGGGCCTACCTCCTTACGCTTCCTGTTGGAGGAAGCCGCGGCCTTGGTTGGGATGCCAAGCTCAAGCCTGCTGGCCCTGTTGCTGGTGCTGCTGGGCCGGTCGAGAAGCAGGGACCGAAGGACGAAAGGACTTCTGCTGCTGACGGCGGCCTTTGTCCCTCTGGGTGGAGGTGACCGAGTCTAGAGTGGCATTGGACTTCTCAATCCGCTGGAGGTGTCCCTCCACTCCAGGCCTGAAGAGGTCAGTCCCCAAGAAGGGGACATATGCCAACTTGTGCTGGGTATCCACCGTGAAGGTGGATATCCTCAGCCACACCTTGCGTCGCATGGCCACCGCGGCCGCTACTGACCTGGCACAGGAATCACCTATGTCCAGAGCAGTCTGAAGCTGCTGCTTCGCCACCGCCCTACCCTGGTCCCGCACCTGGTGGACCGTGGTCTGCAGGTCAGGTGGGAGATGAGGGACAACCTCATCCAGGGAGCCCAAGAGGGCATGGGAGAAGTATGCCATCAGCATGGCCGAGCTGGCCTGTCAGAGGCCGAGGGAGGATGCAGCGTACACCTTGCGCCTGGCAAAGTCCAGCTTTTTAGACTCTTTGTCGGGGGGGCTTATCGACATCCCGAGCGTCACCGGAATGCCGGAAAACGCTGTCGGTGACTAACCCCTCGGCAGAGGGGTGCTCCAAGAAACCGGGCAAAGAGCCGGTAGGGACCACATACTTCCTGGCCATCCTGGTCAAGGGCGCAGGACAGGAAGCAGGCCACTGCCAAAGCTCCAAGGCTGGGCCAACAATGGCCTCAGCCACCGGAAAAGCCTCGGGAGAATCCCCTCGGTCCAGAATCTCCATCAGGGGATACTTGGCCCGTCTGGACACGGGCTCGAGCTGCATCCCAGTGGACTCCGAGATGAGTCGAAGCAGACCCAAGAAGGACGATGGGCTATCGTCCACTGACTGGCCCCCGGAGGACTCCAGATCGAACTGCCTGGAGAACAGGGAGGAGTCGTCATAGGATTCTGAAGAGTCTGCGAAGAGCTGCCTCAGCCCTGAGCCACCCTCCACCTGCCGAGGATGGTCGGGAGTGAGGGCGACTGACAACCTGTGGGGCAGGCCGTGACCGACTGAGAATGCTTAGGTGGTGCCCCGACTTCAGTTGTGGGCGGAGGTTCCACCACAATCGGTGGAGCAGTTGGTTTTCAGCCGAGCAACCCGGCCCTGAGCGAGCAACTCGACTGGAGCAGTGGTTGCTTCGGTCGTTCAGGTGACAGCCACTTGATGGCGGGGGGTCTTGCGGGGTCGGCATAGGCCCGGACAACAGCAATTGCTGCCACATAAGGTCCTCGTAGCGCTGGCGCAATTTGCGCCGCAGCCTCTCCTCACCCGAGGAGGAGGACGAGGAAGAACGGCGTCGCCGTGAAGGAGGGTTGTCAGCTTCTCCAGTCGACAGCCCGTCTAACGGATCGAGAAAAATCTCGACTTCATCGCCGGGAGTCTCGGCAGGCTGGCCTGACAGTGGCACCATGAAGCCAGCAGCCTCAGCCGCAACCTCGACCGAAGTCGACGGTCGGCTGTCAAGGGAAGGGGACCTCTCCAGCTCCCACGAACACCGACGGTGGGACTTACCTTTCTACTGCTTTTTCTTGGGCCGAGAAGAATGTCCCGAAGGCCCCTCTCCTTTCGTGGAAAGGGACTGACAAAGCTCCTTGAACTAAGCCGTATACAAGGAACTCAGAGAGCGAGATAAACGCTGCGGCCGAGGAGGAAGAAGATGCGACCCGGGCCGCCTCCTCCTCGAGGGCGATCAACTGCTCGAGCTGCTCAGCCGAGTCAGCCGCCGTGGACACCGCCCAACGAGCCTCTTTAGATTTTACCGGCGGGAAACATTTCTCGGGGCGCCCGAGCTTCAATCGGGCAGCGCAATCATCCAGGACGTTGGCCGAGAAAGAGCAGCACAACTCGCAGGCCTGTGGGTCGTGATCTAGGCCTAGGCAGTAGATGCACGTGGAGTGCGGATCCATCCTGGACATTTTCTGCCCGCAAGGGCACCTCCGAAAGCCGGGAACAGATTTGTCCATCGCAGCCACGAGGGAAGATGAAGACCGAAGTTTAGAAAACTTCAAAACCAAATTCGGACGAACCGAAGAGTTAGGATCCAGTCTAAAACGCAGAGTGCTAAGGAGGAAACCTGAGCTTCCAAGCGGTAAGGAAGATCAGGCGTCATGGGGCGGAGCCGAGAGTTTTACCACCCGGGTGGGTGGGAGGAGCCAGCTTGAAGACCTTCCGGCAAGACTTAAGGCGGCAAGGATACCTGCCAGATAGTGTGGATGAATAACATATCCATGTCCCCAGAACAACTTTTATATATCATATAGATCTGATGCAGACATAAATAAGATTCAAACTAAGACAAGATATAAACTCATAATAAGACAACCTGTTCAAGGAAAGAAAAGGGAGGGGTGGGAGAGGCTGAAGTATAGGGAATAGAAAGGGAAAAGAAAAAGAGGAAAGGGAGGGGGATGGGTATTAAACCTACTAATTACCATATTCTAAACATTCTTGAAGATATTCTGGAACAGGCATTATCCTCCTTAACCCTCACCGGGTTAGGCTTCCATTATTTGACATTCCCACCACCTGAGATCCTCTGTAGTAGCACATTCTCCCAGCCACCTTTATAAGCAATAGAGATGGGGGGAAGGACCTACCCATGTTCAGCCAAAATTTCCAAAATGTCCTTCCACTCTGTCCGAGCCATGTAATGAAAGAAGGACAACCATTTGCCCTTGAATTTTTCCTGAATCAACCTCAATTTAGCAATGCATCGTTCCATAGTCATTATTCTCAGGCAAATGGAGTACCATTCCTCAACCTTGGATACTTTGGTGGTCAACCATTTACAAGTGACCGCCTTCATGGCTGCCGCCACTAAGATATGAAGCAGGTGCTTCTGGGCTGGGAAGCTCAACAGAGGAGGTGGCAAGCCAAAAATACAGGGGGGTAGAGGGAAGGTCAAATTCAAAGATATTGCCCAATGCTTCCTCCAACTCTCTCCAGTATGGGAACAGAAAGGGACAATCCCAAATGATATGTGCTAGAGTACCCTTACTGGCACAGCACCTCCAACATAGATCAGAGGCATCTACCGAGATGTTTAGAGATCACTGAGGCCAAAAGAATCTGATAGCTATTCGCCATCGAAACTCTCTCCAAAATAAGGATGCCGAAGTGTGTTGTATCTCCCCCACACCTGCCTCCACTGGGCCTCTGAGAGGGAGACCTCCAATTCTTCCGCCCATCTCTCCTTAATATGATTAATGTCATCTACATCAGGAGGATTCAATGCCATCACAATATGAGTGACAGTTTTTAGGGGTCTGCTTGTTTGTGCCAAGTCAAATAGGCAGGATTGAAGGGGATTGCGGGGTCTACCCAACTGGGTCGACACTTTTTCCCGGGTTAGGTGGTCTCTGAACTGTAGAAATCTAAAAAAAATCACGTTGAGGCACCCCATAGTCTCAATTGCAGTTGTTGAAAAGATTTGAGGTTGCCCTCTTTGTAGAACTGATCCAAAGAGGTCAGGCCCATCCTGGCCCATTGCCTGAAGGTCCTATACCATTTGTATGGAAGAAAGTCCAGACAACTTCTAAGAGGTGTCCTATCATGCAGAGCCAAGGAGAACTTATTTGTTCGACACACCTCAACCCAAATTTGTTTCAAAATAGATGTCCAGGGGTTGCCAAAACACACCCTAGACAGCCTCTTTTCATCCAAAAGGAGGTGATCACCTACATTAGCTAATTCCAGATTAAAAATTCTATTTCTGCCCAAATCGGAGACTCCCCTTCTTTAACAGCGGGATTAGTGCCTGGAGTTGAGCTGCCCAATAATAACTGTGAATATTTAGGAAGCCCAAACCTCCCTTATCTTTGGAGGCTGTTAACACCCTCCATCTAACCCTCGATGCTTTCCCTCTCCAAACAAATCTGGATATAGTGTTTTTTAACTCCACCCAGAATGTCTTTGGAGGCCTAACTGGCAGTGTAATAAAGAGAATTAGAAACCTTGGGAGGATGTTCATTTTCACCGATTCAATTCTACCTGAGAGAGACACTGGAAGTTGATGGTGATTCATTGAGAACAACTTACTTAACTCCCTTGGTATCCAAACCCCCAGGTATCTAAACCCTGCCTTGGCCCATTTCACCCTACCCAGATCCGGCAAGGGAGAGCCAGGCAGTATTCCCACCAGTATTATCTCGGTTTTAGTGACATTTACTTTATAACCCGAGAACACCCCGAAGTCCCTTAAAAAGTCAAAAATCTTTGGCAGTGACTTGACTGGGTCAGTGATATATAAGAGTGTGTCATCTGCATATAATGAAACTTTTAGTTCCGTATCCCCCAATTGAATTCCTTTAAAAACATTAGAGTTCTGTAAGGCAGCGGCCAGTGGCTCCATACTGAGGGCAAACAGAAGGGGAGAGAGCGGGCAGTCCTGCTTAGTCCCCCTACCTATTGCAAAAGCCCATGACAGAACCCCATTAACCTTAACTTGAGCTTTGGGTTCTCAGTACATGTTTTTAACCCACCTATGAAACTTTTCTCCTAGGCCGAATTTATTCAGAGTGCAATCAAGGTATAGCCAGTCCAAACGATCAAAGGCCTTTTCGGCATCCAGTGAGACCACCACCTGCAGAGATCCAATTAATGGAGACGAGGGAGCTGAAAGGGAGTTGAGGAGTAAACAAATATTATCTTGAATGTGTCTCCCCGGCATGAATCCTGTCTGATCGGGATGGACCAGTCCACATATAATATTTTGAAGACGGGACCCAATTGTTTTAGAAAAAATGTTGGCGTCCTGATTCAATGAGGAGATAGGTCTAAAGTTAGCACACAAGGAGGGATCTTTTCCTGGCTTAGGGTTAACAGACACCATCGTCGCCCCCCCCCCCCCAGAGATCCGGGGATGACCCCAATTCATGGGCCTCATTAAATACTTTGACCAGAAAGGGTGCCAAATCACTTGCAAAACATTTATAAAATTCAGCTGTAAACCTGTCGGGGCTTGGGGCTTTGCCTGATTTTAAACTCCGTATTGTTTGACATATCTCCCCCTTTGAAAATAATCTTTCTAACCCCTCCTTTTGACTAGCTGACAATTTGGGTAGCTCCACTGAATCAAGGAAATCTACTATTTTTTGTAGATGATCTGGTCCCCTCTCCTTCCCATACAGCTCCCTATAAAACTTGTGAAATTCTTCTGCAATCTCCTCGGGATGAGAAATCAAAGGCAAGGTCAGGTCCAATGGTTTAAGGGTCAGGACATATCTACCGGCCTGCTTATTCCTAAGGTGGAGGGCCAGGAGTTTGTCCACTCTCTCCTCCCATTCATAGTATTTCTGCCCCATGTATCTCATAAGGTTCTCC
Source organism: Neoceratodus forsteri (assembly GCA_016271365.2). Classification (NCBI taxonomy): domain Eukaryota; kingdom Metazoa; phylum Chordata; order Ceratodontiformes; family Ceratodontidae; genus Neoceratodus; species Neoceratodus forsteri. The sequence continues at coordinate 36,801,480 of CM057456.1, forward strand.
GTATGTCTCAACATTAAACCATTGTATTTAGCTCTGGCCTCTCTAAGTTGGGGCAATAAGTCTGGATTTTTGGATCTTTTGTGATCTATCTCTAGTTCAATCACCTTAACCTTAGTTGCTTTCACTGAGGTCTTGTGTATTTTATTTTTATATGCCGCATGTGAGACCGTGTGCCCCCTAACTCCACTTTTAACCCATCCCAGACAAATTTTAATGCCGTGTCTTGTCCCATATTATCCTGTATATAATTCTTAGTAATTGTTCTAGTGGAATCAACATAGATTTTGTCGTTCACCAGTCCTGGGTCGAACCTCCACTGGCCTATTCTGCTCAGCTCCCCCATCCAGAGTTGGAGAGATCATGGCATGGTCTGAAAAAGTCACCGGATGTATCTTAAGATCCATGAAGGTGTGGGATAAACCCTTTTGGGTGTAGAAATGGTCTCATCTCGAATAGGATCTCATTGAGGCTGAATAAAAAGTAAATCAGTTTTGTTGGGGTATTGCAGCCATCAGGGATCAGACATTCCTCCTTTGCTGCTCAGATTTCTTAATAATCTAGAACAGGCTCATGAGCCCTTAGGGGCAGCTAGGCTTCTGTCCAACCCCAGGTCCTCGACACAATTCCAGTCCCCTGCACAAATCACCTGGCCCTCAGTGAGGCCTGCAATTAGATTAAACAGGGATCTAAAAAATTCCCCCGATGGGGGTGTGGGACATATATAGATAGTATGTGGAGTGGACAGCCACTGAACAAACCAGAAAGGACTACTGTTCTCCCTGAACCAACCCTCGTGACCTTCTGAAACTGAACCGGGATCCCACGCTGAACCAAAATGGCTGATCCTGCTTTTTTCTCCCTAGGGTGGGAGTCAGCATATACCGACCCAACCCACGATCTCTGCAACTTCAGATGTTCTGTGACGGAGAGGCTTGTCTCTTGGAGGCAGGCAATCTTGCAATTGGCAATCGTGTCTTAGTTCAGTTAAAATTCTCATTCTCTTAATGGGGCTATTAATGTCCTTAGCATTCACCGAACATATCTTTAAGGTGGCCATTTAGCATAATTTGAAAACAAATCTCTCAATCCATCCATCCCCACCCTTCCTCTTACATGTTCAACCATGCCTCCCAGTATAGAATATCTCCTGCTATAGCCATCTACATATATTAAGGTCTTAGGAAAAAGAAAAAGAAAAAAAGAAAATAAACAAATACATCCAAACCCAACTTCCAAATTCGGAGCTGGGATGTTAACAATTAACCAGGTACCTCACATGGCACCCATAAGCATCAACAGACAAAAACTAATGGGACCACCAACAGGGTCCAAAACAGCCCCCCCCCCCCGTAAACACAGGTTGGGAGACAATCGAAGGGAATCAGGGAAAAACAGAATATCCAACAAACACACTGCCTAATTCAGGCAACGTGAAATGGGGCTAATAACTAAAGCCCCTGAAGAATGGACTACTAGAGTCCCTTGAGAAGAGGAGAATGGCGTAAACTCGCCAAGGGTAGCACTCGCAGATCCTCTAGGAATTCAGACCCTCTCCTCCAAGTGGTTTCCAGAAGCACTGGCAATCTATCCAGCCTGCTCAAGGGAAATTCCAGAGTCTGGAGAGCCAGAGAACCAAGCCAATACATCTTAACCGGTCCCCCAATAGGGGTAGATAGATAAATGCTAGCAACTCTGGTCCTCCAGAACTTCAATTCACCCTTGCAGTTGATCTCCAGAAATGAGTATTTAAATAATAGAGAAAACCATCCTGTTACATCCCCTGCATTTCTCCCAACCCGAAACCACAAAGCTTAGTACCCAAGCATTCAGATTCAAAATAGAAGCCACATGGAAACATCATCCATAACCCTCACCCCACCCACAAGCACTGTGTCCCCAACCCTCATTCGTAATGGGAGGAAAGTAACCCCAAATCAAGCAATTTTAAGCGGTAGCTAAAATCTCATATAAATATCAAAAAATCAGCTTTTGAGTCATGCATCCATTGCAGATAATTGAAAACAAAGTACATTACTGCAAATTCGCCAGGTTTGGTGAGGTCTGTGTCCTTCAGGACGTCTGTGTAAACTTTCTCAGAACCACACATGCAGCTCAGCTCGTGTTGGGGGAAGTACAGTAGTTGAATGTGGGGGAAGCAATAAGGAATGGACCACTAGCTATGTGACTGAAAAAATATACTCCTGTTGAAACAAGCACTCCATTAGGCCAGTTCCAGCTAAACGATTGCGAGGTGCAAACTTAATAGTCCCCAGTCATCATTATCCTTCCCAAAGTTCGTAGGACATCACTCGGGGTATCACAGAAATACAGACAAGCTAGCCCCCAACAAACAAGATAAGTATCTTGAACCCATTAACTCACTGCCGAAATGCCATTGGGACGTGCACAGTAGCTCCCGATTGTAACAGAGAAACAGCTTAGCTCATATGCAGCCTTAAAACTCTTCAGGTCTCCTTGCCCTTTGCTAACCATCTCGTACAGACTGCGTGGAGCAGTAAAAGAGCTTCACCCCTTCTCCCTGATCTCCTCCACTGACCCGGTGCAATCGATCATAGGAGCTTCAACATGCCAGATACAGATTGGTCAATACCAACAGGAACATCTGCCAGAACTAGACACATGGTGGATTCCCTGCAGGGGGATGGCCTCAAATAACTGGTACAACAACCCACAAGAGACAGGGCTATCCTAGATCTAGTACTGACTAACAGGGAAAGGATCACAGATCTCCAGGTAGAAGGTCACCAGGGGGCCAGTGACCATCACATGGTATGGTTCAGTTTGGCCACTAGAACTAAATCATCCCATTCCAAGGCAAAAATACGGGACTTCAGATGAGCTGACTTTGATAAGATGGCCAACAGAGTTAAGCTAGCCCTGGCAAAAAGAAATACAGGTGAGGGGGTACAGGCAAAGTGGGCAAGCATTAAGGATGCAATACTTGAAGCAACATCCCATTGTGTTAGAGAGAAAAGGAAGTGCAAAGGAAGAAGGAAACCACTTTGGTTCTCAAAAACAGTAGCAGAAAAGATCAGAGTCAAAAGGCTGGCCTTCAGGAAATATAAGGCAACGCAGCAGGATGAAGATAGGGAGGAATACCAAACTTTCCTAAGGGAAGTAGGGAAGGCAGTAAGGCAGGCAAAGGCCCAAACTGAGGAAACACTAGCACAAACAGTAAAAGAAGGTGACACAACTTTCTATAGATACATTAGTGAAAGGAGAAAGTCCAGAGGGGGGGTATTTCTATGATTAAAGGGGATAAGGGGGCATGTGAGGAGAGGACCATGTAAAAGCATCTATCCTAAATAGATACTTCTGCTCAGTTTGTACTGAAGAGAAGGTACGGCAGGGCCCACAGCTCAGCACCATGGGCACAGGGGGGAGGGAGGTGTGCACTAGTCCCTTCACAAAAGAAAGGGTCCTACAAGGGCTCGATAAGCTCAGGGTGGACAAGGCAATGGGACCTGATGGCATACATCCCAGGGTACTAAAGGAGATAAGGGTGGAACTAACAGAGCCATTATCAGAACTGTTTAGTGAGTCTCTGAGCACAGGAGAGGTCCCAGAAGACTGGAGAAGGGCTCATGTGATCCCGTTCAACAAGAGTGGTAGCAGGGAGGAGGCAGAGAACTACAAACCAGTCAGTCTTACCTCAGTAGTGGGCAAGGTTATGGAGGCACTCCTTAAGGAAAGGACAGTGCAACACCTGGAATCCATAGGAGCACAGGATCCAAGATCCAAGGGTTTATAAAGGGAAGGTCCTGTCAAACTAATCTCATAGATTTCTTTAACTGGGTAACCAGAGTGGTGGACCAAGGGGGAGCAGTTGATGTCGCCTACCTTGACTTCAGCAAAGCTTTCGATACTGTTCCACATAGAAGATTGATTAATAAGCTGGGTAGGCTCGGGGTGGGTCAGAAGTTGGTCAACTGGGTGGAAAACTGGTTGATGGACAGAAAACAGAGAGTGGTGGTAAACGGCATACAGTCAGAACAGATGCAAGTCACAAGTTGGGTACCTCAGGGATCAGTCCTGGGACCAGTCCTCTTCAATATCTTCATCAGTGACATTGCAGATGGACTGGAGGGTAAGGTTTGTCTGTTTGCAGATGACACCAAGATCTGCAACAGAGTAAATGATCCAGATGGGGTGGGCAGAATGAGAAGAGATCCGGATAAACTGATAAAATGGTCGGAGGAGTGGCAACTGGGGTTTAACGCAAAGAAGTGCAAGATCATGCACATAGGGAAGAGAATCCCTGAAGCCACCTACAGGCTGGAAGGGGAGTTGCTGGCGGTCACCAGGGAAGAAAGAGACTTGGGCATCATCATCACCAATGACCTGAAATCATCCAAGCAGACCACTAATGCAGTAGGTTGGGCTAGGGAGATGTTGGGGCATATTAGTAGGGGTATCACAAGTCATAAGAGGGAGGTAATAATCCCTCTTTACAAGACACTGGTTAGGCCCCATCTGGAGTACTGCATGCAGTACTGGAGACCACACCTTCACAAGGACATTAACCAAACTGAGACATTCCAGAGAAGGGCAACCAAAATGGTGCAGAGACTGCATCAGAAAACATATGAGGACAGATTAACGGAGCTCAAAATGTATACCCTAGAGCAAAGGAGGGAGAGAAGTGATATGATCAAAACATTCTAACACCTTAAGGGCATTAACAAGGTGAAAGAGTCCAACATGTTTCAATATAAGAAAAATAGCAGTACAAGAGGACACAGCACGAGATTAGAGGGAGGCTGATTAAGGGGTAATGTGAGGATGTTCTTTTTCACAGAAAGGGTGGTGGATGCATGGAACGGCCTACCTCAGGAAGTGGTGGATATGAATACAGTGCAGGGCTTCAAACAGGCATGGGATAGGCATAGGGAGCAATGCAGATGAGTATGAATAGATAGGCCATTGACAAAGCAAAGGCTGATGGCACATTCATAAGGTAGAAAAAGAAATGGGCAGACTGGATGGGCCTTGTGGTCCTTATCTGCCATCATCTTCTATGTTTCTATGTTTCTAGCTCTTCAGTCTCCTTCTCTGCTAGCTCCTCTTTTAAGTCTGGCAGGGGAATCTCTAGCTCAGTGAGAAAAGCTGATGCTTCCAACAGGGATTAATATATTTTAATGCCCTCCTTGCCTTGGACCCACAGTCTGGTGGGGTATCGCAGATATGCCTTGAATCCCTTCTCCCTTAATTTCTTTACTACATGAAGTACCCTCTTCCTCTTCATCAGCATTTGGGGAGGGAAGTCCTGGTCTACGTAAAGCTTTTGGCCATCAAGGTTGAGATTCTTTTTGGCCCAGGCAAGTCTCAGAATCTTGTCTTTAGTAGTATATTTCAGAAACTTCACAATAATGGACCCTGGTGGAGCCCCTTGTTTAGGCTTAGGGGCTATGGCTCGGTGTGTATGCTTGGTGTCTAGACCCCAGTCTTCTGGCAGATCTAGTTCTTTGTGGAGCCATGAGTCTATGAAATCCTCCATGCTTGGGGGTTCGACTCCCTCTGACACCCCAAAAATTCGAATATTGTTGCATTGGGCTCTGGCCACCACATCTTCAGCCCTCAGCACTAGTTCCCGTTCTCTTTTATGTAGATAGGCAAGGGACCTGCCAAAGACCATGTACTCAGCCTGCAAGCCTTCCATATGAGTTTCTACCGCTGTGGTTCTGTTTTCCAGCTTTTTGAAATCTTTCTGGAGTCCAGAAATTTTCACATTGATGCGGTGTAGGATTTTTATCAATCTCTGCCCATCCGCCTTTGTGAAGCTGGATGCTGTGTCCAACCCTGTCCCCCGTCTGAGTCCTCGCCCGAGCCAGTATTGATCAAGGAGCTTGGAGGGTGCCGGACATTTGGGCCGAACATCATCCGAGGTGGCCTGCTTACTAATCGCACCGAAAGGAGGACGTTTTTTCATATGAACCATCATGGTAAGCTTGTAAGGCATAGTATTGTACGGTTTTCACTAGGATGGCACTCTCAATGATGACCGATTCTATTTTAAATTTTCACTGGGGCCAGGAGCCGTTCTCTGGACCACCATCTACTAGTGTGACTCAACCGGGCTGTCAGTTCTTTTGTCTCTCACCTTCCCCCCTCACTCTCGATCTTCTTTTTTCCCTTGTATCTCTCCCATGGCGACACTGCCCACTGATATAGCTGCCGTTTCTTCCTCATCCTGCCTCTTTTGTCCTCCTCTGACCTTCCCAGCCTAAAAACCCTCCCTCTGATTAAGAACCCTGTAAATCTAATACTTGTATCCCATTCCTTCCCTCAGCTATCTGTCATTGTATTGTTGTTACATGTTGTATATTGAAAAGATTTCAGCCCTTGACTGGGCACTCGCCCTCCACTGTTTGCAACATGGCTTCCCCAGCAGCCGCCGACCGGCAGCCTGCCCGCCTCCCACGGTAAAGGTATAACCCCGTCCACCCTATTTGGACAATTACTTGTATACCTAAGACTGTTCACATGACTGTGTAATCGAAGTCCAGACTTTCCCATTGGCTTCTTATATTATCTACCCACTAGGGGAGCCTTAGCTTAAGTGCTCTGCTCTGTTCAACTACCAATTCCTCCACCTCACTTGCTTTATAAAAATCTAATTAAAGTATACAACTGCTTAAGTGCGCTGCACTGCTCAGCTGCCAATTCCCCTATTTCACTTGCCCAATAATATCTAACCATAGTAAGCAACTGCACTCCAATTAGTTCTTTCCTCTCCCACCCACCATTTTTGAACATAATTTTATTCTACAGTATAATAGTGCACCTTCACATAACTGTCCCATCATGATAAGAGCCACCCAATGCTTACTCCTTGCTTTTCTCCCCATACTCTCCCTCCTCACTTATCCCCTACATATAGCCTCCACCGCTATGGTATCGACCATTTATTATCTACCCATCCTACAATCTCCCATGTTTATCAACACAGTTACCCCTGCCCCCTTCTACCATATCTGTACCCATTTTTCACTCCTCCCTTGTGCTTCTCTCATGTCTGTGCCTAACTCCTATGCTCTATTACAACTAATAGTGACACAGCCACCTCCCTCCGCCAACCCTCCCCCCCAATTCCAACCTCACTTGCATCCCACACATGGTACAAAAGTCTTAAAGTCCACTATCTCATCATAGCTCTCCTACTTCTTTCATTGGGTGATATAAACCCCATCCCAAGATCTAACAGCTCCATCACCACTGGGTTTACTAATACTTACCAGGCCCCCTCTCCTTCTAACTCCCCAAACCTCCCACGTGGCCTCAAATCTCTCCACCTAAATATACGCAGCCTTCTACCGAAAATTGATCTACTTCAACCTCTTGCAGTCTCACTTGTACCTGACATTCTCATCCTCTCAGAAACCTGGCTCAATAATAAGATATCCGACCCTTCAATCTCTATCCCTGGCTATGCCATCACCTAACAAGATCACACAGGTCAGGGAGGAGGAGTGGCAATGAACATCTCCTCAATGCAATTCACAACTATCCTATCTACTTCCCTCCTGGCAGCCTATGAGGCACTCACCATAAGAGTATCCCTACCGTTCTGTGCCCCCATCTTTGTTGCCAGTGTCTACTGTCATCCAGGCCTCCACTCCTCTGCTACCACTAACCTTATTACCACTATCGTTTCGCTCACATCCTCAAGAGAGCTGTATATTATGGGTGATTTCAACTAAAACTGACTGTCCTCCTCCCTAAAAAAGGCATGAAATGATGTACCTGCTCATAACCTAGATCAGTTAATCCTGGAACCAACCCAATTGAACCATAAACCCGAAATCACACCTTGATTGACTGGGCCCTCACCTCCTATCCACACAGGATCATACAATCAGGCATCCTTCCCGATGCCTTAAGTGACTACCACGTGATCTACATGGTTCATAAAATGCACAGGCCCAAGGCTCCCCACGAAACCTTGCTAGTTCATTTGTACAAATCCTTAGACCTTGCCCCTCTCCTCCAAGATCTTGCTCACATGGGTTGGGCTCCCGTAGCCTTTGCAAACACAACTGATGATGCCCTGGACTACTTCAAAGTTAATTTTCTCAAATCCTGGAATCACCATGCCCCAATTAAGCATACCAGAGTCCGTAGTAACCACCTCCCATGGATTATCCAAGAATCGCTGGCCTGCAAACAGGCACGTGCTCAAGCTTGGAAAATTCATAAAGCCTCCAAGCTGCCTAGGGACTTAGAAACATACCGTGCACTTTGAAACTTGTGCAAGAAAGCCATCCAGCTAGCTAAGGCAAAATATCAGATCCACCTTCCAATCAAATATAAACAACCCCTCCAAATTCTGGAAGGCAGTCCATGTGCTTTTCTTCCCCCCCCCATCAAAACCTCATGCCCCACTCATTAAAATAAACAACTCACTCATATCTGACCACACTACAGTTGCCGCTGAATTCAACTCATACTTTACTTCCTGTGCCTCCACCCTCCTGTCCCGCCTCCCTCCTCTCCCATCTATTCTATACCCCACAGCAAATACACCTAGTGACCACCTTCCACCTGAGCATTTTTCCTTCTCTAAAGTCTCCTTGTTTTTAACACCTCCAAGGGCAGTTCACTTGATGGACTTGATCCCAAGCTCCTATTCCTCTCAGCTCCTGCAATCTCCTCCCCACTGTCTGAACTCCTTAATCTCTCTTTGTCGACTGCATGTGTCCCAACTGCTTGGAAGCATGCCATCTTCCTTCACCTAGCAAAGGGTGGTGATCCTTCCTCACCCACGAACTATCATCCTATATTTCTGCTCCCTACCCTTGCCAAGCTATAGGAGCACCTGGTCCTCTCTCAACTCTTCTCCTATCTCTCTGACTCCTGCTTCTTCACACCTTTCCAATCTGGGTTTCACAAAAATCACTCAACCACTACCTCCATACTTAGGCACACAGATTCCATTCTATCAGGGATGGACAGTGGCCTAATTACATCAGCTATTTTTGTAGACCTCGTTAAGGCATTTGACGTGGTTTCCCACACCTTTCTTTTAAACAGTCTTACTTCAGCTGGACTATCCGTCTCAGCTACCAACTGGTTCAGAGCCTATCTTGTAGGTAGGATGCAATCAGTTAAAATCTCAGATGCTGTATCACTACCACTCCAAATCAATACTGTTGTGCCACAGGGCTCAGTGCCTGGGCTACTTCTATTCTCCATTTTTCTCAATGACCTTCTGTCAGTCTGCATCTCATCCTCCATCCACATGCATGCAGACGACACTGTCCTGTTCACCTCCAGCCAATCTCACTCCGATGTTGTTGCCAGACTACAGCATGACTTCAACAAAGTTCAGCACTGGCTAAGATCACATCAACTCTTTCTCAACACCAAGAAGACAGTCTCCATGACCTCTGGTACTAGGCAGAGACTCTCTAGGCTTCCCAAAATGCCCTCTTTCCACACCCTTGATGGGACTATCCTCAAAGATACCACCTCGTTTAGATACCTTGGGGTATGCTTGAATCAACACCTCAGCTTCTCTGGACATGTAGATGCTATCCTGAAAAAGCTGCACCCAAAGCTTGGTGCCTTATACAGGAACCCCAGAAGGATACCGCTATCGGCTAGGCATGATCTTGTCCAGAAGATGATACTCCCTATTTTTGACTAGTGTGATATAGTCTAAAGTGCTGCTTCCAAATCTTCCTTAACCAGATTAGACACCCTCTTCAACACCTTCTGCCATTTTGCACTGGACTCCCCCTCCCACACTCATTACTGCCACCTCAATCACTCTCTGTCATTTCCCTCACTTGATAACAGACCTCTCTCCCATAGTGCTAAATTAATTTCTAAATTTTGGTTTGGGTTGCTCCCTTCTTACCCCTCCTCTTCCCTATCTATTCCTCCCCCCTCCTTGCACTCCCTTAGATCCAACGACTCTCACACATTGGCTATCCCTCATTGCACAACCTCAGTAGGACTGGCTGCATTCTCGCATCATTTCCCCAAACTCTGGACCGACTACCCCATCAAATACATCACTCCTCTTCCCTTCCCCCTCTCTCCTCCTCCCTGCTCAACTTCTTATCTTCTAACTGTACCTGCTTTAAGTCTACCTAATCTCCCCCCTCTATTGTGCTAGATTATATTTTTCCCCCTTCTACATTATCACTGCCAGTCTGCCCTCAGCCCTCTCCTCTTAATTCTGACCTTCTCTCTCCCTAATGAATCACTTGATACCTAGGTGTTAGTATACATGCCTTATACTGTATGCTTGTTTATCTTCCAAATGTGCCAGGCACTTATTTGTATCCTCCAACTACTGGATTTTGTCATATCGCTAGAGTATTTCTTATATAATTATGATTTCCGTTGTTTACATTGAGTCCAATTTCCATTAGTATGTATTATGCATTGATGTATCCTTGTACTAGGCAAATTGTTTGTATGATGTAAGCCTCTACCCCATCCCCCCCAGGACACACCGGGAGATGAGCAATTTGATTGTTCAGTGTGCCTTTCCTGGTGAAACTTTTAAATAAATAAACAAAATAAATCCACCCTTGTTGTGAAGTTTGGGTGGGGGGTTGGGAATGCCCTACCACCACCACTTCTGGGTCACCTTCTTCGGACCCAAGGCCCTATTTGCCCTTGTACTGGCTGAGGCTCGAGCCAGGTGGGAAGTCACTGGGGCAAGGGGGGGGCTCCTCCAAACACCCGCATCACAATTTGTCTGAATTCCTCATCAGACAACATATTAACTCCTGTGTTTGCTTTACCTTTTTCAATGGGGTTTCTTGACTATCTTGTTCAGAGATGCTGACAGCTCCTTCACTGGCCACTTTCATTTTTCTGGCTCTTTGGTTGTTGGGTTCCCCTCCAAACAAGCATCCAGGCATGCTAGGCCTTCTTCAGCGTACATGGCCCTCAGCTGCTCTCCCAGTGCAGTGGCTGCTGTGCCTTTGCTGGATGAAGCCTTTTTCTGCTTACTAGGCATGTCCACACTGCTACAGGTTAAAATG